>JACATO010001351.1:0-606709 GCA_018389105.1 Nautilus pompilius | reverse complement strand
CGCGCTCAGCGAGAGAGAGAGAGAGGCTGGAGAGGAGAGGCGAGAGAGATGGTGTTGATTACAGAGAGAGAGTCATTACTTACAGAGAGAGAAGAAAGAGAGAGAGAAGAGGATGGCGAGGACAGAGGAGAGAGAGATGGGTGTAATTACAGAGAGAGAGTCATTAATTACAGAGAGAGAGAAAGAGCGAGAGAGAGAGAGAATGAGAGAGAGAGAGAAGAAGATGAAGATGTGTGTTAATCGTTTAATTTATTGGTGATTTTTGATGTTTTAGTAAATGTACAAAAGAAAAGGACTTTAGACATACAAGTAAGTACTGTGTATCTTTGTTTTCTTTCTTTCCGTTGATCTTCCCCTGTACACTAAAATCTGGCCCCAGTTTATTTGTTTTCTCTTTCTAAGCTTATATATATTATATATAATTCGGAAATTCGCATGGAATATCCTTCTTCGCCCTTCGTTATAACGCCATCCATATTCGTGCTGCAGGTCACGTGGGGGTTAGCGCGGTATACGGATTTGTCGTCACAGATCGATTAACGAGAAAGATGGTGTGTGTGTGTGTGTGTGTGTGTTACAGCTCCTGTGGGTCAACTCGTGCTGAGTGATACAAACTTGAAGAGATAGAGGGGTGCAACGACACTCCAGGTGGTGGTACACAGAGGGTTAATGTAGCTTTGACGTGGTAGAGGTCAATTGAGAAACAGCGGGCAAAAAAAACATCAGATTAAATCCGCTCGCCATCTTGAGCTGGCATATATTTATAACTTCAGGTCGTCCGATTTCGGCTGAGTTCGATAACCTTTTAGATTATAGCGAATGTTGCTTCTGTCTTCTGTATCGATTATAAAGATGGCGGTCGGGGCGGGGCGTGCACTCTTCTCTCAACAGAGTTTACGAGACGAAAGCCTCAAGTGGAAGAAGACCTTGCTGATTTTCACCGCAGTTGCTACCCCAGCCGTGTTCATCGTGTCCGCCTCGGGTGTGATCTGTGCCACAGTGCAGATCTCGGTGGGCGGTTACCGAAAGGTAAGCTTCTCGTCCGCACGACCCAGAACACCACTCCACAGAAAAGCCGCGGGGACCCGACTGCCTGTATAAGTCGCACTGTAGAAGGCTTGTTCGTCTATAGCGGTAATCCGTGTCACACGTGATGGAATTTAAAGATCCGCTTCTCTACGGAGCCTAGCGGTACGCCTCGAAACCAGCGTGCGCTCTACCGTGTCGTCAGGTAGGTGGCTAAACTCGAATTTACTGCGATATGAAAACCAAGAAACGACTGTATTAACCGTGTAAATGTACTTGTTGTATTTTCAGTCTCGGCTGACAATCGTATGACTCAAAATGATTCTGGACCGTTAGAAGTTTTCATTTTCAAGGACTGAAAAATGATTTTATACGTGGTTTTCTCTTTCCTCCCTAACTACAGATTGAACTTTCACGCCAGCATCAGACTTCGACAAATAAAACTCACATTTGCACTTTAATTTTTCTTTTTCTTTTTTTTCCCCATTACACTATTATCAGAGTCATCGAGCCACCGGTTACCGCCATAGGTAGCTCGCTGACCCTTGGTGGGGGAGGGGGTAAAACCCACGTCGCATCTTTGGCGTAGGTGAGTCAGGTGAATACAGCATGAATAACTTCGCGCTTCGATGACCTTTAGGGGGGACGAGATTCCATAGGCCGAAGAAAATCTACTTAGTGTAGTCTTCTTTTTAAATGCACATACGCACGCATCCCTAACCAACCTCTCGGTCGGCGAGCCAGATAGAGGCTGGAACCAGAGAAACGCCGACGGGGGTTCTTCGGGCTGTCTTAGAAGTAGCCGGGAGGAGGGAGGGAGGAAGGAATCGGACGAGAAATCCAGAAAGCAGGTGAGTTTCCAGTCACGGCGGTGTTGGTCTGGAGATCGCGACATTGGACAACTAGTGAAACAAAACGAAATTCTCATCTTTAATGACGATGTACCGGTCTGTGGGTAATACTTTGGGGGGGGGAGATGTGGACAAGAAACGGAGGAATTCCGGCCGGCCGCGTCACAAGCTGAAACAGTCCATCGGTCTACAGAGAAAGCTCCCCTAATCGTCCGGCCGGGCGCTTCCCTCTCGTGGGGTCAAGTTTTTTAAAAGGTAAGAAAACTGTTGAAATACACTGGTAAAGCGATCTGCGCCCTTCCCGCCGCGCGCGGTCCTTAGTGCGGAGGCAGGGGCTTCATCGCTCGGCTGTTCGCGATGTAGGCCCGGGCGGTTCCGTCAATTAGATCCCCCCCCTCGTTGGGCACCATCCAGCAGGAGATTCTCTCCATGTGCAGATCCGGTTTGACATTCAGGGTAACCGGGAAAGTCTTCACCTCCCCGCCAGCAGTCTTCACGGAGAATGTGGCCCTCTTCCGGTTCCCGGCTCGGGAGACCTTCACCGAAATGGACTTGTACACAAACTGACCTGTCAGAAGGGAAAAGAGACCTCGGTCACACACACACACACACACCCCGCAGGCTGCACGCGCACGAACGCCGTGACGTCACCCGACCGACGAAAATACTCGCTTAAGAGAAGGAAAAAAATGTGCAAACGCGAGCAGAATTTGTACATAAAGGGACAAATAGCTTAGTATTTTTTATATGTACACGAGGGTAAGTAAACAAAAATTATCCGCACTTTCGCCATAACATATCTTCAGGTTTGTCACGCCGCCTTGTGCTCGTGCGTGCTTGTAGCCGGCACTGTTGTGGTCACGTGATCGAAGTTTGAGCTCGATGGCGGCCATGCTACAGTGTAAACATGGCCGCTCCGAGGAGGAACGAAGAGCAGCGATCCGATTTCTCTGGTCGGAAGGTGTGTCAGGGGCTGAAATTCATCGGAGGCGACAGTGCACCACCGCGTAGAAGTGTGCATGAGTGGATCGAGAAGTTTAAAAGTGGCGGGGCAAGCGTGACGCCCGTCGACCTCCACCACCACTGACGAGAAGATTCAGCATGCTCGGGAGATGGTGATGGCGGACCGGCGAGTTGTCATCGATGAGGTAGCGTGTCCTCTGCAGATTAGTCATGGTTCTGCCTGTCAAATCATCCACGACGAGCTCGGCTTCCATAAAGTCTGTGCGAGATGGGGGTGCCAAGAGAGCTTACCGCAGAGCACAAGCGCGAACGTGTTGAGGTCTGCCAACGTTTACTCGACCGCTACAACAACGAAGGAGAAGAATTTTTGAGCAGAATAGTCATTGGAGATGAAACGGTGGGTCCATCGCTATGAGCCAGAATCCAAAAGACAGAGTATGGAGTGGAAACATCCTGGCTCGCCAGCGACAAAAAAATTCAAGACTCAATCGTCGGCGGGAAAGGTGATGCTAACCGTTTTTTGGGACTCAAAAGGGCCTATACTGGAAAAGGGGTGTACGATCACCAGTGCAAGATACAGCGCTTTGCTGGCCAACAATCTGAAGCCAATTGTCGAAGAAAGTGTTGTTGTTGCATGACAGTGCACGCCCCACATACGGCCGGCCGGTACCGTTGAAACCATTAACCAATTGGGTTCTTCTGAGGTGCTGGAACACCCTGCCTGCAGCCCAGATCTCGCGCCTTCCGACTATCATCTCTTTTGACCGCTCAAAGATGCTTTACGAGGTCGTCGATTTCCTACGGATAAAGAAGTGCAGGAAGCGGGTGCATAAATGGTTGCGTGACCAACCGAGAACCTCCTCCTCGGAGGGAATACGCAAGCTTGCGGACCGCTGGACCAAGTGCATCGAAAAGGAAGGAGACCGTGTAGAAAAATGACGTACTTGTTTAGCCCCTGCTTTTGTGAAAATAAATTGAAAAAAAACAAGAGTGCAGATAATTTTTGACTTTCCCTCGTAATATTAGTAAATCTGAGAGTTTATAAAACATCTAAGGATAACTACTTTTACCGGAAACCTGTAAATGGCGGTTAATCAGCTTAGGATTCGTCTACCGAAGCGTGACGTCATCATCAGTCATGCGCACGAAACAACGCGGAGTTAAAAGACTAGAGGGAGGGCAGGTAGACACCCCGAGACACTTCCGGCGATAAACGGAAACAAGAAAAAAACAGTGGCATAAATGCAAAAAGAATTTGTTGAGTTGTACAGTGATAAGTTTTGTGGATAATACACTGTTCTGTACTAAGAGACACTACAGCTAAACATTAATAAAATCTACCCTAAACCACACTAGAAAGCTTCCCTCTAGTGAGTAAACCGTAGTACAAGATTCAGTGGAGTACAGCCTTCAAAGAAAGGTAGATGCAGATGCGCTGCCATAATTCTATTGGAGGAAGATAAGAAACGCTGAGGGTCGAGAGTTTACCTATTTCCATTTCACCCGCCTTTACTCACGTAACCTGTGACTTAATCCTAACAAACTGTCTTCTCGTCGACAGCGACAGGAACAACTCACCTAGCAATCCGTCAACAGCTCGGGAGAGACCCTTTCCGTTCGTGATAAAGAAGTCCACATAGTCGACACGGTTCGGGTTCGGTCCGGCCAGGTTCCTCTTGACAAGGAACCTAGTCATGTTTCTCAGCACCATCACCAACCTCTTTCCGCCACCGCCCACCACCAAGCTTACGAACGATGCGTGAACCGTGGCCTCGGCCTTCCACGACATCTTGTAGCCGTTGATGTTGATGATCTGTGGGTCGATAACTACCCGAACACCAGGCCCTGTCACCAAGATGGAACCCAAATAGGTCTTGAAGCGCCCTCTGTACTGAGCTTTGCTCGCCACGATGTTGGCCGTCACGCTTAAGTCTGGGAAAGCAAAACAGGTGTGTAAATTAAAAGTCTGAAGCCAGAAACAAAAAAGAAACGTCATCGTTCGACTTCATCAGCTACAAATCGACCTGAATATATTCTTTTTTTATTTCTGCTACATCATTCTTCAATCGTGAAGCTCCAATACTTTCTCATTCCACTTTAAATCGAAAAAAACATTTAGTTATTCTGGCTTGTTAATCTTTTTATTGCGAAACCATTTTAAATTATCTACTTGTTTATTTGACCCAACAGCAGTCTCCTTGTACTTCATACTGTCCAATCGGACCTTTAGACATTACAAATTTTCGGCATTCATTCGTTCATTCTCTGTTAAATAAGTAAGTAAATACGTGAACATTAGCTAAACTTTTCAAACAAACGGGGCCTGGCCGTCTGTAGAAACCCACTTACTTTCAGCTAGTCAAAGATCTCCTGAATCACACTATAACAGCTTTTAAAAATAGATTGCCTGTCTTTTTAACTAGTAAGCTTAACAAAGGTAGATAACTCAATACTCTATTATATTATTATTAAAGAATATACATGTGGTCAAAATTAAGTCCACATAATGAAAACAAGTGGTATCTTTCCTCAACACTTTGCTGTTAATGAAAATGCATTATCCAAGCAAACAGAGAACAAAAGCTATTATACAGAAGGTTGGGTCTGATTGGAATTGTAACCTAGATAAGGATCGACCTTAGTCTGTCATTGCAATTTTTATTGCTACGTTTCGAAAAAATTAATTTTATCGCCTTCTCTAAGCGCATTCTAAGAATCCGCGATACTATTTTCATACGTCACTCTTTGCATAGGAACCCGGAACCGTCGGCTTGTTGTCTCAGTCTTCTACTATAAAAGTGGGCGGCGACGGAGGCAATAGAATCCATCGGGAATCTGATAAACCCTGTATCAAAACATGTAGATGGTTAATTGTGAAAGTGGTTATAATTTCAAGCTTCTGGCATCCTTATAGACCCAGCAGTTTCTGTGCTGTTGTGAAAAATGATAATGGCCTCGATTGTTGGCGACTTGCCATTTACCTGTTTGAAGCGCAAAACATAAATTCCATGTGTAACAAAAGCGTCCGTTGTTGCCCTTTAAAACGTCGGCTACTCCCAACGGAAAATTGTGAAGGAAGTTGGATTTACATACGGTGCTGGAAGAATAATTTATAGAATCATATCACCTGGCTCAACCATAAGATTAACTGGGCCGACGAAGATGGAGAGGGAGAGAGAGAGAGAGAGATGGCGTCATTACAGATCGAAAAGTTCAAATGAATGCCCAACTTATGTCAGTCAGTTACAGAACTACTAACGAAAGGAATGCCGGTTGATTATCAATGGCAAGGTTTAGAAAAAGTTGCTGAGCGGACTATTCAACAGGTGCGACATTTATTCACCTGAAAGGTAGCTATTTCGATGAAAAAGCTCTCGAGGTGATACTAATGTCACAGTTAATGCATGGCTGATCAGATGCTTTATGCTTCATGTTTTTCTGGAATAATGTATTTTCGTTAGCGATAAAGCGCTGAGAAAGCAGACAGCAGCATCTTCGTGTGTGTGTGTGTGTGTGTCATGATTTTGAACGGCCGTGTCCGCGTCGGCGCGCAGCGCAGATTCTAAAGAGAAATCAAGTTTAGCAGGTTGTCTCCCCTTAACTGCCAGCGCAGCGGTAATCAAAGCGAAGCGCCTGGTTGTTTTCCTCACCCGCCACTGGATCCCGCAGAAGTTCGAAGGTGTCTCCTTCCTGCCCGTGGACATCAAAGCAGACCGGATACTTTAACCCTTTGACGTCCACCACAAAGTGAGGGTCGGCTGAAACTATCAACAGAAAGTATGTTTTATTTTCCTCACGAGAAAAATCGGTTGTTGCGTCTCTGAGCTTAATCCAAGGGAGATAAATCGACACGTTTCAACGAAGTTTTTGAGAAAAAGCAGAACAAGAAAGACGGATCAGGCGACACGAATAGTACCGGCAGTGTTCTTTTCTGCCGATCTCGTACATGTTACCGAGGCGATTTGGGTCCCCGGGGCCAACGACGCGGACGCTACGCCTACATTTAATGGCGGTGAAATCTCTTACCTCCACCCCGACGACCAGCTCCATAGATCCAGCCTTCTGAGTCTGAAGAAGATAAAAAAAAAAAAGAACAGAAACGGACAAAAATGCCGGACAAAGACAGGTGAGGCGAGACTGGAGAAAGAATCGTAGAAAATTTCGTGACCGGAACCACCTTATTTACCGTATTCTTTAAAGGTAAAATTCTTCGGACTTGACTAAAATCAAAATAGAAGGATAAAAAATGAACAATATGGCCTCGTGGAGGTTGGAAGACCAGAATGCATTGCAGCTTTAGGTCGGAGAAGTTCCGGTTAACAAGAGATGTGTACAGGGATCCCTCCCCCCTAGTAAGTGGTTTAATCAAAACTTTCTGGCTCTGATCACTAAAAAATCTGCCGTGGACGGAATGTGGGGAACGGATTTGAAGGCCAGAAAATAGAGCCAACCACGTTAATCTGTTACCACCATAAAAGAACGTATCTGGCTGAGATGTGCACACTTCAGGTGGCATTATCTGAACAATTCACTTCTGTCCAATAGGCAGAGACATAGTCAGGGGACGTGTCTGGCGAGACCTTCGAGGACTGGCGGCCACTCGTTTCCGGTTAGTCAGTTGATGAGCAGATCGTTTGAAGGCCCGTCGGTTTGTTCGGCCAAGCGTGGAGGAGGGTAGATCCTGACACGGGCTGCGATCTGTCGAGCAGACAGGCGAAAATGCGATCCGACGGCCATATTCTTCAGAAAGCTGACGCTATACGTCACATTGGTCGGGTGACCGGAGAGGCGACTCAACACCAACCACGCCAGCTGGGGGCCGTTCGTGTTGCGGCAGGTAACTAACAATTACTAACCTATAGAATCCCACTCTAATGCTGTCTTTATTCGCAACCCTATTTCACTCCAGGGGCCGAATATTAAGCTTAAAGAGAGAGAGAGAGAGAGAGAAGAAGAGATCATTCTTGGAGTCAAAAAAACCAACAAAAAAACCCCGGAAATACCTGATTTAAATGGGATGTCTCTAAATGGAAAACGTGTCTGAGCTGGTGCCCTAGTGGTCGACGTAGTCGTGGGCATCGTTGTGGTCGGTGCTGTCGTAGGTGTAACGGACTTTGAGAGGCTCGGTTTCTCTGGTCGCGTCACCACCATCGAAGTGAGCGGAGTCACGAAGTTGTACTGCACAAACAAAACGAAGGCTGTCAGTCGTCGCAAACGCACACCGCGTCTCCGTCCGCTAATCGCCGGACTCGCTCTTCCCTTAAACCTAACGGCTCGTGCCGTCTGTCGCGACCGGACCCCAGTGATCGACTGGGGCGAGGGAGCGCCTGATATTGGGCTGGATTCTGTTACCGAAATCAGCCGGCAGCAAACCCCCTAACCCGACCCGGGGGATATTAAGGACATAAAGTCACATCCAGTGAAAGATGAGTCGGGGTTTACAATAAGAGAGGAAAAAGTATTTTAAATTCATAGAAATACGATAGTTTACATCGGTGGGTGGAGGGAGAATTGGCAAAATGTCAAAGGTCATCATTAGGTTCTAAAAGAACTCGTTTCGCTTCCCCGGTTAATTAAGGCGGTGGCTGCCACTTTAATGCGGCCCTGGAGATTCGGAAGAGACGAGCGAGAAGAAGCTCACCTTCAAGGAGAGCCTCAAAGCTTCGGCGTCCAGTTTCGCCTTCTCGTCGGGACTCGTGGCCGCCAGCGACTTCCGCAGGAGGTCTTTGATCGTGAGATAGGCCCACAGCTTCTCCGCCGTGTCCTCGAGCCCGCTGGTCCGCAGCCACCTGACCAGCTCCGGCTGGCCGCCCTCCGTCAGGTCCGCCGTGAAGCCGATACCGAACGGCCCGTCGGCGCTGTTGCCGGCGACGAGCACCGGGAAGGCGGCGACTTTGTCGCTTTTCAGCTTGCCCGCCACCACCACCTCGGACCCGTTGAAATAGTTGGCGAAGGCCGCTTGCGTCATGGTTCCGGAGTCGACCGAGTCCTCCAGGTACTTCATGGTGACGTTGGACAGGAGCGTGGTGGAGATTTCGTCGTAGAATCCCTTCAGCTGGAGCGTTGCGTCGGCCGCTTCGTAGATCCTCCGGGCCAGACCGTTGTTCTGAGACCCGAGGCGCCGGAGGAGGTTGTAATCTGCGTCGGCGCCGAACGATATGCCGAAAATCGGAATGTCCCCTCTGTTCAAGGCCCGAACGTTGGCGAGGATTCTGTCCGACTGGGTGACCCCGGCTGTGGCCTGGCCGTCCGTGAGGAACAGCAGGATGGAAGTCCGGACGGTTCTGTTAACCCTGTCTTCCAACAGGTACTCAAGACCGCCCTTCAAGGCGCTGTTAATGTTGGTCCCTGGTTAGCAAAGAACACATTATACCAGCCGTGAACGTCGAGAATTCTCCTGTAGGTTATTTTGGAGCTAAAACAGACAAGAGAGAAAAGTTACAGAGCTTTACGTCAGCATGTAAACCCACTTACATCCCGACGAATAGAATCTCCTCACGTGCATCTTGGCCAGCCGGATGTTGTTCTTGGTAACCGGCATTAGGTACCTCTGCCACTCGCTGATGCCCGAGCTGAACCTGATGATGTTGAACCGGTCGCCCTCCTGCAAGTCGTCTAGAATGCGGAACATGGCGTCCTTCATCTGCGTGATTTTCCCGTGGTACATAGAGGCGCTTACATCAAGGACGAAGAGGATATCCTTCGGAAGAGATGGCAGCCCTTCTGGTGCAAAAAAGTGTACGAAATATCCATTAAGGACCTGTGAAATAAGCACAGCGTCGCGTTAGGCCACAGAGAGGCAGGGATCGAACCGTCGTTGACGGGCGGCCTTTCTCAAGATTGGCCATCTAAACGAACATGCGATCGTGAGTATTTCCGCAGTTAAAGAAGTCGAGAACCGTAAAGAGAATTTCAAGGAGACAGGCGGTCGAGCAGAACGTCTTCTTACCAGCACGTCACCGCCATCAAGACGTCGCTGGACGTCGTAGTTTACCGTGAACAGTCCCGACACACCCTGCTCCGACGCGTTCAGCTGCTGTTCCTTGGACGGCTTGTAGAATATGCGAACGGACGTCGGAGAGATACGTTCCACTGTAGCCAGCTTATTGCTTGCTAGGGGGGGGGGGAGAAAAAAGAAAGAAAGAATACGTTACCACCGCTCTTAGTTCCACAAACCATTAATTTACTTCTAAACTTGATGTCGCAACTTAAGAAACTTCCTAAAATCTAGTCGTGATCTGCTAAACGAAAGTGTAGACTTTCTCACATGTAAGATCGATATCGGTAAGCAGATCGTCCCTGAGGGGCGGGACTCTCAAGTGGGTTATGGGTCTGACGTCCTCGATGTAGACTTCCACCTGGAGGTCAGACACAGGTTGGCCCGGGTTCACGTAGATCGTCTGCTCGTACGACCCAAGTTTCCTTTTCAGTAGCTCCTCGTACGTCAGATTGAACGTCAGCTTGCTATGAGCGGCCACCGAGATCGATACCCTGAACCGATTGGTCTCACGATGTCTGTAATAGAAGCAGAATTGTATATTTAACACACTCTTGCAAAGTTAAAGGGAGCTACCATTCCCTCGTCCGTAAACAGATATACGCCACACGGGGATTCACTAGTAACGACTCTTTCACAATGCAGAGTTATCTCCATGTAAAACAGTTCCTTACTTGGTGCCTACATAGCCAGCGCTCTGTCCTTTTCGCCGAGCCGTCTCATACTGCTTCCGGGCCTTGGCTTTGGCTTTGACCTCACCTTGGTATATCTTCCCGTCAATCTCCCTGAAACAAAACAAGTCCATTAACAGATCTTTACACTGACACATCGCGGTCAGGGTTTAGCTCTCGAACTTATAGATTTCGGTTTGTAAGAGCAGGTTTTAATTAAAGCTCTACTTCAGAGCGGCTGGTGCTCCGGTGATTATCCTGCCGAGGCCGAGAGTTCGAATCCCCGTCTTGGTCAGCTCCGTTTGGCGTGCCTCCTCCATGGAGTTTCTTCTCAGGCTTTTTCACCAGCAGGTTGTGTGAGTTTCCTCCCAACTCTAAAAGTGAAGAGTTCCAGTGGGAGTTTCCGCGCCAAGATCAGAAGTTCCGGACTTCCGGTGACGCGGGAGGGGCAGCGCTCTCTAGCGGATAGCTGTGGCGATACGCTTTCTCGCCAAAATTGTCTCCCTTTGCAGACACACGAGCGCTGTTTTACTGTGAAGCCATTTATCCGTAAACGACATCCCTCCACTGACTTGCTTATCACGGCGCTCTTGCGGGAGTTGATTTTTCAAGTAGCTTTTCCGTTTAATACATTTCAAGAGAGGATCGAGGCGGGTGAAAATGAAGATGATGAGAAATTAATGTCTACTTAAGATTTTACTCACATGGTGAAATTGGAGATGAACGCTTCATTTGGTAAAGTCATTTCAAACTTGGTCTGTTTGGCCGTGTCGTGGGGATTAGCTACTCTGCTGGTGACCAGAGTGTGAGCAAAGCGGAACCGGATGTCTGACTTGATATGGAGCGAATAGATGTGTGGCTGTCCGCTCTGCAAGCAAAAACAATGATGATAATCAGGATTTCTCCTCGATCACCCTCTACGCCCCCCAAAACTTTCCCGACGACTGTTGATCAAATCAAACTTTGTTGTTTTTTTTAAACGATGATACATTTATTGAATCGAATTATCTTTTAGCTCTGTTTGGAATTATCGTGTGAATAGATGAAGAGAAAAAAAAACTCCCAAGCTGAGAAAATCCTAGCTTACACATCCATAACTGCTCATATGTACGCGTCTCTCCATCAGCCCCCCAGATGTTAAGTAATGGTCCATACAGAACGGCTAGCCTATAAGAAAGAGAGGAAGCTCTTTCTCTATATAACAAGATAAATGATGATTGCTCTTCCGTCGCCTTGGTTTACTTACAGTCCACTCGCCAACCGGGGAACGCTAGAATAAAGTTTCCGCTGGTGTTTGACAGAACTTCCCACCGACTTTGGAGGTTTTGTCGTTTGTCCGGTCATCATTTCTACGGTTGGTTCTATCCGGGTCTTCCGGCACCGATGTCGGCAGGTACATGGGGTTCCGCCATCGCATTACGCGAGCTCGTTTCATGTCACATCTCTCTCTCTCTCTCTGTAATGACGTCATATCTCTCAGTAATGACGCCATCTCTCTCTGTACTGACGTCGTATCTCTCTGTAATGACGTCATATCTATCTGTAATGGCGTCATATCTCTCTGTAATGACGCCATCTCTTTCTGTACTGACGTCATATCTCTCTGTAATGACGTCATATCTATCTGCAATGACGTCATATCACTGTAATGACGCCATCTCTCTGTACTGACGTCATATCTCTCTGTAATGACGTCATATCTATCTGCAATGACGTCATATCACTGTAATGGCGCCATCTCTCTGTACTTACGTCATATCTCTCTATACTGACGTCATATCTCTCTCTGTACTGACGTCATATCTCTCTCTCTAATTAGCTAGTCGAGCTTATTGCGAACTACATTTTTACACGCCAGTCTCTAGAGGTACCCCCCACCCACACACACACACTGAGGGATGGATTCTCTCGCTGCTGCGGCTCCAACGGAACTGAAGGCTGCGTCGCGGACAACAGTTTCTCTCGTGAGCGGCTGATCAGAGTCGGCTGTTTGCGGAGTGAAAACAGTGAGTCAACCCGCGGCGTCCGGCGATAGGATCGAAACAAACCTAACCGGGTGGGTGGGTGTTGTGCTCTGAGGTATTAACCGGTCCTGCTCCAATAAAAGCTACCGATCGTAAAGCCGAATTAACACAAAAATGTATGGTTCCGCTATCCTGACACCGCCGATTAGTCTGTTTGAGGAACTTGCAAGGCGGATATTACCCGACCCCGGCTCCGCTGGGCCCAGGTGAATGCCTAGCATCTCGTTGTTTTTAACATAGAATCTGTTCTCCTACTTCCGATCCACAGATTTTGTTGGTTTCAAATCCGCCAACGGAAACGAACCGGTTGGCGGAACCTGGCTACGCAGCAACTTGTTCGATGACCCGCATAATGGCAGACAGCTGGAGCACTCGCCGCAACCCCGTTTTCCACAGAACAGTATTCTGCTGCCAGCCCTTTCATTACAGGAAAGAGGTCTTTCTATACCCGAGTGCCGAGCTCCGTGCACAGCCTGCCCGTCAATCCTGTGACACGTGTAGCTGTAAGGCCTATAAAGAGCCGAACTCCGTGATACCTTACAACAGCCATCTTTCTAGATACCGACTTTCATCTCGCAGTGATGCGGAGATCGACATCCGGATACAGATGCAGATTAATAATATGGCCTGCACTGCCGCACCACCACCCTCCCTCCCGCGATCAGTTTTAATAAAACCTCCCCGCCGAAAGTTCTAACCCTATAAATGGCATCTTTCGGGACAATACGGCTGAAGCGAAGAAGGCGCGAAGACGCTAAGAACTTTCCCCCATCCCTCCAAGAATGCACGCGCACTTACCGACTGGGCTGTCGCCAGCCACTGGACGTCCAGGAATATCAATGCAGCGATCAATAGCAACATGTTGTTTCTTCTTCTTCTTCTTCTTCTTCTTCTTCGAACGGTGCAAGACGAAAAACTCTTTTGGAAGGAAATAACCGAAAATTAGATTTAATATCAGTCGCCGTCGGTCGGTCCCCCGCCCCGATAGGATAACCGGACTTCGCTCGGTGGTTGGCTGCCCAACAGAAAGTCTACACCGAAGCCACGTGGCGACGACGAGGAGCCGGGCAGCTTTATAAGAGGGTGGGAGGAGGAATGAATAGAAGCGACATTTTTTTTTTTTAAGTTTACAAACAAGAAACGACGTCTGCAAGAGTTGTTTACGCGCGGGCTGTCTGCCGTATGCCCGGTCCGTAATTCTAGAACACATTGTCCAGACGAACCAGCACCAAAACCACTAACGATCGATGTCGTCTGCGCGGCCTCTTTCCTACTACCACTGTCGTCTGCCCGGCCTCTTTCCTACTACCACTGTCGTCTGCCCGGCCTCTTTCCTACTATCGCTGATCCATTAAGAAATGAAGACAAAAAAGGGGGGTCCCACCCGAATTCTTGTTACAGCGTTTCCGATGAGAAAGAGAGAGAAATAGATATAAATGGCCTCCCTCTCCCCCTCTCTCTCAAGATATTCGGTTCAGACAGCAGCCCTCTTGGAAACATCCGCGTATCCGGCAATCTCTCCCGCAGGAGATCGAACAGGTGAAGGAAGAGAGGGATAAATGTTACTATGAAAATAGTATTTTTACACTCAACATCAGCATTTCCGGAGAAACGCGAACGGTGGGTCCGAAGTAAAGTAAAAGCTCCGAAGCAAACAGAGAATAAAATGAATGCGCCATACAGCGCATTAGTGTTTGGTATGGGTGAGCTGTTCACTCCATATAGACCCTACGCACCTTGTTTCTACACAGACTATCAGTGGATGGCTGTAGGATGTTGTTCCAAACAACCTAAAACATCTTCCACAATTCGTCTAAGGTGTTTGGTTGCCGTTTGACTTCCTCAGTAGTCATATGACCCCCTCGTGGTCTCAACGATGTTCATAGCAGCAGGTCAGGGCATCTTTGCGAGTTTCCCATCAGCCTCTTCACGTTTCAGATGGCGTTCTTTCACACTGGCTGTACAGATGAATATCCCTGTCCAACGAGATGTCTTCCCGAGGGAATGGTGCGGTAAATAAAAATATGCCTCTACTTGTCGGTTCGATCTTATGCAGATCTCCAACACCCTTAGCAAGTACGTAACCCCCCCCCCACACTTGTATTGACGTGCCCAACCTTCACGCTGACCGTCATACCCATTTCCTGTACGAGCCCGCATTGATCGTTATTGCTGAACAGTTCGAACTCGGGCTCTTCTGTAAAGAGCCACCTTCTTCCAGGTTTGGTCATGTTCCATTTCTGCTGCCCCTCTTAGCCTTGCTGCTTGGCTGCTTCTCCCTGGCAACGGTTTTTGAACATCCACACATCCACTGAGACAACTTCAGCCTGCGGGTGCAGCACTTCCTGTTTACTCGCTCAACAACCAATCACGGTGTATCAACACGTGACCGTTGTACGGAGCATTACATCGGTACACGTCAGACGCGACTTCGTCTCGTGTTATTTCCATTTTACGTCCAGTTTTTCTCCTGCTTGTGTAACCATTTCCATTAATGTATATATTGCACCTGATCGAAAATGCTTTAACCGGAATTCATTCTGCTTTCTAAGGGGCCAGCAAATCAGGCCCCAAACCGTGACAGGCGACTGGGACTCCGGCTCAGAATGATTCGTTCCTCCAATCCTCACCAAGTGAGGCGTGACCCGCCAGACCATCTCCCTCTACTCCAGCGTTTGCCTTCTTTGCGCCACACGAGGCGTCTTTTCATGTCGGTAAACGTGGTCAGTGGTCTCCTAGTCCATTTACCACAACTTCCTTCGCACGAGACGGCTGGAGATAAGTGTGGATTTCCTCACACCGAATGCCCTCTGTCAGCTGTTCTATTGTTTGATGACACTTAGGCTTTACTATCCAACTTAACCGTCTTTTTCATCTTTTTCTGACCATATTTCCCCCTCACAGAAGACATTTCCTTCACCCTTCGTCATCGTCGATGAACCCTAACGACCTGTGTTTTGGAGCAGCCTACCAAGGGAAGGTGGCCTGGCTACTGTAACACCTGCTAGACATGCATTCACTTGTGCATCGTCTGAGCCAATCTATCTATCTATCGATATACATTCATTTCCTTTTAAAATGTATATTAACGGACGCCAGTTGCCACTGTTAACAGGAGCGGTGACTACAAAATGGGAACCGATGAAAAGAAAGAAACAATTAGAACGTACGTAGCTGTGCAATCTGGAAGAATTGACGATAGTGGGGCGGGAAAATAAGGCCTATCGCCTAGAATCATGGCCAGTTTTGGAAAAAAAATTAAATGGTTGACTAAGTGTAAAAAAAACAGAAAGACGGAACTAGATGTTCCCATCTTGATTATGCTCTATACTGTTGTGCGTCATGTTAAATTTCTGAGATTGACTGTGTAGCGTCCACACTCGCTGTTTGCTTGCTTTTAGCAGCCAGATACCGCAAACCGAGAGCTTATGGTCGTCGGTTGCTAAGTGACGGCTGCCATAGTAACATCATGAATTCTCACTACAAAATTATCCTTGTGATTACAAGAGGAATATATATATATTTGTGATTACAATATATATATCGTATTAATGGCTGCCTCTCGTAACCAAAGATGGCCATTCCCAAATTTTACGGATGTGTGTGAGTTAGTTTATAGCGTAGAAACTGCTGCCCACACATCGTTTGTACCGTCAGGCGGTCAGCAGCGTAACCTGGTGTGAAGAAATATCCGAGAAAACCAGACAATTCATCATCCACACACCCCTTAAGTCCCCAGAAAGCACTAACAGACCCGACCGGGACTCGAACTTATCGGTACGTCTAATATGGATGTTATCTGCACGGACCTGGCCTTCGCAAGATTAACCTTCCTCAGCGATGTTCTGACTTTATCTGTGCATACACTGATGGTAAACGGTCCCTAACTGCGCTGTGTGTGCGGTATTCACGCGTTCATATTCTAGTTCACTCTCCCTAAAAAAAACGTGATTCCAGTAAAAGATAACTGTTTAGCGAAAGGGCTGTTTGAAATGAGCCTGCAAGATGGCAACGACGCCAGCCCCACCATTGGCCCCAATAAAAGTTGCACACGTCTTAGTATCAGCCAAATCAGACGATCTACCCGTCATTGTATAATGCCGCGTCATTTTTCCCCACCAGAGCAACTCTCAGCTGATCAAGAGAATGCAGGCGGACTCGGCGACCAAAAACACTTTCCAGCAAGTCTGTGTCAAGGGGTCACAAACCCGAAGTGCAATGCTGACATGGGCATGATGCGTACGGACCCGCCATCTATAACGATGAAGTTATGGCCTTGCCGTTGGACCCGAAGGACGACTACAGGCTTAGTGATCACATCCCTGTATTCCGACACCAGTCATTGCATCCACTAATGATGACAAAATCAGTTTTTCGGCCAACTTGAATGCCAGCCCATACACGTACGTTGGCTGGGTAATGGCACAGTTAGCAAATCGTTCCCAGGTTGCCTCCAGATTGTAGCCCATGCATCGTTGATTTCGATACTCGTCGCTAAAAGGAACGTGAAGCCAACTGTTGTTCAACCTCCAGTTCCATGCGTAGCCGTTGATGACGTCATGTTGGAGGTATAGGCAGGCATCAGTACCATTCTGTACAGTGTGCCACAAGCATTAAGTTTGCCGCGTACTGTTTGTGGCGAACCTCTTCAACCTGATCAGGAAAACGTTTCTAAGAACCAAACAACCACAGCAGGTTTGGAAACGATTGGCCCTTGTCTTTTTTTCGTTTGAGAAGTATATCTAAAGGGCTGTAATTCTTGTTAGCTTCGTGGCTTTAGTAAGAAAAAGAAACAAAGGTGTGATTTAAGTGGAATCATTTAACAAATTTAGGGGGAGAAACTGTACATCAGGGAGCAAATAGACCCACTCTGACGACATTCGTTGACAGCTTTTGATTTTAATGGAAGTGTTTATCATTACTTTCTCTATTTATGTTAAATATTTGACAGTAAACTCATTATCGCTCTACTTTTACCTTTGAAAGGTGTCTTTTTAATTGAGGGAAGGTGAGGAGCAATGATGCCATGTTCTACCAACTGTACACACAATGAGAGAACTGGGGACACGAACAGCAAAAATTCTCTGCACCAGATTATAGCCAACAATACTGCGTGTGACAGCATCCCAAGGTCAGGTATTTGGACAGCTTCCAGATCACGGGGTCTAAAGGAAGCCCGATACCCTATAAAAGCTCTAAAATCTAAAAGAACGGAATACTGCAAAGAATGATAAAAAAAATTAGATACTTTTTTTCTTTTTGTTGTAACTTGACATTTAGCATTCACTATAAAATCAGAGCGCCGGAATATGACATTGTTTACTTACGTTGCCAGAATTCTAGCGTTGTAATCCACGCCAGATGTTTTACCCACAATGCTCAGCGAGCCAACTGTTCAGGTTATCATTTTTAATTGTCAGTCTGCTTTTATCAAAAAATTTTTAAAAAAAACACAAACACAGGAGGAAGAGTTGCTATGACGATGAATGAATTCTCCAGCTGAAGAAATGAAAAGTCTGGAACGTATCTTTTTTTTTTTTTTTAACGCAAGGATCCGCTGAAAAATCTTTGAAGCTTTCGTTTCTCGATGATGAGTGAAACTGACCATACAAAACCAAGGGCGAGTAACCCACTTAATGCTACTTCGAGATAATTCATTTGTAGTATTAACGTAAAATAACATGAATGCAGGGCAAACAATCTTCTAACGGTGCTCGGCATAATTACTATATCTATGTCCTCTATTGCGCTTCAAAACTTAATAGTATATTCAATCACAGTTTCTTTTTTTTACTCAATTAAGCCATGGAAATAATCTCTATGTAGTGTCATGGCGCAGACATCACGTGGCTTTTACGTAACTCCATCACGTGAACCTGTGGCGACAAGCAAAATATATTATTATTATTATTATTATTATTATTATTATTATTATTATTATTATTATTATTAATTATTAGTAGCCCCCACAAACATGATTTCACTGCGAGTGAGACCGATGGACGAAGTTTGTTTCCATCAGTCTTTTCTTCTAGTACGTCGCTTCAGCAGGGGGGGGGGTGGTGTGCGTGCTGATGACGTCACTCTCTTCAGTTGAGGAGGGGTGTCGGTGACTCTGTCAGGTGACGAACTTAGGCCATCACGTCTACTGATGGATGGTCACAACAGCGCATCTATCCGGGGAAAAAAATCGCATGCAGAAGTCGTTGGATAAGATTTTCATAATCGTTGCCGGGCCGTCCGACTTTTCTGATTTTCCAGACAGTCTAAGATCGCGCGTGGCTGATTGCAACATTCTGGATGATAAATAACCCATCTGACTCTTCCTAGGGATGGTGGTTAATGACGATCGATAGATGATAAAGTGTATGGGTGACAAAGAAATCTCCTTGGAAGATACCTGGGCGATCGTTGACTGGGACTAAAATATGCCCGTGAATACTGAGGTCATGTTATGCATATATCTGTGCTTCTAGCATCCATCATTCTATACCATTCTTAGATTTTGTCGCTTGTACTTTACGGTTCCCATGATGAACCTCTCAATCAGGAACTGATCTTTGATGCTCCTTACTTCTCATTTATCTCCCTTGTAAGATAACCATGTCTATGTAGGTTTTCCTAACGTAATATTCGTCCGATCTTGTTCATAGTGCAGGACCTCCTGCCTGCAGATCAATCAAGAACATCAGAGAAGACAAGACTACTTACTAGCGGCGCTCCACAAGTACCCGGAAAACCCTACTAGCAGGGGTCGGTAAAAATTAATTGCAATCAATTAATTTATTGCGAAGCTTTTGCAATTACAATTATTTATTCCAGAACTGTAAAAATTGCAATAATTTTTTGCCACACAGCAATTAATTGCAATTAATTGCAATTATACGCCTGGCCATTTTCCTCAGCGCAGTGGGCGTGTGCGTGAGAAATATGCGTAAACACGTTAAGCACGCTTGCACACACAGTTCTGTTTTTCCACAATCCAGACAACGAGGTCAAGGTCGCATGCAGTAGCGGCGTGATCTCACAGCGGCTTATCATTGGTCGGGACACTGCGGGCTCGTTGATTGGATCAGGAGTAATCCTAAGCACGTTGACTACTTGCAGGCTCACTAAAATTGATTTCCAATTCGCCATCATGTCTAAGAAGCCAGAAACAATCATCAAACTTTTCTTCACCGAAGTTGATCCTGCGAACGATAAATGGCAGTGCAAGTGCGGAAAGCTGCTGGTTAGGCGGGAAAATACTGGGTGGACTAATCTACTCAATCATTTAAGAAGCCAACATCCAGATTTCAACAGCGATCAGCAGCCAAAGTCGTCCCTCGATCGTTTTCTAACTTCGGCAAACGTTTCGGAAAAGGGCTCCAACATCTACGACTGGCTGCAGTGGGTCTGCATTGATCTGATGCCATTTACCTTCGTGGAAAAAGAGACCGTCAGACGATACTCATCCCTCAAACCAATTTCCACTATACATGGATTTGGTGACGAAGGAGGTGAAAAGAAGATTGCGACTCTTCTGCCGTCTCAATTTGCCCTTATTATTGACGGCTGGTCGAAAGTGTCAACTCATTTCGTTGGCGTGTTCGCATCCTTCTCTTCATCAAGCAACAATTCTTATGAGACAATTCTTCTGGCATTTTTCCTCTTCTCAAAGAAACTGGATTCACCGCAAGTGACCATTTTGATTTGCTGAAATTTGTGCTCAGTGTATATGACAAAACTTTTGATAATGTCGTCGCTCTTTGCGGTGACAACGCGGAGGTCAACAAGGCTTTGGCTAGAGCGTGTAACTTGCCTCTGGTCGGATGTGCCTCCCACCGTTTCAATCTAGCAGTTATGGACTTCATCAAGCCCCACAAGGATTTGTTGGAGAAAGTAAACACTCTAATGGCTAGACTTAAAACTGTCCGGACTACTTCTGACGCATGAAAAACGATACCAGATGGTCCAGTACAGCCAAAATGGTGGATCGCTATGATAAATTAAAGTCCCATCTTTCCCAACCTGATTTCGCCAACAATCATCAGTTGATGGACTTTTTTCCAACTGCAAGGGAGGCCTCACACTTTCTCAACTTCAGACACACTTTGAGGAACTGAACTCTATCACACTGGCTTTCAGCGAAATGACATAACTGTAGCTGAAGTGCGGTATCTGCTTGATAAAACCATCGAACTATATCCGTGCATGCATAAATATTTGAGTCCCGATGCCGATATTGTTCAAGCTCCTCTGTTTGAAAAGTCTTTGGTAAAAATTCAAAACCAAAAAAGCCGATGAGCTGGCGCCAGAGGAGGAAGCATCTGTTACTAACTTAAAGCTTAAAGCTGCCCGAATCATCGACCACCGCAGAAGACAACGCTTTGAACGATGATTTTGAGGATTTTGCTGCCTCCATGCTCAAAAGGCGTCGTCTCTTTCGATGGGAAAGCACAGCCGGGCCCGGTTCGCGGATACGTCTTTTATTTTGCCGACTTCGAACTTAGTTGAGAGATTCTTCAGTTCGGCAGCAAATGCATTTGACGAATCCCGACAGCATCTTTCACCTGTAAATTTAGAAATGCAGCTTTTTTTACGCCATAACGACCGCCTTTGGGATCGTGAACTTGTTTCTCGTATCGTTTCATCCAATCCCCACACCTAATTGCTTATTATATCTATTTTTTTCACATCCGGTCACTCGTTTTTTCTACTTACTTTGGGATGGAAATAAAAATTTTGAGACGGCAACCCAGAAAGTTTGGACGCTGTGTGGAACTGGGAAAACTAACAGGATCAAGTCAGGGCCACAGTTATAAAGGGGGTTCACACAAGCAGATGTGTGCTCAAGCTTGATAAAGGGGGAAATACCGCGCGCAGTCCAGGGGGAGCTTGCATCGCGCGTCCAATATCCAGCTGGTTTGGTTACATGGTCACATAAATGCCGTTTTCTAGATAACTTAGCGGGATTTTTTTAAGATTGCTCGTAAAGCGGGATTTTACTAGCTCCGTTACTCTAATTCTTCATCGAGAGGACAGTTCCATGTCGGAAGTAAGGTATCTTTTCAACAGAACTCGAATTAATTTGCTTGTGTAGCGGAAATTACTGGAAGAGAACTTGTCTGTATCTTAGCGCTAAAAATACAGTGGCTTTTTTTTTGAGAATGCAAACAAGCTGCCTTCCAGTAATTTCCGCTACACTCTGTAGATGTGAAAATAATAATTTTTAAGAAAAAATATTGCATGTAAAGTTTCTGGAAAAATTGCAATTATTGATTGCAACAAACGAAAATTAAAATTAATTTATTGCAAAGGAAAAATTAAATTGCAAGCTCCAAAATTAATTTTTACCCACCCCTGCCTACTAGAACTCGTCATCTTTAGAAGCGGGAGAAAACCAAAGTGGGTTTTAGATGTAATCTGTTATGATGGGAGTTAACAGTTTCCGCATCGTTTGGAAGCATGTGATTGGCCAGTAATTAAAAACAGCCAGAAAATCCACATTATTGTTTTCCATCATTAGATCTGGTTTTCTTTTGTTGTTTTTTTTAAAATCAGTCGTCCTTCCGGGGACGACTCCTGCGGCCACTGACCGGGGTTATTGGTCAGGGTTTGGGTGCAAAGATTTAAGATATTTAAGCCAGAATCCATGGATGCCACCCTATCTGACGCCTTCCAGTTCTTGGTCATCTTGAGAGCTGCTTTGACCATTTCAGGTGTCATGGCCGAGTCTCTTTGATGTTCAATATTTTCGCTGATTGAATTCTCTGGGTCTGGGAGCGACATACCGACTCCTGTTCATTTTCTGGAGATATCTTAATAAAAACTCTTCTGATTAATCTTGAGGAGTTTCTAGTCTGAAAGGGACATTCGCTTCAAATTCAGGAATCTGTTTATCTACTACCGTTTGTATGCCAATTTCACTGTTGGTGTTACGAGCACTTTAGAGTTTAGACGGTAAGCGCCGGACCTTAAGATGATACCTCTTTGGTTTGTCTCCCAGCCTCTTTACGCCACCTGGGCATAGAGACAGCACTCGTTGCCGTGCACCTCTTCTCTGGTCTGGATACGAAGAAATATGAAAGCAGAACTAAGGCACGTATGGACTCGCCTTTAGTGGAGGGGCACCGCCATCCACGGACAGGGAGCGAACAAGTGGTGGGTGGTTTCTTACCTGTTGTCTGCCATTTCGTTTCCTCGCTGCTCCTTTACTTCTCTCGATTTATTTCCGAGTCTGTTTACCTGAGTATTGTGGTTCTACTTTATGGAGAGCCAGCGGCTCTGAAGAGAGACTAATCAGATCCTTGTACCCCACAAAAAAAGACGGGGATGGCCGGAGATAAGTCACAATTCTAATCACCTCACCTGCATTGAGGCTAAATGTGATCCGCTTGATGGTGATTCGAGTTGATGTTTGGAAAGCCACTTCATTTTTCCACCCAGCCAACTGCATTTGCTGGAATAAGCTTCGCTGTCGCCTTCACAGTAGTTCTCTGGACAACATTTTGTCACGTGATCCACGGAGACCCAATCACGTATTTCGTCTCTCACTATTTCCATGAGTCTGGTTTTGGCAGACTAAACTCGGCCTGATGCCGCTCTAGGTTCGGATATTATTATTATTATTATTATTATTATTATATTATTATTATTATTATTATAATTATTAGTATTATATTATTTTATTATTTAAGAGCTTATGTTTTTGACTGTGTTGTTGTTACTGTAGACATGGCTATGGGATGCCAAATGTAACATGACACTTTTTACGTTTTTATGTAAGCAAGAGCGACTGGTTTTCTCCCGAAGCAAGGGTCCAGATCGTGGGGAATGTCTGGGCTACGCCCGACTAAACACGGAGCGAGAGGGTCGCGTCTTCCGTCAGTATAAGTGATCAAACCAACGACTGTCCAGGTGACATCCTATTGAGGGAACACTAGAAACAACCCCTACCTTTGTCTGACTTTCCTGCTGTGGGGCTAAACAGTTGGATAACGTTTTGCCGGATGAGAGAGAGAGAGAGAGAGAGAGAGAGAGAAGAGGAGAGAGAGGAGAGAGAGAGAGAGACGAAGAGAGAGAGAGAGATGGGAGATGGAGAGAGAGAGAGAGATGGAGAGAGAGAGAGAGAACTCGATAGAGAGAGAGAGAGAGGAGAGAGAGAGAGAGAGAGACTTGAGAGAGAATGAGATGTAGATAGACTCTGGATCTTGTCTACTCTCGCGCGAGCAGACTCTGAGACTCTTCTCTTTCTGGAGTCAGACGTCGCGCTAGCTCCGCTTCCTCGCTAGATCTCTCTCTCTCTCTCTAGACTCTCGACTCTCTCGCAGCTCTCTTCAGCTCTTCTAGTCTCTTCTTTATCTTTCGCTCTTTATTGTCATTACCTCGCTCCGCTCTCTGATCTCTATTAGAGCTCTTCTGACTTTCTCGCTCTCTCGATACTCTATCTCTCTGGCATCTTTCTGGCCTCTCGCGCCCTCTAAAGAGAGATCTCTCGTCTCAGCTTCTCATCTCTCTCTCTCTCGATCTAGAGTTCTCTCTACTCTCTCTTTCTTCTCGTCTCGAAGCAGCTCTCTTCCTCTTTCTCGCTCTACTCTCTCTCTCTCTCTCGAGAGGCTTCGCTCGCCTCGCTCTCTCTCGCTCTCGAGCGATCTCTCTTTCTCTTTAGACTCTCTAGTAGATTTCGAGATCGCTAGAGATCTCGAGCGAGAGAGAGAGACTCGATCCCGCTCTGCTCGAGGTTTATTTTCTCCCCTCTTCCACCAGTAGCCGGTTACGTCCGGGTTTACGCTCTATTTCCGGTTTTCTCGGCTCTGAGGAAAGACCTACCAGACCCACCCACGCCCAGGTTATAGATTACAGAAGGATCCTGTTTAATTGGTTTGTCACCGATGCCCGGGGAGTCGACGAGATAAACGCTGATAGCAGCTCGTCCGACGGAAGCCTGAGCCAACTTTCCTGGTTAAAACCCTGGTTAAACCGTTCCTGGTTTTTTGCGCAGACAATAATAATAATAATAATAAATAATAATAATAATAATAATAATAATAATAATAATAAAAAGGGGTAACAGCAAGGCCGTCTTATCGCATGGGCGCACTGGGAAGTTGCTCGCCCCTCCCCCCCCCGCGCGATTTTAGGGGCCATCGAAATTCAATTTGAAAAATAAAAATTAAGGTTTACCGTATTTGCCGGTGTATAAGATACACTTTCTACCAGAAAAAGAGTATACAAAAATTACCCTGCGTCCAATACAAGCTTATCACGGGTTGCCGGACAATATCCCAACCCTTATATGAAAAATCAAATATGGCAGGACGCTACACTGGATTGCAAACACAGATCCGTGAACTAAATGAATCTGCTATATACACATATATATTCCTTGTGCTGGACTCAGTCTGAATTTGGTGGGAGTAAAAGCGGCGCAATGTGGTCCACAGATCGTCTCCTTCTTTGACTTTGTTCAGCGTTTGTATGAATCATATTGCGGTCAAGTGTCTCTCTGACACGAGATGGTCAGCACATTTCGATGCTGTCACTGCTCTTCATGGAGGTTTCGAGAAAATTCAAGATGCATTGGATGCCCTTGCAGTTGATGGCTGATCAGGAGTGGAACACAAGACGTGTGGCAGAAGGATTGAGTAAGAAAATGGAGAAGCTAGAGACTAACTTTGTTGACAATTCTTTGGGATGACATTCTGGAAAGAGTGAACAAAACAAGTAAAATTTTTGCAGTCAAAAGATGTGGACGTGCTTGTTGCCATTGATCTCCTCAAGTCTCCGAAAGCCTATCTTCAGGAAATGAGAGACAATTTCAGTGAGTATGAAGCGAAGGCTAAAAGCAGGTGTCCCGATTCGAAATATAGCGATGGAGACAAATGTGCGTCTTACCAGATATGATGGGTCAGCGGAACAGGTATTTCTCCACGAAAATGAAAAATTCAAGGTGGAAACATACCTTCCTATTCTGGACTCTCACCTGACTAAACGTGCAGAAGCCTACGAAAGTATTGGAAATCTGTTTTCCTTCTTCAGTCAATTAGAAACAATTGACTGTAATGAGCTTAGTCAAAGGTTTAAAAAATTGGCTAATGCTATGCTATCATCATGAAGATCTTGATTACAATGGATTACTCAGTGAATGCAAGCAATTCAAGCACTACATTGTCCACGATGAAGAATGCAAGACTCCTCCAGACATGTACAGCAAATTCGTTTCAGATAAGTTGAAATCTGTGTTTCCCAATGTTAGAATTTCACTCAGAATATTTATGAAATGATGGTGACCAACTGTACCGGGGGGGGGCGTTCATTTTCCAGGTTGAAACTTACAAAGAATCATCTCCGCAGCACAATGGAACAGAAGCGGTTGAGTTTGCTCTCCCTCATGTGCATTGAAAGCGACATCCTCAAAAACATAGACTTTCAGCCAATTATAGAGCAATTTTCTGCAATGAAATGCCGCAAATTTCCCAGGTGAAAAACTTAATTTTAATGTGTTGAGGTGGGGGAGGTTAGGGCCCCCAGTACATTACTTTGCCCGGGGGTCTCAAACATTCTTAAGACGGCCCTGGCTGGATAAGAGCACCGTAAGTTATATATTTCCCAAACAAATGCAGATCCAACCGCCCACCCCTGCCAAAGTTTCAGTCAAACTTTATAAACGATGTTTTCACACCGCTGTGTGTAACACATTCCGGCGATAATAACCCATTAATTTACCCACCAATGCTTCAGCGAATTATGGATGTTGTAAGGGAAGCAACCCAGCCCTACGGGTAGCCTCAGTAAAAGGCAGATTTACGTCCCTTTTAATTTTTTAATTGTCAAAATAAATAACCGTCTGCAAAAACAATTCTCCATCTCACGAGTAAATAAATTGAAATTAGTTTTCCTATTTCCGGCGGCTTGTAAATAAGCCGCACGAGTTTTGTTGAGATTGTGACTTTTTTTGTGTGTTTGTGTAAGAACAGATTATTTGAAAATCCAGTCCGATTTTCTGCTGTTAACTGTCTGGGTGGGAATAGACGCTTATTTAGGGAGTTTATATTAGAAGGGTCCCTGAAATCCTGCCTGCCCCTGACCTCTTATTAAGGAAGTGTTAGCACTCGTGAAGAGTGTGTGTGTGTGTGGGGGGGGTTTATTCGTTAAAAATTGGAGCTGTGCATCTCCAATAAAAATTCGCTCCTTTCTCTCGAGGGAAGCGACTGACACCGTGGAAAACCACAGAGAAAACGAAAACGCGCTGAAGGGAGACAGAGAGGGACGGAAAGGGTCGACGGTAACGGGTGAAGATAGATAGGACGTGCATCCCGAGTAAGCACACCTCCGCAGTACGGGGTCGTGCCGCCCTGCAACTAAGGTTAGACGTTTCCTCATCTACCTTTTGGTTAACACGGATTTCGAGAGCAATGTCTCCCCGCACGCCAGCGACCGTCCGAACACTGTCATAGTTTCTAGTTAGCTCCATCTGCTTCTTTGGTCGTCGTCGTCTATTAGACGGGCCACAAGCAATAAAGGGAGGTAAGTGCGACGAGCGGTTTCTTGAGCCAAAGAAAACCCCGTCCACACACCAGGGTGTATGTCCGTCTCTTGCGCGGAAAGCTGTGAGAAACAGGTAAATAATAACATGAAACAATGAAGCTTTGTTTCGGCCTAGCTCCCGTGTTGTGGGATCCAACCGGTTCTTTTCGACCCTAGCTTGGTTGTCTGTTTTCCAGCTGAGGCAAAAGATAAAACAAGTCAGGCTAAAATGGGATTTTAAGAGAAGTTTTACTTTAATAGTAAGGAGAAGGCTGATGGAGGGAGAGAAGACAGCAGAACCGGCCGCGAAGGCCCCGCGTGGGCACCTGTTTCTAATTGCACCTACAGTATATCAGTTTTTTTTTTTTTTTTAATCAACCAGCGCAGGTAAGGTTACCACCCTTGGTTCGTGACGTCAGTCACGACTCTCATCTCTGCTCAAACGTGTGTCGGGGACACTTTGGGAAGTAGTTCTGTTTATAGTTTCGCTGCTGGCAGAGCTCGGGGGCACTAGGGTGGGTGTGTGTGAACTGTTAGCTGGCGGTTGGGGATGAAGACGGAGCTAAGGTAGGTACGTGCTCGCCTTTAGTGGAGGGGCACCACCATCCACGGACAGGGAGCGAACAGGTGGTGGTGGGTGGTCTCTTACCTGTTGTCTGCCATTCGTTTCCTCGCTGCCCCTCTACTTCTCTCGATTTATTTCCGAGTCTGTTTACCTGAGTAATGTGGTTCTACTTTATGGAGAGCCAGCGGCTTTGAGGAGAGACTAATCAGATTCTTGTCCCCCGACAAAGAAAGATGGGGATGGCCGGAGAAGGGGGCACAGGAGAAGTAACTCCGGGGGAGGTCTTTTCCCGTAGTTAATCGTCCGGTTTTAAAAGTGAAAGTGCGCGAGTCTGTAGTGTACACGGAGTTGGATCGCGTGCTTTCATCTATCAATCTCTATTTGCACGTTACCCTGATCTACCTGGACAGTCAGCCAGGTGCGTTCTTCTTCCAGTCCGGTACATCATCATCATTAGTATTAAGTAGTTACCGGCTAATCCCGATCCTAAGCCTTCGAAGAAGAAGAAAACCCGGCGGTAGTAGATTTTAAATGTTTAGTTTAACGACCCGATTGTTGTGGTTTAGCAAGTGGCTAAATTTCGCCAGAGATAAGTCCTAACCCTGATCAATTCACCTGCATTAAGGCTAAAGGTGAGGCGGGTGCCGCGAGTCGGTGTTGCAAAGAGCGCCCCCCCCCCGGGGGACTCCAGTGGGTGACAACTCTTGTCTGCCTTCTGGAAGCGGGTAGAAGCCGACTCGGAGGAGAGACCGCAGTATTCCAAAAGTTAAAACATTTCTGCCGAATAAACGAGGGGAGGCAGAGACGATGGAACTTACCTTCTGTTGTTTCTCTTGTTGTTGTTTTTAATTAAATCTGTAAGTTTCTAGAAGCGTCCACAAGGCCATGGAAGACTGACCGGGGCCTTGACATGATGATGATGATGACGACGATAACAACAACAACAACAGTAATAATTTGTCTCAGTTTCTTTTATAAGATGACAATGTTCTGAACCGTCTGACCTCTCTGCCACACAAGCTAAAACTATTAGGCCGAACCTAATTCCGAAAACAATGCAACCGTGAGCAGGAGTCAGGTGGGTTATCGCTGACATTTGCCTTTCCTGTTGCTGGAGATTTTGTGTGTGTGGGGGGGGGGAGGGTTAATAATTCGACGACGTTGGCGGTGTAGCTGGGAACTACCGGACTTCCATTCCTGAACTGTGGATAGTGCGATAGTGAATGTTTCACCAGCGCAAATATTCCGCCAGCTTCCGTGGCTGCCCTTCCCTTCCCTTCCATCACTTGTCGGTCAAAGTCGAGCCGAAGCCCGACTGGTTCTCGCCGGCTCCTGGAAACGTCCCCCCTACTGATGCAGGTACTTGCACGAATTCTTCTTTCTCTTTCTTTTTTCTTTCAAAATTAACTTTTTGTTACTTTGTCGAACTCCTGACAGTTCAGCGCCCCTAAGAAATGCTGTCGTTCGTTTGTGATGATGATGATGATGATGATGATGATGGTTTATGTGCTGGTTTGCTCTGAGCTGGAAGATGCGGTAGTGATGACGGCAGAGAGGGAAGTTTTCCTTAATGAAGCGATTTGTGGTTGTCATATCTGAGCTCTGTTAAAAACCAAGTGTATTAAATGCCAGTCTTTCAGGGTGGCTTGAGGGATCCCAGATAATAACCGAGAGAGAATTAGCTAAGTGCAGTTTGAAAGTGAAAGAGGCTTGCCACTGTTTATTATAAGCAGTTTTGTTGTTGTTTTTTTTTATTATTTCCTCCTAAAGATAAATGAGTCCTGAAAGTTTATTCCAGTATAAGGATGCTGGTATTTCAAACGTGGATTATTCTATAACAATAAATATGTTTTCTTCTGTTCGATAGAGCTGGCTTTACATTTGAAGAAACTTGCTGTAGCAATGTATGGCATTTCTCTAGGTTTATACCTTTAACTTTTGGGGAGATAGTTGGAAAGATGAAGGGTAGGTAATGGATGCTTTGAACAAAAAATGTATTGATAATCACATATTCCTGCTAACCTGTAAGTGAAATCCTTAGTTCCTTAACAGAAATGTTCCAAGGAACAAGAGGTGGGAAAGAGTGGTTGTCTGTATCCAGGGATCCTTTAAAAAGCTGTGGTAGGCTGAACTGAGTCTTCCTTGTGTATAAAAGGATAAATGGTTATTTTTTAATCACCTGCTTATCAGGATACAGCGTAGTTTTATGCAGTTTACCTTACAGTTAAGTATTTTAGATTCCAGTTTATTAATAAATGATGACAATCCATGCCAGGAGGAAGAAAAATGTGATGTTTTAGTCCCAGGCATTTAGAGGAGGGCATTGATGCCTAACTTATTGTGATAATGCCAAACTATAAGTCAAGAAACAACAAGGAAGCATTTCTCTTTCTGCTGATGGTATGGTTACTGTACACTGAGACTCGTCGTCATCTGTGTGTTTTTTTTTTTTACAAGTCCTCATAAGGCTACATTTACTTATAATTGGTTGTTAGTTATTTTCCTGACATCTTGATTTTTTTTGTGTTTTTCTTCCTGTTAGTTTCTTTTGTAACCGTGATGTAAACTGCAGCATCAGTGTTTAGGAGAGAGACATCTTATCGCGGATGCTGAAGGCAGTGCATGACTTATTTGGGTCAAGCATTGGAGACAGGTTTACGACGAAAGCAAATGTTGCTGATCAGAAAGTTTCCTTATCTCTGGAGACTGTTTATCTCACTTTAACAATAGATAGTATTATTCTATCAAAAAAAAGAAGAAGAAGAAGAAGATTGTATTTATCTGGTGGAAAGTAGCCAGTCGTTCCACATAATTCCTGCTCGAATTCAACAATCGGTGCCAGGTCCAGCTTTCTTGGGCAAGCTGCAGCTGTACAATTGCAATGCATCATTCAAAATGACTCTCTTGTTGTTTACTGGTCTTGATTTGCTAATTGAATGTCCATTTATTCAAATTACAGCATCATCGGAAATATTTTAACAGCTTATTGTTATTTGGAAACTCTGTAACTCTAAACTAATCTTGAACAAAGTTTGACAGTTGTAGAGATTTGCTAATAAGTTGGAGTAGGACAGAAACTTGTTTTGTCTTACTCCGTCTGTTTTAAGAAAATCTTTCTGCAGTTGTATGCTATCAGAGCCAACCCTGTCCCCTCAGTGCCACTACAATTCTTGTGCTCTGCCTTTTAATGTAAATAGTATCACAGTTGTGGCAGCAAGGATCTGCATCCGTTTTCCGCAGACAGCCTTTAGCCAAGTTCTACTATGGCTGATTGGTTTGCTGACGTTCACAGCACTGCATTGTGGTATTGTTTGCTTCTATCAGTGGCTGGAGACTAAGTGAATCCCTGCTTGAATTATCTTGATGGTGGACGTTTGATATACTTTGACTGAAGCTGACTCTTTTTTCTCTCTCATAATTTGAGAATTCAGAAAAGAAATAAGATTTAGATTCTAAAACTGCCAGCATTGAAAAAGAATACAAATATATAAACAGGAAGCACAGATTAGCTTTGAACAAAGAAAAAGGGAATTGTGTCATATACACCTTTTTTTACTGTTGAAACTTCAAATGAAAATGCACAGTAGAATTTTAGTTAAATGAGATCATTAGAGTGGGAAGGGATGCCAAAACATCTTAATGTGTAGATTATTTTCTATATCCAGTTTGTTGTTTTATCATTTTGTATGGTATCTTGAAGTCACTATGTAATGAACATATATTGAAATGTTTCATTTGTTGGTTACAACTTTTTTTAGTCACCTCTGTTGGTCACTGGTCTACACCCAACAGTTTAACCCTCCACCTACCACATCGGTTTTTACTCCAGCCTAGAATCACTAGTTACTGGCTGTATATTCAGTCTCCATACTTGTAATGCAGAACACAAGGGGCTGGATTCTTCATTACAAAGGGCTGTACTGAGGCAGATACTGTAAGTTACAGCCCAGCCACTGTAGCCCAACCTGTTCTGAGTAATAAAACTTTGATGGTTAGTGGGGTTCACAAGCGCCCTGGGTGGTATATGCAAAGTTAAGCACAGTAAACAGAAGTGGTACCTCTTTATTATGTATGAAGAGTTCAGAAATATCAAGCTAGTATAAAGTCAGTATACACAAGGTAACAGAAAATTGGATTGTACTCTCATGGCATTTTATTCCCTTTTTTGGATAATAGAAATGCTTGTGCTTCTGTTGTTAGTGGTTTTGTTGAGTTGTAATTCATGTAAGAACCTGCTTTATTTTGATCATCAGAGCCACTGATCTCATGGAGAGTGAGAGTGGACCCTGGTCTCAACAGCTAGAACTATAGCCCTTTCTGGATTGCATGTTCTGGAGACAGGTTACATAACCATTGACCATTTACTACTATGTTGTTGTTTTTCTCTGTTGCTGCCTGCCCTTATATAACAAGTGTACCCGACCCATTATTTTTACTAGAAAAGTTAAATAATTCAGCCAAAGACACATTTTAACCAGTTCTACTTTTTCTGACTACTCGATTATTCTCTTCCAAACCTTGTTAGCAGAAACACATCCCCCCCTTTTTTTGGTTTTTGTGTTGTTGTTTTTTTTTTGTAATTTCCAGTTTATCCTTTTCCTTGGCTCTGCATCTTGTTTCAGGAACTCTGAACAATGTGGGAATTGTTTATGACTGCTTTCCTCTTTCCTCTCCCCATGTGCATTTTATGAATAATAAAAAAAAATATTAGCTGCTGACTACATTGAGTAAGAAATTTGACATGTAAATTTTGAAACTATTACCCTGAGGAAAAAGACTTTGTATTGTTTGTTCTCAATGACCCTTTATCATTTTTCTCTTCTATAGTTGTTACCAGCAGTTAGCACACACATATCCTATGTAAAACAATTTCTAAAAAAGGAATGATGATTAACAATTTGTAGATGTAATTGTTAATGGATCCTTTTCAACTTTTAGATGACTGTGTCTAATAGTTAGGGGTTCACTTAGAATTTAATAAAGTACCCGGGAGGGTGTCTGGCTGTCCAATGGTAAACTATCAGACTGCCCTGGTTGAGGACCCCAAGTTCAAATCCCAGTAGGGACCAGCTTGGTTTGGGTTACCTTCATGGCAGGTTTTGGGTTTTTTTTTTTTTAGCAGTCACCCAAATAAGTGAAGAGTTTTAATAGTCCCCCCCTGCACCCCATGGGTAACTCTTGATTGGCTTATGCGTTGACCATTGCTCGAGAGCTTTTGATCATACCTAGGTAACTCGGTCACCGAGGCTAATACCTCTCATTTTGCTGCTGTAAGATGTTCTAAGAACTCCAAAGTTAAAACAGGGTTCACCAAGATGATGCTGTACCTTGCCAAAGAATTACTGAAAAATAATAATTCTGGATATGGTTATTAGTAATTTATTAACCTTATTTAATTGATTAGAAGAAGTGCAGTGCATTATGGGAAGTTTTTTTCATTGCTTATAGACTTAGCTAGTGCTGGATATGGTTATTAGTAATTTATTAACCTTAATTGATTAGAAGAAGTGCAGTGCATTATGGGAAGTTTTTTTCATTGCTTATAGACTTAGCTAGTGGTTTAGATTTTGGTCTGTTCTGGATTCACTAATGTACTTAATTGACCTTGTCTCATACCTTTTAAGATTCTCGAAGGCAACGAGATGACAGCATCATCCAAGTTTTTGTAATGTCACAGTAGATGCATTGGCTGAAATAGCATTACTGTAATGGTATCTGGCCAGGTTTCATTTGAATGTTCTTAGCATCTGATAGGTAATGATATTTTCATAGTTTACAGAGATAGCTGATCATAGCAAGAAACAAAATACCGTCAAATTTTTGAGTTGTTGCTGATGCCTAAGAAGTCTTGTGTAGTTTGTCCAATCAAAGAAAAAAAAAAGTAGGTTGGCTGTTTAAATGATTGTTGCAAAATCCAGTTGATTAGCTTTCTTTCCTGAAAGATTTTAACTTTGAATAAATTCTAAGTAGATTTCCTAACTTATGTAGGAAAAAAAAGGGTGGGGCAACACCTAATAGCAGCAGAACTGCTGTAGAATTAATAGTCAGATTGTTATTTTATTTCTATTTTTCAGTGAAACACTAATTGCCTATTCCCATTTAGCTCAAATTCTAGAATCAGGGATCCTTCATTTATTGCCACTAATCTCAGCTGACATTTAACAAAATTATTGGAATGGCCATTGCTGGAATTATCTTGTTTGTTTTCTTTCTAATTATGTGGCTCTAACATTTGCAAATCCACATCCAGCCAAAAGAGAGTGTAAAAGTGATCTTTAATTTTCTCAGCAAACAAGCCTAAAATATTTAATGAAAATAGTAATTTTCCATCTGAACTGAGCAAGCAGATGTAAGATCATTGGAAGTGGTTGAGCCATTATGTATAATAAGAAGTATTAAGCAAAATGTCACCAAAAGTCATCTGATTAATATCGCATTACTGGACAGCAGTCTTTCTTTTATTGAAGAGCCAGAATTTAAAGATTTTTTTATAATAGGACTTTCTGGTTTGTACAACTAGCATTACTTTATGGTGAATGTAGAGCACTCTCCTCCCTCATATTTGCTCCTTCACTCATTAGAATGCTGTTATGTGAGGATGGATACACTTCATATTCTCTTAAACATCAGACATATTGTGTGGATAAAATTACACTTCTTTAGTGGGTAGGTACCCTGATTTTGGTATCTTAGTTGGTTGTTGAATTGTATCAGTTCATTTTAACAGAAAAGAAGTAACCTGCACAAAGGAGAGAGTGGGATTTAACCTACATATGAGTCATTTCCTGACATGTGGTTTAGTATACTCCAGCCATAGAGTTTGTTTTGTTCTTTAATATCATTTGTCAACTAAGCAACCAGATTTAGTGAACAATGATGTATTTTCTAGTAGCAAGTTACATATGAGAGAGAATTCAGCAACATTTCTAGCTGATATTTAGTTGTTTGTACCAGGGTCAAAAACTTCTAAATTGATATATATGTGTTTTTTCTTTCTGATTATCATTCTTGCTTTCAAACTAACTACAGTTTGAGGTGTTTATAATTAAATTGTAGTTAAGAGCAAATTCCACGATAATTTAGGTGTATTGTCTGCAACTACAATTAAACAGCACCTGCTATAGGGTCTAGGACTATTTTCTGCAAACCATTTAACTGTGGGCCACTACTTAGCGATGTTTCTGGAATCACTTAAAAAAAAGTAGTCAAATTATATTTGAATTTAAATAAATAAAACAGATTTCAAAGTGACAGAGTTTATTTTATTTTTAAATTAAATTTTACACAAATCTAAGTCAAATGGTTACCGTGTGTATCTCAGGGATGTCACAAAGACAAGGTTTCATGTTACGACTTTCAGAAAAATGCCTCGCTCTGTGCCATAAGGTAGATGTGATACTGACTTAGTAGGAAACACACCCCCGGAAAATATCATTGAGAATTTTCTGCTAATCAAATATGCTACACTTAATTCACTCTCCATTATCTTTTGATCTAAATCCTCACATCATCACATCCTGGTCAAACAAACTGGCTTAAGGCTATTCCTGTCCTGATGCACATCCTGTATCATACACAAGTTTGAGGAACCACCAAAGAAGTTAGTTTAGCTTACTACAATCATTTATTGCAAGCGTGTTAGTTAACATTACGAAAATTTCCTTTAGTCTTAAATGTCACAAACTTCTTTGTGATGGTTGCACTGTCATGGAAACGTTACATTTTTGTTTTGTACCTACTGTGGAGTAAGTCACAGAAATGTCCTCATCCTGTCAAAGATTTAGGGCTCCAGACATTTGGAATCTTTTCTTTTTTTTATTTTTATAAAGAAAATTAAAATAATAGTTTCCTAAAGTGATATGAATTCTGACAGCCTGCTCACATTCAAACCCAGTAGGCAGACAGTGGCAGTTATTTTATTATGAAACAGATGGCCAGATATTGCGGCTTGGACTGAGAGAGTCATCCCATATTAGAAGTTTCTCAAAATGTTAATGTTGAACTGTTTCACCCAAAAATGTTACAGTACGTGATTATTAGCATAGTTATAGTGGCTGAAGCCCAGTTGATATGGTTTGCGTAATGTGAGTGAAGCTTGTAATTTTGTAAATGTCATTGTAAACACAAGTGAAGCATAAAGTCGAAGTAGCTAATAGCGCAGTGTGACACTAAGTGGGCCTGTCCACGTTAACATCACTGGCCTGTGTGATGGTTATTGTGGAGGGTTAACCAGAAAATGCTCAGTTCCAATAATTCTATTAATTAGATGTAAATAAAAATTTTAAAAAGGTGTTAACATTTCTGAATATCAATGATTATTGCTTCACAGATCCCCCTAAACAGACTGATCAATGGTGACCATGATCTCATGTCCGAAAGATGGCAGTCTGCGAATATCTGAAGAGCAGCAGCAAGAAAAGGTTTGATAAGTTTCTAGGCTTTTCACCATTTTGCCAATATAACTGAATGGACAGACTGAGTTCAGCCAATGCGGGATTTACCATTGTGCTTAGCACAGGGCCTCATTTGTCCTAAATCTGGCACTGAGTTCAGCATTAAAAGCATCACAAGTGGAATTAAATTAGCTTTGTCCTGTTACCCAGGCCTCACTGACCAACAACTTGAACATAATGAAAGAGAGTTGGAAACTAATGTGATTTTTCTTTTTTTTTATTAAAATAATGAATAATCTTACATTTGTATGTGTGTGTGTGTGTTTTTTTTTTTTTTCAAGTTGGGAATAAAAAATTTATGGACAATCAGATTTCAACAACTTGAAAATTAAAACCGTGGATGCTAGACACTGATGATCGAACGATTGGGCTTATACCTTTTACTTGATAACAATAAACAGAGTTTAATGGCAGAATTAGGAAGTAAATGGGCAGTTTTGGTTTCCTCATGAAGTATTAGTAAATGTACTAAAGGAAGATGGGTGGAGAGCAGGTGTGCAATCAACATGTTTAAAAACCTATCTCCTTTTTTTCATGGTAAATTCGGCATCGATTTCTGGAAGTGAAGCTAAGAAAGAAAAGAAAGACAAGTTGTGTACACAAACAACAGTAGGCTGAAGGGAAAACTAATATTGGTGGCTATGGTTGTTCATATTTAATGCAAGATGTTTAGTGCCGGATTGACAGTGCTTGCTTATGACAGTTGAAGCGGAATGTTCCTTTACCAGAGCTTTTTTTTTGGCATCTTTTTATAAATCAATTGATTCTTTATCTGCACTGTGAGATTTTAGTCAGTCAGTCAGTTAATCAGATAAAACCATTTGAGGATTTTACTTGTCATTAAAGGTCAGCCATTTGTGAAAACATGAGTGTTCATCTCATTTTACTTACCCAACATCCTACCTGGAATTTCCGGTTGATAGGTGAATACTTTCCAAATTCATCTTGTCCCAAATCTGATGATTCTGGATTTCAACTTCTCCAGCTTTTTTTTCTTAAGGTGCAAATATGACCCACACCTACATTTGTTGAAATTGGACATCCCGTTGATGGCAGGGCTTCAAAAATATCCTTAAAATTTGACAGAAACTCTTCTAGTCACCAGCTAAAATAGAGTCACGCTAGAGAGGTCAAGTGAATTTTTTTTTCCCCTTTTCTACCTTCCAAGCAGCCCAGACTTTGGTTACCAAATATTTGAAAATTGCTTTCTCTTGCTTGTGCTGGAGTTAACAATTGTACTTTTTTTTGCATAGGTGAAGCCTTGCAAAAGATTTTGGTTGGAGTGGATTTTCCGTCTTCTAAAGCTCTGTGGCTACTATGAGCTACCTGCTGAGCAGAGAAGGCCGAGGGCTGAACCCAAAAGTGCTTCGGTACAGGCTGAGTCTCTGCAGTCAACTTTTAACTATCTGTATCAGAAGGTGGACTGGGTCCAACCTGTTGTTATGCTGTGATAGCCACTTTCTTGCTCTAATAGTAAACAGTTTACTTTATTTCACTTCTATTCACATTTGCGTTCCTATATTTTTCGTGGCGAGTGCGCATTACATCTACCTGTCATGTGCTTGTTCCTTAAAAATAGACATAATTCATAAAATCACGATTTTTGTTTTTTTCCCCCTGTTTGAGATAATAAATCCAGAGTATATCACTTTATTGAATCTTTTAGTTATCTGTAATTTGCAATAATGATAATGGTCCATACAAGTCATCAATGGTGGTTATCAAAAAATATAGTCTCCATTGGCGACCATATTTTTGGGAACTCTGATTAGTATTATTTGTAGTTTATGTAATTTTTATTACAGTTTAACAAAAGAAAATTTTTTTTCCATTGTCTTTTTTTTTAGGAATATTTTAAGCACCTGGCCATTTGAACCATTCATTATCATAAAGGATTTTGTGTTTACCATTTCTTAACACAAGAAGTAAACAAAATGGAGATTGAATTGTGTGCACAGATAGATTCTCTTGATATAAATGTGTAGTAAGCAGACGGCATCATTATGACTGTTACATTGTGTAGCTACTTTCTACATCTCATCGCCATCTGCATGGCTTCATTCCAGACCTCTTTTGTGCTGGATTCTAGCAAAGTAACCCGGCTGGCAGTGGACCCTCTAAGTGGGAACGTATTTGTAGGGGGTCAGAACAGACTGGTCCAGTTAGCAGCTGATTTCTCAAGTTCCGTTAAGCTTTTCTTTGGACCAGTTTTAGACAATTCATCTTGTAAGCCAAATGAGGACTGTTTTGGTCAGTATGTGGACAATACAGTGATGGTCTTAGAGGTGGACACCATTACCAGGAACCTTTTGGTCTGTGGTACTGTGAAGCAGGGGCATTGTTCATTATGCCCCTTGGACAACATTTACAACTGCAGTGCCTTATTATATGACACTGAACGTTTAAATTTCATGGGAAATGAGAAATCATTGGAATTGTTTTACGGAAGAAACAAGGTGCTTTATGTTGCTACATCATCAAACTCACGGTCACCTGCAGTAATTTCAGCTAGGCAGTTGGTGTCCCAGGGTAGTAACAAGACCTTTCAGTATGCTCTTAACTCACAACCCATTAAATTTGTAGGAAACTTCAATGTCACTTATGTTTATGGGTTTGGATACCATGGCTTTACCTATTTCATAACTGTTCAGCCAAAAGACATCAATTCTGAGGAATATGAGAGCCACATTATTCAGGTTTGTCAAAAGGATATTAACAGATCATATGTGGAAATACTATTAACATGCTGGATGGTCTCTGCAAAATTTGAAATTGCTACTGCTGCAGGATTTCATCAGGAAAAGGATGGCAACTATAAACTTTATGTCACTTTTAAAAGGTCATCAGATAAACAAGATTCTGTACTGTGCAGCTATCCACTCACCTTCATTAAAGAGAGGTTTTTAATTACACAAAGAACTTGCTATGAAAGTGGAACACTGTCAACGGAAGTGGTGGTCCCTAGATGGATTACTGACACTAAATATAAGTGTCATGCAGAAGTGAGTGGCTGATTTAAAATTTGTTTTTTTCTTTCTTGTTGCTTTTAAACTGTTACTGAAGAAGAGAGTCTGTTGCTTAATGCATCACAGACACAATGAGGATTTTCTAGTTCAGAACTTAACAAGTTTGAGTAGGAAGTATTCTTGCCTGTGGGTGAACTCTTAGAACACCAAAGAGCATTGATAGAGTTTAGGACCAGCAGATTTGATTTACTGTGCAGCTGTGAGAAAATCCTTGAGGAGTTAATAGTGCAAATTATTTTGAAAATTACACTGGAAAATATTTCTTCTTTCCACGGGCTTTATATAAGCTATGATGGCTTCTTGTAATTAATGAACCTAAGCTAAATTCAGGGTGTATGCTTTTTAAAAAAAAAAGTTTAACTTTTCCCTTGGACAATGTGGAACACAGTGCGGAGTGATGGCACAAATTGGGTACGGTTACATCTGGCTGCTGAAAGGTTATTGTAAATACTATTTTCCATGATAGTGTGATTGATGTCTTTTTAAGATCTCAGAAACTTATCCGGGTTTCTCGATGCTCCATATCTTACTGTTTATTTACTAGTTTGTTTTCTTATTTTGCAGGATATTAACATTGGAGACAACTTTTGCAGTTCTGATGAAAACCAATATATGTACTCTAAAAAGTTCTCTATTTCAAAAGACCACATCTTCTACACTACAGAACAACTCACTTCAGTGGCTGCTTACAACTATTATGCAACATCAGTGGTTCTTTTAGGAACAAAAAGTGGTCACTTGCTAAAGGTTTTGTAGCTGATTTTGTGTTGATTTAATCATGCCAAGAGTATCTCTGGCTTGTAGTAGATGTGTCTGGTCAAGTAAACAAAGCTAAATGTAAAAAAGGGGGTTAACTCTATGATGAACGTGTGGGTTACTGACAGTTATTTGCTGCCATATTACTGTGAACATAAAGCACTCTTGGGTTTAGGTTGCTTGGAAGCAGTCTGCTGTGACTGACCATGAATCATTCTGCAGTAAGTAGTTAAATGCTTTTGTTTGAAATCAGAATCACCTCATCAGCCACATTCTGTTGATGAAGACTAAGTCAGCCATACATGGTGAGGAAACAAGTGGATAAAAGCAAAAAGACTAATTTTGGGTTATGCTATCTGCACTGTTATTGTTAGAATATTTCTAGGCAGTTGAAGCAAAACTTCTGGTCAGTTCTTTATTCAAATGCTTTTTTTTTTTTGTATATATGGAGTTTTGAGTGTAAGGTGCATGCATGAATGACTCTCAAATATATATATATATATGTTCACCTCAGAGACTGCATCCCCTGGAGCAAGGCTGGCACCACAGTTTTGGAAGTGCTGATGGGGAAAGGATGCAAGCAATTTTAAGGAGATAGCAGAGTCAGGGAGGCATGTAACAGAACTGCAAGGGGACTAAAGTTAATTGTACCTGCAAAGTCAAGCATACATGGATTGGTCATGGTAACTGGCAGCTGTAGTGGTGGTAGTCTAACTGGCATGATGTTATAACATAACCCTGGAGGCCAGACTAGTCATTCTGCATTTGTACTTAAAACTATGGAGGAGACTTCTAGAAATTCAATCTGCAAAAAGGTGGGGGATCAGTGTTTCCTTATGTCTCCTCCATTGGCATCAGCCATTCACTAAATTAAATACCTGGGGTGGAATTGTACCTTAGTAGAATCAGTAAAATTGGGTTTATGCCAAATATCAATGAATAGAATTTTTAAATAGCAAAACAAAAGTTATCATTAATTATTTACAAGTGTTTAACTTGATTGAGAGGAGACCACGTGTAATAGGATGATGCAAAAGTAGACAGAAAGGTTGCCGTTATGCTATCTTGCTTTCAAATGCCATTTACAGTTTGGCAACATTTACCCCAATTTTTTTTTTTTTTTTATTACCTGAAAACCCCTGATTTCTCCCAGCATGCAATCTGAAACTACCAACGATATTTACAGCCACTGTGTAACGAGAATTTCTCCACATTTACTCTACCCATAGGTACTGGCTAATCAGACTACTGCCTTCAATCGAACTGAGATGGACTATGCTATCAGCAGTGAGCCAGTGGAGAAAGGCATGGTTCTAGATACAAATAAAACTCACTTGTACTTGGTTACTGGAAATGAGGTAATGATACTCTTCATAGCAATATGTGTATCATCTCATTTTAAATCTTAATTCCTTTCAGAATTTGGATGATTTAATTTAGAAGACTAAATTCCTTGTATCCAAAATATGTGTTAGAATTACTTTTCTTTTTTCCTTTTATGCTTGAAAGAGCAAAGATTTGCAAGTAAGTTTGTATGGAAGAATTCCATTGTTGAGCTTTTGGTTAAACGACCAAGTTATCCTTAAAGCGAGCTAGTCAAAAGTTTAATGAGCAAGTTGGGACTGAAGCTATACATATATACAACTGTGTTGGTAATGGCTGCTGGCTGTTCAACTAGCGAGCATCTTGTAGTTTGCAGCAGTCTGACAGCAGGCAGACAACTTATGTCACGTTCAGAAAGCGTTTGGCATCCATGTGGTGGTGCAGCAGTGGACGGAAGTAGCTACTTGTGCATCACCTGCCCCCCTCTCTCTCTCTATTGCAGGTGAAGAGGTTTTTTCTGCTGTCCTGTGAGGTGTACAACAACTGTGCAGAGTGTGTTCTCACGAGAGACCCGCCCCTATGTGGTTGGTGTGGGGATCATTGTAGCAGAAAGGCTGCATGTCCCACTGAGTGGACTTCAGAGCACTGCACACCTGTAATTGATTCAGTAAGTTATGGAAGCTCAAAACTCCCTGCAGTATTTTTGTTTGTACATTTGAGACCCAGCTCCAACTGCTGATGTCTTGGTGCTTAGTCAGTTGAGCAAGAACATAATAGTGTGGTTTTGGTTGTATCCAGAACCTCCTTATGATATGTATTTTTTTCAAATTTAAAGTGGGGCTATTTGTGTTGTTTTTTTAAATCTTTGTCAAATATATTTAATTGTCGATTAATGCTAACATCCTTGGCTTTTTGTTTTGTTTTGTGCCCTCTCCTTGACTGGCATCTACGGGTACTCATCTAGTAGGTCTTCTTGCAGTCACATTTAAGTTATCATAATTGGTCTTTATTGACATATTATTATAAGAAACCATTACCTGATTTTATTATTATTATTTTCAGTTTTCACCTCATTCTGGTCCATTAAATGGAAATACTACCCTAAAAATATTGGGAAAATACTTTTCCAATAGCAATGAACTCCGAAACACAACAGTTATCATTGGACAAAACAAATGTAATGTCACCAGCAGAAATAGCACCCAGTAAGTATATCAAAAAGGTTTCTACTAATAGGTAGGAAGACTAATTCTTATGTATTATATATCTTTATTACATTTGTTGCTTTTGTGTATGTTCCACACTGACACCAAACGATGACTTACCTAGGTGGTGAAAAGTTGTCAGCCACTCTCCACCACAGTCAGTGTTTAGTCAATAGTAGCATACTAAACTGATGAACAAGATGCAGCAACTGCTGGACATTAATGATTCAAGTCTAAAGCAATGGCTTTTGATTACTTCCGAGGTATTTGTAGGAAGGGAAGCAAGGATATGACTTCTTTGATTCCATACTCTTCTCCCATGGACTTAATTGGTTTGACAATTTAAACTTCATTCCTGTATTTTATTCTTGAGTTAAGAGATCAGCTATTTGTTTGCTCTGTAAGCACCTCTACAGTTTGTGCTAGTTGCTAAAAAAGAATGTTCATTCACCTTGGCGCTGTGTTAAATGGGAAATACTGAAATGAGTGGCACTGAGATTTGCTGCATTTGTCCATTGTTTCATTGAAGAATTTTGTGAATTTTGATTTAGTGTTACTTTAATATTTTTTATTTCAAAAAGTACTTTAGTTGCTTTGTTAATATTTAAGAAGGCTGTTGGCATAATTTATAAAACTGCAGGTTTTTTCTAACTTAAATACTACATGGATTCTTTATACCTTTCTTTTATAACTGTGATTTCTTACTGCGAAGTTGTGTCCAAACTCCAATGAAAGAGATACAAATTTAGTTTTGCGAGAAATGGGTATGGAGCAAGGCTTTCAAGATTGGTGCCATTCTTTCTCATGATGCCATTTGTTTTCCTTTGGAGTAGCCTTGTTTTACAAACAACTAGAGCACATGGTTGCCTATGTTTGGTTTCAAATGTATCTAGTTTCATCTAATTCTTGTTATTTTAATCTGTAGCCTCATGTGTACAACTGGCCCCAGCTTCGGTGAAATCTCTTCAAGAATCAAGGTGCAAGTGTTTGAACAACCAACTTCAGCCAAACAGATCAACATTTATGGAACCGCCACAAGCAAGAAGTCTTTTAGTTTTCAAGTAAGGAGAATTCTACACTTCAAAGCACAGTTTTAACCCTTTGAGGAGGAGCAAGGCTTGTATATTTATGGGATTACTCTGTCAGGATTATTAACCATTTTCTGTAAATATATGAGTGTACTCTTCAGAGGGTTAATCAGAAACCAGTTTGATGAGTGAATATATTTCAGCAAAACACTTCAGCTATTGAGTGTTTTTAGATTGCAGTAATTGAGAGATGGGTGCTTAGTAACTTGATTCCAATAATAGAGAGTCCTTCAGATGAAGAAAGAGGCAGCTGGATATTGAATTATCATCCTGGGGATTTAATTGTGGAGAAATACAGTGCTTGTCAACTTTCTCATGTTTAGTAAGAGGCTTTTTTTTTAAGATCTTAATAATCTCTGGGCCAGATCTCAATGGTTTTCTGTATTTCTACCACCATTGCTGCTACTAAGGGTATGCTGTAACAAAATGGAAATAACTATTAAAAATTAACTATATTTAAAAAAATAGATACTGTTAATGAATATTTAATTAATAATTAAAAAATTTTGATAACTGCAAGAAAATAAAATGTTTAACTTTAAAAAAAAAGAATAGGAGGAAAGGGAAAACAATTTTAAAAAAAACCAGGATACAGTAGATATCTAAAGTTAAAATATCAGCTGGTTCTTTCCAACATAAGGTTTCTGGTGTTTGGCTACAGAACTCAGTGCAATATCTGTAACTGAGTTAGTATTTTGTCACAAGTAGAATGGCATGTTGTATATATGTGTTTTCAGTATCTCGAGATACTGAAAAAAAAAACACACACACAGACAGACAGACAGAGAAAGAGATATATACAGTGCCAGACAAAACAGTTGGGACACTTGCTGTGAAATTTATATTTGAGCTCTCTTGCTTTTACATCTGCATACAGATAGATAGCCATCCTATTGTCCATAAGTTGTATAAAACATGCCTTTACAATGTGTGAAAACAATGAATGTCATATGTGTATCTATTGTCTGGAAAAAATATTTGAATTAGCATAGTCAAATTTGTACCGCAACAAAAGAGTTGGGATGGTGAACAAAATCTGTGCATACATTTATTCCCCTCAATGTATTCATTTTTTAAAGGATCAAATGAATAGAATCACATCATCTAAGACCACTTAAAATCATTTTTGCACCATGTCTGGAAAGACAATGTCGTCTGAAATCAGAGACTTGATAGTTGAGCACCACCAAGAAAATCTTCTTGTTGGGAGATAGCCGATTGAGTCAATAGCCCGAAAAGAACTGTAAACCGCATTCTGAAGAGTACAAGGAGACCAGAAACAGGAAACCAAAACTGCGAATCAGAAGACCGTGAAAATGTGACAAAAAGATGGATCAACTCATTTGTTGCAAATCCAGGGCCAACCGTTTCCTGACATCGACTGCCATTCGAGCCTCCCTGAGTGGAGTGAATGTCTCTCTATGCGAGGGGACTCTCTTTGGACAAATCTCCCAGAAAAAACCATTGATCAGCAACAAGAACAGGCACATCCGCATAGCATGGGCTAAAGCACACAAAAATTGGACCAAAGTTCAATGGGCTAGAGTTCTCTTTTCTGACGAAACAATGATCATGCACATTCACAGTGCTGACTGAGTATATGTTTGACATTACCATAGCGAAAAATACAAATAAAGTGCACCTGACCGATGGTACAGGCTGGAGGAGGATCGTTGATGGTCTGGGGGTGTATGAGCGCAGCAGGACCGGGCCCTCAAGTTGATCAGGGGCAGAGCGACTGCCCAGACCACCTGCAATTCACTGAGGGATGTCGTCGTTGACTACATCGGCGAGAACATGCCAGTCACCACCGTCTTCCAGAATGACAATGCCGTGATCCACACTGCCAGAGTCATCACTTCCCTCACCACCCAACTAGGAATGGATGTCATGCGCTGGCTGCCCCAAAGTCTGGATTTCAACCCAATCGAAAATGCCTGGAAGCAGCTGAAGGCCAAGGTGGCCAAACACAAGAATTTCAACCAAGACCAATTCTGGCAGGCCATCGAGAAAAGGTGGCAGGAAATGGTCAATTCCAACTGCCTTTGTTTGGTCGAATCCATGCCCCGTTATTGTCGAGAAGTGATCGAAAATCACGGGTACGCCACCCGCTAATAGTCAGTTGATCATTTCCATGCATTTGTTCGATTGTAATTTGGAATGTTGAAAAATATTTATGGTTTTGCTCACTGTCCCAACTCTCTTTGTCGCAGTACAAATCGGACATTGCCGATTCAAATACTTTTTTCCAGAGAATATGTAAACGTTGAGCACGTGTTGCTTTTATACATTGTGAAGGCATGTTTTGTGCATATAATAAACAATGTGATGGGTATTTAAATGCGTTTGTTAAAACGAGGGAGCTCGAGTATCAATTTCACAGCAAGTGTCCCAACTCTTCTGTCCAGCACTGTATACATATATATAATATAACAAGGTTTATTGGGCTAATTCAAAGGGCCACCTAAAGATAAATGATTTAGTATTCATGCCAGGCTACTCAAGAAGATAGTTCAGGGGTTCTGTGCCTCTCACTTATTCCGAACTACTGCTCTGTCACCTAACAAAAGCTTATCTGATGCTACATGGTTAAAAAAGTCTCCTGACCCAACATGCTGTTTGAAAATTATTTATAGGAAAGGAAGACAGTGTATTAAAATGTCTGAATAATGAGAACTAAAAGCAATTATTTCTCTGTTTATTATATGGAAAATAAAGTTCATAGGTTGACTATATAAACACTTTAAAAAAAGGACTGGAATTAGAGCAGAAAGGTTATGAATCCATGAACTGCCTTGGTCAGGTTTTATCCTTAAAAACAGTTTGTTGTTTTCTTTTTTATCATCTAAATTTTCCTCACCTGTTTATTCCTTGATTCCCAGATTCCCCGGTTAGACGGCTTTACCCCAAGTATTGGACCCATCTCTGGTGGCATATATCTGACAGTCAGTGGTGCTCATCTCAACATAGGGTCTTCCACCTCAGTTACTGTTGCAGGATCTCCCTGTGATATCAGGTTTGCATTTTGGTTATTTAGAGAATTTTTTCTTTTTGATTATACTCTGGCTGCTGTTATCTCTCTCTCTCTCTCTCTCTCTCTCTCTCAGTACCAGACATTCTGAGATTGTCTGCAGAACGGCTAAGGCTGAACTGAAATCTGGAAAAGTGCAAGTTATCATTGATGGCCTCAAGCTGAATAGCGTCCAAAACTTCACCTACCTGGAAAACCCGGAAATCAGAAGCATTGTGCCACAGAAAAGTTTTGTCAGGTAATTTGACTCGTTTCTCAAAAGTTTGCCCCACAAGTCTGGTTAAGAATGAGTGGACTTGGAATACACAACTTTCTAGATTGCGGTACTTAAAAAAATGTAATAAAGCTCTCTCTCTCTCCCTCATATCTTAGCGAGGTAACACAGAACTGCTTTCATATTTCAGTGGCGGTATCAAGATCACCGTGAAAGGGACCAACTTACATGTGATCAACCACCCAAAAATTGCTGCTGCAATGGAGCATTCTGACCGCGAGACCAGCTTTAAGGTATCACAACTTAATGATAGCAGGAACTACATCTAATGTTAAGCACAGTGGCTGCTATTAATTTTTAAAAGTTATACAGCTACACAAATACATTGTTACACTTATAATTTTTTTATCTATAGTTCTTTTTATTGTAAATCAGTCTCTCTCTATACATAAATTATTTTTAAACCTCTAAGATAGGAGGTCTCTCTTGCTAACAGTTCCAAACAAATGTAAGTACAGATGTAGCAATTGATTATTTACATTGCACCCTTAACTTCCTGTTATATCACATGGCATCACAATGCAGAAGATGAGGCACCAAACCCAGATTCTAAAATTTCTTTTTTTTTAATAATATCTAAGGAAAAACAGATCAGTCATGAAAATTACATTTTCTTATGTAGAACCTGTGATTGTGGCACTGCTATCCAGCAGCTGTAGTTGAAAACACAATCTCTAGATGAGAAAAAATGTTTTCAATTATTTACTGTCACTATACAAAGTAAATTAATCCCTGTTCTAAAATGGCTAAGTGTTTTTTTTTTTTTTTAATAATAAAGTTAATTTTAAATTGAAAATTAAAATATTTATTCTGAAGTTGTATACATATCTCTATAAGAATTTTCTTAAAATTTGAAGCACATAGATGAATTACACAAATAAGCAGAGTGCATTGTTCAGGTTGTATGTAAATATTTACATATGTAATTGTTTACAGTAGAGTTGGTCATTGTATTGGATATGGTATTGACAGCTGTTTGATTGAGGGTGCAGTTAGTTGGCTACATGAAGAGGCCTAACTAAAGGTTATGTTTCTTGTGTCTACTTTGAATGATGCAAAGAGAAGAGGTTTGAAGCATCCTCAGTATATGAGGATTGAAAGTTTATCACAGACCTCACGGGCTTACTATCGTGTATATTAGTTGTTATGAGTCAATGTAAAATGAGATCTTAATGATGCTTAGCTGCTTACCTGTAATTGGTTCAGTCATTGTAAGCTTTTGCTAGCATGTCGTTGAACAACATTGTATGACTGGAGTTGTCTTTTCATGACACATAGTGGATCTAATAAAAAATTATTCATTTTAATTTGATATCTGTGAAATGATGAAAAATTGTTAGGAGTTATTGTTAACTTTAATTATTAAGAAAGAAAAAAGTGCAGGATCCACTGACATCTTAAGCATTAGCTTAAAGAATTTAACTGTCAGGTAAATTTACTGTCCAGCAAGTATATGCTCCACCAGAGTTGTCTGCTCTTTGTTCTGTTTTAATCTGCTTTATAAGCTGTGGTGTCTGATTAGTTCAGAGAACAAGGTCACAATCTACTCATTCCTAAAATCACTGTGATGCTGTGCAGTTTGGGCAAATTCTCGCTCTTTTTTTTTTTTTTTTTGTAATTATGTTCTATTTTAATAGAAGTGCATTGTGCGCAAAAACGGCAGCAGCATGATCTGTTCCACTCCAAATATATCCAACATGCTGATGAAGAGCATCGACCCTGAAAACCCTCTTGCTGTCGACATTAAATTCCAACACTTCTACAACTTCTATGGCAACAACAAAGGCCGGTTCAGCAGGTTCTACTATTTCCCCGATCCTGTAATTGAAAAATTCACCGCACCCGGCCACGTATTTCCTTACTACCTTGACTTGGAGTACTTGACAATAAAAGTAAGTTTGGGTTACTTGTACCCATTTTATTTCAGTGCTGGGCAATTATTTATTCTTCTGGGGAAAGAAATGAGGCAACAAAAAGGTGCTTAGGCTATTGTTGTTGTTGTTGTTTTTTGTGCATCTCCACATCACCTATCTACACTGAAGTGGAGTGTTGTCTCTGGGCCTTAGAGTCCGGCTTGCGTTGATGGTCTGTTACCTGAAGTTATGTCTAATGTTGAGGTGTCATTAAAGAGAAGAGTGGGACTGGTAGTTAACCATAGTCCTGCTGGAGGGTCATGGGAAGGTCTCGGAAATAAAATGAAATTCTGGCAAAAATTATGAAATAGAGTAAAAAAATAAATAGAAGAAAACCATAACTTTTTTTTTTTTTTTCAATGATTTATGTGACGAATGGCAGGATGTTGAGATCTTTAGATGGGCATGTCAATGCTGCAGAACAAAAAATTGCATCTCATTTGAAGATTTATACTGAAATGGACATAAGAGGCACCTTTTCACTTCTCCCCAATAGACGGCATGTGATTAGGGTTACCTGAAAGATTCCAACTATAAAGCAGGCCTAAACTAATCAGAAGAAATGTAGATTCATTCCGACATTGACAGAGAAGCACGAAAGCACACCAAGCCGCTGTCGAGCAGGCCCAATGCCAGACCCCAGCAAGATCGCCACTGGAACAGAACCCAAAACTCCCAAGCCATCTTAAGTAAGTGTATCTGTATTTCCATATCTATATCTGTATTGTGAACTGGTAGCGTGGCTGTGACCACGTACATAGCTGTTACACCTAAGTAGAGTCTTGTTGTTTAGTTTGTTAAAAAATTGTTGAATTTGTGTGACTGGTTCTTTCTCATCAGTGTACATAACTTCACTCAGATTTGTAATATAAATTCACTTTGACTCATAACATTGATGATGTTAGTACCAACTTAAAAACTAGTGAGAGTGCACATAATTTTTTTCAGTAAGGATTTTACAGGAATATCCCGACTTACATTCCAGTCGGCTGTACATAAGTCGAACTTGCACGTTTCTGCTTATTATCCTGTATCCACACCATCAAAAATTTCTCCATCTAGGCAATCACTCCAGTCCTTTGTTTCGTTATCACCATAGATTTCATGGGGGCAGATCCTTACACGTGTAAAAAAGATTTATGCACAACTGAGAGGCTGGGAGAGGGATGCTGGCCAACTAGCTCACCAAGACCACAGTGTGCATTACTCTGCAGCTCAAAGTAGTTCCCACTCATACTCAGGTACCTATTTGTAGCGCTATTTAACAGTTTTGCCGTGTCTCAGATTTTTTAATTTGGAATTTATTTCTTACGTAAAGCCGAAGTTAAATAAGTCGCGGTATTCCTGTATATTATTAGTATTTTCTTAAGGTGTTACTAACATTTCCTATGAAAGAATTATCCAGAGATTAGGCCCAAATGGAGACACAAAGATCTTTTACTTATGCCACAAATCTTCTAGAAATATGCAAAGCTTCTGGTTTCTTCCTTCACAACTATAAATAGTACAGTTAAACAAAGTGGCTGTGGATTTGTCTGGGTCAGGAGAAATAAACTATTTGTCCTCAACTCTGGCAAGAAATTAAATTGTTTTAGCTTTTCCAACATCATACTTGGTCGAAAAGGAGTTTAGTGCTGTTATACAGCTACTAACTAAGCAGCGTAATAGACTGAAAATTACTGATAGGGGTGACTTAAGACTATTTGTCAAACAGAACCAGAAATCAATGAGCACAGAGCCATCGAGCTCAAGAGTCACTAATAATTGGAATTCAGTCTTTTTGTTGTACACTGATTAATCTTGCATGCATACAAAGTGCAAAATTTTTGCTGTAATGAAATAGTTTGATTTTCTAATTTGTTTTATTGCTGTGTAATTCACTTTTTCATTTAACTATGGAATGGGAGTGCTGTGCCTTAACGAACCCTGGGCAGTGGCTGCCAGTTGGGATGTAACACTGCCTGGTAGGATGTAATAATTTACCAGGCTTACTTCATAATCAATCTTTTTGTGAATTATTTTTTAGTGTGGTGACTTTAGGCTTTGATATTTTATATTTACCTTTTCCTCAGTGTTTTGACGTATCCAGTGTATATTAGGCAGTTGCTTATCTTGTGTGGTTTTAGAGTGTAATAGAAGGATATCCATGTTATTTCTGGTCATAACTCACCATAATTATGCATTGCTCATATCATCCAATGGCATAGAGATGGTGGGGAACAAAGAGGATGAAGTTCCATAGGCCGGGGAATTTTGAAATGTTTATTTTTGACTGTTGTGCAAAGGATTGCTAATTGTTTATTGGCCTGGGCAGATGTCGGGAGGAGTGGACTTTTGTGAATATGTTTATACAAGGGAAGTTACACAACGGAGGCTAAGGAACATTGTGCTTGACCCGGAATCTCCATCAAAATGGCCATAACACAGACCCAATAAGAGGAGAGTTCACACTTTGCGAGGGGGGGTAGAAGCCATCCAACGTCCATCCCCACTTCACCAGATCGGGAACCATGTGGCCAATATGAGGCTCTGACTCCAGGCCCACTGCTGGACATCGCCACCACCAGAGAGGAACCCAACCCCTCATCATCCAGGGGGCCCAGCTCATTGACTTGTCTCGGGACCTGTGCTCACTCTCGACAGCTCTGACATCACCAGTAGATTATTCATGTCCACCATCACTAGCAATTACTAATACATCTCCAAACCACCACATTAGTTTCATATTTTTTATTATTTGCCTTTCTATACATTTGTTTATTTTTAACGTTCTCGAACAATTTCCATATGTACTTCTAAAAGTTTTCAAACTTAACTTTTTTTTATTTCTAGGTTTGCAGTCTGATTGGAAAAATGGCCCAGTGCAAATAACTGTATAAGCCTGAGTTTTTGAAATATGGCTTCAGTGAGCTGAGAGAACAATCTTGGAATGTCCAATCCTAGTGTGTTCAGTGTCTGCAAGTCCTTGCAAACAAATCTACTATGAAAGAAAGCAAACTGAAGCACCATTTGAGTTCAGTTTATCCTGATTGTGTCGAAAAGCAACTGAGTTATTGGAAGAATAAAGAAGAACAAGTAAAACAAAGTTGGATCGATGCTTCCTCGAGTTCAGCTTTTTCTCTGAAGAAATCTTCCATGACATCGTGGAATGTTGTGAGATGCAAAAAGCCTCATAACATTGGAGAGGAGCTGATGAAGTCAGCAGCAACGACAATGGTGAAAACTGTTTGTGGAGCAGATGCTGCCAAGAAGCTGGAAACGGTACTGCTTTCCAACAATAGCATAAAATGGCGAATTGACCTCATGTCAGATATTTTGGTTCAACTAATTGTGGTGCTGAAAAAAGCAGGAAAATTCTTGTTGCAGACATATGAATCTGTGGACATTGCAGATGACCTTCAACTCATGGTTTTTGTCAAGTACAAAGGAGAAGACAACATCCTGGAGGTAACTTCTCTTCTGCAATGCCCTGTCAACTACCACCACTGGAGAAGACATCTTTAATATGGTGAACGATTTTTTCAAGAAACATGATCTTGACTGGTTGAACTGTTTGGCTGTGTGCACTGATGGAGGCTCCATCTATGATGGGAACTCGTGTGGGATTTGTTACTCGTGTTAAGGCAGAAAACCCTGACATCATAATAATTCACTGTTTTTTACATTGGGAAAACCTGTCCTCTCAACATTTGCAACCAGAACTCCATATGGTTTTCAATGATGCAATCCAAATTGTGAATTTTGTCAAGACCAAGGCTTTGAATTCGCACATTTTCCATAAAATATGTGAAGAGATGGGAACACATCACCAGAACTTGTTCCACTCGGATGCCTGCTGGCTCTCTCAAGGGAAGATTCTCAGATGGGTTATTAAACTCAAAACTGAAATTGAAATTTTTCTTCAGGAGAAGAAGCGTGCGCTGGCCAATTGCCTCAAAGACGCTGCTTGGCTGGCAACATCTTCAGGCACCTGAATGAACTAAATTCAGACATGCATGGCCAAAATTAATCCATGGTGGATATTGGTGAAAAACTTGCACTTTGAAAAGGAAAAACAGCTGCCTTCCCAGAACTGAGTGCTCTGCAAGAAGATTCATCAGAAATATCACTTGATGACATCCAAATTGTTTTCGAGAATCATCTGAAGAACCTTCAAAAAGAAATGGATAGATATTTGCCAGAAATCGTTGACCTTCGGCAGCATAGCTGGATCAGAGATGTGTTCAGTGTGAATATCAGTGAAGTCAGAGAAAATATTGCAGGATTTCAAGAAGAACTTTCAGATCTCTGGGAAAGACAAGTTCAGAAGCAACGTTTTGAAAGCTTTCCATACTCAAAATTTTTGGCCCAGCTCAAGGATAAGCTCCTTCTGACTCAGGAAGCTGAAAAGGCTATTCTCCCTTTCCTGACAATCTACCTTTGTGAACAAGGGTCAGGTCTTGTGACAATGAAAACTAAAACAAGGAACCATGCAGATCCCCAGCATGACTTGAGTTGTGCTCTTCCATCAAACTAAAACCAGAACTCGGAAAGCTCACCCAAAAAAAATGAAGCTGCCTCAGTGTTTTTCATTTTGTCTGATTAAAACGTTATTGAAATTCATTCTGGTTTAGTTATTTAAACTACTTCAATAAACCTAAAATATACAGCAATTAAAACTATATTTACCAGATTGTATTTAGGGTCACGATCAAAAACGTTTGGGAAACACTGGCTTAAGTAGATGAATTGTTATCATTCCCATGGGATATCTACTTTATCTTGCCTATGTAAGTCCCTCTTAATTTTCTTTTAGGGCTTCAATAGTATGAAAACTAAATTTTTAAGTGAAACATGTTTAGTTTCATTTGGTTGGAAAAGAGTTTGCTGTGTAGCAAGTTTTCCTGAATTGAAGAGGTTTGTTGACTTGATTGATTTGTTTCTCTGCCTACTATGCAATATTTGCCTGGCCAGTATTAATATAATTAGTTTTATCATTCTGCCATGGTTAGAATTATAATCATAAAAAACTGATTTTATACTCTTAAGTTTTAATGTATTGTTCACTTTTTACCTGTATATGGTTAATTTTCTGTTTTGAATGAAAATGCTTTCTGTTTGCAGGGGAAAAATCTTAATCTGGGCACACACGACAAGTCTGACTTCCATATTAGCATCGGCAAGAAAAAATGCATAATGTCTTACTATAGCAAAACCCAGCTACTTTGCGTACCTGAGGACAAACCAGAAAGTCTTAGTGCTAATGAACCAAAGAGGAAAACAAAAGTAAGTAAATGAGGTTTTGTTGGTCACAAGTAAAAGCTCAGTGTAAAGTAGTCTTTTAACCACAACTTCATCACATTATCTTTTAAATATCATATATGTACAAGTATATATAGGCACTAGAATGGGTTGACTCTGCTATAATGATGATAAGGATAAAGATATTTTGGAAAAGGTTCAAAAGAAGAATTACTAAGATAACTAACTAGTTATTTTTAATCTGTTACAAAAAAAAAAAGACAAGTCATAATAGATTGGCATATATCTGTTTTCACAGTAATATGATTAAAATTTTAAATATGAGAAGAAATATATAAGGATAATACACAGATATTTTAATACTAATAGAACACCATACACCATTGATTAAACATTAGGAAATATTCTTTTACTTATTGGGCAGCATCTTCCTAGAATACTTCTGAACCATGTAGTAAAAGATAAAAGAAACATTTTTAAAAAATACCTGTACTAATAGAGGCTTTTCTCTTTAGTTTCTTGCCCTTAAATTTCAATTGAATACATTGAATTTGTGATTGGTGAACTCCAGCTAACAGGGTTCAACAAGGCAATTTAGAAAACAGAATAATTCCACACATCCTTTCCCAATGTTTGGAAATCAGTTAACACCTTTATTTACCAAACCAGTTTCTATGCTCAGGTGAGTCATCTTAAATTCACCTAACTGTAAATACCCAAAATTTATGTCCTTGTTTACATAACAAAACTCTAATTATTTTGTAAACCCCTTTCTCCCCAACTAACTGCTATTTTTTTTAAAAAAAGTAAACATTTATTGAACTCTTTTGCAAACATCACTCTACTGGAGTCTTCATCTTTGCTGTTCATGCTAAATTTTAGAGACATTTTCTAACCAGAAAAAATGAAATCTTCACAAAGGAAAGTATTGGTAACTAAAACAAGTCAAGGATTAAGTATATAAATTCTTCAACATACTTATAGAGTAGAACTGAATAAAAGGATTACTTTGCCATTAGTTTTCAATGGATTACATTTAGTAGCATTTTTGGTTCTTGAGCCTTTAAAAAATTGTTTTTAAAGTACGTGTAGTTATTTAGCTATTATGAAGAAATGAGAAATGGACTTCTTATCAGTATTAAGAAAACAAGATCAAACTGTAGTGTTTACATTAGGTTTGTGTAATATAGTGACTGACGAAAAAAAATTAAGCAAAGAATTATTGGTGTTGCAGGTGAATATTGGAAAGCTGCATTTTGATGTGGGCTGGTTGATGTACGTTGACCGCAGCTCCACAGCAGCCAAGGGAACCATCATCAGTCTTGGGGTGATTCTTTTCATAGTCATCATACTCATTGTTGTCTTGGTAGTAGTGATGAAGATGAAGCAGGTGGGGCCATTCAAGCGCAAGGGAGTCGGGGAGTCAGTTGTGTACCACCGTGGTGAAGAAGTTTCCTTTGGATCAGTTGGGGAGCGCACATTCAACTTACAAATCAATGGTAACTTTCTTCACTCTTTCCTTTTGTCTATCCCTGTCTTCTAAGCTTGGTGGCAAACCCAGGGCAGTAGATATCACAAAAGTTGGTCATTGCATGGTTCATTGCCAACGTATTCAATTTTAAAGAAAAAAGAGTGATGACAACCCCTATGTTGTTGTGGTTTCCATGTTGTCTAGATGTGACTGGTTTCTCTTTCAGATTACATCCCTCAGCAAGGTATTGCTTCTGCAGCAGCTGCCACCACCACCCCTGTGATGTCCATTGATGAGAATATGCTGCAGTTTCTGCAGAACCAGAACATCCTGATTGGCCATGAAAATTTGACACTGGACGACATCCTTGGTCAAGGTGAATTTTGTGAAGTTCTCTGCCTCTCCATAACATAGATCTGCTGGCCATTAAGCTCCTCTCACAGAAACAGTCAGAATTAGCACTGATTAATCTTGGCAACAGTGCAAGACTCCATCAAAGAAGGTTGAAACCTTACCAAACTAAAATGGTAGGGAAGGGATTTTATGATAGATTTCATTGACAGAGGGAGTAAACAAACTATGTACTTCAGAAATAGATAATCTTTTATTTGGCCTAGCAATGGTCATAAGCTGTGGGAGTAAATGTCTGAAAGTTGTGCTGTTTTATCTCTAGATAACAAATGACCTTTCATTAGGCTTCTATCCACAGCTACATTAAGTATCTCTAGTATGTTTATGGTCTACTAGCTGGGGTACCTGGTGCTGGACAGGAAACAATGGCTTTAGGCCAACATGCGGTAGCTTAAACCCCTGCCCAATTTCTGAAGTATCTACAAACAAAATTTGGGGCCTCCTGGGCCAAGAAAAAGTAACACTTCAAAATATATGTTAGATGATTTAGAACTCGTCATTATGATTAAAGACTAGCACGAGGCTCAGCAGCAATTTGCAATAACTTTAATTTCTACAATGTCATTACAATCAAATAAAAATGAAATGCTAACCTTAAATACAATATGTACCATCATGGGTGTCCCATATTTTTGCCCCAATTCACCATGCTTGCAGGTGCCTATGTGTACTACCACCATTCTGGTTTAACTATTTCATCCTCAAAATATCATGATATTTGACTGGTATGAGTGTTATTGTAGAACAGAAGAAACATGGCTATTATAATCTATCTACAGCTGTGTAAGTAAAATGAAATGATGACAATCAGGAAAGTTTTTCAGTGATGCTCTTTCAAAGTAATGATATGTTACAATCTGTGCACATCAGTATTTCTTTAGGTAATTGAGAGCTCTGCTTTCTTTGGAAGCATTTTCGTTTATTTTATAATAGAAAGTCCTTTAATAATTTGAGATATACAATTTTCCTGATTGGTCTGTTTTTCAAAAGTTCCATTCTAGTAACATACAGTAGTGGACAAAAGTTTAAAAACATTGGTAGAACAATCATCAATTAGCATGTAAAAATAAACATTCCAGCACATCCATAACACTGATATAAAAGCAATTTCTTGTTCTTTTGATATACATCAATATGATTGATAGTAAATTCATATGCTCTTTTCTTACATTATGACAAAAGTGTAAGAATAAATCAAACATTCAAATTTTGTCATAAAAGCCCAAATTTTTTAGATTACATGATATAAAATCAAGGTAGTATTTGGTCAGAGAGCTATAAACATCAATTACAGCCTGACAATGCTTATGCATATAGTCCACAAAATGAATACACCAGTCTAGGCAAATATACCCCTTTAAATAATTTGAAACAATTGATCCAAATTTCTGGGCTTATTTTTTAGTCTTAATAGCTTTGTTTATATTGTTCCAAACAAAAGCTCTGAGCTGGCCATTTTAGAACTGGAATTTTATGATCTGAGATTCTTCTTATGATAGCAGCCAAATGTTTCAGATCATTATCTTGCTGGAAAATCCATTTGAGAAGAAGGATATCCTTAGAATAAAGTTCTATTATTATTGGTCAAAAAACAAATTGATCTATGACTCCCTGAATATGATGAATAGCCTGTCCCTTTGTTTCCCTCTCTCAAAAAAAAGGTCCCATACTATAATGGACTTGCCCACACCTTTGATAGTCAATTTAGTACACTTCAGATGGAGTGCTTCACCAAATCTTTGTTACACATAGGTTTGGCCATCTGATCCAAACCTCTGGAACCAAGATTTATTGGACCAGAACACCCTGGCCCACATTTCTGGGATTCAATAAACTGTAGTTAGGTCCTTTGACTTATCTAGGAAACATGGTCCATCATTTTGAAATAACAAAACTGTCTGGTTAGTTCTTGTGGAGATTGGTAGATCTACTAAATCTCTTAAAATTCTAATGGACAACTTGAGCCAGCACTTGATTTTCCAATTGGTCGAAGCATCAGTTTGGCGGGGTCTTTTCCCTTCTGTGGCATTCAATGCATTCACCCATTTGTTCAGACTAGATAATAAGTTGTTTCACTGCACTTGACCCACTTAGCAGTCTTGGAATACAATACACTCCTTGCACAACTCCTCCATCTATGTGCATTTTCTTGGACTTAAACTACCCCCTCCCCATTGTAGAATGCTAAACAAGTTTACTATATTCTGTCTGTTATCTAAAAAGATCACAAATGTAATTAGTCAACATCCTTAAATTTTTGTTGCCATGAAATTCCTTCATAATGTACAAAAAGCAAGCATATGCATAAACAGTGTAAAGCCCTTGATTGAATGCTTATTTTAGCATGTTTTGAATCAATTTGTTTTTTATGCCATCATTCTTAAATTTTGGACCATCGCTGTAGATGTATCAGTTAGAGAAAAGTGTTGGATTGATGAAGTAGGTGGTGACATACAGCATGCAGTTGGCTAGATTTTCATTTTGTTAAGAAACTGTCATTTCACGTTAGCCCTATAGTTGGGCAGTCACTACTTCAGACATGAACCTTTTATTCAGGACATTTTGGATGTGTGTTCAAAGGATTTCTGACCAATCATAAAGGGAAGGAAGACTGTGTTGTAGCTGTTAAAACATTGCACAGTAAGTCAGCCTTTTTTTTTGGAAATCGTCTTAGCGTCGAAAGTTTTGCCAATGTATCAGTCACGGTGGAAAACTAACACTGCGACTGATGCAGTCCACTACAAAATTATTATCCATTTTTCAATTATTAACCAATATATTTCCTGGATGAGATTTAAATTAAGTTTAAATTCTTTAAAAAAATAGCAATACACAACTCTGTAGTATTTAACAATTTAAAAACTTTCTTAGAAAATAATTTTTTTTAAAAACTAGCCTTTTGAGTATTTTTTTTTTTCCTTTCTCTTTCTCAACTTTGGCATATCTGTAATGTTTTGAGAAAACAAAGTACAAAAATGATAAGGAATTTATGATTTATGGGGTTTAAAATATGTTGTAGTTGTGAGGAATTACCCTCTATATACATTTGTTTGCTGGTACTTCAGCATTAGTATTAACTTCTCAGGTAGTTTATAAATTTTAGGAGCATTTTCTGTTCCACCTAGTCCCCTTCCCTCCATCTTGAGAGATGGATAATAATCTCTAGCTCAGTCAAGAGTTAGACAGTCATCTGACGAGGCTAGTGCTATCATTCAGTCTCCCTGCTGTTGTTCGCATTGCAGAAGATAATTCCCGGGAGATTAACATCAGAGAGTTCTTGGATGAAGCATTGATCATGAAAGATTTTGACCATCCAAATATCCTAACACTCATTGGCATCTGTTTGGAGAAAGATGATATGCCATTAGTTGTGCTTCCATTCATGGAACACGGAGACCTGCTCAACTTTATCCGTGATTTAAACAATGTAAGTACAATTTCTGTCATTTGCTGTCTTACTATTAGACACTGGCAAAGGTTGGGGGTGTGTGTGACAAAATGAATGTAAAGGACTTGGTGCACCTTATGGTCACCTGCTGAATGTGAGAGAGAGAGGAACTTAACTGCAGCCTCTCCAAGATAATGGGATTCTAATGCAGGAGACGTTTTAGTGGGACATGGTGAGCAGGAGATTTCTACTAGTAAAGCATTTTAAAGCTGCCAGGCTTCTACAATGGAGCCACCCATCCCTGATTGAAGATCAGCGTTAATGTGGCAGTTTTCATTTACCCTGACACAGACTTTTACATAAAAAAGAAAATCATTGAAATTGTGATTTCTTGTCTCTCTCTCTTACCAGAATCCCACTGTAAAGGACTTGATCACATTTGGTATTGACATTGCCAAGGGCATGGAGTATCTGTCTGGACTAAAGTTTGTACACAGGGACTTGGCAGCGAGAAACTGCATGTAAGTCTCAGGTTTCTTTTCAGTTTCTGCCAATCAGTACAACCTTTAATAACAGCTGTTCACCCCCTGATCACAACGCAATGCCACACTTGCAAGGGAGATTCTCGTTGTGGTCCGCCACCATTTTTTCATCCCTTGAAGACGGATTCCACGGCTATAATTGAGAGCATTAATGACCCAATTAACTATGCAAGCCTTGGTGTTTACTTAAATAATTTACATTTTGTCACTGCACTTAGGTTGGATGAAAAGCTCAAGGTGAGAGTGGCTGATTTTGGATTATCCCGAGACATCTATGAACGAGACTACTATAGCAGTAACAACAAAAAGGCAAAGCTACCTGTCAAATGGATGGCTTTAGAGAGCTTGGATGTTGGAACATACAATTGCAAGACAGATGTGGTATGCACTTTTTTTCATTTTCTTAATGAACAATTCAGCAAAATTACGATTCTCTGTAATTGGATTCAGGGTGACAACCCAATAAAAATCATGTTCTAACAAGAATTGTGTCTACCAATTTGCTTCATTATGAAACTTGTCCTGAAAAAAACATTAGTTAGATATGGTAGTGATGTTGTGTGATACCATTAATCAGTGACTGGTTAATGACTTGTTGATTTTTATATTCTGGCCTCAGAAAGACTCCACCTAGTTTTCTTTTACATTTAACAAATTAAAGAAGCCATTTCAGCAATGGTAGCATTAAAAGATAAATAAGGGAGAATCTTTTGAAGTACTGTACTATTATAGAAGCAGGGAATATTTAGTTGTTGTATTTTACCTGTCTAGTGGTCGTTTGGAGTTGTTCTGTGGGAGCTGATGACAAGAGGAGTAAATCCTTATCCAGGGGTTGACAACTGGGATATGACTCGCTTCCTAAAGAGTGGACGACGAATGTACAAACCAGTATTTTGTCCTGACCTCCTGTAAGTATTAGCATGAACATTTACCACTCATGTTCATTAACAGAATTGGCTAATGTCTACTGGACTTCTGTTTTTCTAAAATATTGAAAACAACTACTTACTAAAAGAGTAGCTCAGCACATTCTCCAATGGCTAATGCTCACATATGCACATACATAGTTGTCCATTAATGTGCCTGTATTTTTCAACCCTGTCTTCATTGTGTGAACTGACCTTTTTTCTTTCCCTTCCTCAGATATAAGATCATGTTACGTTGCTGGTCAGTAGACCAAAATTTGCGGCCAACTTTCAGCCGTGTGGTTCAAGAGATAACAGAGATGACAACCAAGCTGGAGGAAGACTTCAGGAATAAACCTCAGGAGAACATCAGCAACATCTATGTCAATCTGCATCCTCACCACACACCTGAGCAGCAGAGCCAAAATGAAACAGTTGTGTAAAATTTTGAAGAGTTTTCAGAACGTGGCATTTAACCTATAGATGGATACAAGCAGATTGTGAACATTGTGAGAGAGAGAATTTCTAGGCTGTTCGCCGTGTATCGGGTGGTGGACCATGATGATTTTCTAAGAAAACAGCAGCATAAAAACTTTTACATCAACCTTGAGGGGAGGGATGTTTTGACCATAATAAATTATGCAGCACTTGACTGGAAGCCAAGTTAAAAGGAAACTCTGGTGCTGTTTGAATAACACACACATTTGACTCACAGACCGAACTATGCAAATATAACTTTTTTTAAAAATGTCCTCCTGTCATGCAGAATGCATGCACAGGTATTTCTAATTGCTATGGGCACCTGTATCTCCAATGGCAAGAAAACTGTTTTTGTATTTCAAGCTAGAAACAAACAGTGGCTTGAGCCAGGTTGCAGTGAAAGTTGGGAAGATACTGCTCCCAGGTTATAAATAGAGATAACCAATGTATTTTTGTTATTACTTTGTTGTCATACAAAACTCTAATTGAAAAATTAGCTTATTTCAATTATATAGTTTTATGAAAAACCACAGTGTGTGCAATCACTCTGCAACCCACCCACCCTTTTTTTTTTGTATCATCACAAAGCCAGAAGAGTATTAAAATGATTTCAGCCCCACTCACTCAAAAAGAAAAGATAGGCACCTCCAACTTTCAAGAGGAGACGGACCATTTATGATCTGCTGTTACCTTGAGGATCAATTGATTACTTTTATTTTTTAAATAGAAACTGTCCTGTGGATTTTGTATGTATTCAACGTCATCTTATCTAGCACTGTTACAAGTCAGAGATCTAGTAGGGCAACAGCTTATTGGCCCGAAGACCATGTGAGGGCCCATCTGAATTTCATTATGTACAAAAGTCACTGCTATGAATTAGAGATTTTTTTCATGTTTGTTTTACCTCTCTCAATTCAAGATTGGTGCTGCTTCACTTTTCTTTTAGGAATAGTCTATATTGACACACACACGAACACAAAAGAAAAGCCAGCATCCAGTTCATGATGAATTTTGTAAATAAGATGTATATTTTTCTAACTTTTAAACAGTTAAAATGGATAAAAAAATATTTTAAAATACCAAAGTTTGTTAAACATGTTAACCTATGTATAGTCGCTAAAGACCCTTCTAGCTTTGTTTTTTTTTTTTTTACATGTACAGTGGTGTGCAAAAGTCTTGCATTAAAATAATTTTTCCTGTAAATTAGCTCGCATTTTGTCGAAAGCAGTTGTTCATTAAAGTATTTCTATATTACTGTTGTGCATCTATTCCAATAATATCAAACATATTGTTTCATTGTAAGAAAAGTTATAATTTTTAGAAAATCATTTGGATCAAATCAATGTGTGCAAAAGTGTTGCATAAAATCTAATCAACTCAGATTCAATTCCAATTATGCAGAAAGTGATCAGATCTATCAATAATGCGTAGAAAATCTGAAATTCTTGATAACTTGTTCACAACGATGAGGCATGCTGGCTACCAAACACTGACAATTGTCACTACTGAACTCCGACCAGGCTTCCTCGATTTTCCATTTCAAATCGGTTTTTTTGCACTAATGCTGAGTTTAATCAAGTGCCCCTTGACACTCCTAGCTGTGTGGATGGGGGCATTGTCCTGCTGATAGATGGCCGTCAGGGGCATGTGGTCACACACACATGGTCCGAGACGATCTTAGCATAGTCATAAGCATTCATTCAACTCTCCACGTGATGCAACAGACCGTACTGGACGACTGAAAACAGCTCCAAACCATGGCCGAATCGGTCGAGTGCAACTAGGATGGTATTTCTCGGACACCCAACCCGCCAAGTGGACCCTCACGAATTTGCTTTCATCGGAAAACAACAATCGTGGCCAGTGGAGATGGCCGTGAGCCCACTGCAGTTGCTTTCGATGATTGTCCAGACTGATGAACGGCTTCTTCTGTGCCGATCGCCTGAACAGTCCCATGTCGATCAAACAGCGTCTGATGGTGCACGAGCCCAACTGGATCCAATGGTGCCTTGACAAGGCAGTCTGGATGTTGGTGGAAGTGCGGAATCAGCCCGAGTTCAATATGCAGGTGATCAGACGATCCTGTCGAGCTGTCGTTTTCCAGGTCTGCCGGCTCTGCATTTCGAAATTAGGCTCCCATCAGCTTTCCAAAGTTTCAGGGTGCGAGAAATTGTTGACTGATTGCAATGACCCACTCAGTTTCACCATCTTCTTTCATGCGAACGATTGTGGCCCAATGTTTGAGTGTCAAAAATCAGGCTCTCGGCATCACTATATTGAACAAAAAATGAATCAGAATAGTGGAAAATGACAGTTTTTCATATTTATATTCTAATATCCCAAAATATTATAGCACAAAATATATATTCTAATTTTTTGTAGTTTATGCAACACTTTTGCACACGCCGATTTCATGCAAATTATCTTATTAATATTTAAATTTTGGCTGTGCAATTACAAAATGGATCTTAGTGTTATAAATCATTTAAAGACACCGATACCTTTCAATTAAAACAGAAAACATACAATAGTTACTAATTTCTACAAAATAAGAACCCATTTTCTAAGTCTAGTCATTTTTATGCAAGACTTTTGCACACCGCTGAATATAAAGGCTGTGCATGCATGAAAACATTCTTTTTTAAAATTTCAATAATTGTTTTGTCATAGTGAAGCTAGGAGGCTATTGTAATGTTCTATGACTTGCATGTGTTGCTGTTAATATTCACAACCTCTAGTATTTCTTTTATACAAATTAGCAATCTGGTGACCAACTGGAGAAGTGCACATCAGTATACTTCTGCTCACCTTATATCTCATGGATGGTTCATCGACAGCTAATGTTTTAATAAATCCTACTATCAGCCAACACACCATAATTTTGTTGGATTTCACAGGACAGGGCTCCTATACAGCATACCTGAATCAATATAAATTAAGGCTCTAGTAGTGATGTATTTTTCTTATCTTGGGAAGTTTCACAGCAGTAAAACTGACATTTCAAATCTTTAAATGGTTTCTTTTGCTAAAATGAACTATGGAGTATTTCACAATAGTTTTGTCAGTTTCTTGTAATACCAAGTGTTATTTTTGTACATTGATGGCTAAAAGGGAAGCAACCCTAGTGAGTATTACGGTTGTCTGCTTGGAAGCATTGCCAACTATGCACTAGAATGGGTCATTTCTTTACTGGTACTCTTCATTTAATGTTAGGGGAGACGTGCCCAGGTGGTGGTGCACCAAACCAAACCAAACCAGTCCTTTACAACAACTCCAACTTTAAATCTCTACTAGACTGCCTGTCTCTTGCTTTAATAGCATACTTAACACAATGAAATTCTGCCAAATCTTATGTACATTTTAACTTACTTTCTCATAGCCATTAACCACATAGCTGCATACTAAAGCTGTTTTATTTAAAAATCATCTTGAAATAATATTACATGTGGAAGGATGTTATTCTAACAGCAGGAGCTAAACCCCCTGTAAATTAATTAAATTTTACACACTTGTAATAGCCCATCAGGTGAGAGAGTGTAATCTATGATAAAATTGTAAAATAAATTACAATCTTTTGCTGAAAAAGACATTTCCTCTAAACACCAGATATTATGATCTGTTTCCTTAAATCAATATGATATTTGTCATTTAAAATCACCTAAGGGCCTATTTGATGCCACACATCAAAGTATTGGTCAGTATTGATGGAACTAAAGTCAATAAATTTGGTCTTGAATTTTAGTTCTCTCTCCCAGCTTTAGATCATAGAGTGAGGGCCCTGAATGGGAAATACGAGCACTACCTAGACATTCCTGTCCCCTGTAAAACACAGCAAATTGCCCTGGGGTAATAGCCCTCATTGGTTGAGACAAACAAACAGCAAGACAGCCATCAGAATTTATGTTGACAGTACATCTGATTGCTGGGCACACATGCTGAAACTGGAAATCTGACTCAAATGTATGTTGAGGTAGTTCACAAGGTGGGTTGTGAATCCAGTGAGGGGGATGGGTGGTGAATGTAGCAGTGTAGAGAGATGGGTGGTCATTACCAAGGGCCTGGAAGTAAAGGAGAAACTCCTAATAGTAAGGAATTTTCAACAAGAATATTTTCTTTACATCACTCATTAAGTAGTAAAAGTTAACAATTTCACCTAGTCCTATCTTCTGTAAAAGAATCCCTTTAACCCTTAAGCTGCAGCAATCGTAATCCCCAACACCTACCATATGCATGAAAAGAAATTTATTTCTGCCTTTTGTTTGCTTGGTGAAGTGTGAAAGTTCGCGTCCAAACTGATGGAGGCTTGTGCATGGGTATGCACTAGGGACATCATGTCTGGTTCCCCTGTTTGTTTCCCAAAGCACATTACAATCATGACCTAGCACTTCTATCATGTGTAGAAGGCCTATAATATGATATACCCAGCGAGTCAAAAGTAGCACCCAGTTCCTGTTTTAGGGCTATCAGTTTGTTGTTTGTTTGCCATTTGTATTACGGTGTGCAAGAAGGTAGAAATAAATGAAAAACATGTTTTCAAATTATTCCATTTATTCAGGGAATAAGGAATTGTAACAGGCTGTTTTATTTTCAATGTTCAAAGTGTCCTTCCTCGTGATCAATGCACAACTGCAATCGAGCAGGCACAGAGTGACACACATGCGCTTGCAGAGTTAGCTAGTGATTTTAGCTTTCAATTCCTGAATAGTACGAGGCTTTTCACGATAAACAAGGTCTTTAAGGGTCCCCCAAAGAAAGAAATCTGCCGGTGTGAGGTCTGGGGAGCGTGCTGGCCACTCAATCGGACCGCGGCGTCTGATCCACTTTCCAGGAAAGTTTTCATCAAGCCACTGGCGAACATGTCATGCATAACATGAGCATGACTTCCCAGAAACTGGGTGCTACTTTTGACTCACCCTGTATGTAAAGATATTGCACCAATAGTAAATATCAACTGGGGAAGTGAGTTTGATGGCTAACTCCTTCATCACTGTTCTATGGGGACAAATTTTCACACACATTATGCTTGGTTTCAGTGTGAGAGGTCAAGGGTCGTGAAGTATCCATGGTGGGTGGAACAGTGCTCCGCTTGGTCACCTGACTTACCTAAATGATTCTTCCCTTGTGGGAAACTCAAATGATGATGGGAAAAATACTGCATACATTTATGCACACCGCGACTTAAGGGTTAATAATTGAGGGCTTTAGGTTTTCAGTATAATGGCTGTCACAAACCTAACCTCAACAATAACAGTCTTACCACAACATAATATTAAAAACAATTTTCAGGAAGTCAGACCCTTTGTCTAAATACTCTACATCACATCAAACTCTAATAGCTGCATTTTTTTTTGTTATAAATATCCATCCACAAACAATGGCTTAGCACTGTAGAAAGAAATTATTAAAATGCTAAACAGCAAACAACATTCTTCAAGGATATTAGTAAACTGAATAGTTAAAAAAATATTGTTTACCACTGTGATGTCCTGTGTGCATGCGTTAATCTTCACAATATACCAGGCCCTTTTCTGCCCACCTATCAGTGCCCGTTGACCTATTGTCCAGTAGTGCGTACCTTTAAAAAAAAAAAAAAAACGACAACATTTACCTTGTTCTGTGGATTTATATGAGGAACACTGACAAATATGAAATTAATAATATACTCTTTTCAAATAGCAGAAATGGCAAAGTTGTTGTCCTTGAGGGCATTGAAACCCTACTGTATGGAAATGTTTCAGAACATTTTAAACCCTTCATAATTCTCTAATAAAAACAGTTGTTGTTGTGTTGTATAGGGAACCTAGCTCTGTAGTTATCTACTAGAGAGCGATGGCCATTCTGCACTTCCAACACTTCCCTGCTAAAAGCCTGATCAGGAAACGAACTCAGGCCTTCAGCCTTGACAGTTCAGTCGCCCAACACTGGGCCACCAGCCGTATTTAAGATCCTTTTTAATTTACATAAGATCTAAAAGCATTTTGTTATTAAGGATGTCATACTCAAAAAATAACTCACCTTTGTGTGTACCAACAACATTTCCAGTTTCCACATCAACAAATCTCCCAGGACGAGGTTCAATATACTATAAGGTAAAAATAAAGTTGACACTCACTTAATTGTTCACAGAAACTGTCATCTTCAGCTGAAAGCAAATCAATGAGTACGGTAATTATCATACTCTAGTATACAAAAAACCTAGAATCCTGGCCGATATGTGATTACTCTAACACCTCCATATGCCATAGATAAACAACAGCAAGTGTGACCAAGGTGTGCAAAGTTACGTCTGACTTAACAAAACCAGACTTTGTTCAGATTGTAGATAATAAACAAAACTTTTTGTTCCAGCTCACTGCATCTGCTCCAGGTAAGAGTTGAGGCTGGATGTTTTAATCACTGCAGCATACCTGCTGAAAATCTCCATAAGAGTTAACACAAACCTCTGTATAAAAAAATTTTTACTTACTTCTTCAATAAAACTCTGGAAATTTCTTGATCCTATGAAACAGATTCCCATGCTCTAATTAAAGAGAGAACAAATGTGCTGAGTAGAATATTAATTGGAGATATTAGTCAGTCTGTTTGGTTTTCTTAAAATACCCAAATGATAAATGACTGCTATATTGCCTTGTCAGATCATAACTGTGTGGTATTTATTGAGATCTTGTTCCCAGGTATTGCGAACCTGCTCACTACCTGTATCAGTCACATATTTGTTGCACAGGTGCAATACTGCTTTTAGGAACTGTTCAAGCAAGTTTCATCAAAAAGGACAAAGGACACACTAAAACATTATTCATATTCTAGAATGTTCTATAGCTAAAAAAAAAATAAATACAACAGTATGGAAAATACTGCCTGGAGCTCAGAGAAAAAAAAACAACAACTTAAGGCTACTGAAATTTATTTAGTAAAATTTATAAAATGTAAAAATATCAAATTTCTCAAAGTAGGCAAAAACTGGTAAAAACAGAGAAATGTAATTTATAAATGCAAGGAAAAGTTGTCTAGAAACTGACAAAGGTATACCATGACTTTGAATTTAGAATTTAATATATTCCACCAATTGTCTTACTCTTGGCAAATTTAAAAACAGTCTTTCTTAAAAAGCTTTATGCTAAAGTCATCATACTAAATTGAAAAGTCAAATAAAAATTAGGAATTAAAGTAATTTCATTCATTTTTTTCACTGGACTTTTCAAATAAATTCTCCCTAATTAAAAATGATGTCAGGACTGTGCTAGTGTATCATAAAATCAGTAAGGATTTTTTTAAATTAAAAAAGCTCACACCTAAAATATTTATTTCATGTTTTGTTTGTAAAGCAAAGTACTACTCTAGCAGTATTTTTTATACACATTGATATCTTCACCTTAATAATCCATGAACTGGTCTTCTATTCTAAGGAAGGAATTCAACACCTAACATACTTATACTGTAGCTATTCATACCTACCTCTTTTTTTTTCACTATCCTCCCCATTCCTTCAGACATTGCTATCCTTTTTACCATATCCTTTGTCAGATCTCCAAGAGGAAACAGAGTTTTGTGCAAAGCTTTCTGGGATATTTGAGAGAGGAAGAATGTCTGATCCTTCAAAGGATCCATGGCCTTCAACAGCTTCACTCCTAGAATAATATATACACAAGCAGAAATGTGAAGAGTTCATCATTGGTTTGCTCAGATATGAATGCTGCTGTAACCAGTTTGTTTGGAATTAGACATAATTATGAAAAGATCATAACCGTGAATTCGCACCTCTTCATTTTGCTTAAACCAAAACACACAAAGTGGCACGACAGTATGTTTTTTCAACTTCATCAAATATCTGGACCTGATTTGTTAAACAGGTACATCATTATATCTAACCAAATGTTTCCCCAACTCTCAGTCTATCCAAGGAAACAAAAAAAAAAAAAAAAATGCAAATAAGAATTAAAAACTATATAGGGACACCTAGGCTACTTTTGCTTTACTAAATGAGCAGAGTATTCAAAGTCATTCAAGTATAAAACAAGTACCTTGCTGGACACTGACTTTGTCTAAGTCTGCACCAATGCTGGTTCGGGCATAGTGACCTGTTGCTATAGCATCTGCTTTTAGTTTGTTCAATGCATGATCAAGAAATGCATCAAACTTTATGTACTTATTGCACAGGATGTCTGGGTTGGGGGTGAATCCATGCTGGTAGTCATCAATGAAACAGCTGCAAATAAAACAGCAGAATATGAAGGTTGGCAAACTACCAAAATAACTACAAGATAAACAGTGGCTTGTAGACTGGTGTGGATTTTGGTCAGCTAAAAAACTCTACATTCTAGGTCTCCAGATTTTCAATTAATAAATTAAAACTAAGATGACTATTGAAAAAGCACAAAAAAAATTTATTTAAAATTAGCTTGTGGATTCAATCTAAAGGCCAAAGTGAAAGCTGTGCACTTAATTCTGCCATCCTCAATAACTGGTTTCATTAGAATTTTTGGAAAGTAGCGTAAGCTATTGCAAACAATTTTAATAAACTTTGAGCATATTTGGTTACCTACCTAAATACATCATTCCAGAATTTTTTCACAAAGTTTACCTCATGGAGAGGTATACCAATGTGGTCACAAAGGAAACAAGCATCTTCCACATCTTTGTCCATTGTACATTTACCTTGTTCATTTGTAATGTCCCAATTTTTCATGAAAAGTCCAATAACTTCATAACCTGTTCATCATCATCAGCAGCAGCATCACAATAATAATAATAATGCTTTAGTTTAATTTATAGTAGCAAAAAATATTATAGTACAATATTACATATTTTTTTAAGTCAAATAACAAACAACAAACTTTAATTCAACACACATCTTTTAAAAAAGTTCTGAAAATAGCGCACCCTAGGAAGAACCACCCTCTCCCGCTGAATCAGAATATATTAGTCAGTAGTAAAAAAGTACAAGTATGGATTCTTTCTATTTGTACTTAAGAGTCAACCACTCACCAGAAATATCTATAGTTTCATTCTGACCAGAGATTGACGAAGAACGTCATTTTTCTTCTTGTTTTCTGGGTGACCCGAACTACCAGAAAAGGCTCACTACAAAAATATCACCAGATTAGATGTTGCTAAAACTTTCATTTGAAGTAGTTTTGCGGATCATCCACACTTAAAGTCTAAATTATCATCACAAGGATAAACCAAATGTAATATAGAAGAACTTAAATTAAATCTCTTAGAAGCCTGGAACGGCTGTCAGCACCATTCTTATACGCATTCATGAAACTTTACCTCAGAGCGTCAAATATCTAATTTATTCCAAGATTTAATTAATCTGAAGTACCGGCACCAATATCGCCTGCTACCGGTTTTCTGCCAAACTGAAAACTTCTAGAAATGCACGTCTTCAATCTTATTTAACATTTTGAACACATTAAATTAACTAGATTTCCCCCTTGTCGCCTGTATAACAAACTCTTAGTAACTCGACCATTTTTAAACTTAGTGTATTTAAAAAAAAAAATTTCCTGACAATGTCTAGCAAGAAAACAAAGATAATTTTTCATAGTTAGACTGAAAAGCAAGTGAGAGGTGGATCTTGAGCTTCGTTACGAGATATTTCTAAGAAGCTCAATACCCCTACTGACACCTGCTCGGGTTAAACTCAACCTGCCCATTACATTCTTTGATAAATGTGATGAATACATCTAGCTACCTTTCCTTTTCAATAGTAGCGCAGCCACAGCACTATCAACGCCACCAGATATTCCACAAACAACTCGCCTAATTAGCTGGCGCATAATTAACCTAAAACTGCATTTATCAAAGTCGCAAGTAACTAATTAAATCTCAGCAAACTGCTACGCCATTTTGCCACATGGCTTTACGAAATTATTTCCTTTTCTAAATAAGGCGCATAGCTATTGGCCAGTTGAGAGGCTCTTCTAAATTTAAACCAATGGCGAGCCTTGTTAGAATGCAGCCGGTCCACAGTAACACATAGATGGGTGTGAAGAGACAAGCCGACAACATCCTCTATGTGACAATCTGTCTGTCTGTTGTGAAATGAATGAAAGGAAACAAATAGTGCTGGATGATGATATTAAAACATTGCTTAAGCATTTCGTTCAGTCATCTCATCGGGCCAGCAAAGATGATGCGAAGGTAATATATTACTACTAGTGACATCGATTTACCAGTTGTTTCTTTATAAATTTGAATCCAAGCCAAGTCGGAGTGAAGGAGTTCGTTTTTACAAATATGCGTCTTCTTGCTGAATGTTTTAAGAGACAAAATTAATTTTATAAAACATTTCCGTTGTTTTAGCTGACATGACTGAGCTCAGTGAGTTTTAATTTTATTGATAAAATAAAATATGACAAAGCATTTCTTGTCATGTTTTTATTTCTGCAATAAAATCTCATAGCATGATGTTAATAAATTGCTAGAAAATTAGATTGAATATTAATATTATTATTATTATTGCATTTTAAAATATATACATATTGTTAATTACTATAGCCTAATTGATTAATTAATATTTTAACTGCAAACACTTGTTCAGAATTGTTTAAATTATACACATTTTAAAGTACTTCAGCTACACAACATTTAGTTTAATTTCACTTTAAGACAACATTGCTGATGAATTAAACAGATACAGAGTTGGTTTTTCTGCATTTTTTTCTTCTCTTGTTTTATGTATTTATTTTTTAAACAATGAATCAAAACAAAAATGCTTTTTTTTTTAAATCATATACAAGATTGCGACTTTATTGTCAGGATGGAGTGCAATGTCATTAAAATGCATTAATTACAAAATATTTTTGGTAGTACATACTAAACGCTTTCAACAGTAAATAACTGTTCATGAGGCAAAACCACTGTGCATAGAAATTTATGTAAGATATTTCCACAAAAAAAAAAAGCAGCAATTAGGAATCTAATCAGAGTATGAAAACTAAATTTTAAAAAATGATCAACTTCACCACATTGAAATAAAAAAAATTATTCAATGTTCAGCTAAAGTACTCTTTTAAATAAACTTGCTACACAAACAGCTTATAAAAGGGCATGCATAGTGTAGATTTTAAAACACCAAATTTATCTACCTTTCAGGGATATATTTTTCAAGGTGTCTGTGAAAAACTCTTTGCTGCTGACTATACATACTCTGTAAGTATATGCTGGTTATTTTGAGAGAGGTAAACATGACTGCTAAAATACTGTCGTGTCTTGTCTGTAATGAAAGGCATTTAGAGACATCCATTCTTGTCAAGCATCATTTTAATCATTTATTATGTTAGAATTTACTGTGTAGAACTTCGCTGTCAGTCTTAGTGAGTACTCTGTGCCTCAACTTGCTGTGGCCTGCCAAAATGGAAAAAGTTGAATTCCTCTAGTCAAACAAGTCAGGATGGTCACATAATTTGGTCAAGCTGTTCAATTCTCATCCTTGTTTTGTCAGAGATAGGCTGAAATGTTCTAGCTGGTTATCATTTATAAAACAATCTTGAATGTCAGTCTCCATCATTCCAGGAAGACTTTATGCAGGCTGTAATTATCTTCTCTCATTTTCTTTTTTTTTAAAACATCATAACATTATTTTGATAGAGCAACCATTTATGGTACATTTTCATATACCCCATAGCAAACCTTGAATGTCAGTAGGATTTTTTTTTATATATGAAGTCTGAGTTTTCAGACAAGGCTTTAACTTAGGTTACATTTACATTGCCTGCATATTGTGTAAATATCAAAATGATTTTTACTTAAAGTAAGTTTGAAACTAAATGCCACCTGGTTGTGAATCTCAGGTACTTGAGCCATCTTTCAGATTTAATTTCTGAGCTATTCAAGAGGAATAAGTAATGAAATGTAAACATTTAAAACAGTTGCCTGTGAAGCTATACATCTGTCTGTTTCAGGTGGTGCTGAACTTGAATGGAGAACTTTGTTGTCACTATCCCTACAAAGTGTGTGTGCTGGACTATGAAAACAGTTCAACTGAATCTGAACAGACCTCAAGGGAACAGTAAGTCTAGCCATCTGTTTCCAGATTACTTGCTATTAATGCACAGCTAGGTACCTGACACACATTAGTGATCAACAGTCACTTTTTGTTATTGTTTGCTTAGCTGCTGTAGGAAGAGGAAGAGATGCAATGACCTTCCTGATGACAAGGCCTTAAGCTATGACATCTTGTGGATAAAATTTACTATGCCATCTTAATTTTAAATGCAACAGTTAAGTAATGAACTCAATAGGCCACCTCAGATGTGTATTTATAAAATTAAAGTTTTAATATTTAACTATAAAGTGTATACAAGGATAAAGTAATTAAATATCGTTAGAAAGTCTATCATGTAAGCTGTCGTATTTTTTAAATCTTTCACGCTCAGTATCATCTGACATCACGATAATACATCTGATTTTTGCAGTGTCATCATGATATAGAAATGCTTGTGTATGGCACTATAATTATGTATCAGGAGCTATAAGTGACATGATGTAATCAAATGAAGCATTATAAAAATCTAAGACATGATATACTAATGATGCAATTTTAACCTATTTATTGAACTCTGTCATGGCATTATTTGTGGAATTTTTGGATAAGTTTCAGGTTTACTTTGTCTGGACCAACCACAGTGGTTCTCTTAAAAAAACCAACCAGCCAAGCACTTGTTACTGTAACCTTAGTTTCTGCTGGTTCTGTCCACATGGAAAGGGTGCTGTGTAATCTTGTTATCTGGTTCTGTTTTCCAGGTATGAGCCTTTGCTAGATGTAAATAAGCTGAAACAGTTGTTCTGGACAGCGCGGTCGGCAAGATGTCGAGCCAGATTTGTTACCCCAGTTTTGCTCTACAAAGGCAAGGTACAGAGATTTTAACACTAATAATGTTGGTAAAAAAAAAACTGGCTAAACTCCATTTTAATGGCTGCTTCTCTACTTTAAGAATTCTTGTGCAGCGCCATGAAAAGCTAAAATGTGTATTTGAGTTGTCAGGAACTGTAGCAAGCATTTTAAATCCAGAAATGGAATCATACCTGCAAAGACTATTGAATATTTAACAAAGTTTAACAAGGGTTCATCAAAGAAAATTTTGCACTAACTCTGAGGTCTACAGAAATATTTTACTTTTAGAAACTGTTTCTTGTAAAGTAACCCAAAGCAGGTAAGTTTTGTTTAACAGCAATAATTCATCCAACTTTTGGTGCCTAATCTAATGAGGGAATGTAATCATGGAGGTTGACTACCTTTTTGAGTTGATGTAACAGTGCAAACTCCAAAAGAATTCTCTCTGCTTTCAGCAAATCTGTAGGTCAGGCACCTTGGCAACAGGAGTGGAGATGTTTGGAAGAAGAGGAATTGATTTTTTTCTCAGTAGGTAAACTGATGGCATTTTTCTGTTATGCATCTACTAAGAACCAACTTCACTTCCTCTGTCTCTGTCAAGTTATTTTAGCTCCTTTACTTTAATGATAAAAGTAAAAAATTCTTCACACGATGTTAAAAAACAAAACACTTCCACCTGTTGGTGGTTACAGGAGGCTCTTCAAACCTCTCTCTCTCTCTCTCTAGGTTCAGACAGCAGCACAGAGCGGGAACCTAAAGACGACCAAAGGTTGGTGAATCACTTCCTGGTAGTAGATGATTGTCATAACTCTCTTTCACTGGCTTAGTAGAACTGGCTTGAGAATTAACTTTGCAATTTACAAAAATCACTTCTTTGTTAATTTTTATTTGTTGAGCTAATTTTGTGAGCAATATGGCGGGCAGGGAGGCAGGCATGCTGAAGTGTACTCCTCAGCTTGTTCAGTCCTTCTAACCCTTCTTTATCAATCAACTCATTACTTTAGTCTCCATTTACTGTCATACAACTCCATTTCTGCAGAAAAAAAGTTCTCCATTAAATGGGCAAAAACATTTTACAGATTGATATGCATTGAATCTGCAAGGAAGATTAACCACATTACTTTTTTTAAAAGTCTTATTTAGAAAGTCCAAATGCAGAAATTTTTCATTAATGTTCTTTTTAACTCTAAGTTAGTTTTCCTTGTCTAGTTTTCAGTTGTTTCTTCTCTTTTCTGGCTTTAGTGAGAGAGGCGAGTGGCCATCGCATGACAGAATCCGTGGCCAAGACATTAAACTGCTCAAGTACCTGAATATCCGCTACATCTGTGACCTGATGGTTGAGAAGAAGAAAGTAAAATATGGTATGAGGTATATGTTGGCAAGACTTTCACTTTTTAAAATTTAGTAGATGAGGGTAAGGGGGAGTTTGTACTCCTGTTTGATCTTTGATGTGCCTTATCCCTTCCCTTTATTTTCATTTCAGTTTATCACCATCACAGTCCATCAAGCCCTTAGAATTAATAAGCAAAAATGTATTTAGTTTGTTTCAGTTTCAATAAACACTATTTTTAGGGTTTTGTAATATTGATATTTACTGTTGTTCTGTCATACACCAGCCTTAACAGCACAGAGAACCTCTTGACATTGGAGAAGAGCCATAGTGACAGCATCATTCTGCACTTATCCACTAGAGAGCATCACCAATCCTGCACCACAGTGGGGTGATCAGGCAGTCCTGACTTCAGCAGGGAAAGCACTACTTGAACCCTTTATTTTTAAATGTAGGAGGAAACTGGAGTGCCCAGGTGAAACCCATGTGACTTGCTGGTGAAGAAGACAAGAAGAAACCATGTCAGGGAGATACACCAAACTAAGCCAACCCTAATTGGGATTTAAACTTAGCAGTCCTCGGTCATGGCAATCTAGTAAGCTAATCACTAGCCACCCACTTTCATATTTGAATTTCATGATTAAAGTTAATATATTGGAGATATGAAAACGTAGCTACTAGAGTACTATATAATTCTCCTCTTTTTTACTTTGGTCAGTCACTTCAAGATGAGGCTGTTATTGGCATACTGCATATAATCACAAGTACATTCTCTTATCTAGAGTTAATTTTTCTTTTCCAGAGTGGCTTCTTCTGAAAAAGTTGACAAGGAGAATAGGTATTCAGAATTTTGTCTCGTATCTCTTCCATACCCAGGTAGGTGGCATTCCTAGCTAAGCTCAGCTACACTAATCTACAATTGCTTAGCTGACCAAACCTGACACACGTTCATTGCCTCTGGCTCATTTCATGTAACCCGTGTAAATAAATGTTTACCTTGTCTTCTGTTTAAGTGAGTAATTAGATTGTAGCACCTTCAGGAGCTATCGTGGGAACTAGGGTTGTGCTGGATTATCAATCATATTAGTAACATTCATGATAATATCCTTTATCTGCTCCTTCTGGGAAGCCAGAAATTTATTTCTGTACACAGAGAATCACCACAAGCAGGAAATAAAACAGATGTAAAGGGCTTGGGCTTTCCCACTGGGATAGGTGTACAGTCGACCCCCGCATAATCATGGTTCGGCATTCGCGGCCCCGGTTATTCACGGAATTTTCCTTAGAACCTAACTAATAATTGTTCATTGAAATCCCCGCATATTAGCAGAATCGCAAATATCTTCCACGATTTTTTATGGCTTTTTTGTGGCAATATATTTTTTTCACGCTTTTTAACGCTAAATTATTAATAACAATATAATTTACTAATTTTGTAATATAAATACTAACGTAAATCCAGCAAAATATCAATATAAAATAAATGCTATTGGCTGGAGGTTTGAAAGTAGCCAATCCGAGAGCGTTATTCATTTCTCCTGCTGCTGATTGGCTGCTGCCCATGAGGCGCTGTCTCAGGCAGATGCAGCCCCGCATCATCCCAGTTTACCGCATGTAGCTATCTCGAGTGTTTCTCTGAGTGTTGTATTTTTTATTAAATTATTATTATATATTTACTTATATTTTACGTGATATAATTTGACGTTTATAGGCATTTTTATGGACCACATCCAATATTCGCGGTTTTTCACTCTTCGCGGGTGGGTGCTCAAGGGACGTAACCCCCGTGAATACCGGGGGGGGGACACAACTCTATACACAAAACTCAAAACTTGTGCCAAATTTTATTCAGTTGCCTAAAATCTTAGCAATAAAAATTGATTTTGCTAATGAAAATTAAAGAGTACAAACATTCTGAATAATCACTTAGTTCATGTAAAATCTGAGAACCTATGATGTATTACAACACTCTGCCATTATATTGTTTTGATGGGGAAAGACTAAAAGAACAAAGATTCAGACTTTGAAAAATATTTTAAAAATTGTTGAAATCTGAGAAGAATATTGCCTGTATTGCACTGCATTATTATTTGCATATTCTCTTGCAGTATGTGAAGTTATATATCAGCAATATCTTTTTACAAAATTAGATCTAAAACTCTCTCTCTCTCCATTATGGGATATGCATATGTTTTGCATATTCCAATGTAAGCAACCAGTATTACATTACAATCTGATTTTCATGATATAGAAAGCCTCTTTACTATTTTTTTTTCCAAATAATATTACTAGCAATAAATAATTTGTGTTGACTGATCAGGAATTGTTAATTCAAGTAATTGGCCTTTAAATTATTAACAAGCTGCCATTGTGATCCTGTTTCTCTCATGGACAGTACCTACAGCCTTTGTTAATGATGCTAAAATACTTAATCATGGATTCATAAAATTGCAGTTGTGGCTGTTTAGCTGAAGAATTAGGAGTCCATTCCTCAGTAAGCGCCTAGGCAAAAAGAGGTAGAAATGTCTTCAAAAATTCTTCCTATGGAATTATTTTGTGATTCAGAAAGATTTCATCAAAGCTAAATGTCAACTACCAGCATAAACCATTTAAAGGGGAAACTCGAAAATCCAGGGTCAAGCTGTAATAAACCAATGATTATGGAGGAATTCTTTGACATCAGAGATGGTCAAGCCACAGCCATGCAATAGGAAGGATGATTGATTTACAACCTTACTCAGCTGTAGCAGTCATTGGATTTAGAAAGCCAGTGATCAGTCCATTCTCCTGCTGCCGCCTCAGTCCCCAAACACAGGCTTCTACAGGATGTGTCCAAGTTCATGTTACATGCTAGAACGTAATACTGAACAAAGACAGCTAGAGCTGCCTAATCGTGGCATATGTATTGGACCATGATATTCCCAATTTAAATCTGTATCAAAGGAGCCTGGCTGAAAAGCCTGTTCTCCTTTCAGCATCCTTTGAAGGGATCACTGAAGTTCCAAAGTAAAAACATAAATATGAAGCATTGGTTGATAGAAGAAATTTTTATAAAAAAGCGATTAAGAGATTTTTTTGTGTGTGTGTGTGCTTACCAGTTTATTGAAACTAGAAAGTGCTAACTGTTGTGTAAAATTGCAAATGTGTGTGGTGCAGCTAGATCGGTTCCATGTTCAGCCATCGTAGCTGTTTATGAGTGAGGCTTGAATTTGGGCTTGAGCGCCAGCAAAGGTAGCTGCATTGTCTGAGTATATTACAGAGGGAAGACCCCTTCTGGCTGAGAAACACCTAAGTGCTAACATAAATTCTGACAAAGACTGAGAGTCAGTAAGTTCCAAATGAACTGCACAAATCACAGCACAAGTAAAAAGGCAAATATAATGCTTGTGACTGGAATCCACACAAAATAATGGTTCAGCAAAATCCACACCACTCACAGCAAAAGGTGGAGCCTCCATGACTCTCAAATCAGGCAATGGAGCTGCAACTTCATTACAAGCCTTGGCATCCTGTCTCTGGCAGGACACAATTTTTCTTAACTCTCTTAACAAGACGTCTCACCCCTAATATCCAATAAGTAGCACGAAGTGAGGACACAACAGTATTGACACTAGCATGTTTCATAAACTGGTGCTGAAATAATGCAATCAAGTGAGAAAAATGACCATTAGGCAATACGATAGGGTGCTTAGACTCATAAGATAGACTTGACAACTGTAATCATCCCTTAACCCTAATAAGACCATCCTCACCTAAGCAAGGTCTAACCTTAACAAGGGAGATTGTCTAGGAATACTGTCACCCTGCCTAAGAGCTCGCAACTCTTTTGGGTAAGTCTTAGCCTGAATTAATCTGAAAAGGTCTGTCTTGGCATTAGACACTTCAGAGTGGCTCAGATCAGATTTCACACATTTGGCATCAGCATTACGCACATTGTGAATAAATCGCCTGACCCAAGCAAATACGCACAACAGTTTATTCAGGGTACTATGCCTCTCTATAAAGTCCAGAAGGTCTGAGTCTACAGTTTTAGTTGCAACATGTAATACATGCACAGTCTTCTCTTCTTCACTGATAGTCTCAGGGTCACGAGCAGAGAAATCTCTAGTGGAAAACTGATCTGATGGTTTCCTAAGCCAATCAGGACCTTTGAACCACAAGTCGGAGTTAACAAGCTTATCAGCAGAGAAGACCCCTGGTGGTAAGGTCTGCAGGGTTCTCAACACCAGGACAATGGTCCCATTTAGATGGATTGGTTAACTCTTGAATCTCCATAGTTCTGTTAGCTATGAATTGCTTCCAATGGTCAGAACTTCCCTGGATCCACGAAAGAGCAATAGTAGAGTCTGTCCAACATCTGTAATCATAGGAATCCTCACTAAGTCCAGGGCCTTTACAACAAACACTAAGATTTGTGCAGCTAATAATGTCCCTAACAACTCTAAACATGGTAAACTGATTTTCTTCAAAGGTGCTACTTTAGCCTTTGAATACAAAAGTGCAGTATGATACAAATTGTTAGGTAAGGGAATATGACAGTATAAAACAGTGCCATAGGATCTTTCTGAGGCATCCCCAAATACATGAAGCTGTAGACACTGTATACTACAAGGTATACTAGATAAACAACAGGGAATTTGAAGTTACTTCAACAGCATTATGCCATTTAACCAATTAGCAAAATACAAACTAACATCAGTTGGGACACTTTCATCCCAATCTACTCCCAACTGCCACAAATCTTGAAAGAGACACTTGGCAGAAACAATGAAAGGTGTGAGAAATCATAAAGGGTCATAAAGCCAGGCCAGAAAACTAAGAACAACCCGCTTAGTGGTAACAATGTCATTAGGCAAAGTGATGCCATCAAAGGAAAAACAATCTTCAGAAGGAAGCCACTTGACCCCAAGAATCTTCAAACCTTCAGTCCCATCTAGCAACTCTTTAGATTGACAAGTTACTTGTTCAGACACAAATTGACTATTTGAATTCCACTTAGTCAAACACATATTGGCCTTCATCATAATAGCCTTAGCTTCAGTGTACATCTGACAAGCTTCAGATTCAGTGTCAGCCCCTGAGAGAAAATCATCAACATACAAATTCTCTCTTAAATTTTTTTCGACATTAGTATCAGGGTAACTCTGCAGATGATGTTTTATTGTTGCATTCAACAAGAATGGACTACTTTTAACACCAAATGTAGCCCTAAGAAATCTCATGACCCTCGTCCAGATATCATTTGCCCACAAAAACCTGTGTACATCTTCTCTTCTCAACTTTATTCAGAGAAATACCTTTGTTATATCAGCACACAATGCTACTTGCCAACGGCGAAATCTCAATAGAACTTCCACAAGTTTGGTACAAGTGATGGACCAGCATCCAAACAGTCGTTCACAGAGACCTTGTTTGGACCATGAGCTGACACATCAAACACAGGTCTGATTTTTGTACTACAACTACCCTCTCTGTCAACAGGTCGATGTGGCAAATAATAGACAGGATAAGGCATGGATAATTCTGAGTCAGGTACTTCTATAATCTGATTACTTTCCATCTCATGCAGAGCCTTATCATACCCATTCTTCAACTCAAGGTCTCTACTCAGTTTACTTGAGAGACTAGCCAGACTGACCCTGGCAGAATCAATGTTATTCACCAAAACAGGTGTGTGTGTGTGTGCAACCTTCCATGGTAGACCGACCTCATATCTACCACTAACAGCATCAAACTTCACAGACTCTTTAAACCACACAAGCACAGGGTCAGCTTCGAACTCTTTTACTGGATGAAGACTAATACCCAAAACTGTCTAACAGTTTCATCTGGAATGTCCTGTAAGTTTAACAACTGGCAAGAGATAGGATTCCTGGCAACATTTCCCTTGTTGCTTACACCAGAAACCACCCAACCAAAGGATGATTCCATAGCCACTGGTCCTTCAGCCAAACGGACTCTACTTTGTTTCATCAAATGCCAATAATAAAGTCCAACCAAAATGTCAATGGACAATTCACCCTGATAGTCATAACTATCAGCTAGCTCCAAATTACCAAATTTACCCAAAGAATTCTTAGGAATTTTTGGTCTTGACAATGGAGAACAAATAACAGGTACTTCAACAGCATTTAACAACTGTAGGGAAGGATTTCTAACATTGAACTGGTAAATATTACGCTGACAATGAGATGACTTTCCCCCCACCAAAGGCTGCATAGGTAACCTCTTGGGAGGTAAGCCACTTTGTACCAGCCCTTTTAGCAAGAGAACCAGTAATGTAGGTTCTGTCAGAACCAGTGTCAAACAACAAAGTTCCCTTGAAAATACCCTTATCCCCATGAACATACACTTGGGCAGTGGGTAACACAACAGACTGAGACTGACTACAGCCATTAACACCCAACAAAGAAGAAGCGGAAATCTCAGGCTCCTTATTAACCTGAACACCCACAACATTATTCTTGCTCTCTAACTTAGATGGGCAACACATGGCATTATGTATACCTTTACACTTAAAACACTTAGAACATTTATGAGCAACATGCCCACCCCTTAAACATATAAAACAGAGTCCTACTTGCCTTATCTGCACCTCTCTCTTCAGAATGTTCCAACACTTCCAGGCAGAATGTCCCTTGTTACAGAAGCCACATCTTGCCAGAGAAGCAGTTTGCAACATGGATCCAGTTGGCACCATATTGCTAGCACCAGCCGTCCTCCATTCCTCTGATATAGAGCACCACGCACGATTCTGATGACGTTGTGGATGCCTTGAATGCATCACATTTCTCCCATCACTCAATGTCACCCTTGAGAAACTGAAACAAGTAGGAAAGGTCACTTTCCTTGCCTAAACAGTCACGGGTCCACTCCATGCAAATTTCTTCAGGTAAGGGAGACAAAATCAGAGGCATTAGGAACATTCCATACTTATCTCCGGTAATGCCTAATGCCTCTAGACTTCTAACATGAATCAACAGACACTCCTGAAGTTTTCTCAGGCCATCCACCTTGACTCCCTCTGAATGACAACTAAGATTCAGCAGTCCCTGAACATGGGTGAATATGATCAGCTCTTCACGACCATATCTGGATTCCAGCAACTTCCTGGCGGTCGTATAGTGTTGACGAGAAAGAGATAGTCCATCTACCACCTTTCTCACATCTTCTTCCAACAAAGATCTCAAATAAGTAAATTTAGTAACATCTGGCAAATCAGTAGAGTCCACCGTGGCATTTAATTGGTGCCAAAATCTCTGCCACTGGGTAACTTCACCAGAAAACTTTGGTAGCTCCAACTGAGGTAACTTAACATTGGCAGAACATGAAACACTACAAGTACTGCCATTCTTACGGTGGCCTCTTGATGCAGAATCAGGCATATCAGGCAACAATGGATCAGCAGGAGGTGAAAGTTTAATAAGAAGTTTTGCAGCAGCAAACCTCACCTTAGCACAATTTCTGATTGCAGCAGCTGCTTCAACTTCCTTCAAAATATCCTCCTCTGTGGCAAGGTTCATTTCCACTAATAATTGAGACTCGTCCACTGATGCTAAACGATGATTAAACTCAGTGATAACCTCTTCAAGTTCAATTTTATCAACTAGTTCAGCATCCTCCACAGTTGATTGCAAAAAAAATCATCCAGAGTTTTGACGGCCTGTGTCAACCATTCATGAGCAGAAGCTCTGCTCCTTTTCAACTGAGCCAAATCAGCCATGATCAGCAGCAACACTTACAAAGGGAATAAGGTACTCACCATAACACAGTGATGACTATCCTCACTAATGTAACACAAGTGGCAAAGCTCATAATCAAGGAAACAGCAGCTCGAAACGACGACAATGCCAAGTAAATTTATGTTTACTGCACAAAACACAAGTGAAAATACCTCAAATTAGTCTTCCATGTGTCCAGAACGTCCAGTACTAATGTTCCTCCTAGTCTAATTCAACCTTCCTGGGTTCCGGCACCAAAATGATGTTGCATGGAAAAATGTCCCAGACACTGGAGATTAACGAGAGAGAGAGAGAGAGAGACACACACACACACACACTATCTCTCTCTCTGGTCTGGACTACTTTGCCAGGGACATTTATTTACGAAAATTTACATATTTCAAGGGGCCCTCCTTATCTCTTAATAACCATTCAGGAATGCCACACAAAAGGGGGGGGCTTATCACTTAATGTCTAGTCCAGGAATGTCCCCCACAATATGGGGGGGGCTTAATGTCCAGTCAGGGAGTGCCCCCCCCCCCATCACTCAATGTCCAAACCAAAGACGACATCACAACACCTGCAGATAATTTCGGTTGGAGTGGTTCTGTTCTCTAAATCCTAACAGCTACTCCAAGCATTCTGCTGGGCACTGTGAAGACCAGAAAAATTGAAAGTCGATCTTTATGGCGGTGGGAGAACGAATCCAAAAATGTGGCTGTACAGGTTAAGCTGTGTGGGTGACACTTAGTTTTTTGGAGCAAATATTGAGCTAGGTTCCACAGATCTTTATGCTGTGGACAGGTTAAGACACTGTGGATCTTTCACAAACTAGGCATCTTGGAGAATGAATGAATTTCCATTTATACTTGTTTTTCATCGTAGGAGTATAAAGTGGAGATTTTTTCCAGTGGATGTCAGCAGTGTGGCTGTCTAAATGACATTTTTTGAATTCATCCATAGTTCCTGCCATGGAAGAGAGGATATGTTAAGATTCACTTCCCATATCCTCTGGTATCAAGGCCAAAGCTAAGAGGAGGTATTAGTTATGTTGTGATACCACTGTTATCAGCTTTATGGTGTTATTTAGTTGAACAAAATTCCCTACTAGGGCTATTTTGCTCTTGCTCCATACCTCTATACCAGCTTTATGGAACCTATCTAAATTATTGTTCAGGTTTTGGAGGATTCTTGGCTTGTTGCGTAAAGTGGCTGACCCATTATCTGAATTAAAGGCTTTAGCTACCTGCTTGTTGAATAGCATTTGCTACTTTTTGTGCTACCACTATCACCTATATCTAGCATGTTTTTAATTTTCTCAGCATCAGTTTTGCTCTCTATGTTTATGATATTTAGTCTGCTTGGTCCTAGGGGAGGTGGACCACTTCTTTATTTTCCAGGTATTTAACTTTGCTATAAGAACTCTATCAGCTCAGTGTTAATGGCGGTGTGCACCACATCTGGTATTCCTATGACTTTACTTCTATACCATAGAGGACCAGTTGCTAGGTTACCAGTTATCATTTCCTTACCTGCAAAGCTAAGGCTATGGGCTCACCAGCCTTTTGACTTACTATTTAGAGCATCAGTTGGTTTCTGCCATTTTTCCTAACCAAAGTTTATGTAACTAGCTGGTCTGAACCCGATATCCAGAATTCCTATTTTGTCCTTAGCCCATTTGATTCCGAAACTATCTGGTTTGTGAGGGACCTTCCGAAGACTGTCCAGCCATATTTCCTCAGTTTTAGCTTGGTTTAGCACGAAGTCTTGCCTTGTACAGGTGGAGCTTGTCAAACACTTGTGGCAACTCTTTGCTTTCCACAGGACAACTGTGGCGTTACCGGCAGACTATAATTTTATCTTCTTTTTTATCAATTATTTCTACGGCTTCTACTTTCTCCTCAGCACAGATTGCGCAAGCCAGCGTATCCGCCATGATTCCATATAGTAACGTACTGAAAGGGCAGCCCTGCCGTGTTTCATGTGAGGGTTTAAAGTAAACTGACACAAAACTGTTTTGACTGAGTCTTGTCCAGATAGGAGCCTTATCCACTGAATTAGGTTCTCCCCAAATTCAAACTCTCTAAGTGTCTTGACCAAAAAAAAATTCTCTGTCCTGTCAGACACTTTAATCTGGTCGACAAATAGCATGACAGCTGTGGAGCGTTGTGTCTGCTTTATGCAGAATTTCCCTGATTAGTTGGAGTCCATAATGGTTTTACAGGTTTGATCTTCACTGATTATTTTGTGCATAACTTTGGGTGCCGAGTTGCTATTGCCTTAGCTATGATTTTATAGACTATATTTAGAAGAGATAAAGGTCTTCAATTATCCAAGCAGCCCCTGTCGTCCTTGAAAATCAGCTGGCTAAGTGAGAAGGCTCCTAGGTGGAACGCGCTGTTAGCTATGGCTGCCAAATCACTAACAGGTATCTGAACCTTTTATAGAACTCTAGTGTGAGGCTGTTGCTCTCTGGAGCTTTATCCTTATTTAGTGTCCTAATGGCATCTTTTAGCTCGTTTTTCAGTTATTAGATCTTTTCAGGGCTTGGCGTCTGCAGGGTTTAGTTCACTCTCTAAGTGTAGGAGAATATCCTGAGCCTGAGTGTTAGTTCCTGCACTAGAGCAGAGTTGTTTATAAAACAGAGCTGCCTCCCTAGTGATGCCACTTCTAACTGCAATTGTGCATACACCTGGGGCAATTAAACCAGTCATAGTTTTACCTGTACCCTGAGCTTTCTTCAGCCCACAGAAGACTTTGCTACACTTCAGTAACAGCCTGCACTCTGGCCCCTACACTGGCACCTTCCACTTTGGTGCTAGTTAGACTATTAAGCTCTCTTTTAATGGCATAGATCCTATCCTGATTAGGGAAATCTAATGCCGCTCTTTGGTTCTATTTTAAGATTTCCTTTAAGGCCCTGTTCTACACATTGACTATAAACGCTTCTTATTTGGCAGTTGAAGAGATTAGGCATAGTTTCGATGATCCAGACACACCACATCTGCTGAAACAACTGTGACAGTTCCAAGAATTTGGGTCTTGTATGAAGAAATAGGAACTAGAAAAGAAGTTGCCAATTGAACAGGAAAGCAAACTGCCTCCAGAACTCACGTTAAAATGTACATGCATAAGACCATGGCGTTTTCTTGGTCCTGTTAACCTGGATAAATTGGCTTCATGGTGAAGCTCCGTCTGTTTTCTGTATCGTGCTGAACTTCATCACATTTACTACTGATCAGCACCTTCCTCCATTCTTGGTGATCGGGACAGGTGCCGCCACCCATCTACTCTTTCCTTCGTATCCTTTAATGCCTTTTGTGATGATTTAACTTAGCAACTCCCCTGGGGTCAGCAGCCTGTTTAAGCCTTCACATTTTTCCGATCTGGAAACACGCTGGCACACACAGTCTCTCGAAAATGACCTGACCCTTCACTGACCTTGCAGTCAGCTCTGTTAGAGCAGACGAGACAAAGATGGAGGAAAAAACAAAAAAAAAAACAGAACAATGTCCAAAGGAAAAAGAAAGCAAGCAGGTTGGATTTAAGAACTCGGGGTTGTGAAAAGGGTCCGAGGTGTTTTCAACTGAGTGGAACTCGAAACAAAAAAAACATCCCACGTTCAGGGTGTAGCAAGGGGTTAGCAGCTGAGAATTATATTCACACTCTGACGATTATAAGTCTGTGTTTCTTTCTTTCCTGCTATACTTTGAATGCAAAGGCTCAGCTATTTCCACAGCTTGTGGGTTAAACATGGAGGAGGTCGTCCCTGGAACTCGTTAGTAAATACACTGCTGTAAACCATGATTTATAGGATGAGAAAAACAAGGGAAAAAATGTGTGGGAAAACAAATATGTTACCCATATTTTCCATATGGGTTTGAAACAAGGTCTGCTTTCAACAAGCCCATTTTCTTATACAAGTTACTCTTGTGGTGATCCTACTTTCCCCTTCTAGTAGATAACCCCACATCCCTCACTCCACAAACCAACTGCCTGATTTTTCAGTTCCCTTTCACTTTTTCTTAGTGCTGGAATTAAAGTCTATTTATTTAGTTTGCTTAACTAATTCTTTGCAGGGGAGCTTTTAGTCAGACATGGCGCTAAAAAAATCTAGGGAACCAGTATAGAGGCGTCGGGCACAGTTTTAGGGGAAAGTTTTCTGATACTCTCTCCCACCCTAAGCACGTTTCTTGTACAGCATTCATTGATCTCTATCTCTCTCTGTGTCTCTTTTGTCAACCCAGGCTGTGAATTTTTTAAAAACTGGAAGGAAAATGGTTACTCGGGAAGGAAAGTTTTCTTTGACTGGAACCAGGTGAGAGGAAACCTCCAATTTGATTATTTATTATGTATAGGGTGCACTGTAACTTGTTTGGAAAGCATAGTTGGCATTTTGTGTTTCTGTAATAGATGATTGTGGACTATGAAAATTTCTATTGGTAGGTCCACCCCCCTCCCATTCTTTGTGCTAGTGAATATTTACCATCGGATGAACATCTGTAAGTGAAAGCTAATTTGTCTTACTAGATTAATTTTTTTAAAAACTGAGTGAGTATAAAAAAATTATTTTAAAGTTAACCCCCTCTATACCACCTGGGCTGCATAGCACCCTGCTACCTTCAAATCTGTATTACTCAGCACAGGTTAAATCATAGGAGCTGAGACTCAGTATCTTACTCATTAACATAACCGTTCATAACGACAGTTCCATATACCCCCCCCCAACCCCATGTCTTTCATTACTAGTGTTGACTAAATATGCAGCCAGTTTTTCACAAATTACTAACCAGAGCTTCTAGGTTGGGTTGGGTTGGTATACAGAGGGTTAAGAATAATCTATTATGCAGCCCTGTAGCTTTAGGTGCTAGAAAGGATTCCTTAAATATTTCAAAGACAATTAGTGATGTCATTTATTGAGGATTTAGCAAACAATTGAGTTTATAGACAAATACTGAAAGTTTATATCCACTGCAATAACTGTTCAAAACAAATTTCTGTATTGCAGAGTTATGTTGATGCTGATCTAGACATTCCTCCTCATATGTCGTCATCTCAGGGCGTAGACTGGACCGTCTATAAGGTAGGTGAAGGTAGGTGGTGGTTATTACTTTTGTAGACAGCCACCACCAGGGTAGTGGGTGTTTAACTAACTCAGTTCTTCCTTCAGCTGCAGATTGGAGCAACAAGTCTGTTGAGTGATTCTACTGAGCTGCCATTGCAAAAATGTGCGCAGGCTGGACAGATAGATTGAAGTAATTGGTCCATTTCACTGACACTGTACCCAGAAGTAGCCAGACTTATGATGAATTTTGACCTTCTACATAATATTTGCTTTGCAGTGCTTTCAGCAGGTTAGCCTAACATCAGATGCTGTCGTGCATTTCAGAGAAGCAATGTGACAAGTGAATCAAGCGCGCACATGCAAAAACCATATTTCTAGAACACACACACACACACACAAAGAAAGAGAATTAAGCTTCATTTGTAGTCATCTTGGTTGATCATCATCCTGGTTGCTGTTAAACATTACGTAATGAAAACTAACTGCTCACTAACACAGCTTGAAAACAGAGGTGTTCAAAATGCATTAGTTGCACTAGTATGTACCTGTGTCCAGAACATCCAGTCAGTTAAGTTTGCTGGGTCGATGCTTACCTAATTGCTTTTAGTATTTAATATTTTTGCCAATTTAGTATCTTTTTTTTTTCATTTTCTTATCAGGAATGGAATCTTCTGACTTTGACCAAAAACTACTTGAAACTGCTGCTGAAGCTGTTAAATGAAGGTACATTGTTCTTTTTTTGTGAATTGTGACCTACACTGGTGTTGGCTCTTTGAGCCATTTTGTTTTGAGCAAGGAATCTAATAACATGTTTATCGCAACACAAGACTTCTGTTGTGCTGAACTGTTAAGTTAAAGCCTTACATCTGAACATCTTTTTCTAGTTAATTGAAATTTTTTTTACCAAACTTGTGTATAACTCCAGATTTATGGGATCTTTACTTAACTGAACATTGTAAAAACAATCATGGATTAGAAACATTTGCCTATCTAATAATTCCAGTTATTTAACTATAGATAGTTTAGGTTAGCTGCATGGTCTGGTGGTTAGACTATTGGACTCCTAAGGTCAATTCCTACAGATGAAGCACTCAGTTTGTCTTACCTCCCAAGCTGGATTTCTTCTTGCTCTTCTTTACCAGCTGGCTTTTACATGGATTTCCAGCCACATCTAAAAATGGAAGAATTCTAGCAGGGCTTTTGGTATGTTCATTCCTGGGAAGGGACTGGTGTGGAAAGATTATACACCATGCAAGTACCCTTTCTCGGTAGTCTATCTAGGATCATGGATGCTAATTCAGGATTGTTGGCCTCCGCTTCAGGGATGGCTTATGATGATAATAACAAGGAGACAGTAAGTCATTGTGAGTTATACAAAGGCCCCAAGGAAGACAAAAAAGGTGGGGACGGGGCATTTTCCTGATGTCTCTTCCACGAGAATAAACAGGTATTGAACAAAAGGAGTTTCTCATCAAACCAGATGTCACCATTATGTTAATTAGTTAGATTTCTTTGCTTTCCACAGGGACATCTGGCATACTCATTCATTGTATATCAGGCTGGGATCGAACCCCGTTGTTTATCTCACTGCTGCGCCTTTCTCTGTGGGCTGATGGAGTCATCCACAAATCTCTGAATGTTGCAGAAATTCTCTACCTGACCATCTCTTATGACTGGTATCTTTTTGGGTGAGTTTGTTCCTCATACATTTTGGTTTTTCAAGAACCATTTCTTTTGGGCTGCCTGATTGGCTGCATGGATGAAAATTTAAAAATTCAACCCTGACCTCTAACCTCTGTTCACAGCTAAACAAGTGCATGATTCACACAAACCTTTGCATGATGATGTAACCTTGCCTTCTAATGAAACCTGACAAATATAAAAGTAAACTTTAAAAACATTAGATTTATTTGAAAGGTAAATTAACTGCAGAATTTAGATATAAATTGAACATTTTACTTTAAATCCTTTTTTAAAAATAAATTTGTATTTAATGAGACAAGATTTTTGTTGTATTTTGGATTTTATGAAAATGTTTATTTTAAAAAAATGGTGTTGCTTGGTATTAATTGCCAAAAAAATGGGTTTTGATTTCCAGGCATGCTCTGCCAGAGAGGATGGGTAAAGGGGAAGAGGTGAGTGGAGATTTTATTATTAGAAACATCTACATTGTTCTTCAAGGTGCAAAGTTGAGGTGGGAGGGAGGGCAAGAGATTTGTTCTTTCTTCTCTTCGTAGGTATTTTTTAATGCATTAAAACTAAGGTGGTTTTTTTTAACTTTCTTTAGATATCTTAACATCACAAAGATTCGTGCTGTGGTGCTTTTTTCCCTCAACAATGTCTTAACTATCTTATGTTAAATATATTATATGAATCCCTATAGTTTACTCTGTCTTGTTTATATTTGCATAAGGTACAAATATCAGGATAGGTTGTGTATGTCAACAATCAAACCCCTCAGGTCAGCAATGCCTCTGTCCTCTCTCTACCTCATGCCAGAATAGGTCCGTACAGTCACTGTCCTTCCTTTATAAATAATAATCATATAATGCCTATACTTTCCTTGTGATCAATACATATGTAAAAAAGGACTTTGTTTATTGTTATACACTTGTGACAACTGACAGACGGAATAAGGAAGTGATTGGGTTGGTGGAGATAGTTCCAGGCAGATTTTTTGGACAGGTGTATGCAGACTGTACAAGGTGCCGAGAATGTGACATGTTGCATCTGCATCATTGTGATGATCTCTCTCTCTCTCTTTCTTGGAATTTTGTGTTTCGGGCTGGCATCCCAGCTGGAACTTAGCCATTTGCTGTAGTCAATAAAATGCAATTCTTCTCTCTTCATTTTTCAGATTTTCTTATTTTGTTTTCACTTTTTGGAACACATGGGCTCGGCTGATTATTCTCTGCTGGACCCAAGGTGAGTTTAGTCTCTGTAAGCTTCTTCAATCAGTTGGGCCGCATAGCTGAACAGCACTGAGCCACCGCATCTATCAATGATGGTTTTCTTCATGATCCTCTGCTGATAACTCAGTTAACTTGAAAGTTGGCTAAAAAGAAAGAAAGAAACAAAGATCTAAGATAACCTTTTCTGAGTTTGTAAAGGGGGTGAAATATTCAATTAAAATTTTTGTCTTTATCAGACTTTTCTCTTCACACTATCATTGGCTACTGGGAGGGGAGTTAAACGTCTCTACTACCTGTTATTTTTTTTTAACCATTTGGTGCTGTGTAAAGATTTGAGAATCAGGTAACAACTATGAAGGTGTGAACCATTACATTAAGAACTGTTGCCTTAATCGTTCTATTATTTGTCTCCCCTCCCCCCCTCTCTCTCTCTCTCTCTCTCTCATCCTATCAAATTACATTATGTCTCTTTGTGAGAATCCATTACTTTCATTTCTTACTGTTGTTACTCTACCTCACCAGTGATGCTGACATTAAAAACAATGACCCGGCTTCCAGCCATCCACCAGGTGGCAGCATGGATCCAGAAGGAAACCTCATTTTGTCAGCTCCACCCAGTGAATCAGAAAACTGGGGTGTAGGTGGTGAAATCAACCAGTTTATAGGTAAGCAGGCCTCTGCTACTTTGGACCAGCGATGGACAATCTAAATATAAATAGTTAAAATTCCCAAGTCAGGGGCTACTGTATAATTTTAACATATAGATAATCTGGTGAAGGTATTGTTAGTGAATTTTGTTAAATATTCTACCAAGATAACTCATTTTATGTTGTGATCTCTGGTCAGAAGCTCTCTTCCCTTTTCTTTACTATCACTGATTTTGTCTGTGTGCTCTTGAAACACATTAAAATTTATTTTAAAGAGAGGTCGTATGGTTTAAGTCTTTCCACAGAAACTGTACCCTTATTTTGTTGTAAGCTTGTAGTATTTTTATGTCAGTAAATCCACTCCATGATTTGGAGACATCACTACATAGGTAATGGCATTCAGTGTGGTTGTTATGTAAATCATTGCTAGTTAGTACTAGAGTTAAAAGTTTGCATGGCTTTTATAAAATAAACTTTGTTGCTATTCAATCTGTAAAGTTCAGAGAAAATCTAAAGTTTTATAAGAAAATAAAATAAGAATATTCTCAGCTTCTGTGTTTTTTAGCATCCTAGGGGAAAAGGGGGAATTTTGTATACAGATTATTTTATGAATGTATTACTATACTTGTATAATAATATAGATAACTATACATATTTTAATATTAATTTGGGATACTTTCTTTTCTTGTCTGAATTTTGCTGCTTGGTTAATGATATAATACTCATCACCTGTCTGAAGAGAGAATCTCTGACATTATCTTGTAATAAAGGTCTATGGGCCATGCATTATGCAGTAATGACTATCAAAGGAGCTTGAAAAAGACAATATTATGTGGTTCAGCAGTAAGTGGTACCTGATCTGTTTGACAGGGTAGTTAACAACCATCAGTTATACTTTCTTTTGTAATAGACAAGGGCATGTCCAGTCAAGGTAAGAACCGTGCTGACAGCAGCCATGTCATAGACACGAGCAACTCTACCAGTCCATCAGGTCCTCAGGTTTTTCTCTCAGAAGGGTAAGTGAGCTTTTATCTTGATACCTATCTACCTTTACCTATCCACCACCACCCCCTAGCTGCCTCTCAGTGTAACTAAAATGGGAAACAAATGAGTGCCCTATCAAAGTTATAAACCAACAGAAATTTTTGTAGCCAAATCAGTCATCTGAGCTAAAACTCAAACATAAGCAGAGATGCCAACCATTACAATTTTGGTGGAATCTTTATGATTTATGAGACCATTTTCCTATTAAATATTACCATTTAAAAAAAAAAACTGTGTTAATCATCAATTTTAATGTCAGCTGACATATCACAAGGTACAATTTTGCCTTAATACTGCCAAAAACTGTTTCTCTCATTACCGTATAAAATCCTGAAAATGTTTTAAGATTTTTATACAGTCAAAAGCTAGTAACTCACAACCAACAACTGCTGAGTAGAGCACATATAACCTTTACTCCTTGTTCCTAGAATATCTCTGGCATTGGGTGCAACAATGTTGCACCGATAATAACATGTAACTGAATAACATATCCCATGATGCGATTCACCCTTCAAAATGGCAAAATGTACATATATGGAGTCAAAACTATCAACAGAAAACCTTGTATTCTGCAGAGGTACGGCTGTGCATCAAGTCATCACGTCTTGGAGATAACCATGCATTTGGTACACTGTGCAATGTGGATTTTAGCATCACTCATGGCGGAAAAGATGGCTGTCGGAAACCCGTGTCTACCAGAAAGAACATGGAACATGCAAAAATAACATCAAGTAAAAATATTTCATCATTTTTCCAGCAAAAACTGACAATCAGGATTCAGTTACAAATGCAGAGATTTTGTTCACTAATTTTCTGCCACTTTCATCAGCCGATCATGCCAAACCATTGTTTAAGAAAATGTTTCCAGACTCTCAAGTGTAATCACTGCAGGGATGTGGCAGAACCAGAACCACAGCAATTATCAGCACATTAGCTGATGAAAAGAGTATGTCTTTAGCAGATAAACTAATAGTACTGATGGAAGCAAGGATGCTGGAAGTTTTCAGTTTTGTCCAGTGGTATGTATGATATTTTGACACTGAGATGGGAAGAGTAAGGGCTGTAATGTTAACTATGCAGGGAAGTAATGGTAGCTCAACAGAAAATATTTTCAATATCGTTGATGATGAACTGACTAAAAATAATATACCATGGGAAATTGTTTCTTTTGGCTCAGATAATGCATCAGTCATGATGGGGAGACAAAGGTGTAGCTGGATTCATTTTAAGGAAATAACCATAGCATTCATATTCAAGGATGCCTTTGCCATTTAATTCATCTTGCTGCCCAGAAAGGAACAAAGGCTCTGCAATGCACTTTTACTTTTATTTGGATAGAAGTTCTAAAAGACAACATGAGCTGCAAGTTCTCCAACAGAAATATAGGCTTACAGTGAAGAAGGTTATTAAACATGTGGCTACTTGGTGGCTGTCACTAGAATGCATGAATAGAATGTTATAAATATGGATGCCAATGAAGGGATATTATTATTACAATTCTCAAAAAAGACACCAGCAAAAGGGTTAAGTCTAGCAAAGTTCTCATCAGTGGAATATTTTGTATCTAGATTCCATATTCTTCTGAAACCAATCAATGTTCTAGATTTTAAAAATGTTATTGATGACTTAGAGCAGGTTACCCCTGAACCTCCTGTGAGGAAGCAGCTGGAACCCCAATATAAATAGACTAGAAACTGTTCTCTTTTTGATTGCTTCTACTGATAAGCAAAGGACTGCTGCTGTCTGTAATATATATGGTCAAGCCAACAGAATAGCACATGGCACAGACATTGCCATAAGGAAAGTAGATCAAATTTGAGGGTTTTTTTTGCATTCTCATTATCCTTTTGTTCTTATTCTACTTTTGGATTTTACCTAGTGAAGGCCTTCATCTTGTTGTCAACACTATATTTGGAAATTTCTGAGGAAATAACTGCCCTCACAGCAGCATTATTGTTAAAAAAATCATCATCATCCTGTATAAATGGATCATTGGATAAAAACTGGTAAACAAGGAGATAAAACTGAGAACAAAGATGAAAACAATAGGAACAAAACAAACGCTAGTGCTGCTGGTGTTTCTGCTACTTTGCCGTGTCTAGACACACACAAAAACAATTACATGTGTCAAACTTTTGTCTTTCTGATAATTTAAACACAAGTACAGTGAGAAAATGGAAGTATGCAAAAAGTTTTATTAAGTTTGGTTTTACCTGGACTGGTAACAAAGACAAACCAGATGGAGTATGCCAACAGTAGTATGAATTCTGCCAAATTACAAAGACATCTTCAAACCAGACATTTGCATTTGAGAGAGAAAAGTTCTGAGTATTTTATGAGAAAATGTGCTGAACTTCATGAGAAAAAAAAGCATGTTTTGAACGTGTATGCATAATGGAAACAAAAATGCACTTGTTGCTTCATATTACATCAGTTATGCAATAGCAAAATTGGGTGGAAGTCGCACTATTGCAGAAAATTTGATTAAACCTCGTTCAAAGGATTTAGTAGCATGTATGGTTGAAGAGAAATTTTGCAAAAAGATTGATAGTGTAGCGCTTTCTGACAATACTGCGTGTAGATAAATCAAGGAAGTGTCAACTTTTTGTGATATGGAACTAATAAGACGAGTAAATTTAAGTCCAGTGAGTTTTTCACTTCAAACGGACGAGTCTACTGACATCACGGGGTTGGCTTGTGTTTGTACGATATATACACAAATCTTCTATTGCTGCAGATATTCTTATCTGCAAACCCCTCTTGGCAAAAACCACAGGTATAGAAATCTTTAATTTGATCAATTCATTTATGAAAAAACAAAATATCTTGGCAAATGTGTATCAGGATATGATGCATAAAATCAAGACCACTAAATTCCAGAATTTTTAGTAAATTTTGTGAAGAAATCGGGAGTGAACATAAAACGTTAATATTCCATTCTGAAGTGCGAAGGCTATTGCATAGGAAAGTGCTAGTTCGATTTTATGAGAGAAGAGATAAAACTATTTTTATCTGGACTTTCTTTTGAATTAAGAGAAATTAAATGACAAATGTTGGATACAGAGATGGCATACTTGGCAGATATATTTATCTAAATGAACTTAATGTATCAATACAAGGTGTAAGTATAACTAATTTCAAAAACTCAAACTTTGGAGTGAATGTGTTTCTAAAAAACACCTAGAGAGCTTTCAAATCTTAATGAATTACACTGGTCAACACAGTTCTTGCTGACTTATATCCGAAACTTGTTTCTGACTAATTTGGGGGCGCTGAACTCAAATATCACATTGGTTTTTGCCTATCACATCAAGTTTTTGCTCTACAGCATATCCCCATTTTTGATCAATCGTCATAAAAAGCACCCAATTATAATGATTTCCACAATCACCTCAATCCTATTCTTATCATTTTATTTAGAATACCATTCCAACAAACAATACCATGAATCAATTTTGAGATTAACAAATGTATTGGTTAACTATGACACATCAGGTCAAAATATTGAAATAGAAAAATATAAATCGATGCTAGAATTGAATGAATTTTAGTAAAAAATGGGCACCAACTAATCCAGATTATTCTTATTTCATTTAGAATACCATACAAACAAAACAATGACAGACATGGGTTTATTTACATTAACTGATATCAGTAAATGACACATTCTTCCTTCATGGATTAGATTTTCGTTTGTAGGCTTTTCTGGAGTGCTTCATTTCCAGACAGTCTCTTTTAATACTCCAACAGTAGTTGGCCATCATGAGAGTATCCCACCTTCCTTGGTATCGTTCCTCCATAGCTTGTATATCTTGATGGAACCTTTCACCTTGCTCATCACTTACGTCACCTAGATTTTCAGGAAATTTATCAAGACGACTGTTGAGGAAATGAACCTCTCTGCTCATGTTGCAACTCAGACGATGAAAATTCTTAAGCAATGTTTGAACAAGATCTTTGTCATTTTCAGCTTTTTTGTTTCCCAGGAAATTTTTCACAACAGCCACAAAAGAATTCCCTGCCCTTTTCTCCATCTCATTCATGGAGCTCGTCAAACGTTGATCTCTCATCAGTTTTCTGATTTGTGGTCCGTCAAACACACCGGCTTTTATCTTTTCATAACTGAGGCTGTTACTCGGTTCTCCAACATTTAAGCAGCAGCATGTTCTCACCGGCCAGTTCTTCTGAGTCCAATGCTTGTCCTTAGCAATACTGTCCCACAGGCACAAGAAACATGGATATTTTGTGTGTCCTTCTTGTTGACCAAGTAAAAAGTTAATCATTTTAAGATCCCGTAGAACAAAAACTTGACGAGATAGGCAAAAACGGATTTTATTTTTGAAATCAGCGCCCCAAAATTAGTTAAAAACAAGCGTCAGATCTTAGTCAGCAGAAAAAAGTGAAAAAATGTTGGCCAGTGTTATTAATTAAACAAAGCATGTCTCTTGATAAGTGTTCAAATTATTCATTTGTCTGATATGCATTTAACTGTTGGAGAGTATTTGCCTGCTCCTGTAGAAATATTATACTTGGTGCAAAATCCTTCTATTGCTCAAACAAAGGAGTCTGATTTGCTATTAAAAGAGAAAGAACAACTTATAGACATTTCAGATGATTTCACACTGAAAACCAAGTTTGATCAGTGCGCGTTATGAATTTCTAAATCCAACTTTTAAATGAACATCCTGAAATTGCCAAAGCTGTAGAATGTCTCATACCCTTTACAACAACATACCTCAGTGAGAAAACGTTCTCTTTATATACAGCAGCCAAAACTAAGTGTAGAAACAGACTGGATGTTGAAGATGATCAACGCTTGCAGGTGACATCTGTTGTTCCAAATATTGAACTTTTGTCCAAGGACAAACAATATCATCCAACAAATTGAACAGTATAGTTATGGTTAAATGTTTGAAAAGGTCATACTAATAAAAGTTGCTTAATGTTTTTTAACATTAACTTAAATATTACAATGAGTAATATATACTTGTTATTCTTACAATAATTAAGGCTTTTTTCTTTTATTATAAGAATAATTAAGATAATATAAAAATAGTAAATTAAATGATTTTCTATATTTTTCTCTAAACTTTTAAAATATACTATTTGATTTCTGAAATTTGAACATTATATATACGAGGTCTGTTCAAAAAAAGACTGGACTTTTGTTATAGCTCACGAACCACTGCAACGATCGAGCTCCGACAAGTTGTGTCATAGCAACAACCTTCCATGACACAACGTCGTCGCCTGGGGCTTCTTGCTATTCTGATCAGTTACCCGTCTAGAGCTTTGAAAGTAACATGTGCTGTCAACCCCTCTGCGAAGTGAAGATGAAAGATCTTATGGAACAACGTGTGTGTGTGTGAAATTTTGCTTTAAGATCAGCAAAACTTTTACTGAAACATGGCCTTTGCTCCAGCAGGCCTTTGAGGAGGACTGCATGAGCCGATCACAATGTCATGAGTGGTTTAAGCGGTTTAAATTGGGCAGAACCGATTAAGGAAAATTCAAGATCAGGACGACCTTTGACGTCAACAAACAATGAAAACATCGATGCTGTTCATTCTGTGATTTGTGCAAATTGTCATTTGACTGTGTGAGAGGTTGCTGAGGAAGTCTGTATCAGCATCAGGTCGTGCCACGTCTGTTGACCTACGACCAGAAAGAGAACCGGGTGATCATCAGCCAAGAGCTGCTTGATCATTCAAGAAGCAACGCAAACTTCATGAAAACTATCATCACAGGAGACGAAACTTGGGTTTATGGCTATGATGTGGAAACCAAGGCACAATCGTCGCAGTGGGTTGGGAAAATGTCACCCCGACCAAAAAAAGCGCGCATAAGCCAATCAAATTTGAAGTCGATGTTGATTGTGTTTTTTGACTGTCAAGGAGTGGCCCATTATGAATTCATGCCACAAGGTCAGACTGTGAACAAGGTGTTCTACGTAGAAGTTTTAAAGCGTTTGAGGGAAGATGTGTGCCGGAAAAGGCCCAAGTTGTGGCAAAACAAGAGCTGGGTGTTGCACCATGACAACGCGCCTAGTCACTTGTCTCTGCTTGTCCCCAGTTTTTGGCCTCCAAAGAAACGGTCGTCCTTCCCCACCCTCCGTACTCTCCAGACTTGGCCCCAGCAGACTTTTTCCTTTATCCCAAGCTGAAAACCACCATAAAAGGACGTCGTTTCCAAAGTGTAGACAAGATAAACAGAATTCGCTGAGACAGTTACAAGCCATCTCAGAAAACGAGTTCCAAGGAGCATTCCAACAGTGGCAGAAACATTGGGAGCGGTGCGTTGCAAGCAAGGGGGGTCCTTTGAAGGGGATAAACATGTATAATGCTGTAATTCCGGCAATAAATTTTGTATGACAAAAGTCCGGTCTTTTTTTTTTGAACAGACCTCTTATGTATGTGTCAAAAATTATAGAAATTACAATGGGTACAAATTTTGTGTTTCTGCCATCTGTCTTATAAACTTCTTTCCTTAACAAAAAGGTTCCGTGACTTCAGAAAGTTCGGGAAACCCTGACTTAGAGGCAGAATTTCTGAATTATCAAATAGAGAGTCTCACAGATGATATACTGCAGTCAGAAAGAATTGATGAAGCATAGCATTTGATATCACAACTTAAGACAACAGAAGGAAGTATTAAATACAAATGTATTTATGATAGGAAGTTTGCCTAAAAACACACAGCAAACAGTGAGTGCATCTTTAGCCAGGTGAGAAAAAATAAGATTTCAGACCAAATTTGTCACAAAGGGTACTGTACTCTGTGATGATACTGAAGGCCTCAATGAATGCAGAAAGGAAAGTCTGCCATGAACAAACTTCAAACAAAATCCTCCTCCAGAAAGCCAAAAGTGCAACTTACACGTCTTTGAAAAATTAAAAAGTGGTGATGGATTCCATATCATTCTGATAACATTCATAATTTTTTATTGCTTTGATTTCTGTAACACTCACATTGGGTTTGGCATCTCTGTATAAGGAAGCAAATGATCAGTTTTAAGACTAAGTTGTTTTTAGTATTTAAATGTTTATAGAATTCTCATTAGTTTTCTGATAGATACAAATCTGGCTCTTTTTACTGTAGGATGCAGATTGCATCATACATTCCCAATAAACACTGTGAAGCGGCCAGAAATGGAAGCACATCAGAAAGCAGCCATTTGTGGGCTGCTGACTCACAGCGACTTCCACGCAGAGCCTTTGTTACAAACTCCTCGTGTTTTAATGGCATGCTTTCGCAGACATCGCATGTGACAACTTCAGAACCAAACCCCGATTCTTCATACTTCACATTCACCAAACAAGTTCATGTTTTGAGTCTATCGCAGTCTTCCAGAGAAGACCTGGGTGATATTCGCCACAAGAGACCCACACCAGCGACACGGTGAGTATTCATAATTTATCAAAAACCTCTCTCTCTCTTTGCCATATTTGGCTAGGAGATTAAAAATATAAGAAATAAACGGTGACAGTAACAGACAGTTATTGCACTGGCTTGACTTTACCATAGTGCGTCCGTCTAGAAGAGCGATGGCATTCTTATTCTTGCGGGACATTCATATAGTTATCATTTGTCGCCTAACACACACATGTGCAGGCTACGGAGGAAAAGCTTCCGCCTGTTGCATGCAGTACTATGAGAGCTGACACTATTTAAAGTTACGTGGAAAAAGAACTGAGGCCCAACTCCATTAAAGCTCTTTACTATATACGACCAGTTGTATCTTTAAATATATGGAAAGATGACTATTCCTTTTTTAGGTATTCAGACAAGTGAGGCTAGCTTCCTGAAAGTAGAAATTCCAATAAGAGTAGATGGCATTTTAGGAAATTTGTTTCCATTTAATGAATGTGAATGTACTGCATATGAAAAGTTTAAGTCATTTCATATTTAAAAAAAAGGTGTTGACATAAATGAAGCCAATGATTTTCTGGCTGGTTTGATGACATTATGGCAGGAGTGGTTAGGGTACAGTACTTCACAGGGATGACCCAGAATTAAGTTCCCCATTTTTATTCAATATTTAGCAGCCCTGCTGTTGACAAATGGCAGTGGATAGGATTACCTTGGTTTTACTGTTGTTGCTGTTAAATATGTTAATTAAGGATGCCGTTTGCTTGCCCAGAATGCTAATTCTGGTTGGACGGTGTTATGTTCCAGGCTCAGAGATCAAAGGGACATGTCATCTCGTGCAAGTCGCCTGGAGAGTGTACGTCAACTGTTTTTTGACACCTACAACAAGGCTCTCGCTGAAAACCAGACTATGGAGGGAAGTACTCGCTCCCTCCTGAGTTCCTTTGGAGAAGGGTTTGGATTCTGAGCAAAATCTGAGCTGACTGTCACAAGAGGATCAATGAAAACAGGTTGGCTAAACTGGATGGAGTCAGAGCTTAAAAGTTGATTTTGTTTGTTTGTGGTTTTTTTTTTTATTTCCCAAGATTTTTAAACAAACTATTGAAACAGCAGCTAAGAACAAGGATTAGCCTGCAGAGTATTATATCTCTTCTCTGGTTTAAAGATTTCTTTCTTAAAACAAACAATAAAAATACACGTGTATTATGTTAACTTTAATTTTAGCAGTTAACTTTCATATCCTTAATAATACTCTAACTAGACCTTTTCTTAAAATATATAAAATCTGAAGGAAAAAAAAGTTTGTACACAATCTACATAAATCATCTTTATATCTATGGATGAACAGGTGCCCTGTACTATAATCTGTCCTTTTTGACCTGTGTATAAACCTAAGCCTCAACAGCGGCTTCACTCAGTCATTTATACCAGTCCATCTGCTGCATTCAACCATTTGGGAATGTCTAATATTTCTTAAGATAAGAACTTACCTGTAAATAATAATAATCATTTATTCATTTTCTGCTGTTGGCATTGTTGAACCTAAGACCTCTAGTGTCTTGATATAACCGGTGATGATTAGCAGCACATGGGAAATTTACAAACCCTTTTTGGATTTTCTCTAATTTTTAGCATCATGACAAAAACAGAAGATCTAGAATTACCCACAGTATTAGTTTGGATATTTCCTGTGTGCAGCAGAAATGTCTATAAACCAAGGTTTGTCTGTCTGTCTATCTTTAGAGATTTAAACCCATTTAATTTGGGAAAATACTGGAAGTAGCAAGAGGTAATAACAAAATTAGGACTGGATCTTTTGGATCCATGTGGTGATTGAAGAAGATATCTATCAAACAGGTTTATAAAGGAAATCAGGGGTGAGTTTTGGAATGTAAGATAAAAATGTTAACTTCAGTTAGCAGCAGCATATCAGGAGTCTACAAGTTATCTGTAGCACTCTTCCATACTATCTCAAGAGGTTAATGAATTTCCAAGGATTAATATTTGTGTTCTACGTTTTATGCCTGGTATAGAAGAAAAATTTTGCTTTGACTGTCAAATGGTTCAAATTTTTTTATTTTATGTTGAAAAAAATATTATTTATTTTCAAAGAAGACTGCAGGGTCTGGAGTTACACTAGAAGATTTTACAATTTCGACTTATTTTAGCAAACGTATTTGTGCTGCTTCTTTTTTTTTTAATGTGAACAGTTGTTTGTGTGGGTGTTTAAAGCATGACACCTTATAGGTGTGCTAGCAGGTTACCAGCCCATCTCTAGACATTGGCTCTGTCTGTGTCCTAGAGGAAATACTGCTCTGAAAAGACTGAAGGAAGTTCTCGTTTTTAATATTAAACGGCAAAGCTACAGAAAAAGGTAAATTGCAATCAGGGTCTTTGTGGACAACACTGAGAAATATTCATTTATTAATTTTTGAAGAGCATAGTTTCCCTACAACTGCCTAACTAAAAACTCCCCTTTTTCCAGTTTTTAGAGACTCGCCAGTAGAGTGGTAACAATTACACAACTTAATAAAAACTATTTTAATTGGTTACATGTAACAGATGCATACTTGAGGATAGTTACTGGTGCATTAGAGTTCAACAAAGGTTTACTAGTCTTTCCATGCCTTACATATTTGGAATATGCTGATCAATTAAACTGCCAAATCTAAGTCTGAGCAGGATAGGGACAGGAACGCACTTTTTCAGCTGCCTGTCATTACTAATACTAGGGGTTATTCAAGATTCCAGCACAGTTTAATAACAAACTTATTTCCTTTTCTTTTTAAATTGTTAATGAGTGGGATAAGTTACCAGCAAGTGTAGTTAAGTGATATATCATTTATTAATTTAATAGGCACCTACCTCCTTGTAACTACAAAACTAAATATCCAGTTGCACCTCACCATGTAGCAAACTCTGCATGTGACGATTCTTCTGGTAAAGTGATTGTAGACCCTTTATATAGTGATCTTATGGAAGCACTGACCTATCAGAATGTGTACTGCATGGCTTAAAGATGGTGATCACTGGTAAGAAAGTCTGTCTTTTGGTAAAACTGCAAATTGGAGGGGGGATTTAACACAACAAAAGAAAACAAACTGGCAGAAATTTGTAAAGAATGCACTAAGAGTACTGTTGCAATGCCATGGGCCAGTAGGGAGGAAGTTAAATCGGCTATTGTAGACTGGGGAAGAGGCTCCATGCATCAGGCCATGAGGGTTTTACCCAATTGCCACTTTCGAACAGCCGCCTGCTGCGTGCGTGTGATATAGCCAGCAGATTTGTGACCACCTCAGGAATTAGATTTGAAGTACTGAAATGTTTAGCTGAACCACGGTCTTAATCGGGCAGAAACAGCTGGTGTGGACACCACAACTGCCTTTAGTTGCTGGAAAACATTTTCCCCAATACTGTTCATCCCCAGAGATGTCTACAACATTGGCAAAACTTTCTTTTTTTTACCATCTTGTTCCTAACAAAAGACAAGCTTCTACAAACAATGCATGTTCCAATACAAAGAAAAGCAAGCAGAGTTACTTCTTGAGGCAAATATGGATATTACTGATTGTCTCCTCCTCTTATTGGTAAGTCTGCAAAGCCTCATTGTTATAAAAATGTGAAACACTTCCTATTGCCATTATTTTAATAAAAAGATGTGGATGGAATGGGTGCAAAATTTTGACCAGCAATATCATCATCATGTGCTTTTGTTTGTTGATAATTACCTGGCTCCCCCAACAAAGTTTCAGGACTATTACCACCAACTGGGGCTTGATTCGTCATTTCAAATCACTGTACCGGAAGCTGCTACTCATATTGATGCTAACTCAATTTCAGTTGGGTATTTGATGCCTGCTGTCTGTGAGTGTTAATGAAAAACGTAAGCCCCTCAAGGTCTGATAGATGAACTTCAGGTCTCTACTCGATTCTTTTGAATCAGTAATCTTTTTAATAGAGAAGCACACAAAAGCCTTTGGAAATGTGGCCTGCCTTTTTTTTTAGAATAATAAACAAGATTGAAGAAAGTTGCAGAAAAGTGTGCACGCCGTAAAGGAGCTACATTGGTGTCTCTTTCCCAGTTGTGAACAATGCCATTACTTTTAGTTTGTTGAAAGGAACCCAAATGATTGATTTTTAAGATTTTTGAAATTTTTTTTATTATTTAAAAAGAAAAAAAACTAGCAAATTACCAAAACTTGTTATAAGTTCTCCGCCAAGTCACATGGTGGTTTGCAATAGTGAGGTGAGACTATACTCTATGATGTTTGGTTTTTCTGATCTGTCTTCTATTCTGTTTTATCCTCTCCATCGACTTCCAGTTGCTGAACTATAACATTCATTTTCCTTACCTATTATATGAGATCAACCATTTTTACACAGATATTCAGAACAATTTATAATTTTAATATCCAATAACCAACTAGCTAGTAGGGTCCATATTTCCAAAGTTCTGCTTTAATCTACAAGGGAGTTTCAATAAAATTACATCATGTGCATAAGCAGCATATACAGATCTAAAATACTTGATAAACAATAGGTCGTCTATGGTTGGTACTGTCATCTCCATAAATAGTTAAGGACTAAAACTTGTAGAAATGCACGTTTTATTCACTATGCAATAATTAAAAATAACTTGAGAAAGTCTTTTAATTTTAAGTTGTCTTTTGTTTGCTAAAAATTCTCTAAGCTTGTACAGAGGCAAAATAGTGTTTATTAGGGATAGACACTAATTGGCTGAAGATGTAGCAGACTAATGTAGTCTGTTCTTATACCACTGTGGCTGGTCACTGTTTGTAAGAGAACATTCGAATAAAAAGTAATGATGTCAAAGTTGTCTCTTGTTTGTTTCAAACATAAACAGCATGGTTCCTTCCTTTCCTTTAAACTTACTCTAAACTTGGGCTCACCTGAGTTGTACAAACTCTTGTGACAATTATTATTTATCCCCACACTTACTGTAGTTCTGCTTTATAAAAACTACAGTATTGCCAGCTTTCAGTTTGTGTTAATGTAACAAAAACTGCTGTGTGTTTGGCACATTCACTTTTTTAAAAAAAAATACAGTGTATGTAAGATTGCAACTTTGCATTTTGATTTAAAATGCTATGGATTTTAAACCAAAAATCCGAAGAACTAAATACCATATAGAAACTTGAAGAAAGGTGGCGAAAGGAAACAACATTAACCAGTGTATTGCATTCTGTTTGATGTCTTCCTTGTATAAAAATAAGCAGTTTATGAAATTAAACTCTCTTCATTCTTGTTACAATTGAAATGGCTAAGTTGTAATTAATACATAAATAATCAGAATCCTGTTTTTTTTTCCAGTTGGGAAATATTTCCATAGATCCAGTTCAGTTGTTGCTGGTCCAAACAATTCACTGGGAAAACCTATTATATGTCAACCTAGTAAATCCTCTACATCAATGCTAATTATCTGTTTTAGGGTTCAGTTCTTTAACAATTGCTGGTGTATGCATTGACTATTTAGTGTCTTCATAATTCTCCCTCCCTCTTGTGGTTATTCTGCAGTTGGAACAGCTTTTAAGTTCAATAGAGACCTGCCACTCTCTGTTTCAGAGGCTATTCTAAATTGAATAGGACCTGTGACTTGACAGTATTGATGCTGAATATTGCCTTATCGAACCCCCATCCTGACTCTTTCAAGATCTAACAAAGTCTCACACCATAGCAGTGTGCTAGGGGGGGTGAAAGAGGGGCATCAGCTTTGTTGATAAGTGAGTTACCTGGATATAGTTGGTGGCTCTTGAGCTATGGTAAAGGTGTAAGAGCCAGTCAAGAGTTATCAGAAAAATCCTATTGGAATTCTTAGTTTTAGATGGGGAGGAAACCCGTGTAGCTGGCTGGTAAAGAAGAGCAAGACTAAACCATGCCAAATGGAATGCAAATTCTGGTCCTCAACCATGGCAATTCAGTTTGCAAAAAAACTATCAGTTCCACAATTGCCTCCTAAAATCTAGAAGTTATATTTTTAATGAAAAAAGGGGGGATTTACTCTCAGCATTAAGTGCATTGAAAAGGTATAAATTCTTTAATTTTAGAGTTCCATATAACTTTCAGCATTTTGATCTGTTTTATTATGACTTAGGTGTAATAAGATTAGCTGATGACCGAATAGTGCTGGGTGCATACACATCAAAAGACAGTTGATGCCAGACTTTCCAACTTAATTCTTATCAACTTTTAGAACACACTATAAATCTGGCACCATTTGAATGCATAATAGATCCAATTCCAAACAGGCCAACACATCTAATGCTAATTTCTTTCACCAAATATTAAGATTTTGATGCTGGCTCATAACGACATCACAAATCTTAAGAGAGGTATTTCTATTGTATTTAACTGAACTGTGATTAGTTATGCTGTTGTAGCAAAGAAGCCCAATGAGCCTGCCAATGCTCTACCTATATTTGCCATCTTTGTTATTGCTACTATCTACACCTACATAAAGGAGTTTTCAGTAAATAAATGAAAATAAGGGACCAATTTCATTTACAGTTTCACAAAAAATTGTTGTTAGACCTTTGAGCGTAGATGAAGAGAACTGCAATAAACCAGTTTTAGGGTCCTATCAAAGGCATCGGTAACCAAACTCCTTAATCCTGTTACCATTCTAGCAAAAGCTGGTGGAGCAGAATTTGATTCTTAACATTTGTTCATAGCCAAGATGCTGGTGACATTTGTGTGTTGTTTACTCATAAACACTCGCATTAATCAAACCTACACGTATTTAGTTACTTGGTAACTGAGTCAGAAATTAATAGCCACAGAGGGAAGTATGAGACGTGATACCGAAGAATACAGTCAATTCTCGTTCATTTCAGAGTTTCATAACCATTCTGCCAACCGATCTGTAAAGTGTGTCGTTTAGGAAGAACTTATGTTAAATAGAAGGTGTGATTCATGAAGACCTGTCAGCAAGTTCAAGTACTGTACATTTTTTATAACTTATGCTTAGCCTCGAGTGCAGACTTGACAATCTGGCTGGATGGAGAGACAGTGAGGAGAACAAAAACATCACCTAGTAATATTTATTGTAGATTGAAATTGCGTAAACAACTTACATATGAAAGGTAAAACTCGAAAATGTATAGAAACAGTTTAAACTAGTAAATAAATCACTGCAGAAAAAACAAACAACCAGTGCATTGGAAGAAAAGTCTATATTCTGTTTTCTTTTCCCTTCCATTGTCAGACCTGTCAGTCCAGTTGAACAGCCATCTTCCATTTTATAGGTGCAAATGTTACCTTTATAAAACAAAAAAACCTACTTCCTGAGACAAGGCAGTGTATCATACTAACACCAGAAGTGAAACTAATGGGCTGGTAGCCGTGTAGAGACTGTGGTAAAATCACATCACTATGAAAGAAAGAACTAAATGCCAGGAGGTACATCTTGACTTCAACACCGGATCTTGCTGGTCTGTGAGGATGCTGCTGCTGCTGCTGATGATGATGATGATGACCGCACTGGCATACATCCAATTCGCCGTTCCGCCACGGTAATAATTTCTGCTCCAAGGGAGGAGGAGGAGGGGGGTCACGACAATCTCAGACGATGACCTTATAGCGGGGATACTGGACAGCTGGGGGGGGGAGGTGTTTAAAGAGTACACCGACTAAAGACTTCCAGTCGGTGTCAAATGATGGCCGACACGTTTTCCCTAAATTATCGATCTTCTGAAACAGAAATGAGGTGGGGGGGGAGGGAGAGAGAAAGGATCGTTTCTCTCCCAAAATGGCAAACAATTAGATTTAAAGAAACAAAGAGTGTAACATTCTGACAAAAAAATAGTCTAGCTCAACGTTAACAGAACACGGAATTAATAAAACAATTAGAAATGTAAAGGGATGTATCAAAAGTCTACACCTTCTAAAAAAAATGATACATTAAATAATTTGCTAGAGTTGGGTGCGAACCCGACATCATCAGGCCTCCCTCCACCCCGGGGTGGGGGGGACGGACAGACAGTCAGTCACTGACTGTAGGAGACGCCCGACTGGATGCGATTTGTGTGGATTCCGTATTCAGCCGGATAAGATGGTAATTACTACGCTCACAGATCAAAGAACGTGTCGGAAGTACAAGAAGAGTGTACCTAGCAGTAGGCCGGCAGGACGAGGCTGGTCAGGGTCAGCGATCCGTTCACTAGCTCCTCCAGCCACGATCCGTTGGTCAGCCTGGTGTGCCGGACGAAGGGGAACCTGCCCGCCAGCCGACTGCACGGCAGGGTAACCCACTTGTAAAAGGGCAGCGTCTTCTCCTCTTTGTGCGAGTAGCTGCTGCCCAGGCACTCTTCGGGGTCGTAGGAGACGAGGCACGCGACGGGGTCGCAGGGCGTGGCCACCCGCAGGGCCGAGAAGGGCCTGCGGGTGAGCGGGAACACTTTGGCCTTCCTGAAGACGTAGGTCTTGCCGTAGTCGGGCACTTCGTCCCAGATGTGGGTGCTGTTCTCGACGAAGAAGAACATGTCCACGTAAGGCCAGCGGTGGTCCCTGCCGGGCAGGGTGTCGGTGTTGGCGTAGTAGAACTTCCACTGCCCCTCGGGCGGGACGAAGACCCGGTACTCGGGCGAGCGGCCGGCCAGGGCCTCGAGGATGCGGCGCTTGTCCGTGGAGTTCATCATGATGTCGACGTCGTCGTCCCAGGGGATGAGGTCGTGGTGCCGGTAGGACCCCAGCAGGCTGCCCCCGTACAGGAAGTAGGTGATGTTCTGCGAGTCCAGCGCCTCCATGAAGGCTCCCAGCGTGTTCAGCAGCAGCCGCTTCTCACGCGCGGAAACGCGAAAGCGGTACTCGGCCATGGAGTGGCGCAGCCGGTGCCAGACGAAGAGGGAGCCGAGGGCGCACAGGAAGAACAGGCAGGCCACCCGGTGCCAGCTCCGTCTGCTCAGGGGGAGTCGGCAGGAGGAGGCCATGGTTACCGAGCCGGCTGACTCACTGGTACTGTAGTCCGGTGACGGAGCGCGTACAAATTACGTCCAAAGTTCAGCAGAGGTCAAAGGTTGCGTAACCTCGTTTTTTCCGCGTAACCCCCGGGGGGGGGGAGGGAGGGGCCCAGCAGTCTGGCAAACCTTACCCTCGCAGACATTAGATTGGAACCATGTAAATTGACATCCACATAATTATTCAAGATTGCGAACTGTTTGCGGTTGGGAACCTCTAATTGGCTGATGTTAATTAGCCATGTGTTCCCAGTGGTTGACAGGAATACTTTGACCTTTGGCGGGTCGGGGTCCCGAGAAATGTGTCCCAGAGGGAAAACAGAACAGGAGCGGCGAAGTTTGTAAATATCTTCAGACATCTATCTATATTCTCAGACCCTGGCTCTCGCTGAATGGCCCCAGTACGGTACCAACCTGACAGCTGGCGGCGGTCAACCACCGTCGAATTGAGAGGATGGGCGCGCGCGCGCGCGTTCCAACTTTACTTTCAGTCCTCGCCACCGACGGGGCCATAAACCGTCTTTTATTTTTAAGGGGGGGAAAAAAAAAAAAAAACAATGAATAAATTGGAGATTTTTTTGCTTCCCTACTTAATGAAGCGCGGCCAGCGGAGATGTAAGAAAACGTGACCATTGGTGGTGGTGGAGGAGGAGGAGGAGAGACCCCTGACCCCTGACGTCACGCTCAGTATCCAAGCACGCTCGAGGGCTGCGCGCGCGGTTCTGGCTCACGCGGTAGGTCGTGTACCTGGGCGGCTGGCTTCCCGCCGACGATTCTTCCGAGAACGCCGGCATTTTTTAAAATTAATTCATGGCCCTAGTTGGGGGGGGGAAGGGGTTTCTTTCCTTTTGTTCGTCTTAATGGTAGCCGGCCGCCCCAACTGTTTCAGAAGAAGTTGGTGCAGTCCCGTCTGAAATGGAGTTAGGGTGCTCTGTCTTTGGCTTCTCCTTTCTGGCCGCTGCCATTTTTAGAACCCCTTGTAACGAGTTCCGGCCAAACGGCAGGGATCCGGGACGAAATAAAGCTGCTGCTGTTCGTTTGTTTGTTTAATATCGGCTCACTCGGGAACTGGCTGGCCGGCCTCATGTCAATTGGAGATCCCCCACGAGTTTTTGATGAAATTGGCGAGCCAAGAATTTCAAGATGTCTGCTCCGTTAGGGACCCGGGACCTTGAATTTACGGTTTATGCGATGTGGGATAATGTTAAAATTGTGTAATTCTGTAACATGGAAATATTCTGCCTGTTAAATTTTAATAGGACGACCATTATTCTAGCTTGTCCCTGTATGTATAGTCTGGACTATTCTATGAATTTATCCGGCCTAGGAACTCTAAACCCCCTGGCGGGCGCTAGGATGGGTGGCTGGCTGGCTACTTGTAGAATAGTTCCCTATAATAGGATATGGACGTTAATTCAAACCTTGGAAATATCTGTCGTGGTTAGGGTTGTATATATATATATATAACTGATTACCCTAGCAGCCACTAACAGTTCAAGTTTTATAAAGCCAGGTGTAGGAATAGCTATCTGGCCTAACCATTAATGGCTGTTAAGGTGGTTGGCAAACCCTGTCTTAGACTGCTGTGGGGATTCTGTCTTTAGACTTTCCTCATGTGAAATTCATGGTTGTTTCTTTAAATAAATGTTTATACTGGTTTGCGTTTTTTTACAGTTGAAGCTTTGATAACTCCCAGAATTATTTAAAGATGTCAGAAAATGCATCACTTCGATTATCAAATGCATGGAAAAATAATGCTTCCAGTAATGGAAACCAAGGAATAAGTGATAGTTCTGTAACATATGCTGACTGCTTGCCATGGGAAACGTTGAATAATGTTGGCTTAAACTCTCAATTACTCGGGGATGAAAAGCATTTTGAAAGTAATGTCGCACAGGATGGAAAGGTTCAAGATGAAAGCATTGTCACCTCAGAGTTACAGAGCAGTGATAGATCTTTATCAAGTATGGAGTCTGATTCTTCATACCATGAATGCAGCTTTCCTTCTCCCCTAACCACCCTCAACAGCTCTGCTGCAGGAACGCTCTTTGAAGAGGAGTCAGCTTGGAGGAAGAGCTTTAAAACATCTGTATCAATAACCTCAAAGTCATTCACAGAGGGATACCATGTGAAGCCTAGGTCCAGTGATGTTGGATGGAAAGGAAGAAAAAGGCTTTTGGAATTTCTGCCAGAGAAACGACGAGACAGAGTGAAATCGGTGCCTGGTAGATATCAAAACTGCCTACTGAAGAAATATAGTCAGAACCGAAACAACTCTGCTGTGGGGGCTCAGTCTGACGACTGGAAAGGCAGATTTCTATCAAGATGCGAAATATATGATGTTAAATATATTGATTCCCACTGTCATTTGGACTTCCTTTTTACACGACAGAATTTTATTGGAAGTTTTAGGTTGTACATGAGACAGAACCTCGATACTTTCCCTGGCAATTTTTTTGGATGTATAGCAGTGTTTTGTGATCCCCAGAGTTTTGTTCCATCTGGTAAGTATTCACCGAAAACTGTTTGTTTTTTTTTTTTACGTATTCTCCTTTCCACTGTGTGTAAGAGTCAAAATATTATACAGGATTCCCATTATTTGGATGGTTCTGTGTCTTTGAATGGTGGATCTGTTGTTTAGAACTTTCAGTCTGGTTCAGATTCACACACACAAGGCCCCCACTTACAGAATTATAAGTTAATTATAATTGTTGTCATTTTAAAGGTTTGTAGCCAAACATAAAAGAACAACCACCAAGTCCTGAAAAAAAAATAGAAAAAAGAGAATCTAGCTAAAATGACATTGTGACTGGCTATCAGATCAGGAATCCCTGTTGACATTGTGACTGGCTATCAGATCAGGAATCCTGTTGACATTGTGACTGGCTATCAGATCAGGAATCCCTGTTGACATTGTGACTGGCTATCAGATCAGGAATCCCTGTTGACATTGTGACTGGCTATCAGATCAGGAATCCCTGTTGACATTGTGACTGGCTATCAGATCAGGAATCCCTGTTGACATTGTGACTGGCTATCAGATCAGGAATCCCTGTTGACATTGTGACTGGCTATCAGATCAGGAATCCCTGTTGACATTGTGACTGGCTATCAGATCAGGAATCCCTGTTGACATTGTGACTGGCTATCAGATCAGGAATCCCTGTTGACACTGTGACTGGCTATCAGATCAGGAATCCCTGTTGACACTGTGACTGGCTATCAGATCAGGAATCCCTGTTGACATTGTGACTGGCTATCAGATCAGGAATCCCTGTTGACACTGTGACTGGCTATCAGATCAGGAATCCCTGTTGACACTGTGACTGGCTATCAGATCAGGAATCCCTGTTGACACTGTGACTGGCTATCAGGAATCCCTGTGGTCTGCTTACGTTGATGCTAAAGAGAATCTTGTATCAATTCACTTATACATATTAGCCCCCCCCCACCCCTTAAAAAATTTTTTTATTTATCTTTTAAAAATCCAAGTACTACTGCATTTAAAATAAATTTTAGATTAAGTATTTTGTTTTAATTCATACATTTTAAAATTTTTGAGGATTAAATTATCTAACTGTGAGCATATTAAGCTAAACCATTGCATAATTTTCAACTAAAGGAAATATGGGGAACTCTGATCTTATCATTGGAAAATTTCTTCTTTTTTAGAAACAATTCTTGAAATTGTAATTACGTATATACAGGCATGTCCAAGGTCTACAACTATTTGGACATGCCAAATACTGAATTACTGTTACTTTAGCACTTTACAACCCTCAATGCAGGGAACGATCAGTGTCATAAATGTTAAGAAATGCCGCTAAGATAATGTATTATTACTAGCTGTCTGTATTTCTCTTTAACAAAAGCATGGACCAGTTGAGGTGGGGGATGGGGTCAGGGAGCTGCTAATTACTTTTTTCATTTCAACAATGTAAGCAGGAATAGGTATAGGCGAGAAAACTTCATTTCAAATCAAATTTTCCCCATATATAGTTTAACATGACACAAACACCCACAAATTGCAGTTATACATTAATTACATAAGAATTGCAGTTACAGGAAATAAATATATCTGAATCATTTTGTAAAAATTCTGAAAATATAATCATCAGATGATAGCGGATGAAAGTAAATGAGAGATGCAAGTTTTAAAAACAACACTGGAAGTGTTATTTGTTTTTTTTTCCTTTTTTTTTACAGGATTATGGAAGAAAGTGTCACAAGAAGAAAATGTCTGGGTTACCATGGGATGCCATCCTAAAAGAGCAAAAGATTTCAACAACAAGAGGGAAAAGGGTCTCAGAAAATGCATGAACCACGAAAAGGTGGTTGCTTTGGGTGAGATTGGCCTTGATTATTCTGGCAGGTAAGATTATCTTACCTCACCTAGGTGGCTGAATAAGCTTTTTTCATTGCTAATTTAACCAACATGTCTTTGGCGAGAGGTGGTGGTAAACTGAAGGAAAAGATGCTAGTTGGTTTGTTTGATTGTATAAGATCTTATACAATCAATGTTTTTATCTACTTTAATTATCTTCAGAGATGGTCTGTTTTGAGTATAATCAAGCACATTATCTTATAGCAGATTTTTAATGTTTTTGTTTCTTTCTTGGATAGTTTCCATCAACATGCAGAAACTCAGAAAAAGGTGTTTATTAAGCAAATAAAGATAGCGCTCGAAATGGAAAAACCCCTGATTATACACTGTAGAGATGCTCAAGTGGACTGCATAGAAATTATGAAAAATGTGAGTGTTTTTGAAAAAAAAATATAGTAGATTTTGATTAAGTGCCATCAGTTGGATGTAGTCAACTGATGTGAAAATTAGGGAAAGTTTTAAATGTAGAGATAAAATGTTCAAACTCTGCCCTGGTGTAATTCAGATATATGCCTTGGGGGGGATGTATGTACAATGTAATTTAAACTAAATATGTATACATTAAAAAAACGGGATTTTAAGCTGGAATGTTTGGAATCAAGTTTGTAGCATATCTAGACTTTTGTTTAATGATAACAAGCATTACTCTACAGTTAACAGATTAAAGACAGCTACATTTTAAAAAAGAAGGTAGATTTTTCAAATTAATGATTTAAAAAATTCTTCTGAGAGGTGCCAAACATTTGATGTATCAATCAGCTTTGTTGTTGTGAAAATCGACAGTTTATTTTGGCTCTTCTAGTAGACTGTCTAAGAGTCTACTCTATAACCACTGTACAGAATGAAGATGGGAGAGAAGTTTGATGGAAGTGTCTTTCTATAGTTAGGCTACTTTTCCATATCTCAATTAACTTTGCTTAGTTTACATATACAAAGCAGTTAAGTCTACTGCTAACACTTATTAAAAACAACCTATGTTTCATTGTCATGCTAAAACAGAATGATAAATTTATCTAGATATCAAATGTGCAAAACATGAAAACATGTCAGTATGTCTTTGGTTTTATTAGGATGCATGAGTGACAAAAGCATTTTTCTTTTTTTTTTTCTCCAGGAATTACCAAAGAACTACAGAATCACTGGCACTGTTTCACACAACTGTACAAAGACATGAAGGAATGCATATCCTATTTCCCCAACCTTTTTATTGGGCTAACTCCACTGGTTACATATAAGTCAGCAAAACTTGTTCATGATGCAGCCAGAAACGTTCCCCTTAACCGTTTGCTCCTAGAAACAGATGCTCCTTATTTTGTGCCGCACATGGTGAGTACTAATGGTTTCATGTGTGGCCAGTTTTGTTCTCACCTACTCTGATGTGGGAGGAGAGGACTAATTTCTGCAACTATTCCTTAGTCATTTAACCAGTTTTGACTCAATACTTCATTGTCGAAATTTTTCTTAAAGCAAACGAAAATCACGCAAGAAATTTAGTTAACAAGAAAAAAATTTTTAAAAACTTTTATTCTCGTACAAAAAAGTAAATGTGATTATCTGCAAAGTTAGTTTGATGAAATTTAATCAGTATGAGCAGTTTGTTCTCTAAATTGTGTCTTATTGTATGAAAGGCAGCATTCTCTCTTCTCCCCTGTATTATTGAGAACTTGGAAGTGGTGATAGTTTGAAACTTCTAGAAAAGAGGTGGTGGCATGTGGAACTATGACATGTTTCAATCAGAACGCCAAAGCACTGTTCCAAACTAACTCTGTAAATCATCTTTGCTTTCAACTGTGCTTTGACCAAACATTTTATGATTTTACCCTGGGCTGGATTAATGCATAGGCAAACAGCATCTATCCAAAGTCAAGGAAAACGGTTGGGGATGAGTGCAAACAGCTAGGTTTTTGTTTTTGTTTTCTAAGCAGAACTGGAAGAACTTCACTTAAACTAGCTGTTGGAATGTTGGTATCTCACTTCCATCTGGCAGCATAAGTAAGTTCTGGGTCAGTCCGTTTGATTTGCTTGAAGATGACAATCTCTCTTGGGACAGCAAACCCTTAAAACAAGAAATTGGAGGAAAAAGAATTCAAGGGGCAAAGGGTAGCATTAGAAAAGTTTTGGCACTGTTTTCCATGTCAGGTGCTGAAAACCCCGAACTGCCAAAAATCCTATCTCTGACCTCTGCATTTGAGAATTCTCTGCCAACTAAACTCTTAATTGCACTTGCTGAATGAGTTGAAACCACCGATGAGGTTGCACCAACCTAACAGTTGAAACAGTCATAGCAACTTATTCTAGTGATCCTGCTGAGTGGACATCAGTCAAGGAGAAATTGCACGACTAATCTTCTTTAACCAGCTGAGCTAAAACATTGGTGATTTTTATGCTTCAATGCACAGATAAGGAATTACTAACTGGTGCCTGACAGGACCATTTTTATCAAAAACAAAAAATGGTGAAGTATATTGAGAGAATGGTTACTATGCTCTCTTCCTGCTATGACTGCAATTGTTTTCTGTGAAAGTTTCAACTTTTGCTTCACGATTCAATGACAAAAAATTGTACCAATGGAAATTCAACCAATCATTGCATTGAGTGCTTAGTATCTCTGTGTCAGAGGTGGTGAGCAGATATACTGGTAAAATAAATAATTTCTTGTTGCTCCAATCCATTTTCTAGCTTCACAGGGCTTACCTTTCTGTAGTGAAAACATTTTATCACTACAAAGGCAATCTGGCGAAGGAAAGCCTAATTACTTGTCTTCTGTGGTTTGTGCTGAATCCATTTACCTGGTCTAAAATTCCAAGATCAATAGCCACTGAAATTTTAAATTGCAGGTACTATTCGATTGTGGATTCTAGCTTCAACCTATCTCACAACCAGTTTACCTTAATAATCGGACATCTGCAACAGAATGGAAAACCTATCAGAGGATATTTTAACATTAGCCAGGTGGTCACTTTCATGTTGGTACAAACCCCCCCCAATGTCTTTGTGGAAAAATAGATTTTGTTTTTATTTTTTATTTGAGAATTTCCGTGGGCAAAGAGATGGCATCTGCCACTCCCTTTTTTATTCTCTGTGCATCATGTGAGAAATTATTGAAAAATCTCTTCCCCAGCTTCGTAGGTAGAAACTCTAGTGAAGCGTTAATAATGTCTAGAAAAACGAAAGAAGTACATCTAATTACTACTCAATTAGTCCTGCAGCAGCACTGGTGACGTTCAAAGAAGACAGTCAAATGAGCAGCTTTCCTACTGATGAAGTTCAGTTCGTTGGAGCAGATGAGGAGGTGCACAGCAGTAAGTTGGAATTGATCACTTGTGCTGCCTGCTTTCCATACTGTATTGCCTCGGGACTATATCTGCATACTTTAATATACATTTGTACTGTGTAGTACTGAAAACTCAAATGCCTTTAACCTTCTCATTTTTTTGAAATCTGTGAGATGTGATATGTTCAAATAAAAACTATTTCAGATGCTTCCGCAATGATGGCCTCTGGAATGTCAACAACCCCATAGTAAAGAGTAACTACTGGCTTGTGAGGGCATGTTAAAAGAATTCATACCCAGTCATGGCATGGCCTTAGATTTTTTTCAGATTTCCAGTACTGTTTCATTGTTGATACAAGAATATGATATTGATATTGGTGACTTGTGGCCAGAGCTGTGACAATGCTAGTAACACGTCTAATGAATATTCAGGGTTTCGGTCAAGGATCACAGATCAAAACTCCCCTCCTAACTTAGTTAAATCTAGTAGATTTGTGTACTGAAAAATGCTGTTTGATTTTTCTGCTTCACTGCATTGTTGGGAAGTCCTCTCATTTCTCCTTGAAAAATGTAACAAAAGTCTTTTTGCAACTAGATTGTCTGCGAAAGATAGGATGCTTTGAAATAACAAAGCCTACTGTTCAAGGGCTGCAATGAGCAATCTGGAAACAAGTTTGTGGGATGTCATTCTTCAGAGAATCAGTGCTGCTAGTATAGCTCTACATGCATTGAGTGCAAATAGATCTGTGTTTAGTTCTCATTCTGACTTGATCAAACATACCAGAAATTACTTAAACCTATGAAAATAAGGCAAAAATACTTGTAGATAGTGAAAGATACAAAGCACAATCACAATGGAATAAGACTAGAAAAAGTGTTTGGGGAACCAGCAACTCCAGATGTCAAAATTTCAGGATACAGTGATTTTATTGTTGAAATCCATTATGTCATTGATGGGTTAATTAACCCTGACTCTACCTAGATTAAATGGAATGCTTATGATAGTGATCTTTTGCAGATGGCTACCATTTGCAAGCTTAAGTGTGGATCACCTCTTTACCAGGGTTCATGGGTTAAACAACAATTACCTTTATTGTGTACATGGATAGTTTGTTGTTTTTTTTATTTGATCAAAAGTTCTACCTGTGCAACTGATTTTGAGGTTTCATTATGTACTGAAAAATATCTGATGGCACACCATGCTCAAAAAAAGAATTGTATAAACAAACCCTTAAATTAAAAAAATCAAAAAAGAATTATTATTTTAGGATAAGAAAGGGAGTTAGCTAATGTTAAAGGAGATCAAATGTTCAGTTTTGTTTTACATTATTTTCTGAAGCTCATTCTCTCTCTCTCTCTCTCAGGTTCCTCGAGGTGCAATGAAATTTTCTCATCCAGGCTTTGCTATAACCGTAGCAGAAGAAGTGGCCAAATTAAAGGGCATAACTGTTTCAGAAGTGTTGAATGCCTGCCGAGAGAACACTCACAAAATGTATGGAATTTCAATAGATTAAGATGAAAAAAATTTTTTTTATTTTTTCAGAATATCGTATGAAATGATTCTAAAAACTAATCTGTGGTGTTGTTTATTCAGAATTTAATTTAGTGTTAAGAAAAGGTTTGATCTTCAAATATCAAGGAGTTCATGTCGCTTCAAAAATTATTTTATTTCAATTGGAAAGTTAGTGGTCATAGGATACATGACACTTAGAAATCATGACAATGAGTTTCTAGATAACTGAGAATGATTTAACTTATAATATCATTAAAACAAAAATTTAATTATCAGCTTGATATAGTCTGAATCATCTCAAAGCCAGTGACATTTTGAATTTAAATAATTCTTTGCCTTAATAATAATAATAGCTATTGATTATATTATAAATTTAAAAGCCTGAAAAATGTCAAATTGTAAGATCTATTTATCTTTCATTCAGTTTATTCCATCCTGGGAATTCTTAATGCTAAAATAATTTTATAATTTTAAAATACCTATAAGTAGCTTTTTTTTTGCCGAAACAAGTTGAAATTTTTGACAGTATAATCAACAACAATGAAAAACTACAAAAATGTTATATCTTCATTCTCAGATATCAGGATATTCTAATAAATACTGAGTTATAATAAAAACAAAAATCGAGTCCTTGTTGATGAGAGACTATCTGTCATGCAATTTTTATTGCTGTGTTTCAAGAAGTTTATTTTGCCATCTGCAGGTGTATTTTTAGTATTCATTGATGATATTTACATCAGTGGTGGGAATTGAATCTGGAGCCTTGTCTAGTACGCTACCAGCTGAACCAGTCCAACTATTGACAATTATTGGTGAAGTTTCAGATCTATTTAAACTTACCAATTGGTTTCTTAGCATGTTAGAACCAGAAATGACTGAGTTCTACACTTTGCTAATGTACTGGTTGACCAGATTTCCATTGAAGCTCAGTGGCCAGGATTGTTGTTTCTGCCCACTATGGTTGGTGGTTCTCTCTTACACACTGCAACCCTTGAGCTTTTTTGTGTCTCCTCTTTCTGTTGATCTCCTGTGTTCCGTCACTTGTCAACTTGTTTTGCCCTAAGAGTAGTAGCTTACTAAAACACAGCAATAAAACATTGCAGTGGTGGTGGTAATAGTATATTAAATAGGTTGCAATCCCCATAAAAACAAACCTTCCATATAATATGAGATGTCTATTGTAAACAGAAGCCATTCAGATAGAAATAAACAAACTATGGTAAAAGCAACATTTTGTAAGCCAGCCATAAACTTGTGAAGCAAACCATGTGGCAACATCCAATAATAGAAATTGTATCTGATGTTATGCACAGCTAAAAAAAAGTTTTAAAAATATATATAGCAAATAAGAGTTTTATTATAGAGAAAACCTAGGTGAGTTTTAGAATTATCTTACCACCAATCATTGAATATTCATGATCAACTACCTATATAAATGGTTATACCACCATAACAACCATAACATAATTATGATGATATCTTAAAATTGCATTCTTCTTACACCAGCTGATACTGTGATAGCTTATGACAATTTCTAGTAAATTGACTTAGTATTGGCAAGATAAACAACATAGCAAAAACAATTTTGAATTTAAAATATACAATTTGGTTTCAGCGTCTACATTATTTCAAAACATACTTATGAAAAAAACTGCATGTATTCAAATTAGTTTAATTTTGTTTATATATGCCAACTTTTAACTCTTGTTAAATTCAAGTATATCAAAATGTTTCTTAAAAGTCCATGGCAATATTTTTTTTTTTGTTGAAGATATCATTAGTTCATTGTATAAATTAATAACATTTACATTTTATTCAAATGTAAGTAATTAGCAATTCTGTTTCTAAAGATGGCATCAGGAAGCGATGTGACATTAAGACTTAAGAACCATTATTATAGTGAGTACTTCAGAAGAAACATTATTCTCATGAAACCTGTAGTGCTGAGAGAGACAGTGGAGTACATGTTTATGTGGAAGAGTTTGTTCCCAGTATTATGAAATTTGGTAATAACTATTGTAGAAGGCAACATCTCTAGGATGCTTAGAGATTTTATTGATGTTTATCATTTATTACTTTAATTCAAATTGTTAAAAAGAATTAAAATGGTTTACTATAGTTTTGTATTTAATTTTTAAACAAAAAAATAAACTAGAAAAACTCTTCAATTTTATCATACTCACTAATTACCTTCACTGCCTCCAAATATGAAGGATTTGCTTTCTTGAATGATGAAGTCTGACAAACTATTTTAATTTGAAATATATATTTAAACATAAGTGAACCTATTTTATTAGCAACATAAAAATCAATACTATTTAATTTTTTTTTAACTCCGAATCTGAGGTGGTAGTTCATTATTACTATAATTGTTATTTCACAGTCGCCCTTGTGCGTGTCTGTCTCTACTGTTTTGAAATAATAAATAGCTGTAGCAGTTGTGGAAAAAGTGTATCTTGAACATAATTCCAACAAACCATCTTGCAACTATAACAAACCCAAGGTGGTTTTACAGTAGACAGACAATGAGAATGAGTTTGCTGGTGTGTGCGCTCCTGCTAAAACATGGTGTCAGGTCGTCTTTCTAGAGAAACAAATGGGAAGCTTGCATCTAGAAATATTTGCAAACATGATAGAGTAAAATGCTGATTATGAAACGTGATTGGGATTTTTTAATACAAAATATATTTTTAGCTATCATAGATGATTGATATTAGTTTAAAGAAACAAAGTTAGCCACATTTTTATTTCTCTTTTAGTAGAACTCTGTTTAATTTAGAGGCTTTTCAAATTCACCAGGCTTGTGTGTTGTATATAGACTTTCTGCTATCTGTTTTGCTGTTTGGTATTCTGGCTCAAGTATAAATCTGATATTTGCCTAATACTAATCATATACATTTAATTACAATGTTCAGTTATTTTATCGGATGTTTTACAATGGAAAGATCGCTTCCATTTCATGATTTTAGATAAGCTTTAATATCCTAACACTACTGAAATTTATATACCTGTTTTATTTGTTTATTGGGTTTTTTAATCAATAAAAACTATTTAGCATGATCTTTAATTTAACAATCAATAATTAATTAATAAGGGGAAAAAGACCAAGAGTTTAGGGAATTATGCAGGTAGGCAGGCAAAACAGACATGGATGTGGTTCCTTTCACTCACTCTGCTTTTGAGCAGTACAGTTTTTTTAAAACATGAAATAAACATTTCTCATCTATGAGTATTCATGAGATTTACTGTCTGAATCATTAGAAACTGCACTTTCTGATTTGCTTTTTCAGTAAGGAAGTATAAATGTTTATCATAATGGTGCAAATGCCAGAGGAAAAAAATATACATTTTAAACTTTACTATCAGATTTCTGGGGAATAATTTTTTTTTTTTTAACAGGAATTTTCATTAAAAAAAAAAAAGCTTTCAAAATATTTTCCACAACTAGCTTGAGATTTAAAATACAACTGCAGAATATTTTGTACAATTGAAATTCTACAAACCAGTAATATCAGTAAACCTTTTTCTTTTCAAATAATTTTGAGATCTGCTGGAAAACTTCAGTAAACATCAGAGTACCCATAAACACCAAGCTAGTGCCCATCCAGTGGTAAGTGGTGAATGGGTTTTTGAAGTAGGCAATGGAGAATATCAGGCTGACAAACTTACGTAGAGTCACAACAAGTGTGACTGTGAGAGAAGTACATTCTGTGGTGAGGGAAAACACTGAACGTATGCAAACATATCTGCATTCAGTTAAAGATAAATGATGTCTTTATTAGTAAGAATTATGCAACCTTAAATGTTTTGGACTGATATGATTAAAAAAATCTTACTGTCCACCAGCAAATAATAGCTGTTGTAAATATTTAAATTTCAGTAGGGCTAGTTTCTTTTCATTTTAGCATTTTATTTATAATGAATACAACAGGAAATGCTTCTTCCTTTTTCTGGTTCAACTCTAAAACACAGTTACATGCTGATTCTATGTCAGCTGATGTTTAATGCTTAAAAGGATACTGAGTCATTACGTTTCCTATGAGATAAGCCCACAATTTGGGTACACTGAAACCAGCCAGTGGCAGCACTAGAGGAACTGAAAGAAAATGAGACTGCAGGTATATAAACTTGGTTAGTAGTGATGCACCTGCCTAGATAAAACAACTAACAGAAATTAAGTTTTCATCTTTCCAATATTTATGGATACATTGATGTTTATAGTATTAATCCATATTCTGCAAAGTGTGTAAATTATTGAAAAACAAAGGAAGATTGAATGAAATTTTGTGATACAGATCATAAAGCAGTAAATGTGTAGTAGGAAAAAAAATCTACTTATTGTGATAATCCGCACTATTCACTGATTTAGTGTATATTTATAGAAAGCATGTATTTAATTACCACCTGGAGTGTGTTTGCACTTCACTACCCTTTAGATCTGAATCACACCACAGACTGAGTCATAGAGGCTGCGACACAATATCTTCCTCATTAACATAACCCTTTGTAACAAAAAATCTGTATATTGCTCCTGGCTTTGTATTTTGCATATGGGTGTGCTAACTAATTATACATCCAAATTCAGCACAAATACCAACCAGCATTCTTAGGCTGGGCCAGGTGGTCTAAGTAAGGTAAATACTAATGTGATGTACAAAAGGCCAAAGTTTTAAGGACCAAAGATAGATAGATAAAGTAATATAGTAACAAATAAATTAATAATAATAAATAGATAAGCAGCAGATTACAGAAATTTTTAAAAAAACTGACAAAATATAGCAATGCCATTAAATTTATTTGAATAATGCAAATATTGTTTGTTATAAACTTTACTTAAGCTACAAAGGCAAGAAATCCTACAATTAATTTTTTCTTAATGTTACCAAATTGGATATTGTTTTAAAATAAACTGCTCCCTCAATTATGAATTATGCCCACAAAATGTTCAGTTCTGGAGGAGTAATATACGAGGTCTTTCGAAAAAGTATCTGACCTTAGGCTGGGAAAAAAAAATTATGTACTTGGTGGGGTTCAATTGCTAATTCCCTTTGAAGTAGGCCCCTTGTGCCTCCACACACTTAGCCCAGCGATCCTTCCACTGTTCATAGCACGTCTGGAATGCTTCTTCAGAATGGCTCTCAGCTCCACCATCGCATTCCGCATGATGTCCTCTCGGTTCTCAAAGCAGGAGCCTTTCAGTGGCATCTTCATTTTTGGGAACAACCAGAAGTCAGAAGGAGCCATGTCTGGAGAGTAGGGAGCCTGGCGAATGAGCAAAATGCCTTTCTTTGCTGAGAAACCTTGAATCAGCTGCGACGAATGAGCTGGGGCGTTGTCATGATGCAGCTGCCAGTTTTGCAAGGTCCACAGATCTGGTCTCTTGCGCCAAACTGCATCACGAAGACGATGGAGTACTTCCTGATAGTACTCCTTTGTAACTGTTTGTCCTTCTGGTGCGTATTCGTGATGCACAACGCCTCGGTAGTCAAAGAAAATAGCATCACCTTGATTTTGCTCCAGAACTGACGTGATTTTTTGGGCCTTGGCGACGTTGGGTGCTTCCACTGTGATGACTGAGCTTTGGTTTCTGGGTCATACACGTACACCCACGTCTCATCTCCAGTTATCACGGTATTCTAGAACTCAGGATCCCTGTTGGCAGTATCCAGCAGGTCCTGCACAACCTCAAGATGAAGTTGTTGTTCCTGAGAAAGCAGCTTGGGCACAAATTTTGCTGCCACTCTGCGCAAGCCCAAATCCTCCTCTAAAATTGCATGTGCAGAATCTTTACTGATCCCAACCTCATCACCAATTTCACACCATCCAATGACGATCCTCCATTATCAAGTCTGCACTTTCTCGATAACTGCATTGCAGCTTATTGATGGCCTCCCAGAACACTGGTCACTCTCCACTGATGTGCGGCCATCTTTGAACCTGTTGTACCATTCTTTAATTTTGGTAACACCCATGGCATTGTCACCAAAAGACTGTTGAATTTTACGAATTGTTTCCGCTTGGGTATCTCCAAGCTTTTGGCAAAACTTGATGCAAGATCGTTGCTCCACACGTTCTGTCATCACAGGCGAAATGAAAATGCGACGAGTAAGTAGTACAGCACCTCACATGCTGGCTGCCTGACAGTGACTGACGCATCCAGCAAGCCTGCCAAAAAAACACGCATGCACATGAAGGCATGCGGCTCCACTATGCACACTTTTGCCTCCCTAACGTCATTACTTCCCATGGGAAAAAATAAAGTCGGATACTTTTTCGACAGACGTTGTATATGGAATAAATGATTGTGGAATAATTTTTTACAGAAGTTAAATTATTGAAGAATTGAAAACAAGAGTTTTCACTCACTCATTTTTATGGTAGTTCTTTAATTTCAGGTTACACCAGAAATACAATAGAGAAACTAAAGTTAATAAATTTAGTTTTTCAGAGACACTAATATTAAATTTAAAGAAATTAAAACTAATAGATTTCTGCTATTTGTATTAGTATTTACAGCAATAATGTATAATAAGTATTTGTGGGTGAACTAGTATAATTATAAAACAGATTTTAAGAAAGGGCAGGAATACATAAGAAAGAGTAGAGAAATGGATCAACTACAAGTGCATTCATCCACAAATACTTATTATGCATTACCATTGCTCATACTACTATATAAATAGTGAAAATCTATTTAATTTCAATTTTAAAATTGAATATTAATGTATTCAATCACAATAAATTAAGTGGTGTGGTAGTCTAGTGGCATACTTCTCAAGCATGGCTTCTCTATTTTTCCCCAGCCAACTGCACGGGTTTCCTCCCACATCTAAAAATGAAGAGTTCACCTCTTCCAATCCAGACTAAGTCATCGAAAAGTGTTGTTGACCTATATCCCTTTCTAATTTCACATTAGAGAGGTTTACCTCCTGTAGGGAAGGAATGCTTATTAAAAACACAATCAATTAGAATATTTAAATATGGTTTGATGATAATATTATTAATTTTTTTGATATTTTGGAAATGAATTCAAACTAAAGCATTAGCTAAGTCATAGCATTAAAGAAATAGAAATCGCTCACCAAAAATTAAGTTTTGTGTAGTGCAAACTTTTGTATTTAATGTTTTATTTTGTTTCAAATATTTTTCACTAATTAAAAACAAATGATCAAACTATGCATTTCTAACTACACAAGTAGAAAAGTGAAGTCTTAATTATCCTATTTTATCAAGCTTATACTTGTAATGAGCTGAGAGATTCAGTGAACATGTTTGCATTGATAATGGTATTTCAAGTTTTATAAAAAAATAATTTTGGGGCAGGCAGAAATTTAATTTAACTAGATTAAGTTTTTTGATATCTCATCTGGAAACTTTGACAACACAACAGGAAAAATTTGTTAAAAGTTTAAAGATAATAGTGTGTAATAAGTGTGCCTTTTAAATTCAAGCTATGCAAGATAAAATAAGACAAATGAAAACTTCAGAGTTAGGCTTTACAAAATGTGCATTTAAGGTACTATGTAAATACTAAAGAATCACTAAATATTTATAATAGTAACTTTCTATACTGTTACAAATTAACACTTCATGAGGAGCAAAGTTAATTAGAATGCAACAGGGAGAAATAGTTTAGTCGATATAGATGAGCAGTTGTTAAAAAGTGGGGAGAAGAAGATGCTCACTGAGTCTTTTTGCCTGTAAATAGCTAGAAATAACAAAGTCAAGAACATAAGTGTGAAATCTCTAACTGTAAGCTGGTTCATCTTTGTTGTACTGTAGAATTATACACATACCTGACTGGTTGAACAGCACAGCATGGTGGTAAATGTCAAATGAGAACAGCAAGAATCCTGGCAGTGGAATAGCATGCTGGTGGAAACATTTTTAAAAAAAATAAAAGAAAAAATTAAGTAAAACATGGTAGATGAATGTCCAAGATAAAACAAACTATTTATTTGTTACAGTTAGGAAATTTTAGAGTAACTTTAAATACATTCCCTTGTTTTGTCATCTGAAGATAATTAATTTTTAAATATACAAACACATGAATGTACATTTTCCCTTTGCCTAACACTTCACAAATCCTTGGTAGTATTACTGTGTGGGTGTGTGCACCCAATGCCTACACAATGGCAGTTGATTTCCCCTCAAGATATTTCGATCAGCTATCAGACCAATAAATAAATGATGGTTCCATACATCTTACAGCAAGTGAATTGAAAATAAGGTAAAAAAGTCCAATGATCATGAATATTACCATAGTCTCCGCACCCACTCAAGTCCTTTACAAAACAAAATATTGAAAAATATTTGATTGGAAGTTGTTCTACCAAGTGAAGGGTTAAAGAGAGTTAAACAAAATGTCTTTATGAACAAATCTTGTAATGGGGTACTTTACATTGAAATATTAAAAAAAAAATGAGGGGAGAATTATGTCTTTATTTATTTCCAACTCTTTTCTCTGCACTGTATTACATTGCTGTTTGCAAATAAAACAAGGTTATAAATAAAAAGATCCCAGTGGTCTTAATGAGTTGTCAAGTCTGAAATAAACAGGCACAATGCTTGCTTGGGTAGAAAGAGAGTTCCTCAAAAACATCCCTTACTTACATTGTAGAACATGGCTTCAGATGAGTGTTTACCATATTTCTTATAAATAGTCTCCTGGAAAATGCCCATGGTAGCAGACATGAAGAGAGCAAAACTTAACATCATGACACCTGCAAAAAAAGAGACAGAGACATACACACATATATATATATATAAGCTTCTTTAAAAATAAATCCTAGAAATAAAGATTAATTTAATAAAGTGCATCAATTCCTATTTAATTCAATTAATAGTTTATGTACACAGGCAGTAAAATGCTTCTAATGAGAAAGTATTCCTAACTGAATGATGCACAATTTGCCTTCAAAATATTGTACAGTAGTTTAAGACAAAAAGTGTAACTGTTTCAAAGTGAGCAACAAATTATTTTATTGATGGTTAATGATTTGCATGCATTTACTGTTATCAAGCCAGCTTTGATACGTTTATCCTTTCTGCTTATTACATTGTATTGTTTAAACTTGTTGCATAGAAATTTGCTTACAAAATAAAGGGAGATAATTCTTAACTCTTTGTTCTAGTTAAAGGGAGACCATACTAAAAAATCCTAATTTCAAAACTGTTGTACAGTTAAGGGTCCAGCAAAAAGGCACAATGTATTTTTCATTTGAGCCAAACCATTGCCGTGGTACTTGTGGCTGTCTTGGATTTTGAGGTGGATATTTGTTACAGCTCCCTGGGTGAAATAAGTGAATCTACACCAAAACTAATGGAATATATTCATTGTAATTACTACAATTCTATGAAAAAAAAGTATATTTTGAAGAAATAGATATATCCCAGACATATCACCTAGTGGTGATACACTTCAAGATGCAAGACTCCCACTGCATTTGCAGCAGAATCACCACAAAGGAATGTTTTTAAATATCCCAACTTATTCAGGTTAAAATTTGAGCAAAACCTTGAGTAATTATTGATAGAGTCAGTCAAAGTTCACTGAAACTTGAAATTGTCCTTATTGAGAAAAAAAACACCAAACAAGGATTTACATGCACAGCTAGGATAATATCAAATCATTTTCCAACTGGAAAACATGTAGAAAGCTCTAGGCTCATACTTCAGAGCTTTCTGGTGTTTAATGTCAGGACTCAAACTCTACTTTAGATTGAGCTCACCTAATCCAGTCACAGTCTTTCACCTCAACAAACTGCATTGTGTGCTTGCCATCAAGTCCAATGTCTCTGCGAGCCACTTGCCATGCCAAGACCAGCACCCATGCAAAAACTGCCACAGAATTCAGTTTTCTCATCAGTCAAATTTCATTGTTGTTGTTTGAGTTGACTGCCATCAAAAATATGGCAATCCACACTTCAATGGTATTTACAAGAAATATACAAACAATTTTGAATTTTGTAAACAAAAGCCTTTTCTTAAATGATTTGAAAGTCAAAGAGCATTGACATGTTCATAGAAAAACACTTTTATCGCATGACTGGTGATTTTAATGGGATAAATTATTCTGGAAAGTTTAGTTGGAGAGTTTTTTTTTTTTAGTTATTTAGGCATTATTTGACTATTTAAAAAATTGAACCATTAAGTTTTATTCTCATATCAAAATTATTTTTCAACATTAAAAGGTATACAGTTGTCCCCCAGTATCCACAGTGGTTACATTCCTAGAGCACCCATGAAGAGTGAAAAACTGCGAATATTGGACACGGTTCATAAAAATGCCTATAAATGTCAAAATATAACGTAACATACATATAATAAAAAATATAAGTAAATATATAATAATAATTTAATTAAAAATACAGCACTCAGAGAAACACTCGAGATAGCTACACGCGGTAATCTGGGATGATGCGGGGCTGCTGGGCTGCATCTGCCTGAGACAGCGCCTCGTGGGCAGCAGCCAATCAGCAGCGAGGAGAAATAAATAACGCTCTCGGATTGGCTACTTTCAAACCTCCAGCCAATAGCATTTATTTTATATTGATATTTTGCTGAATTTATCTTAGTATTTATATTACAAAATTAGTAAATTATATTGTTATTAATAATTTAGCATTAAAAAGCGTGAAAAAATATATATTGCCAGGAAAAAAGCCATAAAAAATCGCGGAAGATATTTGCGATTCCGCAAATATGCAGTGGTTTCCACGAACAATTATTAGTTAGGTTCTAAGGAAAATTCCGTGGATAACCGGGGCCCATGAATGCCGAACCGCGATTATGCGGGGGTCGACTGTACTGGAAAATAAAGACTAATCCAAAATAAGAAGGTATCAATCAAACAGTTTCATCTTTGGCAAAACTGACAAGCTAAATTTCTCAACATTAAGGTCAACTTAAGATAATTTAAAATATCGTGCAATTGATTAGCTGGAGCCAAACGGATGTTACAAAACAGATTTCACAAATGAATATCAACTAACCTACTAACCACCTAAGAAAACTGTAGAAATTGTGTTCATCTTCCTTGCTATGTCCAGCTTTCTGAGAAAAAAAAAGGAAAAATTTTAATAAATATGTTAAGTGTACAGGAATTTTTAAAGAAATCATGTAAAGATGTTTTACGTTTGTAGTCAAAAACATCGACTTTCACTGATGATTAATATGACAAAATTTTATCGAAATTAAAGTTAATTAATGCTAAAATACTCAAGTACATGAAGCATCATTAATAATAGCAATTGATTAACATATATGGTTCAACTGGGGTTCAAAAATTTTTTTTAATTTGGTAGCAAAATTTTTTAGTCCCAGCTAAAATAGGATCACAAAAAGGTGATCAAGTGAATCTTTATGCCTTCTAATTGGCCCAAAGCTTGGTTAAGTAACCAAGTATCTGAAAATTGCTCTCTGTCACTCATGTTAAAGTTCATGATCATATTTTTTGCATAAGTAAAGCTTTACATTTCTTCTGAAAATTATTTCAGTTAAAGTGGCCCTATGGCTACTTCAAGCAACCTGCTGAACAGAGACGGTCAGATAGTTGAAGAGGCAATCCTTTTCTTTTTTGTTTAAGAGGTGAACTCCAAAGTGAGAGAGTACAGATTAAATCTGAGCAAGTGACTTTTAACTGTCCATATCAAAAGTTGAACTTAACCCCATTCCTTCATTTCACTCCTATTTTCAACCTTCTTCCATGGTGTACACATGATATTGCTCATTCGTTTCCTAAAGCTATGTGTAATGTGATTCATAAAAAAATAGTTTTAATGTTGTTTGAGATCATAAATTGAAAGTATATCACTTTATTGAATCTTTCAGTTGCCCATAATATGCAAGATAATTATCCATACTCATGCAGGTTTAGAGAGACCCTCATATTAGCCTGGCCATGGTTTTCCCTATTGATGTCAATGATGTTTATCAGAAAAGATAATCCACCAGCTAGATTTTCTTGGTCACCAAGACAATCCGATGACCATATTTTTGGAGTCCTGAATTCAGCATACTAAGATTCTATCAAATGAAATTGTTTTAAACAAAATAAAAAGCTAAACTACCTAACCATTCCAAGAGTAAAAACAAATTTATGCACAGCATTTGAAGAAAAAAAAAACAAAGTTTTCCAGAATTAATATCAAACTAACATATAAAATCTACAAATAAACATATAGGTTAAACCAAAGTATCTTAAGTTTTCTAAAGTGAGGTGCAAAAGAAACCAGCAGTATTGGTTTTTTTTGGTGTGTTAAAGGGAGGTACAATCAAACATTCCTAGTAAAGGGTAAGTAAGTAAAAGACGTGCAGGTATATCCAATAGGATGTTTAGATACTTACCACCTCGTTAGCTGAGGCAACACTGCATATAGCTATGCCAAAGCTGATCATGATTACTGAAAAGTATTTGCTAAATTTGTATCTGGAAAAATGAAACAAGAAAACTATAGATTAATCCAATAAGGTCAAATAAAAAAAAAAAATTATGGGTAGGCTGTTTTTTTTTTTTTTTTAAATTTCAAGGCATTATTCTAATTCTGCAAGAGTTTTAAAAGCATTTAGATTCCCAGAATGAACACTTAACCAGCCAGTAAACATTTAACCAACCATTTCTTTTTGATACCAAACACACAAGTATTTATTTTCTTTTCTTTGTGAGATGAAAACATCTATATAAATATCAAATAGTTTGTATTTGATAGAGCTGTGGTAGAAATATTTCTAAATACAGTAACCCCTTGATTTACACATCTTTAATATATACCAATTTTAAGTTACACTATTAACTTTTATACCAAAAATTTGTTATGCATGGTACGGTTTAGAATTGCATGACTTCAACTTCTACTAGCTAAGTTCAACAGTGACAGAAAGTTGATGACTGATGAGGGTGGACACTGCACGTTCATTTCTGCTAACATTTTGTACAACATAATAAAAAACTTTGTAATGTATAATGGATATCTTAACATTTTTGGATATTCAATATTTATCAACAATATTTAATATGTAAGAGACAAAGCTTTGACCAAAATTATTTTCATTTTTACATTCACCAATATCTTTATTTGTTCTTGCATCTGGCAACTATGTGAGTGTTGGCAGACAAGAGTGAGTCCATCACCGTGTAATGAATATGTATGAATACAAGTAGTTTATACTAAGAGAATGAGTGACTAATGAGCGAATGAATACGTGTACATAAACATATGTTTCAGATGGCTGAAAATATATTTAGTGTTGAAATGAGAAACAAGAGAACAAATTGTTGTAAGTGGGAGACTCTTGGTCGTCATTACAACAGTTGATCACATGACTGTTGGTCACCACAAGATGACACAAAATTGATCTTTTCAATAATTTTACGTTGTGGATAACAGTCTTGTGTAAATTTATTTCCTTTAAACTTTTCTTAATAAACAAAAGATACAAACAATTAAATGTTTAGCTGCCAGCCTTTATTATTAGTGTATTTTTTTAGTTGCCTAGTTATTGTACAGGATTAGAATGGGAAAAAAACAAGGTTTTTATTGTATAATGTTGTAACTCCAGTAGCAGCACAGTAGGCAAGTTGGGATTATGTGTTTTGAGTCTGCTTGACTACCACACCAATGGGGTAGCAGGATCATGGTTTTCTTCCAGTGGGGCCTCAAAAATACTCAAATGATCTAACAGTATGGAACATTACCCTCTGTTTATTGTGTAATAATAGGTTTGAAATACATCCCCCATGTTAATCAAAGGAGTACTGTATAAAAAAGTATAATTCTACAAAAGAAACTAAATGGCTTGATTTTATTTGTCTTAAAAGAAACAAAAATAACAAAAATTCCTGTAGATTTTATATTTTGGTTAAAAGCACCATCTGAAGCTCTCTGGCAGTGAAAAAGTATCAAATGATGTCTCTATTTAATAGGAAGGCTTCTAACTTCCTGTTCCTTACATAACCCCAACATCAGATTACACTACATAAAAACTATGGGAAAATACAATGACAACAATGATAAAAAGCAAAAACTCCAAATATTTCCAGTTGCTAGGGTAGAAAAATGTCAAAATCACTTCTAGCCTGTTCCACAACAGTTGATATAACTTGAGTAAATGCTGAATAAATCATTCACCAAAACCGTCTGGATATGGTCACCAGCTTTCTGTAACTTTAATATATCAACTGCAGTGAGCATTATCCCCATATTCAAATGAGGGTAACAAGTTCAGGTACTTGGCTCCATGGGCACAGCTAGTTCAAGCTAACAGAGTTGTTATGTCATGTACCAGTCTCAACAAAAAAAAAAATCACCTTTCTACAGAGAGCATATGCACAGTTAACCATCCTGAGCCACAACAGACCAGCACTGTCAACTTTGACAGGAAACCTCTTACTAGAACTCTTCATTTCTAGGAAAAATATAAAGTGGTTGGGGCAACACACATGATCAAATGGTGAAAGAGAAGAAGAAACCATATCAGAAAGGCATGGCAAACAAAGCCAACCTTGACCAGGAATAGAACTCATACCTTCAGTAACAGAGCAGTGAGCTTAGATTCCATCAGCTGGAATAACATTTGTTTTTAGTTTAAACAGCCAAACCTTAATGGAACATATCTCAGAGGCAAATAAATCTGACACAATTTAATTTACTTTAGTCCTTACAAAGAAAAGGAAAGTCATCATGACTTGAGGAAGGCAAATGTTTATCACTACAATTTTCCCAAATTTACACCATCATGACCAGAAATTTATTCCATCTATTTACTCTATTCTGCTACTAAAATATATTTCCTAATATTAGGCTGCCATACTGAAACTCTCTTTTAAAAATATCCTAGTTATACATTAAGAGCTGGCTTTGTCACAAAGAAAAACAATTAAGCATCACATTGTTGTGCTATACAGTAGGTTTTGTCTTTTCATTCTAATGCTATTTCAATGTTTTCATTGACCCAAATTTAAAACATTTTCTTGACAATTAACAGGGAAAATACAATAATCATAATAATACACTTCTCTCACAGCCATGATTCTACTATGAAAAGTTTCCAAACTTAAGCAATAGAAAATGCACATTTGTTCTTTTATGCCTGGACAGCTTTGTTATTATTCTCAGAGTAAAGAAACGACAAACAAAGAAATACTTACCTTTTCTTCAATATTATTATACTAAGAATTAAATTGGCCATCAAAGAACCCTAAAAATAAGAAATATATATTTATTTATTAGATGCAAATAAAATGTAATGTACTTCATGAATAAGACAAATTTTAAAGAACATCCATGTTCTGAAATAACAATTCACAGTATTTTCACTTGAAACAGAAATGCTTCACAAAATTTGAAAAGAAAATTTTTGTCCCATACAGGAAATCCAGCTTAGGTGGAATATCCTGTCAATCTTGTCAAAAGGGCAACACGTTATTATAATCCCTAGAATTTGTACTGCATTTTCAACATGTTACTATAATTCCTAGAATTTTCACTGCATTTTCTTCCAAGTATTAAAACGATTCAAAGACCAACATGGCTACATGTATTATTCATTCAGCAGCCAGCCACTATCATACCAGTTGTATATATTAGTTCCTCCCCTTTTATTTTGCATTTGAAAAATATTAGGTCATTACAAAAGTTTTGTCGGTTTTTATATTATGTTAATATGGGGTTCATTTTTTGCATGCATGTGAAGCTATATGTAGATAAGTTATATATACTGTAGTTTTGTGGTGTGTGCTTTGGCATACATTATGCAAAACCTACCTTTTTAAAAATCATCAAATGGATATTTGCTTCAGGGTTCTGAGTGAAACATGGATAGAAACGTTTTTGTGCCATTTTGCTTCACAAGTTCAAACCAGGCCACAAAGCAAGCGAGGCAACTCGTGACATTAAGCAAGCATGGGACAAGGACGCAGCAAATGAGCGCACAGTACAACAATGGTTTGCAAGGTTTTGATCAGGACATGTGAGCCTTGAAGATAAGGAACGTAGCAGACGTCCTTCCAGCTGAAATGGTGATCATCTGAAAGCCTCAGTTGAAGCCGATCCAAGAAAAATGGGGTGAGAAATTGCTGGAGAGCTTGACGTAAACAATGCAACTGGTTCCCAGCATCTTGACGCAATCAGTAAGATGAAAAAGCTTGACAAGTGGGTGCTTCATGAGTTGAATGAACAACAAAATTGTCATTTTGAGATCTGTTCTTCACTTGTCATAAGAAACAAAAACCACCCATTTCTTGACTGAATCATTACGCGTGATGAAAAATGGATCCTTTATGACAATCACAAACAATCAGCACAGTGGTTCGACAGAGACAAGACACCTAACCACATTCCAAAATCCAGCCTCCACCCAAAGAAGGTCATGGTCACTATGTGCTGGACTGCAACTGGTATCATCCACTATATACTTGCAACCTGGCGAAACTATCCGAGCTGAAAGATACTGTCATGAATTAGATGTTGTTCATCAGAAAGTCTCCAAACCACAGCCAGCCTTGGTGAATCGAAGAGGCCCAATCCTGCTTCATGACAATGCTCCTCCTCATGTAACAAAAGAGACTCTTCAGAAACTGAACATGTTGAGGTACGAAGTTCTCCCTCAGCCAGCCTATTCACCAGACCTTTCTCCCACAGACTACCTACCACTTTTTCAAACACCTCAACAGCTTCCTCCATATGAAATCCTTCTCCATCCAACCCAGCAGCAATTGAAACTGCCTTCCAACAGTTTATCGAGTCCAGAAATCCAGATCTTTTTCATAATGGTATAAATGCACTTGTAACTCATTGGCAGAAGTGTATTGATTGTAATGGAACTTACTTTGATTAATAAACTTCATGTTCAGCAAAGACATGAGGTTTCATTGTTGTGGTAAAAAAACCAACAAAGCTTCTGTAACAACCTAATAAAAGAAGTGTGATCAAGTGTATAAAAATACTTACTGCACGAAAAATCATGTGTAATGGCATGGATATATTGAAGTTCAGAGCATAATTATTTGTTACTTGTACTATGAAGAACAATGTAACCATTATGAAGTAATTCCTGAAAAAAATAAAATGTTAACAATCACTACATAAAGAAATATTATTCACACCATAAAACAAACTTAAAATGATATTTAATATAAGAAAGACAAACGACAAAATAACATTTAAGTTTCTAGAAGACGGGTTGGATCACCCTCCTAAATGTTATAAAAATGTTCTAACATTCATCTACCAGTCAGTTTCTGTAGTAATCTAATAGATCCCCCACTGGAAATTTTAAATCTTTAGCCTTAATAAAATAAATGCAATAAAAATTTTTCAAAAGTATTTCATACTTTGAATAAAGACAATTATTAATTTAGTGCAACAAAAAAAATCTGATTATAAACACTATGCAAAAAGATTTTAGTTAATGGACATTCTTAAAGATGTTTTACTAATAAGTTTCAAATAAAACCTAAAAGGAAATTAATCCAAAAATGTAAACTTGAACTAAGTCATCATATAAAATGCATGATCTTTAAGTTTAAGTTTGAATAACATTATATAGTTTACAGAGAGTAAATTTTCTAGGAGAAATACATTAGTAGTAATATAGTGTTATCTAACTTGAAATAATTTGTACAAGGGTTTTACGTCTGAAAACTTTGAAGGAGAAGGTTAAAAGTAAAAACAGTCAATATACATACATAATGTATATTTTTGTGAACCTGGCTTTAAGACAAATGAAATCTGTACTTACTTCATAGGAATAACTGGGGATTTGGTTCCAAATTTAAATGTAAATATAAATCCTTCTGTGGCAATGAAAATGAATTGTGAAAAAGTGATGATGTTCCCACTGCCTGGTAATTCCCTAAAATGTGAGAGAAATAAATTAACATCTAAAAATGATGATCTAATAACCTACAGTATTTTAAAATGTTATGGCAGTCAATAATGAAGGCAGTAAAATAGTATCGTAAAATAAATAATTAATATAAAATAGTTTTCAGAAACAAGACCACTTTTAGAGGTAGTTTACCATCAGGCCATTGCTTGTGGAGATAATAGAAAGGTCATAATATGGCCAAATATGGCCAAACCACTTTGATAAATGTTATTTTTCATGGATTGGGTACAAAAAATAAAGGGTGAAAGAAAAGGCATCTACCATTTGCCTAGCAGCTCTGACATCCCTTTGTTGGTAAAAAAAAAAAGAGAATAATTTAACACAGTGGTCATTATGGAGTAATGGAAAAGAGAATTCTTTTGAGAACAAACTGTTTTATTTATTTTTTCATCCCTACACAGCACTCATCAGGTTCAATAAATATTAAGAGTTCAAGCTGCAGCAGCAGTCTAGAAATTTTACACAAGATATCTGCAGTACACTTGATAAGCAATCATAAATAAAAACCTTTAAATATGTTTTTACTTTCTATTTTCTCATGTAAATATAGTAGTTGTGATACCTCAAATCACACTACCACCAGAAACTGTGCAAATTACAACTGACAGCATAAATTAGTTTTAAAAATATATTGTGTTAAGCATTTCTTTTCTCCTGAAACCTAGTGTAAGATGATGGCTTTCTACCTGTTTCTAATAACTAAGATTTATGATTTTAATTTCTGCTTATTTTAATAAAATCTATGATACAAAAAAGTATTAATATTATTATTCATATTCCCATAACAGTTAGTACCATTTTCTGAAGACCCACATACTTCAAATGTGTGTGTGTGTGTGTGTGTGTGTGGTTGAAAAGTGTTAAAATTGTATTACTGATTCAATTTTACTTATGTATGCTAATTAATCTCAGTCCTTTAGAAATAATTTGTAATTTGTATTGTTCAATAAAGATAAAGACCTTAGCAGCTGCTATGAACTTTGGTATTAATGCTCCTTCTGTTCCTAGATTATGAGATATAAATCCAGGCTTTAACACTAGTAAAATCCGCCAATGCATGGCTCATACACTTTTCCTAGTAGAAGATAACAGCTGCCTGCTATAATATCATACTTGCAAATTCAGGTAACATGTCATATCTACCATGAACCAAATCCCCTGAAAAGACTTTATATTAGCAATAAATAATTACATTAAAAGCCTAAAACAAACTTAGTGATATACCTAATTACAGATAGAATCAAATTTGTATTAAGAGCTTTGGAGCACACAGGAAGAATTTTAATACCTTGATTCCTCTTCCAGAATATGATTAGATGAGAGATATGGCATTTAGTGCCATTGTCCTGAAGAATGTGTGTAATGAATGCCTTGTTGGTCATTAGTAGATATTTATTTAAAATAGCATTGTACGCAACAGAATTGTAACATCCTTTGACAAACACCAATTCTGTCTTTCCACCTTGTTATATTGAAGCCCATACCATAACACTCCCATCTCCATGCTTGACCATGGGTTGAAGATATTTGGGTTTCAGGCCTTCATTAGATCTCTCCAAAACCAGATATGAATCTGTGAAACCTGGACTCATCAGAGTAGAGTACAATCTCAATACTTTAAGATTTTGCCAGACATGACCTCTAAGACCTTTTGATGAGTTTTATTTTGCTGAACAAAAGGGGTTTCTTACAAGCAACATACTTTCTGTAACCAAGTTAGAGCAGATGCTGTTGGACTATTCTTTGGCTGATTCATGTTGATTAGATGTCAGTGAGAGAATCTTGATAGTGAGTGCAGACCAGACAAAGCAAGCAAATGATGAGATATTCTTATTATGGTTTCATTATTGAAGGCTTTCCAAGTCACTTTGCCTTGGCGAACTTTGTCATAATACTGGCCACAGATCCATAAGAAATGTAGAAATCTTTGGCAATCTTTCATTGATTCTGGTCAAGCTCTAAATTGCCTATAGCATGCCCTTGATATATGTCATTGGATCTGCTACTTTTTTGCATGGTGATAGTGCACATTAGTTATCTGACCACATAGACAGATACCCAATAAATAAAATAAAATATGAAATATGTAAATTTTAGTCAGATATATTCATTTATGGCAATGGTCAAGTTGATATGGCAGGACAGGGTAGATTGTCCTTCAGAACTAGAAACAACTGCCCCAAAACTTTTTTTTTATATAGCCAACACATTACTATATCACTTTGTTAAAGAATCTAAGTCATTTACATCTCTAACAAAAATAAAACAATGCTTTTGATGCTCAAGTAGCTTGTATTCTTGGATTTAAAAGTTTGAAAAAAAATAAAAAAGAGAAAACACTTTTTAAATTGGTGTAATGCACAAGTTAAACAATGTGAAATAAAGATCATTAGAGCATATTGTTGTTGTTGTTGTCAGAATTATTTCCTACTCTTCTGCTAACTTTTAAACATGGAACTCTGAAGAACAGTATTTGCCAGTTTTCCACAAATGAACCAGTTTTCTTTAGCAGCTTAGTCAATTATACAAAGCCTCCTATTCTCAAAATTCTTTTTCTCAGTTTTAACATAACCAAAATTTATTTTCAAGTGAATAAAACCAACCAGGACACAAAACAAGCAAAATAATGGAGAAAGTACCCAGTATTTACAAATCTAGTTTGAAAAAAACAAAACACAAACTAAGGAAATAAATAAAATGAAAGAAAAGTTTTATTATAATAAAGGTTAGAAGTATAGTTTCTACAGGGGGCCAAATCTTCCTAGAGATATACAGAAATACTGATCTATATAAATGATTGATTGAGCACTAACTAAAAGTACTTCATGTTTGACTGATTGGAAAACACATTGTTTTGGAAGTACATTATTGTTTAATGCACAATGACATTTTTTGACAAGAACAAAATCTGTATCAAAGCATTGAAAATACTCTTAGATGTAGCAGTGTCTCTAAAAGGTACTTATTCCATCAACTAATTCATAGCTCTAAGTCAAAGCTGATATATTTATAGACTATATAGTTTTAAAAAAAGAAAATTACCCTACCACATCAAGTAAATCAGATACTATGCCTTCATAAAACTTTTAAAGTTGTTCAAATTTAGACATGAAAACAAACAAACAAATAACAATTCAAAAAATAATTCATCAGAATCTTATAACAAAATCAAAACTGCATAACAATTTTATAAAATCTGGCAAAACAAAAAAAAATTCCTTGAATTTTATGGTGACTGGAAGTCTTGTATCACTGGCAACTACAGATTTTTTTTTTTCTGTACTCCATAAGATTTAACATTTTAACACAATGGCAAAATAAGTTTTACCAGCATCTTCGCATACATTTACACCTGCCAGACATCTTCCGACAGAGACCACAAGATCTGTGTACATAATCTTCAAACTGTTTGGACTGGTGTTTGTTTTTTTATTCTCTTTCTTGTCCCATGAACTTGCAAGTGCCCACTTTACAATCTTCTTCCTTCCTTCCTTCTGGTTTACAAAAATCAGGATTTCTTCTAACAAAACAGAAATCGTCTATTTCCAATGTATAAGGTTGTTGTTTTTCTTCTATGAAAGTACATACACCCACCCCAAAATTACAAAATTACACATAAAAAATTCCTTTTCTTTTTACCTTAATAGCAACATCTAATAAATAAACAAACTGTACATCAAGAACAAAGGCAGCCAAAAAAATTAATTATTAATATATAAAAGCTAATCCACAGTCGAACAGTTAAATATATTATACAATGTCTGACTAAACAATTTTTTTATGGAATGTTGTTGTCTCACGTACAAAAGAATACTAAACTTACTGTTATTTTAAAAAAGCAACACTACCATAGACTCTGGTATTTCTAAACAATTCATCAAATAATGTAATTTTTTTTTGACACAACATAAGCTGCCATAATAATAATATCTATTGTCCCAGTAAAACATTGTGAAAATAACAGGGCTTTTTCTTAAAAAAAAACAAAAAAACAACAACAAATAAACAAAAATCCTTCTGTCAACTGGTAACTTCTCCTCATAGTATATAGTACTGTCATAAATATTGACAGATCTGGAAGCCAAATGGTTTCCTCTTTAGTGTAACTCTATTAGATTAGCAGAGGCATAGGGATATATGTTCGGAAACTACCAATTTTTTTAAGAAACTTTCACAAAACTGACAAAATAAATCAGTGACAGCTAAACATTCAGATTTATAAACTGACATCTAAATGCAAAAAAACTAACTTGAAAGAGCTCAAATCTATCAAGATGCTAATGACAATAACAAAAAAGAATTACAAAATAACCTAGGATTCAATGTCTATATAAAGGTATAAGTTAATGGCAGCAATAAGTTGCTCAGATTCATTTTTCCAAATTAACACCTATAGAACATCTATATTATCCTAGTCACAATTACTTAAGACTAGGATTTTAAATCAATTTCTTTTTTAAATTAAAGCAAATTTAATGAGCAGATATTTATATCTTTACTCTTGCATCTTTTAATAATTTAATTACTAGCATTCTACTGTTCTCAGCTACATCAAGTGTACTTATGATAATTGTTTCATCCCTCAGCAGAGACAACAAAGACAACTATTTGAAACCAAACTTGTCATAAATACATGCACATAAAAAAACCTATTATTGTATCCATGCATTATAAGAGTGAATAAATTAAAATCAAAGCAATAGTTAAAATGTAAATAAAAAATAAACAAACAAACATTTTCTTTTAATGTTATTTTTCAGCTATTATAATAATCTGGATAATACAGAAGCATCTTGACAGATTCAAAGATGATGCACCAGAGAGCAAATTTCTTTATATCTCTGGTTTTTCTAGATTGTTAGATAGATAAAAAGTTGTCTGTTTGATAGTCACATCTTTTAAAGAAATCTTGCTCATTATCACAAAGGAATTATTTTTAAGTTTCATTATTATTTTGAACTTTTAATTGATGCTTTAAAGTGATAACACAAACCATTCATACTGCAGATGGTATGTAAACCCATTTGTTCCGTCAAAATACCTGTTACTCTAAATCAGTTTGTTTATATGTTCAGATGTATGTACCAAAATTTTGTGAAATTTTTAAAGTAAATATTGTAGAAAGAAATATATGGTAAATATCAAGAGAAATAAATAAATAATGTTCATTAGAAGTATGTGTAAATCAGTACACTGTAGAGGTTGAGAAATATAGAACAGCCTTCCTTATAAGTAATTTTAATGTAATAAAAAAAAATGGATTTGACAAATAGCATAAAACTCAAGTGCATATAACATGCTAATATATCTAAATATAGCATTCAGTTAACACAGAAATTACAATTATAAATTACACAAGATGTATTACAATTAAAATTTTTAATATCAAGTAAACTTATTTCATTATAGATAGCTAATTTAAGATTTATTTAAAGTGATTTTAAAAAATTCTGAGACTGTTTTTTTTTTACAATGAGTAAGATGAAACAATCAGAAATGCTTTAATTATATGACTAGCAGCAAGTTGTAATGACTCACTAGATATTCTGTAAAAAAAGTTTTTCTAAATTTCTCATACAAGACACTTTTATGGAGTTACCTAGGTGTGGTTATGACTATTTTCATGCCATATATTTAAATAATCACATTTAAACATGAAAGTCCTTGTTAACCAAATTTGTAATGCTTTCATTTTTACTAGTGAAAATACTGTGCCAATCATTTTATTATTATAAGGCAAATTCCCTGTGCACTTAACAAAGATTAGAATCAAATTTAAAAAACCATCCAGCAAGTGTATGGTTAATGGCAATTTCATTTTTTTCCATGGATACCTAGCCTAAGTTATAATGGCTTCCTGTTTCCTCAAACATAATAAACTAAACCAAAATTATTTGAGAACATTCTGTAGTTTTACTTGAATAATAATCTCTCTCTTAGATCATGTTGAACATGGTAACAAACTGAGACACAGAAACCAACTTTACTGGTAGTATAAAAATTTCATGTATTATTTTTAAGATTGTTTTCAAAAAAGTATCAAAGCCAAAAAAAACAAAATAAATAAGTAAAAAGACTTGACACGAATAAACAGATATAATCTGTGACTCAAATAGGCTATTCTAATCACATAATCGTAAGCTAAAAAAATACATAGGTACAAAACAGAGGACATCCTTTTGCTGCTGATGTTGTCAAAAAGGATGTCCAGAACAAGCAATGCCATACGGCCCAGAAATGCTAGAACTGCAAAGTGATGCTAAATCTGTATGCATTTGCATCTTTGTTGAACAGGTACATAATCCATACAAGTTTCCAATGTCTATGCATATCCAAATGCTACAATGACAAAAGCCTAGCTCACTAGTTGCACTATCATTTGCAGTTTCTGGAAAAATGCAAAATAATCAAACAGCAAATTTATGGAACCTGACCAACTTTGAAAGAAAGCTCATACTTGCATGAGAAATTGACAAAAGCCAGCAAGAAATCTCCAAGTTACTAAGTATTCTGCTTTTGACTATTAGCAAGGTAAGCATCAAAGCTATAAGACAACTGTTCATGCATGTCCTAATTGCCCAAAGCCACAGAATTGAAGTTTCATGCTGCAAAAGAAAAAAAAGCACAGAAACTTAATTCAGAGAATCTGCCACAAATGTGGTATAACATGCACAAGTGTCTACAAAAATGATAAGGTGTCATTTCTACAGCATAAGTTACAATGGAAAAGCAGGACATAAACTACTCGTTACTCTATAAAATATCGGTTGTCAACTGCATTTGGCTTTCATGACTTCTTATCTTTTGAAACAATTTTTGTTATGAGTCCAAGTTTTCATGGTTTTCAAAGTGGTCATGTATTAGTGTATTTTCATTGCTCTGCAAGCCACAACAAACTATAATGACCTGTCTGTCATGGTGTGGTGTGTGATTTTAGCAATTGGATGGTTACAGCTGGTAATCTGCAAAAGAATTCTATCTATCTAAACCAGTGGTAATCTATGCCAAAAACAATATTTTTATGGAAGATGAAGCCTTAGCTCCACCTGCCTGTTCAATACAAAGATGAAAAGTCAGAACATCACAGCTTTGCCACTGCCAAGCCTAACCTGGCCAAGTGTCAGATATAAACCCTAAGCACATGTTGGCTATCCTTGACCAAATTTCACAAAAGTGTCAATGTAAACCCACTTCTCAAGACTCCTTAATACAGATTCTGTGGTAGGCAGACATGGGCTACAAACCAAGTTTGCTCATACATATCAGTGTGTTCCTGCAATGCAAAGTATCAACCCACTCATATTTGCCTGTGCTAAGTATGGTTCTTGAACAAACATGATCTTTCAAGCTTGAATGTCTATTTACTTATGTCAAGTTTCTGTACACTGCAAATAGATGACAAAAATGTCAAAATATTTTCAGTGCTAGAATATTTGGTCTTCAGTAGTATAAATAAACAATAACCAGCTGTAGAAGATATTTGTATGGTTATATAAGTGAGGGAAAAAAGAATAAGAATTGTAATTTGTCAGTAATGCAAGGATATCAATGTTGAAAAAGCTGGTGTTATACCAATAAAGAGTACTAATCTAAGTGTGATCCTAATAATTATAGGCCAGTTACTGTAACAGTGACTTTAGTTAAAATACTTGAAAGTACCATTAAAGAAAACACTAGTTCATTTAGATAAAAGTAACTTGCTTTAAAATATGGCATGATTTCCATTAAGGAAAATCATGCCTAACCAATTTACTAGTATTTCTCAAAAATGTTATGATTGACTTGGGCAAAGGTGCTCTTTATCTTAATGTGTGCATGGCATTTAATACAAATCTGCTCTTTTTTTTTTTTTTAAAAACAAATTAAGTTAAATTTTTGGTATGTGACTACATTTTCTGAAGTTTTTATGCCACTAGTTTGGGCAGCTCAGGTTTTGTTTCTAAGTCTATTTTCTTTATGGATGATGAAAGCAGTAAAATCTTAATATTATTAAGAAATTTGCAGGCAATACTAAAATATATTTTGGAGCTAAAAGAGGGGTAATGATATTATATAGTCTGATTAACAACCATCTAGTAAGTTGGTCTAATAAATAGCAAATAAAGAGTGTTAATGTTCACATGGGAAATTGAAATATTTTAATAAATCTGTTTTAGGATGACTAATTATATATTGCAGTTAGAAAAATATAATACTAAAATGGCTTTTGACACTTAATTTGGCTTATAACAATTTTTATGGTAATACGATTGAAATATTTTATTTTGGTTGGAAGAAGCATATGAATTAGATATATTAACATACACTAGTGACATAAAAGAGAACAAATTAAACTTCCTGGTGTATCAGATTATAGATGACAAGAGGATTTAATCAAGGCATTTAGAAATTTTAAAAGATCAAAAAATATGTATACAAAACAAATTATATTTCTTTTTTTTTTTTTGCTCAGATGGAAAAGAGAATTTTTTTTAGTAATAATAGTGCAAAGGTGGCCAACTGGCTCAAGAACCACATACAGCTCTTTTAGCAAGCAAAAATATAAAAAAAGACATTTTGATAGACAGAGAAAATATAAATTATATTGTTACACTAGCTAGTAATTTATATATTTTAATTATTAGCTATGTCCCCACAAAAGGGTTTAACTATAACTCTTTCTACCAACTAATTTTCCCTTTTAAAACTTTAGCCAATCAGCAATGCTGAAAATTTTACTGTTAAACCACATACTGTAAATTGACTAGTTTGTGAGTTCAAAAAGTGTTTGTCAAGGAAAGTTTTATTTTGTGTCATCTTACAATGGAAGGCAGGCAATGGAAAAGAAAATACTCATGAAAATTGAAACTTCCAACAGAAGTGGGAGAGTATGGACTCTTTTGCTAAATGTAATGGTGAAGCCATGTCTTCTTTGCCAGACATATATTCCTCACTGCAAATCTTCAAACCTGTGGTGGCATTTTGCTTTGAGTCATGCACATATTGACTAAGAATTCCCAAAAAGCTCTGCACTCCAAATTTTAAAACTAAATACTTTGAAAAAAACAAGTGCAGATATACAAGCCCAAGTCTTCGGATTTGCCAAATAATTGCAGACTGTAATGTTAGTATCCTCCTGTCATGTGGCCTGAAACATGGCCCATACGATAAAGCCCAACCTTGAAGGTGAGATTATCAAAATATGCATCACTAAAGTGATTTCAATCCTGTCACCAGAGAACAAGAATCTGCAGAAGAAAATTTGATCTGCAACTCTCATGCCACACAGTAGAATGCAGAATCACCAACTTGAACAGTGACATTGATTCACAACTTCAGCAATGCGAGTATTTGAGCATCATTTTAGATGAGTCATGTGATGTACAGAATAAACCTCAATTAGCAGTATTTGCCCACACCATATCAGATAACTGTGTTGTGAGAGAAGAACTTGATCTCATCTCACTAAAGAATAAAACTTATGGACAGAATCTAATGGAGGTGTTGATGTTCATGCCAGTAGTTGTGAAAAGAAAACAACTTGCCTTTACAGAAGCTCACTACAATTGCAATAGACAAGGCTCCATGCTGGGGTCTACAAATGGATTACTAGGGCTTTGTAAGTCTGATGAGAGCTTCCCCAAATTTTGGACTTTTTACTGTAAAACAAATCATCAAACCTATCTTGGAAATTGTAAACGTCATTCACACAAAGGCACTCAATCAATCAATTATGAAGTCTAACTGAAGAAATAAATTAAGACAACCTCCCTGTTGCTCTGACCAGTTTGATGGCTCTCAAGAGGTAAAGTTATCACTCAATTTTTGTAAGCTGCTAGAACCAGTGAAGTTGTTTATGGATCAGTAGCACAGAATACACACCAAGCTTACAGACCCTGAGTGGGTTCTACATTTGGCACTTCTTGTAGACATGCTGCTGCATTTAGATAAACTAAATGTGGAAATCCAAGATGCTTTCAGATCTAGTGAAAAGTGTGTTTGCATTCATAAACAAACTGCAGTTGTTTCAGAGGAAAATCCTCAATGAAGAGCTGACACTTTTTCTCAAAGTCTCAACTTCAATCCAGATCAAAAGATGCAGCCACGGCTTTAAATTTGAGCACAACCAAATATGCATGCATGATTAAAGAACTTAAGGTCATTTTGAGAAAATATTCCAGGAAATGCAGCAGAAAAGACCCGAGATCAGATTTCTGATTGATCCTTTTAGTACTGAAGTCGATTTTCTGACATATCTTTTAGTCACTGACAAAGCACCATCCCAGATGGTAATAACAGAACTTTTGGAAAATGACAGACTGAAATCTGTTCAGAAAGAGGGAACCTGTACTTTCTGGAAAATCTGTACCAAGGAACAAATACCCCAACATCAGAGGTGCAGGCCTAAAATTAGTCTTAATGTTTGCCTCAACCTGTGTTAATGAGTCTGTTTTCTCGACACAAACATGAGAAATCTGCTGCATGTGAGCACAGTGAACACAAACCAAACTTCAGGGGATTGTTGAAAGTTCCACCAAGTACACATGGGCACTACAAACATTATTGCTTTCATTAAAAGACAATAACAAATCTGTACATTTGACACAAGACACCCCTTCCACATAGATGAATTTAGTACAACTCTACTATAAAAATAATGAAATATTTAAACAGCATAATTACGGTTCTCTGGCGATATACATTGGTAAATTCTGGCTCATTCTCCAGCTCAGGTTGGCCACACTTAGGAACTAGATGATGCATGAAATGGTTTGAGCTGTGGTAGTGCGCCGTTAGTGTTTTTTTAATGTTTTGGATAGAGATGCCTACCCATATTTACCCTACAGTAATGACATGAGTATCAACAGAATTACACGGACTATTATCACTGTTGTTATTACTATCGAAATTGCTAACCGAGACCACAATGTTGAAGCTTAACAAGGGAGGCAATTCATTCGTTGGTAGTGGTGGTGGGTGGTGATATACACGCCACCATAATTTTAATACTAACATATGGTTGTTTGACCCCCAAAAAATAACCTTTATCTTAACTAATCGCATCGTCAGATTAGTTAAATTTAAGTTCCTATCAACAGTACGTATTATCAGGTGGCCATTGCTCGCATCACACTATGCGAGACGACACTTATCGGTAACCCGTCTCGTGGCCCCTTTTCAGAAGCAATAAGACGCTTCAATAAAAGGTCAGAATATAAAGAAATACTTGGGCGGCAGCCGACCAGGAGCTGCTTTATGAAGAACCATACCTGATGAGCAGTTCCAGGAAGATGACATTGGTGCAGCATCCAAGGAAAACACAACAGACCGCCACCCAGGGACAAGGCATGTTTCCTGCAGCAGTCGAATTGCCACTCCTTAACCAGCAGCACACACCTAGTCGAGTTATATTAGTATCGTTCTAACATCTACGAGCATTCAGCCGGCCAGCTGCTGAGACCTAAATAATATCTGACTTTTTCTTCTTCTTCTTCTCCTTGTCGTCTGCCAAGCACCTACATGTATGTACAAGGCCGCTCGCGCCTCTTATGCAGAGCTACGCTTGTTATTTCTGTCGAAAGTTTAATTATAAATAACGCGTAAAAAAATTTATTTATCAAAATTAAATTAGCTTCAAATGGTAAAAATACAGTTCTGCAGCGGTAACAGCGCGATACGAGTGGAAGGTTACTAAAATGTAGGGGGGGGCCCCCTTTACGGAATGTAGAATTCTGGGTAAGACAACAATAAAGATGGAAGCATCGTTAACTTGAGGTAAGGTCTTTTACCCCGGACTATCTGTCGTGAGGCCTAACGGAGAACCGCTCCACGCACGAAACACGCCGTCGATTGTGCTTTTTACCGCTTTGCTAGTATTCGTTTGTCGCAGGTAAGGAGCAAAGTAAGCCGCAGTGCTCGGGATTGCGCCTGACAGTCTTGAATAGATTAAATCCCTGGCCTGGTACAGATATGTAATTCGTGGATTTCTACTCCGGTTCTTCCTTAATTAGTGCTTATCGCTGACCGGACGGACACCGGGTGACGTGTCGGCTGTGGTTCTGATAGCACCTTGATAAAGTTACCATTGGTTAGAATTTACGTTTTAAAGTTAAACAGATTAAAACACTGCAGTGAGTTTAGCAACAAGATCAGAGCTCTGTGTGTGGGTCACCGAATCATCATCACTAATGAAGTGAACACAGGCCCGGTCACAATTAACTTCTGTCTGGTGTAGCTGTATATGTAATAACAGTTAAACTTCTTCTTTTTTAAAAGAGTAGCTTTTATTATTATTATTATTATTATTATTTATTTTTGCTCAATTTAAAAATAAATAAATAAAAATTATAACTTGAACAGTGTTGTAAAGGTAAAATTAAACTTTAAATGGACTAATTTTCAAAGTCTGGTTTTACAACTATACGATATTGCGGTTTCTCCATTATTCTTCATATTCTCTGTAAGCTTGCACTGCAAAAAAATAGTTAAAATCCTTTTCAGCTCTTTAATAGTACACACATGTCCATTCACAGATTCTTGTGTTTTCCTGAATTAAACAGAAAAAAAAAGGAGTAAAAAAGAAATGTAATCTCAAAGGCAGTACAAAAAATAGCACAAAAAAAATTCTATTTAGTTATTTTGTTATATTTGGTAAAAATTACTGTTAAAATGAATATTTTAAACCTTGTGCTTCTGATGGGAAATTTCTTTTAAAATATTTTTGTTTTGTTGCGATATATATATTTTTTGGGATAGTATACACTTTGCTACAAGGCTATCATTAAAAAAAATTTTTTTTTTCTAATTTAGCTCCTGATGTTATACTTTATTATCTGATAGTTTCATTTACTGGTTATTTTAACTCTGTGACAGTCAACATAGATTCCAAATTAACCTTTTGGAATTCCTAGACAATTTAACTTAAATGATATAAGGGTAACAAGTATAATATACTTGTTTAGTGAGACTATGCATAAAAGATTGCATGCAAAGGTTAGGGGGCTGTTGCACACAGAAAACTAGTTGCCCAGTATGAGCCAGAGAATGGTTTTAAATGGAATGATCAAATTTTGTAAATTTGATTATTGGTGTACCCTTGGGATGATAATTTAGCGTTTTGTTCCTACTTTTCATTGGTGTTATCAACAGTGGGAAACATCCATAAAGAAACAAGCTGAATAATGAGAAAAATTGGCAAAAATGGACCATGTTACACTGTTGTTAATAAAGCTAATGAAATTGGGTATTTTAAAAGGCATAAAAGCAAAGTATTTATGTTTCCAAATGTATTGTTTAGACCTCGGTGTCTTTACTGATGAAAAGATACTGGCAGCTTAAGTTCAAAGGTTTACTTGTTTTGTGAGAGTCATGGGAAATTTGTCATGCTGAAAGAAGCGATAAGTTTTAAAAATATTTAATTTGTCTGAGAATGTTTTTAGAAAAGTTCTGAATACACTTTTCTTCCATTCTTAGTAGATTGAATGTGACAATCTGTAGTGTTCATCACATTTTTGTTAAAGTAGACTACATTAGCCCTTTTATAATATTCTTGCTTAGTATTATAGCATGCTCAATGTTAAGTTAAACTATATTTGAGTCACATGTGGTTATGCATAACTGACCAGGTTACAGTAAACATGACACTACCTGTCACTAGTTAATAAACTTAACATTATATTTAGCTCATCAGTGTTGTCCAGCATGAAAGGTTTGGTTTTCTCATTATTTGTGTCATGGCAGTGCAGTCAACTTTTTTGTTCTTTCTTTTCTAACATCATAATTGCATTATAATCCTGATAGATGGTTGGTCTATTTTGTTTGGTACTGCTGAGAAAAGTATACTGTTAACCAATATTTATCATATTTAAACTTAACTATATTATAAGATTACTTGAAACTTAATAATATTATAGAAATAAACAACCACTAACTGTTTAGATTTAGTATTTTTCTCTGACACTATTAGTTTTCGTGGTTTTGGTTCTTTGTGTGAATTTGCTCCTAGATGGGTAAGTACCTATCTGCTCTAGCAGGTTGTTTTTTTTTTCCTCTCTTTAATTTGGAGGGTTAAGTATCATAAGTCTTGTAAGAGCTTATGTGCATTTTAAAACCAAAATTTAATAGTTTTGTTTCTTATTATATATTAGTAAATGTGTTTTATGTTTATGGTCTGGCTGGCAAATGCCATGAAGGCCTGTTTTGCATGAGTTCCTGGGTCCAATTTGGAAACCCCTTGTGGCATGATTTCTTGATCTTATCTTCTATACCAGCCCATCTGTATGAGTTTCCTTCCATAGTCAAATATGAATAGCTTTTGGGTACTTGTGGTAGAAGTTTTGAGGACAATTCTGGACTGGCTTGTACATTGACCATTGCTCAAGAGTCCCCAAATGTATCCTGGTGAGTTGCTTGGTTGCTAAGGTTAATGCTCCACACTTCTTGCCTGCTAGCTCATTGTGAGATGAAGGCCTCTCCATATTTGGTAGGATGTTTATGGAGTATTGCTGAGTTTCCATTTACTGACTGCCTAACCACATAAGACAGAACAAAGAAAGTAAATTTATTACAAAGCCATATACTTAAAGTTTTTAAGTGATGCAGTGATAAATCCTTAAAATTCTACATAACTACCATCTTCAGTGATACAACATTTAAGCTTGTTTGCCACTGCCCTTAGAACACATTAGCAGTTTCAACAGGCTTCTTGAAAAATGCTTCTTTAGTAGTCTTGACTAGTGTCTGGTCTATCAAAGTATTTTTTATCGTTGACTGAACCTATTCCTTTAAACTACTATATCCAACTTCTTATGGAGTTGTCAGATGACGGATCTTTATTGTAATATAGCCTGATTCCACTGTAGTAACCCATTTCAATTCACCAAGCCACAAGATGTAGTTTACCTTTCTCTTTGATTGTTGCTGCTTTTAGTTTTACGATAGCCTAACAAAATTAAAAATTAATATAAACTAATCATATAACTTTGTAAAACAATTAATTTTTAAATTCTATCTTATGTAGTTAAACTTTTAGTGGACATTTAAACCTCTCAAGTAATCTCTAAACATCCTGCATGTGCTTTTTAAATAAATATATGTACAAATATTTACACTTGATTTTATTGCTATTTTCAACTTCACTGTTTTTTTTAATTTGTTTGTTAAATCTTTTGCTTTTCTTTAGTTATAGCAAACCACTGACTGAATGAAACAATTAATATGCTTTGCATTGAAAACTGCTGGTAAATTCTGCAAAAGTGATTGTTGACCCTGCACATACACCTTGAGGCACAGTCAGATGGCAGGTAGATTAACTGACCTTGAATAGCACTGAAATAGTTCTGTACTTTTGGACGTTTCTTGTCAAAGCAGTGTCTACTTAAAGAAGAGAGCATGTTGTGGAATAAAGTCATCTTAGCTAAACTTGTTTTTGTAGAGGAGGCTTGATCTTAAATGGGCTATTATGAAACTTGACATTTATTTGGAATTTCAAACCTAAAACAAAAAAAAAAAACTTTGTCAGTTATTCCACTGAAGTTGAAAAATAGCACAATGTCCAAGGTGGCACTATAGTTTGACACTGAAGCCATCCAGCAAGTCTATGTTCCAGTTAATTTGATAGTTCTTATCTTTAACATCAAAGCAAATAGCATTAGTCACAGCAGAAATTATTTGCATATGTCTTAAGAAGTAATTATGCAGCATCCATTTTATAACATAATACTGCATAAATCAAACTGTATTTTATTATTACTACTATTTTTTTAAACTATGAAATACTGTGGTAAATTGTTGTCATTTATAGTTTAATAATATTTTGTAGATAATGTATAAAAGATTTAATGTTTGATTTTGTCATTAATTTTACTCGTTGTACTGTTGATTAGATAAAGTATTTTGTAGTGAAATGTATGGCAGGTAGTCAATTTAACAAAATTTTAAGTTATTAGGTATGAAATTATTAATTCAGTTATTTTTAGTTTTTATGTTATATTCTGTTATTTTAAATAAAAGGTAGTCTTCAAATGAAGATAGTAATTGGAATAAGTTTAATAAATAAAATAAAAAACAAGAAAATTCTGGAGCCTTTTTCTTGTGACCGATAAGTAGCTCTCAGAAGTCATCTCTTCTGATAGATAGTTTAACTTATTCACTCTTAAAAGCATAGTGTATTGTCTACAGAAAATTTAATTTCTAAAGTGAATAACTTATAATATTCATTAGCCTTATCACATGCATCTTGATTACTTGCATTTTTGTGGTGATGTTTGCTTGCTTAGTTATCCCCAATTTTTCCAGAGTATTACTCTTATGGTTCTGTCAGGAGACAGAGATTTAGCCATAGAAGCTGTATTGTTGGCTTAATGTTTTTTTTTTTTAAATCATCTCTCTGCAGTGCTGCCCTATCAGATTCATTCCCTGGGGTGTATTTTGGACATTCTCTGAGATAGTGTTCAATAATTTCAGTCATGTTGCAATTGGGATATGGTTTTGAAATGACCACTCCTATCCCATGAGCATGGGTATTTAGGAGGGGATTAATGATCTGTGCAGAATCTGCTAATTTGTACCTGCAGATCCCCGGGTAACTTGTGAAGATTTCTTTGCATGTTTGTTGGTTTTAATTTTTTCATATCAAGATACATGTTATTTTTATATTCAGCTCTACATGAATCCTTAATTTTTTGGTTGATATATAGGTCATTCCACATCAAATGGTTAAATTACGATCCTTTCAGATTTTGATGAAACTTTTGTTGAAGGTGCATTTGTCTTCCAAAAGAAGGTTGGCAAGGTTGTAGCTCCCTAATTTTCACTAGTTCTAGAGATACAGGGCCTTAACCATAGGATACCCAGGTAAAAAAAAAAATGATACTTCATTTTATGCATGTGATGAAATCCTTGTTATTGATCAGTAGCTGCAAGCGCAAGACAGCTGTTGCCATGAAACTGGAGTTCCTAGAATAACTTTTTATGTAGATTTTTTAAAAAAATGTCAGAAATGGCCTATTTCCTTAACTTTTGTCACAGATTAAATCTAGAATGGGAATTTTATCATCTTGCATGGTGCATGAAGCCATATTTTGAGCTTAACAAGTACCAAGCTAAGCACTTGTAAAGCAAGATAACTGTGTTTCTGTTATCTTGGTATGGAATATAAACAGAATGTAGAGTATGAGCATTCTACCATTACCTTCTACAAAGTTGTCTATGAAGATGCTCTTGCTGAATATGTGACCAAAAAATATCCCAACTCGATAGAGAGTAATATGGCCATGTGGCTTTGTGAATAAATATTTTTAATTATATACATGAAATGTCCATATTCTCAGGTGTAAGAATCACTGAAAAAAACAACCATTTTGCTTCTAAGGGATGAAAACCATCCAACAATGTGTACTGTTATTTGTGGTCAAGCACACATTTTGAATTCATCACATGGTCACTTTAGCCAGTATTTTCTTGTAATTTGATGTGAAATGAACATATGCTTCCATGCTTGAGAAGTCGTTACCAAATTGGGTCTGAGGTAGAATTAGCATTCTTTCAATTAGATTCTATACTTTACTCTGCCAGCTTGTAAAATTTGAAAAAAAAAGAAAAAAAAAAACTTTTGGGGCAACTTTGTATTTGTTGGGGTACTTCATCAAATAGGTAGGTGTTTTTTTGTTTTTTTTCCCTAGACATCAAAAACCAGGAGGGGGGGGGGGATGAGGGCAGACTTATGATTAACTTGTTCATGAAGAAAAAATGTAATATCTTGAGGTGTCTGTGCCAGAAATGATTTCACTAGTCATCTATGTAATATTTCATTATGACTATAAACTGTAATGCATGTTGCCACTGAATACAAATTTTGATGTATCAAAGCTGTTGCCGTTATACACACACAAAGAAAAAGACAAGCAAGTTAGGATAGATATCCAGTTTTTTTTTTCACTAAGTAAAGGCAGTGCTTTTGTTTTTGTTGTTTGTTGAGGGGGTGGACTTTTTTCTTCAAACTTTAGAAACCTGCCAATATATGAAAAGCTGCCTTGTTGTAAAGGTGTATAAATAAAATATCAAGTGAGCATAGCATCCATATTGTAAGTAAAATGTTGGAAATTACTGTAACCATTACAGTAGATGTTATGTAGATCTAAGATAGCAGATCCAGATAATCTATTTTAGAAAGTAAAGTTGGCCTGAAAATAGCTGGCTTGTTAGTGTGCAAGGGGTGGGACTGCATTCTCAGCATATCATATCTAGATACTCTTTGTAAAAGCAGAAAAAGTGAAATGATAGCATTACTATAAGCATCAGTAATGATGTCTATTATTATCTTTTTTATTATTATTTTAAATTTTAAATATACAAAGTATGAAATGATAATTTATGGTTTAGTTTTTGGATTGACTGTTATTACTAATGTTTCTTATTAGCTATACTACTATGCACGAATTACTGCTTAATATGTAGAAGAATATGGGATGTTTGTTTTTATCCAGCAGCTCCATAATATTGATCATTTATTTCTGTGTATCAAAATATATATATTATAGAACATGTCTCTGTCTGTATTTTGTCACTGCTGATAGTTTCTTTTGTTTTTGTTAACTGTAAATGTTAAGCTTCTAAGAAAGAAAACTTGATTAAATTTCTGTTATTTCTTTTAACCTTGAGAATTTTATATTTGTCATATTCAGAGAAAACCTCTGCTAACATCCAGTCATGCCATTTTTTTTTTTTTTTAAATTAAAAGTAAATTGGAGAATTCCTTTTAAAATATAGCACTTTATCAGATGTATGGTAATTGAGCATAACTGCTGAATTACCTTTGGCTATATCACTCAATTGGCGAAAGCTAAAGTTTTTAGGGATCTATGTATCATTTACAGTAATCTCATAGCCGGCAAACCAGTTAATACTGACACACTTTATCTCAGAAAAGAAATGATCCTTTTCTTTTCTTGAAAAAGAATTTTGTAGAAAAAATTTCTACCCAATAATGTTGTTTTGTTTTTAATTGTTAGATAGATAATGCATAATTAACATCTGGAATAAATGCATCCTTAATCTCCAGCCAACCTGTGACCTTTCCAATGTTATCACCTCAAACTATGTTCATCTTTACTGTGTGTGAATTTCTTCATTTTCTTATACTGATATTGTGTTTTGTTTATATCCTCTGGAAATAGCATATAAATTGTTTAGCAGTATTCTGTGCTTTTAAAACATCAGACTTTGGTTTAACTCCTGGAATGCTAAGATCACATGTGTGTAAACTCTTCTTGCCTTCTCGCCTACACTAAGCAATTCTAGCAATTGAGCTCAATAGGATTCTAATGCTGAAGACTATACACACAAATTCTGTTAAATAAGCAAAAGATTAAGCAGAACTGCATTTGAAGTTGCAAGCCAGCTGTTCAGGTTTCTAAAACTCACTATAAGAATTGATTGATTGCATTTATTCAAATGTTTTCAATATGGGGATAACCATCATCAATTTTGAAAAGAAACATTCAACTTGGATAGCTTGGGGTCCTGAGTTTGAATCCTAGTCAGGATCTGCCTTTTTGCTCTTCATTGCCAGCCACATGGGTTTTCTTCCACATTTAAAATGATAGGTTTTGGTATGGACCTTTGATAGGTTTGTTTATCATGTAATGGTTTAGCCAAGAATATTGACAGAATGTCTCCTCATTTCCATGGCACAGTACTCATAAATGAACTCTGACTGCTCTTGTTTTACAGAAGTGGATTGTGACAAGTTTGGTTTAATCATCATAGAGGTTAAGCATTTTCTGCCCCATTGAGTGTCTTAAACTTCAACTTTGCTAGATTAAAATGGAACCAGAGCACAGTGGTCAGGTACTGAAAAACATGGAGGAACTCTTTGTAGCATGGAACAACACAAGGGTGAAACAAATGTAGTCAAGTTATATCCTTGTTCTTTAGTGTTTGTGCCTAAGAGGTGATGCACTGTTTTTGAAAATGTTATTATTAGTTAATCAACTGTTTGTTTTGTTGCCACCTTTTAAATGGCACTATTTTATGTAAATTGAATCCTTAATGCTATAGGATTAGTGAGGAAATAATTGTAATAGTTGATTTTTAGCATGTAACAGAAGACTTCTGAACTGAAATTAGAATTTCCTGTAGTAGTAGTTGGTCATCACAACAGGATTTTTTTCTGAGGTCACTTAATGTGCCTCAGCCTACAACTATTTGGTCTTTGTAAAGGAAATTTAATTTGAGTATACTTTACACCAAAACAAATTATTTCCTAGAGTTACAATCATAGTAGAAAATTACACTCTGAATCCTCATCACTACAAAATTGTGGTACATGCTTGATGTTGGTCTTTCTTTGGAATTAGTGTTGGTGACATTTGGTAAGTCGTTTGGAATGTTTAATAATTTGAGTTGTTTCGACTTCTTATCAAGGGACCATTGGAAGTTGATAGCACTATATAACTAGTATAAGAAATATAATGAAAATGTGTTACTTGAAAAGAGTCTAATGTAAGAAATTTTTAGTGGAAATATTACTACTAGAATTGTTTTAAATTGACTTATTAATAGCACAGACAGTTATGAAATAAGTTTTTGTATTTTCTTTTTTTTTTTTTTTTTTGCTGTCCCTTCTAAAGGCTCTCATTAGAAAAGAGTGTTAGCAGTTGGTTTGTTTCAGGCTCATACTTTTCTCGACGGGGTGGTGAGCGAAAAACGACAACACAGGAAGCATTCTAGAATAATGGGTGCACTTTAAGTGTAGGCATACTTAAATGTATAAGATGCTCGTGGAAACTTAAAATCGCAAGAGGAAAATGGCAAAATATTTTTATTCTAAGTATGATATGCAGCACATGCATGTTGACTGGTCATGTGTTTTGTTTCTGGGTAGCTAAGAACACCTGGTTAATTTGATTAACTTCCTGTGTAGGGGTTACTGGTAATTATGATTTGTTGAATCTGGTGCATCCGGTGTTGTTGGCTAGCAACCATGCTTCTAGTCAAACTGTAACACATGACTAGGAAAACTCCTCTCCTTAAACATGCTGATTTTGCCTTGTTTATGGATGATACTATTGTTTGCAAGCTCTGGACCTCAGACAGTTTAAATTACATCTAAATGTTTTCAAAGGGGAGTTTACCTGCAGCACTTCTTTTCTAGTTTTTAAACAGGTTATGTATGCTGAATAAAAGGTGTAAACTATTGAGAGTTTGAATGGAATGTTTTTTTTTTAAAAAGTCTAAAATCTGTATAGCTATACAATTTTCTGATTACTGCCCACAGAAGAGTTCTGGATTAAATGAGCAGAAAATTTGTTATTTTTAGATGCTGGCTATTTGAAGAACCAAATAAGGGACTCGTTTTAGCAGAAACCCTGAGCCGTTCTTTAGTTTAATACTTGTAATGGAACTATTAAACTTTTAATGAGAATTAGAATATTATTTGTCAGTGAATAGAAAATTTTTAGGAATGATTTCACTACTTTATCAGTACTTGAATATTACAGCTAATAAAAGCCAATGTTGTTTATTAGTATTTTGTTTATTTTAGGAAATTGTTTCAGTTCTGTAACTATCAAAGCATTGTAAACCCCTCACTCCCAGTACTTTTTTCAAATTTTGTTTGCTTTGTTAATTGCTAGAAAATCAGAAATTGCTTTTAAACACACAAAAAAAAAGTCTCTCTAAGGATGCTTGGCAATAATTTTGTTTAGTGGAGTAGGAGAGAAGGTTTAACATGAGTTTTTTTTTTTTTTTTTTGAGAATCCTTCCCAGTGTTATCTACTGGGTAAAAAAATTCTCCTGTGCAACAGATAGAACTGATGTCTGTGGTTATGTCAGGGATCACCATCTGTGTGTATCCTGAGGGGACGGGAATTTAGATCAACTCTAAATTTAGTGCTTTATAGCTAGTGGCCTAGGGCCTTAAAGAGATGAATAGCACTTTATTCTGGTAGTTTTTGGAAAAATGGAAAATTCATGCACAATGTAGTGAAGAAAAATATTTTTGTCAGTGAGACTGCAACTATAGAAACATCGAAAGTTTGTTCTTCCGTAATTAAGCAGGGTGAGGTAGGACATTTTACAGTTAGAAACATTTTTTTTTTAATGTCTCAATAATATGAAAATTTTGAGAGGGAAGGAAGGAAAAAAAAGACCCTTTGTTTATGAAAAATTCTTTAATAAAACTTTATTTCTCATGTGTGTGTGTGTTATCTATAGAAAAAACGACAAAAGATGCATTAAATATGTCATAATCATAGTTCCTCTATCTTGAATACTGTTTTAGAAAATGTAATTTCAGAAAAGGAGATGGTAATTATTATCACTGGAAATAAAGCTAGCAGGGTGTTGGGGGTTAAACAATCATAAGTCAAGGAACTGTTGATGCTAAACCCTTGGTTTTTCCATATCTTGGCTGAGCAGGCATGGAATTTGGGAATGGGACTATTCTTGTTGTGCCAATTTGCCATGAGTTTGTTTGACTAGGATGTGATGGCGTTTAGTCTTAGAGTGAAAGACAATGGACAATGGGGAGTAAATTAAGCGTGTGAGAGAATAATGAAGCAATAAAATTAGCCGGTTTATAGAGTATCTTTTATAGTGGAGGGGCACTTGGATTTTTGGGCACCAACATCCATTGTTGGTAGCAAATTTCAATTGGTTGAAATTTAGACTTTTTTTTTGCACTGACATGTTTGATTAGTGAAAGATTCTCTGATGTTTCCCTGCTGTTTTTCCTACTACATCCATATCATATCTGCATTACTGCTTAAAGAAAGAATGAGGTGTGCATTGTTTACACTGCTACCATTTGGACATCTTTGTGCATTTCCATGATTTTTGTGAGCCAGACAGCAGGGAGAACATCAAGGTCTTAACACACAAACTTTTTGTCATCCTTCAGATGCTCATGGTAACCATTTGACTTAAATTTGTGTAAAATTAATTTTAAAATAAAATAAATTGTCACTTTGAAATTCATTTTATTTATTTAAATTCAAATGTATTTCCACTGTTTTTAAGCGATTCCAAAAACATCACTAGGTACTGCACACTATATGTATCATACATTCTAACCCCCTCGGTTAATAGTCCTATACCCATGGAATCCTTAAGAAAGAACATGAGCATACTAGATCAGCTTCAGCAAAGGTTTTGAAGAATCTGATTTAAAATATCTTCAGCTTAAGTACATATATTGATAGGGACCTAATATATAAATTTCTGTTGATTATTAGAGTTCTTGAACATTGCTTATGGTGAAATAATCTCTGCTTTTTATATTGTCGATACATTGTTCATTAATAGCTTGTTTCATTCAGTTCTTTTAACTAATACAGTACACTCCACTTAAGGTGAAAATGGCTAATACAGAACCGCATTTAGTTTGAAAGAAGTTTGAAATCCTATTTTTCTCTCTCATTGCCCTTAATTATAAGCAACAAAAATGTTTTAAAATGCTTATCATGATATGTTTTTGAAAAACTCCCATGACTGAATTTACTTTTGCTGTGGACTTTGCTCAATACGTAATATACCTACTGTCATGTCGAAATGCAAACAAGGCATCTCTCTTAAATCCAAAATGAAACTACTAGAGGAAGTTGGTGTCAGGAAAAGGACAAAGATTGAAATCTGTTGGAAGTATGGCATTGTGAATTAAACAGTATCAGCAATGCTAAAAAATTTTCGACTATCTCGCATTCCAGCTTACTACCACCATATCAACAAATCTTGATGGAGAAAGCCTATGACATCACAAAAAACTATGAATTGCCAATTTTACTCCCAGTTTAGGATGACCTGAGTTATTTAAACATTGTAAAGGAAAAGTCTATAGAACTATTTGAAGTGAAGCAGCAACTGTCATAGACTGGAGACAAACAGTTTTTTCCTTCACATTTGCAAGATTATAGTTCTAGGGATATTTTCAACAGAGATGAGAATGGGTTGTTCTATAAATGCTTGCCTAACAGAAAGATGGCTTTAGATGGCAACCAATGCACTGGGAGAACAAAATTCAAAGACCATGTTACTATTCTAGTTGAAGTTTTTCTGCACATTCCACATTAGCTCGATCTATTTGTAGTTGGAAAATTTTCCCATTCATTATATTTCAAGCATGTGAATAACTTGCCTATAGATTACACTTTCAACAAGAAATGGATGATGACAGCAATATTTGAAGATTATGTAGACAAATAGATAGAACATTTATAAAGCAGAAATGGAAAAGAAAAATTGTATTTGTATCGACAGTTCAGTACATTTCAAAATTAACAAACTGGAATCAAGCAAATGGACTTTTCTGTCACCAAACTGTAAGTGTTCTTCAGCCATTATTGCATCTTTAAAACACTGGTACAGGCAGATTGTCACACAAGTATCTACCAGTCAACAAGTGAGGTTGACTTATATTCCCTCACATTTTTTAATGCTATGTTCATTTTGAAAACAGCCTGGAACTGTGTATCAAATGAGACACCAGATTTTCTTTCTGTCAAATTTCAGACTTAAAGGGAAAACAAATGTGCAAATATTCCCCAAGTATAGCCTTCATGGGAATTTGTAAATGTTTTTGACAATCTTGTACAGATGCTTTGAGTAGAATTGTTTGCCAACAGCTATCTAGAAGTGGACATGGATACCAGACAACCCCTGCACTTTCTATCAAAGATATTGCAATGTATGAACTGCTGTAATGACTCTGAGGCAGAGGATGTACCAAATATTTTTGAGCCGCCACAGCCTGTGCCCACAACATATGAGGCAAGGAAATATTTTATTTTTCTAAAATTGTTCTTGGAAAGCCATGATAGTAGAGATGCTGTACATGATGCAATTTGTGAAATTTAAAAATTCATGGACACAACCACATTAGTTTGTAAACAAAACTATTCTTTTTTTTTCAAGGCATTTCATTAAAACTTGAATGAATATTCATAAAATACAGTGCTATAGTTAGTATCTCTCTCCATATTACTCTAAAAATGGTTAAGAGGAAAGGATTTAGGAGGTCCCAAGCATTTAGTCTTACCAGTATTGCCCTGTTTATACTTTTTATTTTGTTTGTTTTCTCATTGCTTTAAGGATGTAAAGAGAAAAACATTTCATTTCATATGTGGTATTAATTTCATTCTGTGTAGGCATACTATGAGGTTGGTGGATGTAAGCAGAGTGAGCAATGGTCAACATGGTGAAAGTGATGGCCAGTATTCTGTGCAGGAGGGGGAGTGTGGGTGTAGCTTATTTCTGGAATCTTAGGGTTAAAAACTTTCCTAAGCAAAAGTTTTTTTAAAACATTGGTGGGTGCTCACCAGTGGTTATTTGCACACAGTTTAGAAACACTGAAATTAGTAAGCAGAAGTAAAGAAACATTCAAAATAAATAAAATTAATGGAATTGTTCCTAATCCAGTCTTCATTATAATTGGATCAGAAAAAATTATTTATTGGATGTAGCTGCTCTGCGGCAAACATCTATCAGTTTAGCTTCTGCTCGTGGAGGATATAATTATTCGTGCAAGGAATGCGTGGGTAGTTTTTCTGAGAGAAGCTGCTCTCGAGCACTGTACCCACCTTCGTGCTCTCACTTCTGAAGTTTTTTACAAATTTCTGATGGCCTCGGATCTCTTCATATTTGGGTTTAAAAAGGGGGGGTGATTATATTCTTATTGACATGCACTAAATTCTGAATTCTGCATAATGTGTTGCCTGATTTCATTTGCACCGACTGGTAGGTTTTTTTGAGATTGAAAGTTTCATTCAAGTCTCTTATATACTGTATGCTACTTTTTTTGGGACCCACTCTGTCATACTCAGAATTAATGTTTTTTCAAATATCCGGTTTTCAGACACAACAGTTATGACTTGAGCACTGGCACGCGTGTGGTTTGTTTTCTCTGGCGATTGCTGTTTGGTTGAAGCTGTTAGATATCCCTTATGTAAACTAAAAATCTTATAGTGGTGGGCATCTTTAACCTTTTTTCCATGGTATGCGCACTCCCCTGTTTCTCCATATTAGCAGTAGAAAATTACAATATTTAATTTTTTTTTTTTAAACAAGCATTTCAAGATACCTAACTAAAGCTGAATTGATTTTTCTGTCTAAAAAGCTACAAGTCCCAGTGTGTTGGCAGCATATTATACTTGGATTATTCACAGATTCACTGCTTTTATTCTATTTCTAAATTATACTTTCTGGCTTGTGTTGACATTGGTACCATTAGTGGCCAAACCCAGACACTTTAAACAAGACACCTCTATTACAAAAGTAATCTTTTACTGCTTCAATCATAGCGTATGATTTTCCATCGCAAACATTTATTCTAGAACAAAATTCAGTTTGAATCTCAACCTTTAAAAAAAAAAGATTTCTGTAGATAGTTGTGTCTAAAAAAGCATCTACTTTTACACAAATAAAAGGGTTGTTTGTTATAAGAGTTTTAAAGCCATTTTTTGTTGTTGTTGTTGTTGTTGCCGATATCCATTAGAATGCTTTGCATATCAGAACAAGCAACATGATACTTATTAGCCCCTTTGGAAAATAGGCTTCCACTAATGGTGCACTGCAGTTTGATTAATAAATTATTTTCTATTAGGATTATCCTTGGTCATGTAGAGTACCACCTCAGCCCGGTTTCTCCAGCCAGCCACATGGGTTTCCTTTCATATTTGAAGATGAAGAGTTCTAGTAGGGAATTCCTTGACAAAGTTGGAAGTGCTGGGCTCCTTGTGGCACGAGATAGGAAATGCTCTAACAACTGGCCACAGCACTTTCACCAGAGTTGTCTCCAATGCAGAGAACTTGTTTTATTTTGTACTATTTGTCAAGATCGAGAAAGACAAATATATAATAATTATACTAGTATTCATAATGACAATTGCTAAAATGAAGTTCAGTTACCATGAACATTTTATATTTAGGAAATGCATAAAGAATTATACTGGAGAATTAAATGCTGACTGAAATGATGTTTTCTTGGCTACATAAAACATGGATAGCATAAAAAAAAATAAGTGAATAAAGTAACTAGAATTATTATTATTTTTTTATAGATGGTGAACTTTAAAAAAAGAAAAGTGATCAAGAAGTTAGCTAAAGTAATATTGCTAAATTAACTATATCACGTTAATTGTTCTCTTTCTCTTTAGTCATTGATTCTTTCTTTAAAATACACATCTAAATTTCCATGATAAATGTTGTTTCTAATTTGGTTAAATTTTAAATAATGCGATTCCAGATTTTAGACAAGTAAAAACAAACCAGCATCAGATTATGAAACAGAAAATTTAAAAAAATAATAAACTCATTAGAAATTAAATAGATTACCTGGTAATTTTTTAAAATCTTCAACAGAAGCATTGTTCTTTGATAGTTTAGTTTAACCTGATGCATATTGAGCATGTCACTACATGGTGTATGGCAGTCATTGATACACATACTACAAGAGATTACCTAGTTGTCTATAGATGGTCTTGAGTATGAAATGTAGATAGCTTGACTTCTTTGCCCATAGTATATATGAGGTGTGATAAAAAATTTTCACACATTGCATTTAGTGTGGCAACACCAGCAGCTGGAATTCTGTGCATAAAATTTGAAATGCGCCCCTAGCTGTGCTAAAGCAGGATTGCATAATTTCTTGCTTATCATGCTATAATTGGAACACCACAGGCATACCAGCAGTAATTAGAATGTTTCAAAATGGCAGGCAGGCTTACGCAAGTAGTTGGTGTGCATCAGATTTTGTTGGAAGTTAAGAAAAACAGTTACTGAAATACATCAAATATTGCAAGCAGCATTTGGTGATACAGTACTCTCCAATGCTACTTTTGAAAGGTTTTGATTTAGAGAGAGTAGAACATTTGTTGAAAGTGTCTGGATGACTAGAAACTTTGCACATGGGCAGATCAGATAGTTGTTTGAAGTTGACATTCTTTTATGGCATGCATCAGACAATTATTACAGGAGATTCAGTGATGTGATTTGTTCCAAGCTTGTTTCATGCTTTCTCACTGCTGAACAGAAAGAGCATTGTGTACTTGTGTACTAGGATCTTGCAGAACAAGCAGAAAACAAATTAGAATTTTTTCAAAACATAACAGATAAGGTTATGGTCTGCAAACCAGTCTGTGCCAGGAAGGACAGATCAGATTGAAAGTAAAGACAATGAACCAAGTATTCTACATAAATGTTTTACAATGTCTACAAGGAACATTTTGCAGACAATGGTCAGAGAAGTGGAAATCCAAAAAGTAGTTGTGGCATTATGATAATGCATTACTATGATTCACTTTCCATGTGTCAATTTTTAGCTAAACACTGCATTCCAGTTATTGCAAACCCTGGTAGTATTTAATTTTTTTTTTTGTTCTCCAAAAAATTAGGTCTGTTCCGAAATGGAGTACATTTGATCATGTTTCCAATATTATTGCAAAATATGGAAGTGACTCTATGCTGGTTTTTGAAAGAATACAATAAGCACTTCCAGAAATTTTGGAATTACAAAAGGTGGCTACTTTGAAGGGTCACCTGTGAATGGTTAGAAAGGAGCATGGTATTACTGCAATAAATTCAGTCTGGAAACTTTTTGATCACACTTCATCTGTTATCTTATTTATGTCCAACATTCTTTAGAGGGAACTCTACTGCTTTTATTGGTTTCTTACACACTTATTTAAATGCAAAGAATCAGATAGTATTTATAATATACAAACAATATTTCACTTTCACCAGAATATTTAAAATTTGTTTTCCCTTTCAAGACTTGTTGATTTTTGTTAGTACTTTTAAATATTGTGTGAATGCCCAATTTTCAGTTGTTAATAATACATGTGAGTTTAAAGATAAATTTAATCAGCAAAAGGTACCATAATTCAGTAAATCAAGCAGTGATTACTATCTTGACATTGTTACTGAATGAGTATCTGTAACAGTCAAAAGAAGACTAGAGAAACCAGAGATCAGATGTAGAAATGGCATCACAAAGTTTACAGATATTTAGGGGGTCAGGAAGGAGGCTAACCTGTTGCCTGGTGAGGAATGCTCATTAAGAAGATTATTCTTTATAGGTATTTCTGTATGCAAACAAATGTTCTTTTTATTAGGCAACTAGTATTGATGATACAATCAAATTTTAGTTCGTACTCAGCAATTGTTTTCTTGAAGTTTCTCAATTTATTCTCTTTAGTTTTGATGAACATATGAAAACAATGTCTTTGTTGTAGTGTGGAAATTTACCTCTGTGGCTCTCCTTTTTAATACAGATTCCTGTTTAAACGAAAGGTAAGAGAAATTTCTATTTATGAATGCATTTGTTAGCTCACCATCACCAGGCTAAAAATAAAGTTGTATTGACTGATTTTATTTCCATTTTTAGTAAGCTGCCTCTTATTTCAACATTTGATTTAATCATGCATCTTTTTACTAAACTTGTATCTTCATGTTACCAGAGCTAATAAACAGCAAGGACGACTTAAATAATCTGTTTAGGTTATAAATTTGATTTGCTTGGCGATCATTTGATTCGCTTTATTTCTCAATATTTACAGGACATCTGGCTTGTACTTCCAGTATAATTTTCAGTATCTGCTGTGAACAGCTAGCCTAAACCAGTATGCGATGAGCTTCTGTACCAACTGGTGCTTTCCTGGATTTGTTTCAGTGTGTTTTATGTGGTGTTTTTGAAGATCCTAGAATGAAAGCAGCCTGTTAGGTGTTTGTTTGTCTGTGTGGCTGCCTGCTGGCACCAGTACAGCAAAGTGGACTACTATCTAGCTTACTGGTTGGTACTGACCTGACTTTCTAGAATATAATTAAGTTAGATTTTCTTGAAACCAACCACCTTTTTTGGAGGGCCAAAAAAGAAAATGAAAAGTTGCCATCATTTTCACTTTTTTTAACTAGACTTGTTATTTTTGTTTTGAAAGAAAAATCATCTACAGATTCTGACAAATCAACGTTGTTGCTAAATATTTCATGAATGCTAAAATAATGGTATTAATAACAATTTCCTTTTCCACCAATATATAAATAAATGTCTGAAGACTGTGGTGTTATATGCAGATTTATCGTTAAAAAAATAAATTAGGCCATGTAGACCTCCTGATATTTAACAAAATTATCTTTAATGAGCTGGTATCTAAAGCCTTGTGAGAAATGTCGATATGCATATAAGATATTATTACATTCTGTCTGTCTTATTCTTTCAAGTTGGTTAACTTTTGTATATTAGTGCTTGCTTTACATTGGTAAGAAAAAATTTGTAATTTTCTTTTTGTATATAAAACCAAAAATTTGACAGCCAGTTGGCAGGCTATTGGACTGCGAAGGTTGAGAACTAGAGTTCAGAGTTCATATCCTGGTAGACACTGCCCCAACCACCGACACCCCCTCCCTTGGCCTGGTTTCTTCTTACTCTTGACAAGCCAGTCACATGGGCTTTCTTTGGGCACTCTGGTTTCCTTTCACATCTAAAAATGAAGAGTTCTAGTAGGGATTTTCCTGCCAAAGTTGGCAGTGCTGGCCCCTCTTGGCACAGAATAATGCTCTCTAGCAGATACCTGTAGTACTACATTCTCTTACCAGGGTAGATTGCCTTGTAGATGCTGGTGAATGAAAAATGAATAACTAATCTAATAAAATAATTTTCTAAGGAGTAGAAAGCGAACATTATTGGTTTTTGTAGTAATATAAATTACACAGTTTTTATTCTGAGCAGATCTGTAATGTCTAAAAACGACAAATGGAAGACTGTTCACAAGAGACATTTAAGGGCATAAATATTCACTTTAATAAAATTGCTATTTTGTTGTTATCTTAATTATTGCTACAATCTATGATTATGAAGTAATAATCAAATTATGTCATTGGATCCAAGTCCATCATTAAATGTGGGTAGAAAGAAAATAGATAATAAATCATTTCATTATCTGGAAAAATGGACATTTGGTATAAAGTTATACTATTCTTTTAAAATGTAGTCCTCTAGTTAATACTAATTTAGTGGGGAGATGGTTAATGTAGTTCTTTTTGTGCTTGATTGTTGCAATTGCTAAGCTTTTTCAGATCCTTCTATGTGGGTTTTCTTTCATTTCAGCCAGAAGAGCTCTCTTAGGTATTTGTAGAAGGCAGTAAGCAGGCACCTAAATTGTTCTGTGAATTTTAAACTGAGACACTGCACATTGCTCTGAGTTTTAAAATGCCTTCTGTTTTTTGGTTGTTTCATTAATTTCATGACCATAAAGGTTTCTTAGAATGTGATTTGTAGTTAAGTGTCCACATAAAGTTATTTTTTTTTATTTCTCTTATTGAAAGTTGATCTTGTAATATCTTTTGTTACTCAAATGTATTCCAGAATTTAAATAATGATGATAATAAACTTCTTGTTGGTTATATTCCATTAATAAGGTAACTAACTGTATATCTTGTAGAAAATGCCAGAAACATCATCTTCATATGACCAAACTACAGTTTAAGCATTGCATTGAAAGAGAGAATTAGATGGGAAAAGAAATCAACAAAGTTCAGTTATTAATTGTAACATTTTATATATCGTGATTTTTTTTTCTTTGGTTCTTCTGCAAGTTTGAAATTCACTGGATTTAGGAATGAATTACTTGCACCAGATGGCTGCTATGAACTTCCCCTTTAGACATTTTTAGCATCACCCAGGACAGTTGTAATTAGACAGGAAGTTGTCATGTCAGAAGTGACAGTGAAAAGTGAAACCGAGCAAATTTATAATAACATTTTTAAAAAAAAAGAGGCAGTTTCAAAAATTAATATTATAAAATCTGGTAGCGTAAATCACCACCATATGTTATGCATGCTAAGAGGTAAGAGTTGCTACTGACAGGTCAAATTGGTTAGACATGTTGGTAGTTAAATAACTGCATTGCTGCTGTTATAGAAGCTGCATTGTCTTGAGGAAGAGCTGATGTCATGTTTTTCAAGTTTAGCTTTTAATGTGAAATTCCTGGACAGTGTGACAAGAACACCAAAATGAGAAGCCTGACAGTTTCTTTCTAGTGCATGAAGTAAAGTTGGACACTTTTTTATGACCTGTTAGAAAGATAGATAGTGATGAATGATGACATAAAATGGAAAGGTGAGATTCCAGTTAAGACACAAAGAATGATGTTGGCAGCAGTTGGCTAAAACCCCTCAGTGCACAGGTGAAGTGAAATGTTAATATGTTGTTTTTGATTTTAAGGCACGGTCCATTGATCTGTGTAGAGAGGAGACAACAGAAATGGTTTTTATGTAATTGGATGACAGTAAATTTTCTTAAAAGTGGCTCTCAGCAGCAATCAATCAAATGACAGCTCATGTTTTCAACAAATGTCAGTGATCTTACTGGCAGTGAATCTGAAGAAAAAGGAAGCACACATTTACAGCAAACATTATAATGGTTTTTAATTAATTTATTGGGGGAAAATTATGTGTGTTCTGAAAAAAGGCTACACAAATAGCATGTAATGTTGTTACAAATTTTCAATGTCTATCTGCCTCTGGGTAAATTTCTGTTTTCTAGTTGCTGATCATTAAACTATTTTAAATGAGAAAAAATATATACACAGTTTATTTTGCTATTAAAATATTTGCAAATGCTTCATATTGTAACTAAAATAATTCACAAAATTTGTCTTCAAAGGAAGGAATGATAAATAGTGAAACTGCTATCTGTACTCACTAACAGAAAACACACAACAATATGCTATTAGCTCTGTTGTCCATCCAAGCACAAGTGATGAAATCAATGCTTCCTGAAGAAGAATTTCTGTTCATTTTAATGTTTGCTTGTATAATCTGACTGTTGTCTGGAAAATATCTTTTTTTTTTTGGGAAGTTCTAGATGTTAAACAAACCTTTTTTAGTATATTATCATGCAAAAAAATTAGTAATTAAGAATACATTGGGAAAATGAATCAGTTTGTGCAGTAAGAACAGGAAGAGTATGTTCATTCCATACAAACAATCAGGAGATTAAACCCAAGGATACAAGAATCATCTGTAATTTTATTATTTTATAGAGATCTTAGCAGTATCTTAATGAAGTTTGTTTAGTCACATTGTCTTTTAAGGATCTCTCCTATCTCTGTCGTCTTGCCTTTTGAAATCCACTGCACTCTTTTCTACTATAACCATTTGGAGGTCTAATAAACTTTGGCACTCAATGCTTTGTTTTGAAAAAACGTTTTAACTGGAATTTAGTACAAAGGTGTCCTACTTTTCTTCTACTTTAGCAATGCAGGAAAACGGAATACTTTCACAACGATACTGTTTTGTCGACGTTGATTTAACAGGCGGCGCGCCTGGGTCTGTTATACTCTTTAAGATCTTTTTATTGCACTTTCAGAAACACCCAGATATCTTTTTACCTCTTCTGTCTTTTAGATTTCTTATCCAGATCTGTTCTTGCCATAGATTTTTGTTGCTGATTCACAAGTAATCCAACATACCACATGTTTCACACAAGCACACACAGCTTTCCACCATACCATGAAACACGTGTGTATTGCAAACTTTATTTTTCGGTGAAAAAAAAAGGGGGAAGTCAAAGAAAACAAAAAAAAATATTGGTTTTCTCTTTCTTCATTGAACTTTTAAGAGATCTTATTCTCAAGTGTCAAGGGTATTGTGTGTGTCATAGGGGATTTTTAGTTTTATATGATACCCTTTTTTTATTGTTGCATAATTCTGAGCTTACTCAAAATAAACCGTTAAAGAAAACCTTCAGTTCCTTTTTTTAGTGTTTATGAAATAAGTTATGAAACAAAAAATTCACTGTGGCTATAAGATCACAACATTATCTATAGATTTAATAATATTTTTATATTGCATTATGTAGTTTTTATGTAGTTTGCACGCACTTAGCCAATTATGCTATGCTGTGGTTTAGTGGTTAGACGACTAAACTGCTGGGGTTAAGGGCCAAAGTTAAAATCGTAGTCGGGATTAGTTATTTGATGTACGTACCTCCCTCACTCCCTCAGCATGGTCTATTCTTCACTAGCTGGCCACTGCTTGGGGTTTTCCCAGGCACTCCATTTTCCTTCCACTGAAAATGAAGGGTTTTTGCTTGGACTTTTGCATATGCTCTCCTGTATGTAAGCACATGATCCTTAATGTCATAGCCAAGATAGGTATTCATATTCCCTATAACCAGGAAAGCATACAGCAAGGACCTCTAGATTTTTTTTTTTTTTTAAATTAAAATTTGGCCTTAAGTACCACACATTACAAACCTATATTTTGTTGTTGTTTTCATCTGTTTACCTCCAGACTTTCTTTTTTTTCCTCTGTAAGTGACATCCTTCATGTGTTCTGATGGTTTATCTCCAAGGTGGAAACTCTTCCTAACCCTTCAAGAGAAACAACTATCTCTTTAGTAAACTTAAAAACACTGCTGCACCAGTCAGGATTTACTCTTATGAGTAAATTATTTAGTTAATTTACATTTTTTTAAAATTTTTTTTACCATTTAACAGCTTCAGAGTAATCAGATTTTTGATAAAACAGTTGCTGAAAAGTGTTCACCTCCCTGTAGAGCGTATTGCTACCTTATGTTTTCATGTATAGCAAATACTTTAATTTCTCTTCCTATTGTATCTCCACTTTCATGGGCTTATCATGTATTGTTTATTGTAACATTAAAATTGCTACCAAGTAAATATTCAGCCAGTTGAAACTTTCAGAATATTCATATTTGTGTTCGTATCATCACAGTGTTGATATTTAATGGCGTCCTTAATATTAGCTTTCTAATGTTCTGGCATGGGGCAAATATTCTACAATTTTCTGCTTTGGTTGACTTTTAGTTGTCACTGATAATAATTTTTAACTAATTCATTGACAGATTTTCTTTGGTTCACTTTCGCTTTATATCCTTTCATAGTCATTCATTTGGATTCAGATCTGGAGACTGTAGACCATTATGAAATCATTTTTGTACAAACTCTTTCAGTAGTTGGATCATTTTCTTTGAATAATGATTTTTTTTCTTATAGTGTCCATTGATGAAGAGCTTCCTGACAACTCTTCCATGCAATTCATAATTATGTGCGTACTCTTACTGTTTGAGGATTAACAATAGTTTTTCCTATAGTAGCTTTTTTTTTGCCAATGCAAAGCAGTTTTTCTTCTATCGTCTTTTAACATTATCATTCTCTCTCTTCTCTCACTTGCCTTCTCTGGACCACCATTTGTAGGCCTATTAATTATAACTGTGGTTGCTCTGAACTCTACAATGATGCTCTGGTCTGATGTATTGGGTAAACACCCTGTTAAATTCTTTTGAACCCTTTGTTCTTCAGAACTATCACCCACTCTCTCAGACTTGCTCAGTATTCATTGGTTTTCATGTTGATGAGTAAATAAACTGCACTGAAATCACTTCTTTTGTAACTTTTACATAATAGAACTGATTTACATCATTTATTTAATCAAAGAACACTTGGTTTACATTTTTTTAAAAAATCACATTTAAATTTAAACAATTTTCCAAATCTGTTTGAATATCTGAGTATTTAGGAGTAATTTTTATACTGCAATATGTAATTGGCATATGAAAGTGGAGTTCACAACACTATTTTCCTATTATATTTGTTATACATAAACATCAGGTGACAGTCTTTACAGCTAGGTAAACACATTTGAGCAAAGGCTTAATAATACTCTGAGATGGTTAAACACATTTCTGACTCACTGTACATATATTTTCCAACATATTTGGTGATTCTGATGAGGAATTAATTAAGCAATAGGAATAATAACGGTTTTAAGTTTAAAAAATTTTAAAGCATGTGTGTACCTGGTGCTGATGATAAAATGTCAGTCTTTATTTTAAAAATTTAACTTTGAGAGGTTCTATCAGAAGGCTCACTGCTGACTAAAGTGTCCAATGAATTGGTAATGTTCAGTATGCTGCAACAAGTTAGTGATCTTTGTGCTCAGTCATATTCTGAGATATTTTTAAAAAAGAAAAAAAATTGCAGTATGATTTGCATTTGTGCTGTTTGTTGTTGTTTTATCACAAAGTTCTGTTTAGAAACAGGTTAAATTATTTCTCAGATGTTTACATGCTACCATTTAATTTAGAGTAAGTACTTCTTTCATGTTGATGTGAAATTATATATTTATCTGGATGTTCTTACTGATTCAACAACAACTACTAGAAGATACTCAATTTTGAGTCCTGGAATTTTCTTTCTTTACATGTATAAATTCTGCTTTTATCATTTGAAAGCAGCAGACTGTTACAGTGCATAAAAATTATCAACTTATTTTCTTTATTTATCTTTTCACTATCATAGACAATTAAATTTTGGCTGTAGAAGTGCAGTGTTGTAGTTTGTCAAGAAAGATGACAAAAGTACATTAGAATCTCTAAAACATGGAGTTGCATTATAAATCTTTTCAGACTGAGGTCACTGCAGATAAAAATACTTCTTTATTTCAGCTATTTTCAGCAAGTGTTTTGCTGTAGTTGTTCTGAGAGAATATACAAAGGTAAAAGTTAATTAGTGATACAACATATTGTATAAAGAGTGGATGGAATAGAGATGGTGCTATGAGAAGATTGAATTAACTTTCTAAAATACTTAGATAAAAAATGTACTAAAGTAACTTGGCTTAGTGTTTGAGAAGCCATCTGTCTAAGCTAAGTGACTTATCATTTTATGACTCATTTCATTTCTCTAAAGCAAAGGGAAGATACATATCTGTTTCCCTTAGGAAATGGCATGGAACTGAGGTTGGATGAAATAAACAAGCATCTTCTCTCTAAACTCACTGAAATGCAGCACCTGAATTCTGGTTATGTCTAAGCATTTGACTAACATACATGCTCAAAGTTGATTCTTTACTTTCTTATTTCTAGTTTCAATGATACTCCATATGCTGATAGTTAGGATACAGTTTTCTTTCAAGCTTCCTGAATATTAGTTGGTGGTTTAATGTAGTGCATTTTTATTATTTTGTCTTGTCTTTTATTTAAATTTTATTTAAATGAGCTATTATCATCAATATTTTTTTGTATAATGTTCGCTCTGTGACAGATTAGACAATAAATAATATGTATGACTCATTTGTATAACTCATTTTATTAGGGTAGGGAAAAGTCATTAAAAAAACTAGTAATTTTAGGCATAGATCCAAAGACGACAATACAGATCATGCAAGGTTAAACTATGAGAAATGGTATCTCCAGCTTTTATATTCTAATTTTTCTTTATATATTTTTTATAAATAAAATACGTTATTTGGTAGCCATTCATACCTAATTTTAAAAAATACGCTAACACTAATGATCAGTAACACAATCCAAGGGACCAAAGGTGTCAAATATTAATTTCAGGTTAATGTTTTATATAGGGTAAATCTATAAGCATTAGTTTGTTTTGAGTGACTAAACTTAATTTTGAACAAAGAAAATGAAAAACTATATTATATTTATCTATAATTTTTTGTTTGTTTTGGGTTGTTTTTAAAAATATTGATATGTTGTTTTTTTCCAATTTTTCCCTAAGCCAGAAGAGGTTAGAGATCCAAGCCAATTGCAACATTTTATTGAGCAAACAATAGAAAACTTTCGAAAAGTGCAACTTGACCATCATTGATTTAAAAATCAGACAATGTTGCCTCGTGTATGTCTGAATATTGATTGGTTGTTAGGTTAGCAACAGTGTCAGAGAATTATCAATGACTAAAAAGGTCATTTATTTGGAAGATTCTATGATATTTAACAATGGTAGGAGTGTGAAAGAAGATTAGGTAGTTTGGAGAATGCAGAAATGGAGAGAGCAAAAAATCTAATGTTTACGAAAATTGAAGTAGGAGTTGGAAATTTTTGGTGATGAGATTAGTTTGAAGCTACCAGAAAGGCAAGCCATTGGGCTTCTGGTTAGCCTACTATTAGACTACCACTGGTGAGGCCCATGTTTGATACCCAGTCAGGTCAGCTTGATTTGATGTACTTCCTTGACATGGTTTCTTCTTGCTCTTCTTCACTAGCTTCTCATACGGACTTGCTTTGGGCTCTAATTTTCTCCCACATCTGTGAATAGAGTTCTAGTAGAGCTTTTCCTACTGAAGTTAGATGTGCTAGACTCTTGTGGCATAGGATATGCTCTAACATTTAACTTAGACATTACACTTTCATCAAGTGTTGTTTCTCTTATAAACATTGGTGTATTAAAAGAAAGGCTTCTACAGAGAGAATTCTGCTGCTCTTATGAAATTTGTCAATCATATTCCTGTTATTTAGCTATTTTTGCTTAGATGAAAATAAGAAATGGCCTTGAAAACTAGAGGAAACTATGGCTGCATACTCTATAATGAAAGAATCATGGTGGACATTGAAAACATATTTGGGTCTGAGTTTAACTATGGTAAAATTCATGTATAGTCAAGAGATTTGGAGTATTCAGCTGACTTTGGTTCAAAGAGATCAAAACACCAAAAAGAGATCTCTCAAAGTGTTCATGTTAGCATTTATTTTAACATTTCATTATAAATAGTGTGTGAAATTTGAATGAAACCTCCCACAGGGTAGGTGTATTAAATAAGCATTGTGGCAGTATGTTTTATCCTTCTGTTTTGTTATCAATTACTTTTGTTGTATGCTTCAACCAAAAACTTGAGCATTTCAACTTTAATACTTTCTAACTTTAAGTCAATGCTTTCATACAAATATAGTTTGATGGCAATTCAAGTAAAAGATAATGTTGTGATTTCATTGTCATCTGGTAATCTGAAGACTTTGATGTGAAGTATAGCTAAAAGTAACTTGTTGCCATGGTGAGGCGATGGTTGATTTTACAGATTATTTTTTCATTTGGGAGTAGATAATACTCTTATAACTATATATTTGAGTCACGAAAAGTTTCATATTATTTGATTGGGTATTTCTCTTTAAAATTTAGATTTTGGCCTCCTTTCCACGTGTCAGTTAAGGTCTAATAAAATAAAATATAAATACCCCCAGAATTCTAATAATTTGATTTAATAGTTGATTCAAAAAGCCTGCTTAAATTGTTTTTTTTTATCTTGACTGGCATTTTTATCATTTGATTAAGCTTGCTTGATGGCATGGATTATTTCCATGTTGACCAGTTAACTTGTATGTTTGTGGTTTATCAGTCTAGGGTAGATAACTTAGATTCTTATTACACAAAGGAGACAGCTCTGTATTGAATAGAAAATTAATACAAGCTAATTTTTGCCAACACTAGCAATGGTGGAAGTCTGGTTTTCAATGCTTCAATTAAATAAAAGTATTTTGTACCAAAGGAATGGGTTTGCTCAATTAAGCTGCTTTTGCTAGCACTAATGATTCCTAGTTTCCATGTATAGTAGAGTCACAGACTTTCAATGTTGAATAATTTTATCCTATTGTATAGCACCTAGTACCTCATAACTTGACAACTAGATGGAACTATATGTATTAAGAATGCTATGAAGTATAGCTTTCTCGGTTCTATCTGCATAGTCTACTTCCATGGCCTAATAAATGTGATAGCATGTGAATTGGGGGCAAGAAAAGGAACTACATTAAAGCTGCTTTATTGGCAGCACCAAAGAAACTTGTATCCACCACAAATGTCAGGACTGATTTAAACAAACAAACAAAATTTATGAAAGTTAATAAGCATGGAGGTGGTTTAATGTTTTAAATTTGTGACATTTGATTTAAGGTGAAGGAAGGGGTGATATAACATTGGAAAAAAGAACAAAAAACTAAATTCCATTAAAATGTCTAACTTTTGTTTTCTTTAGGCTATTCTGTTGTTGTACAAAATCATTGGTAGTTACTGCCATGTCTGTAGTTAGTTGCAGAAGTTACTGAGCTGGAAGCTAAGGTGGATCTTTTTCTGTGTTAGATACTGGAGGAATTCTGGTAGCAACTTCAGTGCAGAGCTAAAATGTGGTGCAGTCTGGGAGATTGCTTTCTAAGACAGCCAAATTATTAATTTTAACGTTGGGATGATCCAAATTCTGGTTACATAATTAATTGCACACTGGAACTGATGTGGTTACAGAAAGTGAAAATTTCTTGAAAGAAAACAAAAGAAAAATTTTCTTGAACTCTTAATGTTTGATTTTTTCTGAAAACAATAAATTATTGCAATTATTTTTTAAAAATCATATTTTACTTTTTCATCTTTTTATAGCTTGTTAAAATTTAAGCTTCATGTAGAAGTTGACATTTAAAATTGAGAATATGCAAAATATTACAACTATATTCTATCGTTGTTACTCCCTCTCACAAATATGCCTGACAACTGGCTGGCATAACTAAATGGCCCAAGGGATTTTTGATTCGTGCACATAAGCAAGCTTGGCTCCAATATTCAACAGCACACGATTTTGCCTTTATTCATCATCAAACAGAATTATTGCGTCTGTTTCTGCTGTGTAGATCAATGATCAATAAAGCGTTTACCACTACAGGAATGAAGACTACCTATGTATTTAGCATTGGTTGATTTTGTGAAAGGATGTGATGGTATGGGTAGATGCCTTTTAACCACTACACCTATTTTTTAAGCATTTTACAGCACACAAAAGTAAGAGCAATCACATTGTCATTGAAAATTACATATCACATTCCATTATAGGGTTCTATTACACACTGGTTTTACAACAAAATGATAAATATGGTGAACATTTTTCTTTTCTGCTCAGTCACTCACTCTTCAGTAATTTGACCAAATGTGCTCAATTAGCATTTTGTGTTCTATGTTATAATAAGTCAGTTTCCAATCCTCCGGCTTTATATTACTAATCTATAAATAAAGCTGTGTCCAGTTACATAAGATCAACATTAGGGAAAGTTAGTCACATTTGGTAGTGCATCAGATCACTGCATCAACATGGTGTCATTATTGTTGTTTTGTCTTACGAAATCTAATCCTGATAAAGAAAGTCCTGGAAGAAAAATGGCAGAACTGACATTATCCAAAAAGTCTCTAACAATGAATAAAGTCTTCCAATATTTATGGTTGGCAGCTTCTTGGCTTTTCCAAGATGAATGGTGTAGTGGTGTAATTAAGTGCAAGGCTCGTTGTGATTGAAATGGTCACCACACAAATTTAACCAAATCTTGGTCGTTCATCTTTCAGTGATCAGCATTAGTGCAACATCAGGAATAAGAAAATCATTACTGGTAGTCCATAAAAAACATTGTAGCCATTTTAGACAGTCCAGGTTTTGACTTGTACTTCAACTCAACTTATGGATAGAACAAAAATAAAAATCACTAAGTATTATTTTCTGAAATAAACTAAATTTGTTCATTTCAAACAGACTTCAGAAATTACTACCCATGACATTTGCCGATTGGGTGAGTAGCTAGCTGTTAATGCACTCACTGAAGAATGCAAACTTATCAATCAATACCATGTGCACATTCACCAATTATGATCTATCTGTCCTTTTCAATCCTAATTATATGTATAAATCCCCCAACAAATCCTCTACCCCACTTCAAAATACCACCCAGAAAGTCTGTCTGTCATATGCAGCAGCTTTTGAGATGGAAGTAGATAAGTTTGCTGAAGAAAATGGCTGTAATATGGCTATACACAAGAAATAGTGTCAACAAGAAATTTTTTTTTCAAGTACAGGACTACAAAAATAAAAACAAAACAAGAATACAAATTGCCACTGCAAAGCTAGGTCGACTAACACTGAGGATGAGTTGGTGGGATGTGCTATGTGTCATGGACTTAGTACTATACAACTAAGATTAAAGGTCAAATCGCAACTGATGACCACTGTATTTACATTCCTTTACATTATTCCCTATCTCTCCCTTGCTGGTGTACAGTATTCATCATGGTGGCTTCTCAGAGGTGTGTACCATATTCTGTGTCAAATTTCTGAATTTGAGTATGCTGTAATATCTTAAAATCAAATAAAAGCGTCAAAGATAGATAAAACTGACACTTGGCATATCAAAGTAAGGGATTTAACAGCACAAATGACATAAGATCACCCGATGCCATGCAGTAACTAAAAATAGACACTTGGTTTTTGATACTAGAACTGATGGTAATTTTTTCTGTTTGCTTTAGATATCTCCGTGAATACAAACATGTTTAAAAACTATTTCAACATCTTTCTTATCCAGATTATCTTACAAAGTAGTTCAATTATGTGCACAATAGCTCATTAATATTCATGAGCCTGGGAGTGCTGTAGATATCCATGTGCTGCGGCAGTGTTATGAAGGACAGGTTGAAAGATTGGCTAACTACCGTAGCTGATAGCCTACTCCATATTTAGTTATCTATGAATGAAGGAAAGAAAACTGGAAAAATTATCAAAATTCGACTTATTCTTGGATTATAGATCAATGTGGAGTATATGGTATTTATTTGTAGTTCATGTTCATGGCAAACTAAAGACACTTTCAATACTCATAATATGCCATTTTTGCTTGATATAAATCATGCCGGAAATGCATTGCCACCTTAAACTTTTTTGCTCCAATTTGAAAATCCCTTAGATATCAGAAGTATGTAAAACACTGCTTAAACATACAGATGAACCTGACGGTGATCCGGTAAAAAGATGAGATTTTGCAGCACCATTTGGTTTCATACAGGCTCATGGTGAGATAATGCAGCAAACAAATGCTCAGTATCTCACCATGGTATCTTAACATTTTCTGCATGGTGTCAAAATCAATCTGCCAACCTGGTCTTGTTCTACAGACCTATCAGACATTTTTTAAATGAGCTTAATTGGTATGTGTAACATCACCAGTCGATATCTGAGACACACTAGGAATTTCTTCATGTCTTACTGGAGGAAAGAAGAAATATCCCAATGTAATACATCCCAAACTACCCTATTTTTTAGATTAGCATAGCTATGAATAGTTCATCTGTGATTTCCTTTATGATGATCAAGTAGTGCGCGCACACTAGCATGTGTACAAATTTATAAGGGCAAGTAGATGTCAGTAAACATGTTTCTAAATATTGTTGCATAATATATTTTTGCAAGCATATTAATAACGGCTATGATAGCAAAGTTATTACCTTGCTTTCCTTTTCTGCAGTCAGTTTTTACAAAATCATAAAAGATCAGTGAGTTAATATCTGATCTTTTGCATGTCTTGATTTAGCTAGGTTTTAGCATTTTCTCTCTTTATAAAGTGTGACAAGTTTAAAAGATTTCTAACTCTTATGCCAAATGCAAGTCGTCTTTTTTTCTTTTGATTTCCATGTTATTGCTTCTTTCTTGTGTATAATTTAGGTGCTCATATATTTTACTTTAAAAAAAAAACAAAACGTTTTGCTGACATTTAAGCAGTATTACCAACTCATATTTAAGTCATTTTCATCATTGAAATTTCCATGCTAGTGATAAACCTAGATTGTTTATTTGTGATATTTGCTTATTGTTTGTTGAAACATCTTCCTACCTGTGTTCTAACATGTCTCTATATCATTTATGTGATATTGTTTTGTTTGGTAATACTTTGGAAAGTGCTGCAGCTCTGGACATGTGACTTTTGCATTGTTGATCACATGACACTGTCTTTAATTGACATAAACATGGTGATGTCAAATTGTTTGCTATATTTATTATATCAGGCCCTTCTACAACAAAATTCTTTCCCATCCATTCACTCAATTCGAAATTTTGTAGCAAGTATCATGCTTGTAGAAGAGTTAAAATGCCAAAGACAAACCTCTCTCTCAATTTTAAGCTGGGTGCTGCAAATCATGCACAATCTGGAACAGTTGTTGAAGCAATTTGGAAATTGGGAAACATTGTCATTTCTATTCTGTTAATGATTAATTGGAGTTTCCAGGATTCATGTTGCAGGATTGCGAAGTGTTAGGTGCAGTCCAAGAAGTAATTAAATGTGACCAACATTGAGAATGAAAATTAGTACAACAATACCATGGCAACATTTATAGTGAACAATGATAGCAGAATGTTGCTCATTGAAATAAACCTAGTAATAGACTGTAAAACCAATAGCAATTAATTTGTTTCATGTTTTAAAATTTATTTACCCCCCTCTCTTCCTAGACAGGCAGACAGCAGTTCCAGAACAACTTGGTTTCAGATCACACGTGATATGTAATAATTTTCTTTCCTATGTGTCACTGATAAAGCAATTTTATGTAAAAATTACTTCAACATTTTAAAAAAAAACTTTATTTTTAATTTTTTAATTTTTTTTTTACCACTCGTGGATTTATGCTGTCTTTCATGTATCTTCACTGTTACTTGGTTGATTCTGTCATTTGGAAATATCCTTCTATAGCTTAGTTCCTACATAACAATGCTTTGATAGCTGCTGATTCATATAAAAGTTTGGGTTTAATTTTCAATTTTCAACAGATTGACATTTTTGTTCCCAGTAATCACTCACCCCTAACTTTTGAATTCTGATGGGTTCCATTAAACATCTGGGTGGCAATTAGGACTAATAAGGTAACCATTTACTTTCACTTTGACCAAGTTATTTTTTTATCACTGTTTGATTGCCAGAGAAAATTTTCCTCCCCCTCCATCTAAGGAATAAAAATGCTTCACTTTTAAGTAATTTTACCACCACACTCTTTTCTGCTTTCCAAGCATTATCAACCCATTTAATTGTGATACACAGAGGGAGACACGTAGTCTTCCTGACTGGAATGATCATTTCACACCATTTCCTTTTTTAACTTTTTTTTGAAGGTTTTATTAATGCAAATGTGTATTGGCTGCACTTGTGAAGTCATCTCATCTTGGATTATATGGAAAAACTACAAAAGTCAATGATCCAAGAGCAATCTTCACTCCATCAGTGTGATGCTCTTTAAATGCATCAAGCCCTAACATCAATTCAGAAGGGTTAAGGTCAGTGAAAGCACACGTCACAGTCAGTCAATTCATATCTGTCATGCATCTTACCTTTTTTCTTTAGGTTTACACCTCTTCAAAAATTGTTCCTTTTTTAAAAACAGTACCTGAAGCTACCATTAGTACAGCACATTATCAGAGTTATGGAAAAATGCAGATTATCTCATCATTTGATTTACATTTTGTCTGATTAAGTAGTTGCTTATGTTTCTTAATGCATATCACTGGAATAAGTTCTTTTTTTTTTTAATTTGCTGGTAGATGTTGATGCACATTGAAACTTTTTATGATGCGTAAAAGCACTGATGCTAAACATAACAAGAACAAAAGTCCTCATATCCATACTTTCAAACTTTATAAGTGTCTCAGTAGATACTATCCAGGATTTGCTAGAGATCAAATGATTACATGGGACAAAAAAATAACTTTTTGTCTGCTACTGAGCTATATGTAGGTGTCCTTTATCAAATCAAGCAGCTGATTCCAAATCTGAAGTCAGAATTGACCCAGAACATCAGGATTTGTAGTTACAGAAAAATGTCATTTACATTCATTGTTTGTTAATAAATCAAGCACATTGCAAAATTCATTTCACAATATAAACACATTGAACAATATAAATGCATTGTATAAAGTATACATTTTGTCTCTGAAGAAACCAACAATAGACCCAATCATGTTGGAGCTGAATCTCCCCTGATAGTGGGTCTCCACTGACTTTGTGTTGGTGGAACCTCTCATGCTCATCACTCTCAACAACAAGGTTGGCTGGAAAGAAAATGCAACTTCAGCAACATATGTCAACCATTTCTTCAAAGGCTTTTATCATGTCTTGAACCAACTCAGCATAGTTGTCTGCTTTGTGGTTCCCAAGGAAATTGTAGACCACCAGTTTGAAAGCCTCCCACACATCCAGCTCCAGTGGGTTAAGCCTTGACTGGAAGACTGGATTGGAAAACCAAATCACAAATTTGTGGTCTGACAAATATTCCAGTCTTCAACTTGGCATCAGTTAAAATTGCTCCAAATTTTTCTTTCAGATAAAAAAATCCCATACCTTCAACACTCATTGCCTTTACAAAGCTCTTCATTAGGCCCAACTTTATATGCAGTGATGGAAGAAATATTCTTTGTGGATGTACCAGTAGCACATGTTACACATTGAATTTTCCTGGAGTATGATCTGTTCTTGATAGCCATTCTTTGATCTTATAGTGATATGTATCGTCTCAGCTATTCCACAAGCACAAGAAGCATGTGTGTTTGGTTTACCCAAGCTGCAGACCAAGCAATAGGCCTATCACTTTTAAGTCACTGCATATGTTCCACTTGTGGTCATCATATTTGCTGAGTTTCAGTAGTTCCATGGACTTGTATGTCTCTTTCATACCGACAGCATGCGCCACAAGCACAGATGGCTTTCCATTGCCATTGTGGAGAAGCACAGCTTTCAGACTGAGTTTGCTGGAGTTGATGAATAACCTCCATTCATCAAAATGGTGTTCATATCCTAGTTGCTTCATGAGGCTGTTCATATCAGTGCAGTAGCACACACTATTCTCCATATGGTAGAGTGCTGCCAAACTAACATGGTGTACATGAAAATGAGAAATTTTCATGCTTTCTGCCAATAAGTTCCACTCTTGCAAACATAAGCCCAACAATTCTGCCTTCTGCTTAGACAGCTCCAGGTTGATCGGGTGATTCTGCTGATTTGTAAAGCTCAGTTTTATCAGAATTATCACTACCATCATCACTCTCAACGTCAGCAGTAACTGGTGGCACAGGTACCAGGTTGTCCTTGTCATGTGGCACAGGTTTTAGTGCTGAGTCACAATCTGGATATATTATCTTGTTTTTGTTTTTCTGAGTGAAACCAGCCACTTTAGCCATGCAGAAGTAACAGTCAGTCAGATGATTCTTCGGCTTCCACCATACCATTGGCATGGCAAATGGCATCGACGTTTGTTTCCCATTCAACCACTGTGTCTGTCTGGAGGTACAAAGAGTGCAACTGTTGTCTTGGTCGCCCACCTTGCAACTGAAGTAGTACTTGTATGTGATCTTGACGATTGATTATGTTTTCCCATTGGTTATGAGACGTATATTTGCCACATAGCAAAAGCAGTCTGCACTGTTCAGACACTTTCATCTATTCATATCAATCTGAAATAAAATAATATTTTATCATGTATTAAAAGGTGAATAAAAAAAAACACAACAGCATTGTTTACTAAATAAAACTAACCAAACACATCGAAAATATAGATTTCTTACAGAGTAACTGCTACCATACCCAAACAGTGAGAAGAACAACATGCAACTGAACTTCACTACAATGCATGAGGCATGGTACCATTTATTTCTGAAACTAAAAATTCTTACACATTCAGTTAATTCTGATTTCAGATTTGAAAGCAGCATACTCGAATTAGTCTAAGACATACTTTTACTTAAGTAGCAAATTGGTTGTTGTTCACTGTTATAAACTAAAAGGAACTTCCTTTGGGACACACTCTGACAGTGTGTCATGGTTTGAGATATATGTGATTATACTGCTTCCTGATTTTCACATAAGTAACCATGTAATGCTGTCATTTTGTCACTTAAGCACTTCATTGCCAAATTGGTCATTTTTAAATGTTGGTTAATATAAAATGGCACTTTAGCAACAGGAATGAAATTTGATAGCCACAGGAATTTCCAGAGGGATTGGTAATGTTGGAGCAACTAAACATAATATGGCAGATGAGTTTTTTTTTTTGGTGGGGCAGATGCTCTTAGCATAAGATATTGTCATTTCTAGGTTTCTGGACTCTGCACCAAACTTTTGGTAATGTTGCTGCTGACAGTATGGTGGAAACTGATCCAAATCAGCAATACATCACCAGGATTACTTTTCAGTCTTAATGTTTCTGCATAGCAAATCAGTTGAAATCTGACCTTCAAAATGCAACAGGTATCAATATCTGAAACCAAACTTTATATAATCAGTTTCGGATTAAGGTGTGCAGTCAAGAAAAGCGTGTATTTGCATAACACTAACCATGAGAGACTGGACCTGATACTTTTCATGGATAAGTCTAGATTTTTTTTGGATATTACAAACTGATGTGCTAGGATGTGAAGAAGGCCAAGGGAGATGTTTCAAAATGCAAACATCACAGAACAAGATTGCAATGTATATGGCTTATTTTTGCTATGAGAATGGATTAGCTTAAATGGCAAAACTGACCTTCATATATTACAGAGCAACACCATGGCAGATTTAAGGTAGAGATGAGATCATTGATGTTTACATGGTGCTATTGGGTCTTCATTCTTATGGATGATAATGCCTATCTACATCTTGCTCAGATAGTTGACCAGTGCTGAAGCAGAAAAAATTGTCCATACAGAGTGGTCAGCTTAGGCCATCTAATTTTAAGACCTTAATCAAATTGAATACATTTGGAACATAGTTCAGCCTGTACTACTGTATACCTTGCAGCAACTTGGTGACAATATTTAGGGGACCATTGAGAGCGAGAGATGTTTGTGCCCAGTTATCATTCATGCTAAAGGTTCTCATACCAGATACTGAATGAATTTCTGAATAGAAGTTTTATCACTGGGGCAAAATGTCAGATTTTGAGTGCACTATTTTGATAATTTACAATCTTTGACTTTGATTGGTGCCTCACTTGACTTGTTGTGACATCATCATTTATTAATATCTTTGACATTTACCATCATTAATGTTCTCTAAATTATCGTTTACACATTCCAGCTTTATTTTCCTTATGGTACCTAAATGCATTAGCTTCCAAAACATCTAGCACAGCCAGGAGACTTTTGGCCATCTTGTTTTTGGCAGATTTTAGCTGCAAATTTTGACAGGCTTTTTTCTTATATCCTTGTTATCACTGCCTTAGATGCATTTCTACTCCTGGTTTTATAGAGCATTTGTGGTTTTCCCCTGTCTTGTTATTGTTGTCCTTGTTTATATGGACTATCTGCACATTACTCATTACAGTTCATTCATTGGCTGTGACTTATATTAAAAAAAGAAATTTTGAAAAGATGGAACTTTATACAGAGTCTTGGGTCTTTCTTCCATTTTCATTTAACTATATTTTTGTGAAATATACTGATTTTCTAAACTTAGAGTGAGTTTGGTATTTAGGAAAGTTTTCTTGCTGTCTTGTTTAGGTCAGAACCCCAGGCTTTTGTTCTCACATTGTTATTTGTGAATACTACAAACTGACATTTCATCTTAGTTGTATTGATGGGAGTTGCCACAATTATTTTATAACATTTAGTTTGACTGAAACCAGACAGACTGCTGGATATTTGTTGTAAATCCATGACCTTGTGTGCACAGATGAAAATCTGTCAGATAAAACCAGTTAGACGTTTTTAGCTTTAATTTCCAGTATTTTGTTTTATATTTCCCACTTAGACATGCACTCGGCATTTCATAAAAAATACTTCGAAATGGAAGCAGTAGAAATAAAACCCCTAAAACATTGTTTTTAGTAGAATTTAATCTTGGCTAGACAGCAGCAAGTAATGATGACATTTATTTGAGGCACTTGCTTTCTTGCAGATCAGATCTGGTTAACTTCTGCAAAGTCAAAAAAAAAACACCCTTACAAACTTTAACAAATAACAGAATAAATGACAGTGTTACACATGGGTGGGCACGGATCACCGGTAAAAGTGGAAATTATGAACGTGTAAATATGACAGCAACTAGAAAATTCTTCTTACAACTTCAAAAGATAAGTTGGCTTAATTTTTCTTTTTTTTTTAAGATTAGCATAAATAAATAGGCATTTTCTGGAGAGATTCATTTGGAGAGCTGACTTTTAGTCAAGATGTGAGAGATTAACTGGGACTTTCAGAAGTATTGCTGTTAGTGTGTTAAGCAGGCTCCAAAATATGGCCAGTGAAAACCGTGATCAGGCTAAGTCCTCCTAAAACCTGCCCAGACATGAGTTGATTTATACGGACCATTATCTTGCGAATTGTGGACAAATTAAGGACTTATTAAAGCAATATACTTGTGATTTGGGATATAAAACCGCAAGAAACCACGATTTTAAGAATTAACTCTAATTTTAATCCTTAAGCTGTGATGATTGTTATCCCCCAGCACTCACTATGTGTGCAAAAAGAATTAAATTTAAAAAGAAATTGAATATATGCTTGCAGAAATAGGAAAAATGTAAAATAAAATCATATATTTACCCTTTTGTTTGCTTGGTGAAGTGTGAAAGTTCATGTCCAGACCAACAGAGGCTTGCATGTGTGGGTGAATGTATGCTAGAGTCATCATGTCATTTTCTTGTTTGTTTTCTTGAGTGTATTAAAATCATGAACTAGCACTTTACTCATATCTATTAGTTTCTTTCATCTCTCAGTTCTGTAAGTTTCTTCATTACTTTTCATGGGGTTCCATGATTGGTCAGACATAACTCAGATGCAAGGCCTGCAGTGGGTGTACACAGTGCTTCGCCCAGCCACCTGACTTCGCCAAATGACTCTCCCCTCATGGGAAACTCAAATAATGGCGTGAAAAATACTGCATATATGTATATGCATAGAGTCCCCTATGCTCATGTGTATTTATATGCACTGCAGCTTAAGGGTTAAGGAACAAATGAATGATGAGACACATGACGAACAGAAGTGACACGTGTATACCATGGAAAATACAAGAACAGGGAAGAAGGATGATGCAAATAGAAGTGAAAATTGTACTATTAGAAGAAAGTGACTCTTCCAACATGAAGACCACTGTGACCTAGTTAAATTTTTGATACAGACAGTTAAGTTTCCACACACACTCAATTTGTACCAGCACATTTTTTTTTGGTTCACACCTTATAACAAAAAGAATTGCTTTTCTAACTTCCTGGCCTTCTCTGCTCAGCAGGTAGCTCAGAGTATTCATAGGACTTTAGAGGATGGCATATCCATTCCAACCAAAATCATCTTCAGAAGAAACATAAATCTTCACTTATGCAGAAAATATGCAATCAACTTTAACCTGAGTGACAGGAAGCAATTTTTGGGTACTTGGTTAATTAACCAAGCTTTGAGCCAATTAAAAGGCAAAAAAAAAAAAAATTCACTTGATCCCCATATTATGACCCTAGTTTAGCTAGCAAATAGAAAGTTTTGCTGATTTTTCAAATTTAAAAAAAAAAAATTTGGAGCCCTGTCATTGAGTACTTTGGAAGAATCAATTTATTTTAACAAATTGCCAGACTAGAATTACTGTGAGTGTAGATAAGACAGACAGTAAGTAAATGCCAGGAACAGACATTTTGTACAGCTTAGACTAATAACTTTGTGATAGAAAGTCAGAATGAAGATTACCATAGTTGGCGTATGCATTAATTTTAGTATTTGTTTTATTGTTCTTATTGTTTATTAATTTTAATTGAAGAAACGTTTAGATTTTATTTAAATTATATATGACCTATAAGATTGCTCACAAAATTTGCTGACCAACGTACATTTGAAATGATAGCAAAGTAGAACAATTTAGTTATGATTTTATAATATAAATTGCATAAGGAACTGTGGATAGCCAATTCATTAAGTCAGGGGTACCCAACCTTTTTATAGACACATGCCACATTTTATATGCAAAGTGAAGCAAGGGCCACAATGATATGCTCCCTTAATGCAAGCATTTCTCTTTGTCTGAAAGTCCAATTTACACATTTTCAGTATAGTGTCATTAACAAATTATGGAACATTTTTATACTTGAGAAGCATATTTTTTAGTATAAGGGATTTCAAACATTGCACCAGAACTACTTTGGACCTAAATGTTACACCGTGCATGTATTATTCTGCTGCCTTGGGTCATCAGGTAGGTCAAGGCCACTTCTATCAGCCTCAGTCACACACCATCTGTAGTACCGAGTGGTATTAAGTGGTACTAAGTGACTTCCTTTTTTGATTATTTTTCATTAGCCTATTCCAAAACCATCCAATATAAGTGGAAAGTAACCAGCAAATATTCCAGCAAGTGCTCCCACCAAGATCGTCAAACTGTTTGTTTGGATGTGAAATTAGATCTGTTGAAGCGGCATGTGTGGAGCATTTAGTGGACGTAAGCTCTGCCCATGGCCTAGTTCCATGACTTGGAGGACTATTATTAATACACTAAAAAAAAAAAAAAAAGCAAAAGGCAAGTGCTGAAAATGTGATCTCAGGAAGTGCTGTTAGAATTACAATGGTGGAGAATATGGAGAGACTGTTAAGTGTTTAGATTGAAGATCAAAGTCGTCAAAATGTGCCCATGAATTTGGTGGTGATACAGGAAAAAAGCAAAGTCACTATGCCGACCATGGCTGGTTTGAGTGTTTCAAGTGGTGTGTAGACCTGTAAATATCTATGTGACTGTGGAGCAGTGAGTGCAGATACCACGGTGGAAGACTTCTTCCTGAACAAACTTAAAAAAATTATTGAGGAAGGTGGTTATTTTCCCAAGAAAATGCCATCATGCATGTACATCTCAAAGGCAGAAAGGATCACTTCAGGCTCAGAGCAGGCAAAGATAATCTAATTCTACTTGGAAGCAACACAGGGTGACTGTAAACTTAAACCTCTCTTATTGTACCATTTTGAGAATCTAAGGCCTCTGGCTTTTGAATAACTTTTCAGCCTTCCCATGGTGTGGGGATCTAAATCAAAAGCCTGGATGACAGGGCTGCTATTCCAGGATTGGGTTGTCATACCTCGTCTTTGTTGCAAAATATTGTGCAGAAAGCAACCTTGATGATAAAACTTTGCTTGTCATTGATGATGCTCTGGTCATCTTGTTAACATTGAGTACTTGGCTGACAATGTTTGTTATGTTTTTGTTGCCAAATGGACCAGGACATTCTTGCAGCATTTAGAGCTTATAACATGTAGTGCACCAAGAGACAGCTAATCTCAGAGCAAGTGGTGAGGACAAACCCACAATTTGGGAATTTTGGTATTAGATACCATCATTGCCTCATGGGATGAAGTAATCCACGCAACAATGAATGGTGTATGGAAGAAGATATGGCCATAGTGTGTCCATAACTTCTGTGGGTTTGCCAACATGCCCAATATCCAATAGCAGATAGTGGGGCTGGCACAGGAAGCTGGGTTCAAAGAAGTGGAGCAGGATGATATGGTGAGGCTGCTGGGAAGCACCTGGTGCAACTCAGGCAACAAAGGACAAGAGAGAAGGAAAAAAAAATGCAGACAGATAACAGCCTTGTTGAATAAGTGATGACCATAATGAAGGAAGAAGACCCTAATATGAAGCACAGAATAAATTTTGGTTGCATAATGGAGGGTGGCATGCATCGCTATAAGGATTTGTATAAGTCTATGAAGAAGAAAGCTTCCAGACTTCTTTTGATAACCTACTTCAAGTCTTGTTTAACTTCATCAGAAACCTAGGAAAATCTATCAACAAGCCAAGAATACTTTGCAGCAATACATGAAACCAGCCAAATATCTTGAGACAAAGAGGCAGACGATCCTTTTGCTTCTCCACAGTAATCTCCAGACCTTAACATGCAATTCTCATCATTATTTTTGAAGAATACTCATTTGTTTAAACATCTGTCTATGTAAAGTATCAATCTATTTATTTACTACATTTTTAGTATTTAGTTTCCTAAGGATGACCAAAAATTACTGCCCAGAAACATCTTCAAAATAAGTGTATGGAAAAATACCTTCCGTTTTATGCATTTTCAGTTTACAAACTGTTTTCTAGGGGTGCATCCATTTTGTAAACAAAGGAATTCCTGTAGTGACAAAAGATGTCATGCTACAACAGACTAAAAGCATTTTCATACAAAGAGTGCAACAATTAAGATAAAAAGTAAAAGTTGATCAAATTACAGTTTGAGTTATTGAAAATTAATTTTGAAAGAAAAGAATATCACCTGACTGCCTCTAGTGTGATGCCTGGCATTGAAAACTGTCTGGAGTGTATAATGTTAGTACAATCTGTTTGCAGTCATTCAGATGATCCTCTGTCAGGACTGATCTGTACTTTGACTTGAGAATTTTTATGTTTGAAAATTCACTTTTACTAAGGTCAGCTGAATCAAATCGAGGTTGGCCACATGAAGACACCTTTTAAATTTGGAAAATCTGCTTCATCCATAAAAGATCAGAAATTTAGTTGAAGTGATTTTGCTTTCAACTGCATGTGTATTTGTGAAGTTATTTCCATCTTTATGTCAGTGTCATTTAGTTTGAACATACTTGTAATTTGAGTGACACCAGTTACACTGACCATTAGTTTGATGTGGCTAAAGTCAGAGAATCATTTATAAAACATCTTATTAAAATTTTAAGCAAAGATATATATCTGTCAACATTTATTCCTCTCACTTTTTTCTCAGTGTTAAAGAAGTGAAAAGAAACTTTTCTGGAATTGCCATCCATAGCACCAATTTCCTTTTGGAAGCATTCACTGCCTCAATCATCTGTGTTATAGATTTTCTTTTACTTTGCATTTCCAAATTAAGTTTCGAGTTTTGTCAAATCAGTGAGAAAAGACAAATCAATAAGCCATTGGGGATCATTTAGTTCTTACTATTCACTTCTTCATTGTAAAAAAATAAGTGTAGATCTTCCAATCTTTTCTGCTGAGCCACCACTACAATTTACAAAGTAAGACAACTGTATTGTGCACTGACTTCTTTTAAGAGGGTTTTAAACAGTCTGTTGTAGGGGATCTAGCACGGGTGGAGTTGAATATTTTGAGAACTTTTATAATGTGCTGACAATAAATCACTTTTGTACATAAGACCTGTTGGTGGATTATACAGTAGTAACCAGGAAACTATGGGGTCATTCCACATCAGTTCACTAATGGTTGTAACCCAACCTTCACTGATTGAGCTGAAATTTGGTATGAATAATGTTTCTGAATACCAAAGTTCAGGTTAAAAATTATAGCCAAATTGGTTCAGTAGTCTAGGAGATATGGACATTTGAAATTTTAGGCTTTTTGACAAAATCTGCATTATGGCAAAACTTCAAATGTGAATATCTCGGCAACCAATGGACCGATTTTGATGTATTTGATATCATTGTAAAGGAAATTTGTCAAAGAAACTGATCCTGGCATCATTTTTGAAATCTTATGATGTTGGCGGTTATTACCTTTGACCTTCACATGACCTTCAGTTAGAATGAAAGCTCAGATTTACTTCTACAACATACCCAATAACTGGAGGGGTAATATTTTCGGTTTAGGAAATATTCAACATCAACGAATCGAGATACCTCATTTCCTCCAAATCTTGTAAATCTTCACAGTTCTTCAAATACTCAACCAACCCTTGCTTTCCAGGACAGTTTTTGCACTGACCCATCATGCACTTTTCTGTTTCAGTAGAGCAAAATCAGTGTTCCATCATATCATTTAGAGATGATTTCAAGCAAGACATCGCCATTAGTTTGGGATTCTGGTTATACTTGCAAACACATACTGAGTGCGTACCTGACACTCCAGCAAGAACACACCACCTCGGTCACAGTGAGGCAAATGTAGAAAAACTGATTTTCTTTTCAGGGTTTGCTTCTTTCCAAGCTGAGTGCAATTCTTTTAGATTTGTTAATATCAGGAGCTTCTGATGTTTTTGTCTGTCTCCATCTTTTATCTATCTCTCTTCCTAGGCATGATGCGGCTATAGTCGTCATTTTCATAAAACTCCATTACTTCACTTTTAATGTCCTCTGAGAGAGCTTTGCCCTTATTTTGATCACACAGTCCAAGGATACCTTTGTCTTTTTTCACTTGTTTGCTTTTTTTCACCATGTAGTTTGTTGCACCAAATTCCTGCAATGTGCGTTGTATGGTGAAAGGTGAAAGTGTCAGAATTTGAACTTGTTCCTTGTAAGATTTAGATAGCTCATTTTCTCTTCAACTCTCCCATCATTTTCTCGTACAGATGTAAGTCAGTTGAGGTGTTTTCTGAATCAGAACTTGTTAATGACACATCATATGACAACTGGAGTTTCTTCTTCAGTGATCCAGATGCCACTGCAAGCTTTTTCTTTCCTGTAGCTTGCTTGCGGTGCACTGGTAGCTGTTGTAGTTACACTGATGTCTCATCCAGGTTAACCAAAGCAGAATTCACTTCAGTCAATGTAGATTCTTTTTCAGGCAAACTTAGCACCATTTCATGCTGATGTTCCTGTTGAATGTTTGATGAAGAATCGCTATCATTAGAATCAGCCTGTTCCTCTTTGTCTAAGTCCTCATCCTCTATTGGTCCCTGAGCACTTTGCTTTATGTTTATGAAACAGTCTAGGCATAATTTTTCTCCAGGTACAATTTCCAGATAACTGAAAAAGTTTTTATACTGTTACAAACTGATTGTCTTTAATTACTTTGTTCTGAGTTTGTTAGGATGTCTCCTCAAAGAATCACAACACTTTTTCTTTAATGAAGAGAATCTTATGAGTAGTTCTCGCTCATGATGCGCGCACATTGTTTTTATGCTCTGGGTTGAAATTTTTGTCTGCAGATGAAGTATTTCTATCTCCTCTTCGTCCTTCAATTTTTGCATTGCGGCAGATTTCACACGATTCTTTTGGTGACATTCACCAATGCAGGAAAAACTATAGTTATCCATGTCTGCAAATGTACACAACGAATGATCTAATATACCTTGTCTCGGGCAGATATCTCGTGGTATGGCCACAACAAGTGAAGGCAGGTCCAGGCAGGTTTTACAGCTACTCAAGTTAAAACAATTACAGTGTTAGAAGTAAGTTTGGGCAGAACTGAAAAAGGAACTATATATAGCTGAGAAAAAGTAGTGTAAATTGTTCAGAACTTTCTATGCCAACAAGTCCTAACAAGTCTGCCTATGATGGACAAGCTTGGTAAGGTGTGGTATCCCTTTTGCAGGTTATTTCAATGTTTATCAGTTAGTTTGGGCAATTAATTTTGTTGTCATAGAAAAGACCAACAAGTCCTAACAAGTTTGCCTATGATGGACAAGCTTGGTAAGGTTTGGTATCCCTTTTGCAGGTTATTTCAATGTTTATCAGTTAGTTTGGGCAATTAATTTTGTTGTCATAGAAAGGACTGTGAGGAGATGTCTGTTATTGTTTTTGTAGACCTGACTAAGCGGGCATTGTTGTTGTTGTGGGGCTCGCCTTTTCTATAAAGTCAAAAATAGTTTGTTCCTTTTAGCTATCTACCCTTACAACAGTAAAAAAGGGTTTGTTTCTCCAATAGATAACCATGTGACCAGTAGTATGAAAGGAGCATCCTGCTACTTTCACATGCTTTTCCTAGTTTTCCATGTGAGAAGAGTTATAACTCAAAAACCAAAAAAGCCTTGACTTGCCACTAAGGCGATTCCTATTGGATGGGTGACTTGCACATTAAATATCTCTGCAATAAAAAACATTACCCCTGCAGTTATTGAATATGTTGTAGACAATCTGAGCTTTCATTCTGACTGAAGGTCATGCAAAGGTAATGATGTTATCAAGTCAAGGTCAATGGATAAGTCAAAAGGTAATTAACCCCCAACATCATTAGATTTCAAAAATGATGCCAGAATTGGTTTCTTTGGCAAATTTCCTTTACAACAATGCCAAATACATCAAAATTGGTCCACCGGTTGCCGAGATATTCACATCTGAAATTTTGCCATAACACATTTTTTGTCAAAAAGCCCAGAATTTCAAATGGCCATATCTCCTAGACTACCAAACCAATTTGCCTTAAAATTTGCATGCAATGTTTACTGGCCATGTGTATTAACTATGCAAAGTTTCTTGAAAATCGAAGATGTTTGGGTTACAAAATTTTGGGGTGGTTATTTGACGTGGAATAATCCTATAGGAATCTTGGATCATTTCTATAAAATTCAATAAATCCAGTATTACCACTAATCTTTGCTGGAATACCATCTGTTTCTATTGTGACAAGTTTTGAATGGAACATCCGTTTCAGATAAGTATTTCTTGAAGTATTCAAAAATGTCTTCTCCAGGAGGTTGTCCTTTGAATGCTACTATATTTTAACATTTCTTTAAAGCATCCATTGGTGAACACCATTTGTACAAACATAAGAAGCTGAAATATATCAGAAATATCTGTAGATGCTTCCAACTTGAAACTTTTAAATGCACACTGTTCAAGATCTTTTTTCTAATTTCTTTCAACATCACTGGACATTCTTCTATTCCCCTGGCTGTTGTGTTCCATGAAAACTGAACATTTTAAACTGCATTAAAAATTTCTTTTGTTTTTAAAGTTATTGAATAAATTGTTTGCTGCTACCAGTAAATAGTCATATTTCACTATTTTACCATTTTCAAATGTTTTTTTTTGTTTGTTCTTGGCAAGGCTATTAGCTACTTAAAATGATACAACAGTTACAGCTTTAGATTTAGCAACAGGCTTAGTACATATTAACTGTTACGCACTCAGGGCACTCTTCAGGTGTTTTATTTTCACTTTTCATAAGTGGCTGTCCCGTGAATAATATTCATTTTGGCTTAACACTACATTTTTCTTTGACAAGGATGCTAGCATTACAAATGAGGCATTCACCTTACCCACCAACATTGGTAATACTTAAATCAAACAAGGTCTGCTTTCAAATCTAGAATGAAATAATGCTTCATTTAGCCCTGGTCACTTACTTGTGATCTCTGATGTACAGTAATCATTTGATCAACATGATTAGTCATTCAAATAAGTAAAAAAAAAAAAAACAGATGTGACAAAACTACATGCAGGGCTTCTGATTAGATCATTGACGAGGTAATGACAATGTTGTGTCCTTGATTTATGTATTTTTACTAGTGCACTGGGAAAGGCATTTAGTTTTGAGTGATGTAATTAAACATTTACATTATTATGTTGGCATGATTCAGTGATTCCACTGAAAACAAAGTAAGTATTTGAGGAGAAAGTACAAATTTTTTCTTATTTTTTATTTTTTCCCAAGGTCTGCTGCATGCCACATCAAACATTGGACATACCTGCATTGAGTTATTTAAATTAAAAATATATAATATGGAGATTTGATAATGCAAGCCTACTTTCTTTTTTTAATGAGAGAATAATGATTTGAATAAGATAATTTAAAATTTATTACATTTCATTACTTTGAATTTGAAAGACATGTGTATTATTTTTATTACTTCATATATAATGTAATATAATGAAAAGCGTCCATTTTTTATTTAGTTTCTGCGTTCTAAAACTAGACACCTTAATTTAGAGTAGCTGCTCTGAGCTAGCGCAACTTGTGTACTGATGTGTCTGTGTCCCTACTAAAAGAAAAAAAATTCTGGTTTTTCTAAAATAAAATTAATGTTATGAGGCAGACATCTTTAAAAGATATATTTTAAATAAATTTTAATAAAACAGACAAATTAAAATAAATGTTTTTTTATAAAACAAAGCATAGACCTTAAAATTCAATAAAAATAGAAAACTATACATTTTGAGTAATTTGTAATTAAATACAGAGTAATGAGGAGATTAGAAACTGTTATCTGGATTCCAATTTAAAGTATTTTAGAAAAATGATAAACCAAGCATTGTGTCTAATGCTAAATATGACTGATTTGCACTAGTCAAACACTGGTATACTGGGTACCAACTGGATGGCTACAATTAGCAAATGGTGACAAAAAATCAGAAATAGCAAAGGGTGTGGCAAAGGAGACTCCATGTGAGCCATGAGTTTTTTTAGTAGATCAGTAGTTTTCTTAGTTAAGTGGTGATGAATTTCATGAAGCAGCAGTTCCAAAAATTGCTCATCTTGTGTACAATAATAATAAAGCTTATGAATGATGGCACGTCATTTAGTATACAGCAAAGACAGATAAGACAAACTTTATCACAGGCTAGGCAGTTTTCATCTGGCCAGAATATGCTGCCAGGTAGATCTTATTGTATCTGTTTTGAAACTTGATGGCAGGCCTTTGGTTAAAGTCAAGCATAACAAACTAACAAGGTTGTTGTTTGTCATCATGCTAATAGCAAAGTCCCTCATCATGTTAAAGAAAACTTCAGAACATCTTATATTTTACAAGGTCAGGTTGACTGACCAACACTCATTTCACTGATAACATTTTACTGATAAGTACATTTTTAAATTTAAAAACTGCTCAGGTTGATACCATATAAGAAATCCAATACTGATCTATTAGCTTGTTACAAAAGTTTTGTCAGTTTTTTTAATGCAACAATGAGACTTCATGTCTTTGCTGAACATGAAGTTTATTAATCAAAGTAAGTTCCATTACAATCAGTACTCGTCTGCCAATGATTTACAAGCACATTTATACCATTATGAAAAAATCTGGATTTCTGGACTCGATAAACTATTGGAAAGCAGTTTCATTTGCTGCTTGGTTGGAGAAGGATTTCATATGGAGGAAGCTGTCAAGGTGTTTGAAAAGGTGGTAGTCTGTGGGAGAAAGGTCTGGTGAATACGCTGGCTGAGGGAGAACTTCATACCCCACCATGTTCAGTTTCTGAAGAGTCACTTTTGCTACATGAGCAGCATTGTCATCAAGCAGGTGTGGGCCTCTTTGATTCACCATTGCTGGCTGTTGTTGGGAGAGTTTCTGACGAACAATATTTAATTCATGACAATACCTTTCAGCTGGGATAGTTTCGCCAGGTTGCAAGTTTATAGTGGATCATACCAGTGCAGTCCTCCACATGGTGACCTTGACCTTAGGGTGGAGGCTGTATTTTGGAATGTGGTTAGGTGCCTTATCTCTGTCAAGCCTGCTGTGCTGATTGTTTGTGATTGTCATAAAGCATCCATTTTTCATCTCACGTAATGATTCAGTCAAGAAATGGGTTTTTTTGGTTTCTTATGATAAGTGAAAAGCAGATCTCCAATTGACAGTTTTGTTGCTGTGCATTAAACTCTTGAGGCACCAACTTGACAATTGCGTCAAGATGCCGGCTGTGCTTACATCAAGCTCTCCAGCAATTTCTCGCCCCATTTTTCTTGGATCGGCTCACATCTCCTGATAGAAACTTTGCAAACCATAATTCTACTGTGCGCTCGTTTGCTGCGTCCTTGTCCCATGCTTGTTTAATGTCACGAGTTGCGTCGCTTGCTTTGTGGCCTGGTTAGGACTTGTGATGCAAAATGGCACAAAACCTTTTCTATCCATGCTTCACCCTGAACCCTGAAACAAATATCCATTTGATGATTTTTAAAAAGGTAGGTTTTGCATAATGTATGCCAAGGCATGCACCACAAAACTATATATAACTTATCTACATACACCTTTGCAAGCACACAGAAAATGAACATAATGTAAAAACTGACAAAACGTTTGTAACAACCTAATATTTCTTTGTTGCCTAGGATCATGGCTATTCTTTAAAGTGCTGCCACATGATTTACATACTGACTTCTGAAGGTTCTTCTCTACCATAACACATTTATCTGTGAATTATTGAATCACTGGATCAGCTTCTTTGAGGAACATGGTCTTTACTACTTTGAAAGCAATGGAATTTTGGATGATGGAAGGAATGCCAAAGCTGCAATATGTTCCATATTAAAGTTTAATGTTTATTCTTCTTCGTACCTTCTGTCCTTTTCCAAAAAGTTTGGCCTAGATGGGAAAGACAGTTGTTTTTTTTTTTTTCTCTGTTTTTTTGGCAATAGGAAATTCCAATTTCACAGAATTACTGCTTTCTCAAATGCTGTAATGATAAATTTGGGGTTCAACTTTCAACTTGTATCCACGATCAGTAGTGTAAATGCATCAGTCTTCCAGTAGTTTTATGTAACATTCTTATGACTTGCTCATAAATTTGTAGACAAGCATCAGGACCTTTATGTTATCATCTGTTATACTGAATGCATCAATAGTTTCCAGAATAGTAGTGGGACAGTCTTGAAATTTTTATCCATTTTGCAATCTTTGGCAGCTTCTAAGAGCTCTATTTTTTGATATGATAAGTGACAATAATTATTGTCTAAAGAGGAGTCTTTAGACAAAAAGTATGGCTCTCATAGCTTTCAGGACTACATCTAATGATGATGACTCTGGTGGGTAGTTTTCTCTTCACACACACACTGATTTTTCACAGTGTATGGTAATTTGGCTTTGAATATTAATATTGGCCAGGTATGTTATTGACCCCATTTCTAATAATTTAGGTGGGCACATCTTTGACCTCCTGTGCTTTTCTCTTCATATTATTAACTATGAATGCAGAAAACGGTTGTTCTTTTATGCTGCTAAGTCTGTTGTTTATCCTGTGGTATTGTTGCTGCATATCCTCCACATTTCAGAGATTTTGTTGTTTTGATACCAGTGGTACACATTGCCTTTTTTTATTCTTGCTGTAAAATACTCCTGAGCCACTAATTTTTTTATTTTCCCTTTTGAATGGAATTTTCTCCTATGTGATCCTCTTCTTGCAATAGCAAAAAGTGATGTGCTCACCTTGCAACAACCATGTGATTTGTTGATTACATCTGTAAGCCAAGACTGCATATGAACAGTGGAGATTTGACCTAGGACATCCAATCGTTTGTTGGTCAATCATACCGGTCTCATATTTTGGTATGCCTATACTCTGCAGCTTGCAAGGAAATTAAACTTAAGCCAGTTGGTTTTAAAATAGGTCTGTTTAAAGCAGAAACAATTTTGGACAAGTCATTAGTTTTGTTTTTTGTTATAGGTTAAGTTGTTTTCAATCTGTTCAGAATATACTGGTAGGAAAAGTTTTATTTTCATATTTGATGCTAAGGTCATATATAATAATACTTTTTTAATACCTTGCTTCCAGTGGAGCATTTTGTGTTCAGGTAAAAACAGTTAGTATAATATTCTAGAGCTGAAGAAAATACTATGTAGTTTCTTCTGTGAGTTTTCTCACTCCTTAAGATTTAGTTTCATAGTTAGCAACAAGTTGCTTTGTAACTTGGCATCAATATTGTTAATAATTTTTTCATTAGATATTTGTCTGTGATATCTTCAACTGGTAATGGGTTCTCGTTAACTTTAAGGGGAAAAAAAAAACTTTTTTTAATCTTCCAAGAAAATTAATTTTTATGTGAATAGTCTTATCTTACACCAAGCAGGGTACAGAATTCATTGTCTAACTTAACAATAGCAGCAGCATTGTGTAGCATGCATAATTTAATCGGGAAACAAAAATTTTATTGTTTTCAGAATCTTTCTTGCTAGTCATGCTTTATATTTAATTCATCTTTAGCAGGTATTTCTTGTTTAATGATGACACTCGTAAGAAATTTTGAATGCATGGCTGGCTTGTATATTAAAAAAAAGGAAATTTTTATCTTTGTTATATCTAATGGGCATGTGGAGTCATCGTAATATATGGGATTTTCTTCCATAAATCTATTTATGCTTAACTAGCAAGAAAAAAATTGCTTGGGTACAAATAACCATAATTAAGTTAATGCATGAGGATCTTATACACATTTTTCACAGTATTTTAATACAGGCACTTTCAGTAAGCTGGATAATCATTTTTGTAGTTTTTATAAAAACTTATTTATGAAATTTCAGCAGTCTTTAAAAATTGCTGGTAGCTTCAGGCTACTATATCAGATGAGGACAATGTTTGTAGTCTGTTCTGAGGATAAGTGGTGCCAAGAGAGATGCCTAATTGTGTTTTTGCAAATTAAATCCTAATTCTAAAACTTCATTCTGAACAAATTGCTAGTCTATGCTTCTGCTGAAAATTTTCAGTTAATTCCATGCTTTTGTTGTTTTTTTTACCTAAAATTTTTCTCTCTCATGCACCATGCATGCACACAAATTGCAAGCTGGCAGCAGTAATCGTGAAAATTTGTTTAATTTTACGTTAGTGTGGATTTAAGATTTTTGTTTCACATTTAGTGAATGGTAATTAGTTCACTGAGAAACGTTCATACTAAGCAAGAATTGCGCATCAGGGAACATTTTTGCCAAAAGGTGGCTTCCATTAGACTGAACCAATTTTCGATAGTTTTAACAAGAATGATCATTGTTACAGAAACTAATTACTGCCATCAAAGCTACTGGTTTGACAGTGGTAACACACCCTCAAAGGCTTAATTATGAAAAGCCACCCATTTTAAATTAAGAAGCGGTTTCTTTTGTGGTATTTTTTTTTATTAGTAAAATGTCAAGGTAGACCATCATCAGGTATGGGCCAGTGTGAGGAAATTTTGGGCTTATAACTGGATGGACTTTAAACTATCTTGTTTATATACAAGCCCAAGCTTTCCTTACCTGAAAAAAAAAAAAAAGATCACTGATCAAAAGCATTCATATGAGATTTAAAATTCTAGTTTGTTGTCGTAAGGTTTTCCTTGGCTTTTTTATTTTTTTTAAAAAAATTTTTCCTATTTGCTTTAAAATGGAAAAAGTACAAAAAACGTAATATTTGCCTGAGATGAAATTTTATTTTATTGAAAGTTATCTATGAATTGGAATTCTAGAATCAAGTGATTATTTGGAAGAAAACGATTATTGTCAATCTAAATCTCCCCCCCCCCCACCTTTTTTTTTTTTTAGCCCGATTTTTAAAAAAAAATTGTTTAGAAGTGAAAAACTTGAATACCAAGGTAAGGTGGTTAAAAGAACTGCAAGATGTATAATTTATATTTTTTAAACTAAATTATATTTAAAGACACAAGGAGAGGTTTGGATGCCTGTAGAATTTGTAACTTGTTTTTGCCACTAAAATCTCCATATGTTTAGACCAAATGGCTCATTCTTTTAAGCTTTCAATTACATAGCAGTCTTTATCTTCCTAGCTTTCACTTTTAAAAACTGGATCAGCCTCCTATAAGAATCCCAATGTGGTGACTGTTGTTCAAGAGAGCAATTTTTACTAGAGGTTCCCATGGTTTTTCTGGTCAACCGCAGTGACACACAAGTTTTGGCATTTCAGTCAAGTTGCTTGATCTGGTAAGGTCAGCCACCAGCTAATGAGCTTTCTGCCTGGTTTTCCACCAATGTTCCCAACGATTTTGCTTGTTATCACCACTAAAATCAAACTGATAGCAGAAAAATAATTAGCAAATGTATCACACAGGGCGGTTGGTGCTTGTCAAAAATTGTTGGTGATGTTTGCTAGAACTGACTGGCATTTACAGATGAAAGTTTTAATCAGCTTCCATTTTATTTTTTGTTCCTATTTATTTCTGCTGCTTTCTTCAACTTGCCTTATCCTCATATAGTTGACCGTCTATAGGATTTTGTGAGTGGCTCTTCTAAAATTCTTGAACAAAAGCAGTATATTGTTTGAAAGAGAATTGTAAAAGATTGAGTACATTATTAAGTTTGGTAGTTGTGTTTTATCCTATATCTCATGGTATTTGTTACAGCATGGGCAATGATTTGAAAGACTAGCTCTTGTATCTGAAAACAAGTGATCATTGGTTACTCAAGCTTTCCAACAGATATCTTTATATCACATTAATCTTATTCATCTTGTAGTGAATGATTCTTCTAAAACGTAATTAACTGTAATCAAAGCATATTCCTTATGCACAGCAGAATTTTCAGTGCATATTTTAATGAAACTTGAACACAAATTTGCACTTGTTGGCAACAGAAAATTTAGATAGCTATGGATTTTTTGAGTTAAAAGTTAGTATTTATGTAACTTCTTTTTAAAAACTCGCAATTTGATTTTATTATTATTATATATTATTATTATTATAATGTTGTAAGGATATTTAATGCTTTATTTTTATTCTCTCCTGTTTGCATTGTTAGTATGTCTTTATGTTGGTGACTACACTTTTTTTGCTTTTTTACTTGATTATTGAGTACGGTTTACACTGGTGGGAAAAGGACAGCTTTGTGAAGATGTGTAGCATTTAGATTTTAAAGTTACTGTTGTGCTTTATGGAAAGTTCACTTTTGCTTACTGAAGTAGTGCCATTGATTACCATCTTTATTTTGTGCATACGTACACCTCTGGAGGCAGATTTCGAAATTCCATTTAGAAGCTTAGTACAACTACCTCTAATTGTATGACAGCTTGGATAACTGAAGCAGAATTTTAAAAAGGTATTCTGTAAATTAAAAATAGTCTGCAATATCTCTGCAAATGGAGTGGTAACCAAATATTGGTTTATGGCTACTTGATTTTAAAAAAATCCTTGGTTATTTGTGGTCTCATTATTACCTTTAGAAGGTTAAGTCTCTTGTTATGCAGTTATTAGAAACTTGCAAATGGTTATCTTTTTAACAAAGGAGCAATCTCACTTTTAATTAGTTTCATTTTTGTAAATAATAAAGCAAGAAAATTTTATTTTGTTTGTATCTTCTTATAAATTACTTAAAAATATTTTTCTTTAGTTTTCAACATAGTGATTTTATGTAAATGTTTAATGAATATGATTTTTTCTTGTTTGTTTTTTTTTAAAACTTTGCTTTTTTATTTAGACTTAAATAAAAACAAAACTTAATATTTCCAAGAATCTTAGAAAGCATTTGATTTGTTCTGTTTTTAGAGAGGTGCTTGCAAACTGGAATCTTATGTGGACTTCCTGTGAAAGCACCAGTCCGCAGCTGCCAAGATGATGAAGAAACTGAAGCGAAGACTTTCCCTGACCATAAGGGGGAAGCATCCAATTGATGAAAGCTTGTCAGAACTGGCTGAACATCTATCATTTGAAGACAACAATGGTATTAAAGAAAATGGTGAGTAATTTTAGTTTTTTGCATCTGGTGGCAACTTAGAATTCTTGGTTAAGTCACAGCCAGATGGAGAAATTTTGCTTGTGTGAAACACATCTTTTCTTTTTTTTTATCTTTTTGTGGTGAATGTGTAAGTGGTACATGTGAAAGTTCTTGTATGCATGTGTATCTCCGAGGAAAATGGATTGGGGTTGGTGGCTGAAGCCATGTAGGGGCTGAAACCCGGTGTGGAGCAATTGTTGGGGCAAGTGTGTGGTGTGAGAATTTTATCTTTTTTTGGTGTTGTGCGGTGTTTAGGGGGTGTGTTTGTAAGATTGCGAGCTGGGTCGGTTCCACGACCAGCCGTTTATTTTTTAATGTTGTTTAAGGATTTGTCAAAAATTACTATTCTCTCGACTTCAGTTTAAACTTGGTTATCAATTTCTTATCTACAAAGCATGTCACAAAACACAACAGATTTAAATAGTACAAACAAGTGAATCAGAGCAGGAGGGAAGAATCTTCCAAATAAATTGGAACATAGTTTAAAATAATGGTTTCAGAGACCTTATAGTTAAAAATTCTCTAGAACCCTTTAACCATTTAATGATCCTCTCTATCTTGAAGAACATTCAGCAACAAAACACTAGCAAGGGACATTGAAAAGCTCTTGTTTATTAACCCTTTACAGTAAATCATGTGCTGTAGTAGATCACAAATAGATTTTTTCAGAAATGGTATAGCTTGGCCTTCTCTTGTAAACATGGCAAAGAAGCTCTCCCCTCCCCAAAAGTGTTAGAATGCCAACATGTAAAATATTTTCTATAATTTTAATAATCACAGGAATTTAATGAAGGAAATGAAAAAATATTACTCGTTTTGATGATATTCATAAGTTAATGCATGCAGTGTGAAGACTAAATGGTAATTGTTGAAAAATGATTCAACTCTCATTCTTTTTGACTTTATAGATTGCAAATACAAATTTTTCTCTTTTAGTGTAATATGCAGCATCTTTTGACAAAACAAGTATGTGGATTTGCAGTGCAAATTCATAACAAGGTTTTTCATCAAAGAATTATTAGATTCCACTAATAAGTTTTATTTGGTGGAACTGCAGGGCATAAAATGTGTAGCCGTTTTAATGATTTTAGATTGGCCATATGGTGATAAATTAAACCAGTCTGGAAATCAGCTAACTAACCAATTTTTTTTTAAAAAAAAAATGGTATTTTAATCTTAAAATATCAGTGTTAAATATATCCCAGTAAAATTGTTAATTTTAAAACAGTACAATACTTTTTTTGTTCCAACTTTCTCCTAGTGGGAGAATTGCTACTCAGCATTCCAAACGAGCTGACCCCAATTACTGAAGGAGAGGGGTTTAGCATTTACTTAGATTGTGGTTTGTCACTGATGGACAGGGAGGACCTTAGTTGTGTCCATAGGTCAGGCAAATGGCCATTGTCTGAAAGCAGGGCTGAAATTTATGCAAATAATCTGTCTTAGTAAGCTTTTCCTTATGTAACTAGCAGTTCACATCTGTACTGGATGCTCTAAAAGTGGTTTGACTAATCGTTCATTTGGAAGAACTAGTACTTCAGAAGTTTTGTTTATTAATGGCTGATTTGAGCATTTCAATGTTCTGCTAAATTTAACCCTGACAATCTTCACATTCCCTTTTTTTTTTTTTTTAGGGTACCGTCAACTAACCCCAACTTTTTTTTATTTGTAATAGTAGCAGTGTAAGTAAGCAGAATCCAAGCATTAACATTTATTTGCTCTAAGAATCTGAATTCCCTGCTGCTAATAATTGTAGTTTCACGAATCTTTAAAAAAAAAAAAAAACTGTTTCATAGTTTATTAAATACTCATTAATCAATATCACCTGATTACCATTTCTACCTAATCCTGTATTAAGCACCTACAGAATTTTACTAAAAGCTTTTCACTATTAAATTGCATTTGTTTTTATTACCCTTTGTACAAATTACAATGTTTGTATTTCTATATTTTGTAGTTTTGGTATTTTGTGGTTATAGTATATCATGTGTTACTAGTAAATCTGTTTAATGATTATAGATGAAAATCCATATTCATCTAGAAACCCAAAGATATTTAGTATTAATTAAGCTTTGATTAGTAAAACTGTTGTAAAACATCTGAGGTCTACAACACGTACATGCAGTCGAGAGATATTCTTACAAAAACCTTAACATTATAATATTGGTGTCTACAATGTATTGCTTTTAAGTGCTTTAGTCAGCAGCTTACTGGGATTAGTGAATAATTCTCAGTACCTGGACAATTTTGTTCATGTTAATGATATTGCATACTTTCTTATCTCAGTTTTGTGTCATACATCTTTTGTGTGGTATTTGACTATCATAGTTAGGTGAGGTGAAAATGCTTGCAGAATTATAATAGTTTTTCCCAGTCTTATGACTTCTGTGGATAAGGATTTTGTGAAATAGCCATTGTTCATGATCTCTCTGCCACAAAAGTATTAGGTTTTCGAAAATTTAATACTATAAGTATTTATTTTTTTACACATCTCCATTGCTCCTAGAACTGCTAAACTTCATTTAGCTTTACATGTTTTATATGAATTCTTTAAAACCAAAAAAGGTTTCACAATATATACAATACTATAATTCATTAATCAGATCTTTAAAAAACTTAACATTTTAAAAATATAGTTGCCTTTCAATCTTGAAGATGATTTTATGGGTAATTAAATAAATCTTCTAGTTATTGAACTTTGGATAATTTAGGAGAAATTGTATCTATGTTGTCATATTATTAATTAGATTTTAAAAAATCCCTGGATATACACAGTCTCAGCACCATGGGTAGGCATTGTGGGTCCGGGCCTGCCCACTGAGTCAGCTGTGCCTGCTCTCAATGTAAACCATCTCTCATTGGGCCTATAGCCCAGGTTGGCCTAAAGCCGAGCTGCCTAGTGTGTGTCCGGCCGAAGTCACTGTCCAGTCCTTGTGGCGTGCTACCACAGGCATCGTGGTCCGAGTCTTTTAGTTGCAGGCCCCATTGGCATTAGCCACTGGGAGCGCAGCTCAATTGCAACAGACCTACTGTGGTAACAGTTCGAGTTCTGCCTGTCTTTCTATTATGATTTTTCTTATGTTGCATTAAAAAATCATTGTCCTCCCCCCCCCCCTGAGAAAATTTAATGCCCATCCAGCAGGAATTTGTTTCTCCCTGCCAGGTCTGGATATACATCATACTCAGTCAGTGTAAGATAGGGATTGTGCCCTTACATTCAGTTTCTTTATTTCCTAAAAGTTACACTGGGCACATGGCTCAGTCAGTAACTTTGTTGAATGGTATGAACATATTTTACAGCACTCAATTCCAGCGTTATAACAAAACGGCTTTAGTACAGAAGAAACTGGATTTCGGTATGATGGTACAGCATGCCACACTGCAAGGGACAATGCAAGAGTTGTCAGCAGTGTTTTAAGTCATTTCTCACTTTGGAAACTTTCAGTGGTTTCTGTGATCTCTGGATTACTTTTTGTGGCTATCTTAAATCTGATATAAGATAAATCACAGAGCATTATCAGAATTAAAATACCATCGCAGACATTGGCAGACATCTTGGTGAAAGTTTTTGATAAATCTCAGTTTGTTTAAAAAAGTTTGGTGTTATTGATGGCTGCCAGAGGCTGGTTAATTTTTTAAAAATAAAGAAACTAAATGTATAGGCATAGTCTCCAATCTATCCCACAAACAAACAGTGAGAAATATGTATATCTGTGGACTTGAAATTAAATCCAATCAAATAGCATCATAACTTATTGGTCTCCCTGTATAAATTTAAAGAATTTATTTGTTAATGGTGCTTTGCCACAATAATTTGGCTGCCTGTTTTTTTTTTTATAATATGTTAGTTTGTTGTGGAAAAAGCAAATAAAGACAAGTAGTAGAATGCATTTCTTTAATGCTATTTGGTCAAACTACTATTTTCAACATGAAGACCCTCTACTTGAGAGATTTCTTTTATTCAATTTCATCAAACTTGCAGGATGTGGATAGGTTGCTCTCAGCTGAAAATCCACAGATGCTCAATCATATTCTTATCAGGGATTTGGGGAACCCAGGGAAGAAGTTAAATAACTTGATTTCTCCTTTAGACTATAGTTGTATGAGAGATGTGGCAATAACATCATTTTCCTAAAGAATATGAGCATCAAATCTGAGAACTTTGTTTAAAAGTAGTGAATGTTTCTTCCTTATGGCAGTGTATCCAACAGAATTAAGATACTTTTCAACAAACACCAATTGTTTTTCCATTATGCTTCATTGCAGCCTATACCATGCACTGTTGGCTAAAAACATTTGGGTTATGGTTTTTGTTAGGTCTTCTCCAAACCCATGTTCAATCTCTAGACTTGAATTGTTGTTAAAAGCTGCAAAAGAGTTTTGCCAGACATGCCCTCTGACCAGACTTTTCATTCTAATTGGACAGAAGAGGTTTTCTTTGTGCCACACATCCTTTGCAGCCATGTCAGTAAAGATGATAATATATTGTTCTTTGGTTTATTTTGGTTATATGGGCAGTGCCAACAAGAGAATCTTGTAGTGTTGTACTGGTGTGGCAAGTAATGGCATGTTTTTATTATGATGTCATTGTTGAAGGCCTTCCAGGTCACTTGCTTGCCCAGTGACACAAGATAATACTACCCCACATATCAAAATGTTGATATCTTTGATAATCTGATGTTGACTCTTTCTGTACACTAAAGGGCCTCTCATGACCTTGGATTAATGAGAAATATATTTGTCTATATAATTACATACATTTCATTTACATTCATCTATGGGAATGACTAAATTAATATGACAGGGCACCGTAATTAGGTGATTTAGGAATTGTCAGATTCAAAGTAAGTATTTTAGCTCTAACAGGATTCATGCATAGCAGAATGTTAATTCGTGGATTGTTCTCCTACAGGTGCACATGGAGAGGTAAAACAGAATTGAGCTGCATAACTCAGAATTAACATGTGATGATATTCTTGGTTGTTTTTTTTTTCATAGAAATCCTTCAACGTTATAAGTATAGTATTTTTTAAAAAAAGTTTTTGATATTTAAAAAATTTCTGTACTGTTCTTGAATATGCAAAAAAAAACAACTAAATATTGAAATTATAAAAAGAGTTTTCATTTCTTTGAGAGAATGAATGCTTGCAGTATCCATAACAAAACTTGTTCCATGAAAAAGAAAATCATTTTGAAGAGGACACAATGTATTTTTGGGGAGGGGTTATTATTGACAGCATCAGTATTCAGTTTTCTTTCTTTCTTTGTATCATGTTTTATTAGAGTGGAATGGATATTCTGTTTAATTCTGATCATTTAATAATATATCATTTTTGCTTCATGTGTATACTAACACTATTTAAACATGAAACATATTAGCATAATTGATGAATCAAGAGAGAGAAAAGAAAAATAAACAGATTTTACTTTTGTCTGAAATACAGAACCATATGTACAGAATATAGAGTTGGTGTCGCAATAATGAAACATTTGTTTCTTACTATGAAGTACTGAGTAATCAAAAATGTGACAAATGCCATTTTTTACTGATATGTCTGGGGTTTTTTGGTTTTTTTAATTTTTTGTTAGTGAGTACCTAGATGTACTATGCATGCAAAATATCCATTCAGCCCAGATCCAACACATTGTCTATCTCAACCCTTATGGCATAAAAATCTATATATACTATTATACTTAGAAAACAGCTGTGAAAACATTTCTTTGTATAAAAAAATTGGTAATTTTCATTATTTGCACATGATTGACATATGCAACTCTCAGCAAATAAGAGGATATTTAATTTTACTATATATATATATATATATATATATGGTTCTTTTTTTAAATCTAGTTTAGTTGTTTTGTTTTTTTTTACCAGTAACTCTATGAATGAGAGACTTTGATTTTATGCAGATAAAATTTAAATATTTTTAAGTGCTGGCAATTTATTTGGTGATAGAATTTATTTTTTAAGATCTGAAAGCTTCACTGTTGCTTGAAGTAGCATTGTATTAACGTTCACTTATGGCTCCTCACATTCAAGCTGAGGTTTAATGTGATATACAACTTTCCTGACTACATTCAGTTTGCATAGCTCTTCAGATGCCTTCTTGTGAAGGAAATATAGACACAAAGATAGCAGGCACTATACAAAACCCTGACGATGTGTTTAGGTGAGATCTGAAGCATTGACTATATAGGTTACCATTATAGTATAGTGTTACAGTGCAGGTTGTTGTTGTTGTTGTTTTACCTAACTGGAGGAAGGAAAAAAATTGTTAGATTGACATGATCTGCCAGAAAAAAAAAAAAACTTGATGAGTTTATTACATGTGATCTGAAGTTCATTGACCCAGTGCTCTTGTCCGGAAGCTTGATCTGATTAACCCTCTGTTTACCTACCACCTGAGGGTCCCACTACTATTCAAATTTCTTACACAGCATAGGTTGAGAATCTTTGTAACAACAAATCCATACATCACTCTAGCCCCTCATATTTTGCATTAAAGAGTATTGACTAAATATACAACCAGTTTAATGCAAATACTAACTAGAATTTCTAGGCTAAGATGGTATATGGAGGATTAAGTTGTTTTTGTACCTGTTGTTTTTTTGTTTTTTTTAATTTTTTTAAAAATTATAACGATTCTGTTGACGCTAAACATTGGTTTGTGTATCATCTGTTTACTTACAACCATAACCAGCTCAAAGTTTTTCTCAAACTAAACTGAATTTTAATCTTTAATTATTTTCAGATTATTTTTAAGCATAAAGAAACAGCATAAGAAGATTCTTTGGTTTCAAAAAATAAAAAAAAATGTTTTGATTGTGCAGAAAAGAATTATTTAACCATATAAAGTTGGAATATACAGTCGGTCATATTTACAATTATGGCTATGGTTTGTGATGAAGAGTCACAGAAAGGTGTCTGCTTGACTTTTTCTTCTTTTGTTTTTACACACACCTTCAAGGTTTGATGTACAATGACTTTACTACTGGAGTTACGTGTTGCTAATGCAATTGTGCAATTGTATTTAAGCTTTAAATCAATACTAACTCGCACAGACCAAGAAGAATCAATACAGATTATTAGTAGCCGGCCAGCAGTGATTGGAGATTTTGTTGTTGACAATTTTTCCTCTTTCTTTATCCCTCCCCCACAACCTGTGTGGATGCAGTAGCATCATTAGGTGGTTTTGCCCGTGTATGTTATTTTTAACAGTTTCTTGCTGGTTCATAATGGCCATGTTTATTCAACTGACAACTGAAAAACAGAAAATATGCGAAAGAAAAAGAGGTAAGATGACAATATTTCTACAATGTTCTGTCTAAATTTTTGGTATTTAGAGCTTGTTTTTTTTTTTTTTTTTTGGTTTTTCATAGAAGCTTTGAGCAAGTGTGTATCCAATAGGTGACTTTTTGATGCTGGTAGATAGAAGAATAGTTCGTTTAGAACTATTCTTGGAAAGTATCTTTTGCAATGCCAGAATTTATACACACACACACACACACACACATATATATATATGTATATATGGACTTTACTGTAGGTCAAATTTGGTGGATTTATAATTTGCCAGTGTAGATGGCAATCTTTTCCCCTTTCTAGTAATAGAAAGTCTAAGGGTAGACAAATGTCTCCCTTTTTCTTTAAATTAAGTGAAAATGATATTGGTAGGTGCTAAGCAGAGCTAAAATGGAATGAGTTGATTAGGCTGGTTTTGTTTATTTTATCAATATTATTAAAGTTAATTCATTGCACTATAGTTTTAGTTTTGCCACTGCTCTTTATATCTGCATTACTCAGCACAGGTTGAACCATAGGCTGTAGCACAAGATACATTTCTCATTAATATAACCCTTTGTATCGACAAATCTGTATATCACTCAAAGCCCACGTGTCTTGCATTATAAGTGTGTTGACTAAATATGCAGTCAGTTCAGCACAATACACTAACCAGTGCTCCTAGGCTGGAGTTCAAATGTACCTCAGGTGGTACAAATAAGGTAAAAGCTAACATGATATATAGAGGGTTGGAAACATTTATTTCCAACAAGGAAAGAAATCTAGAGTTATTTTTAAAAACAATGGGGGCTGCATTCATTTAGCATATACTGCTAATTTATGGATAGGAAATGAAACAAACTAAAGTGTTAATGGAAAATTGGATTGGATGAAGAAGACTTAACACCTACTTTTACTGAAATAAATAAGAACATTAAAATTGTTGTGAAATGACATCCTCTGGGTGTTCTTGAGAAGAAGAAAAATGTGAAATGTACAGTGCACTCTTAGATTGACTATATATATATATATATATTTAGCAAAGATTTTATGCCCTTCAGTTTGCGTCATTTATAATTGTTGATGGTATTTTATTCTTGTGAATTATTGCTAATGTACAGCATGGAATACCTATTGCATTTCTATGTGAAAAAATTGTATAATGATAAATTTTCTGTATTGGTGAATAAAATAAGGAGAGGTCAGAAAAAAGGAGTTAAGGCCCTGCTGTCATGTCCAGATGTAGAAAAGACTGTCTGCAGTTTGTCTTTCCAGCCTTGTTTACCTAAGAGAGGATATTACCAGCTTTTCGTTTTGATAACAGTGGAAGTAGAGGACTAGAGCCACGATTTTCTATCTCACTATATGTTTGCATGCTATTTCATGTCATTCAAATTCTTATTTTGTTAAATAACACTTAAAATCAAATAAATTAAAGCGGAAACTTTTAAATAGGAGAGAAAAAAGAATGGAGTTGGGGTGATGAGGTGCTTCTAATTCACTAGAGATACAATGGTCTGCCAAAAACAGCTGTCTGTTTGTCTCTGTGTGTGTATGTATGTTGCTAGGGTCAATCTTTTCAGTGAACTAGTGAGAAAACAAATTAAAAGTTTCTCTTTCCAAAAGTTATTTTCTTGTTCTTACATTTTACTTCAAGATTCGCATTCTGTATATGTATATTTCTAATTTAAAATTTCTTAGTTAATATTCATTGTAGGTCTACCTAAATATATTTTTTCTGCTGCTTCTGTTTTTTTTTTTTTTTTTAAATTTGGTATAAAATTTTTCTCTTCTATAAAATTAAATATGGCTTTTTGTGATTTACTTATTTTAATTAATCTACATGCCATATTTTTCAGGGTATAAGTTTATTTGGAGTATAAGATGAAGCTAAATCAACAACGTTAGCTAGCCAAACTTTCAACCAGTCAGACATCAGATTCTTTGTAACACTGTCATATTGCACCACTGTCTATGGTACTTTAAGGCTCATGAATATTAATAAGCTACTTGTGTACATCATTGAAATATTTTTTAGGATGATCTGGATAAAAAGGGGTATTGAAATAATTTTTCGGCATGTTTGTGATCATGGATAGATTTGAAACGAACAGAAAACATTATTATTTGTTCTGGTATCGAAAGTCCAGTGTCTATTTTGAGTCACTGCATGACATCAGGTGTCTTGTGTCATTTGTGCTGTGTTGGATTAATTAGTTTAAAAGCCAACCGTGTCAGTTTTATCTGTTTTTGACAGTTTTATTTGATTTTGAAATGATATAGCACAATTAAATTCAGAAATTCAACTCTCAATTTTTGATAGCACAAGTCACTATTCAGCAAGTTGTCTGGCTTTTGAGATTCACATTTAGGCTGACATGGAGGTCACCATGGTGGATTCTGTACACCAGCAAAATAAAGATAGGGAGAAATTAAAGAAATGTAAATACACTGATCATTAGTTGTGATTTGTTTAGCCTTTACTCTCAGCTGTGCAGTGCTAAGTCCACAACACATAGCACATTGGATTACTTCACTTAGCTTTGTAGCCACAATTTGTGTTCTTGGTTTTCTTCATAATTTTTACATATCCTTTACTCCTGTCCCTAACATATTTCTCATTGACACTTTATTTCTTATATGGCCATATTACCACTATTTTCTTCAGTAAACTTACCTACTTCCAGCTTAAACGCTGCTGTAGATGTGATTTTCATGACTTAATGGGAGACATTTTGAGATGAGGTAAAGGATTTGTTGTGGGCATTTATACATGTAATTAGAATTTAAAAGTATAGATAGAATGTAATTGGTGGTCATGCACTTGGTATTGATTGGATAATTTCACGTTCTTCATCGAGTGCATTAACGATGAATTGCTCACCCAGTCAGCAAACTTTTCAGGCTTTAATTTCTGTAGTCTTTTTAAAATAAACAAATTCACATTTTATTTCAGAAAATAACTCACCCCCTTTTTACTTCTATTCATAGATAAGTTGGTTTGGAGAATAAGTCAAAGCCTGGACTTCCAGGGAAAGATGTATCAACTTGTACACTGAAATATACAGGACTCGTGTGCAAGTGGAACTTTTATGCGAATAACATTTTTGAAGGGTTGAAAATAATCCTTGATTTAGGTCTATAAAACATGAAACAAAGATCAAAACAAAAAGCAGGACGATATCCTATTCAAATTTGGCAAATGAGCACAGTAAACAAAAGGCTTTCAGCACTAAACACATTAAAATCCATAGAAATCACTTTCATTGTCATCAGCTATAGTTTTATCAGTGGTTGCATCTTCAGCATCATTCTACAAATAATTGTCTTCTGTACCACATACCATTGACTTTTCAAGAATGATTTGACACCATTATTGTTTTGAGTCCATTTCATGAATCCACAATCCACTTACAATGTTACTAACATCAAGCTTTGCATGTTGCCATCCTTGTATGTTTTCTCTCTGTCTCTAGCATCCAATTTCTCCCCTTGTTAGTACTATGGTTGAAAGGCTTATTGATGCAGATATCTGATGGTTGAACCATGCTGGTAAGACCGCTGGGAACTATTGTGATGTCAGTCTTGTGCAATCAAACGATACTGACAGTTTCATCTACTAGATAAGATTTAAACATGTCTCAGATGATTGGAAAACTCTTTGTAAACCAGCAGTTTGTAAATTATGCTTTTCTTTTAGCCATTTATTGCAATCATCTTTATCTGTCTATCTATTTTTTGTTTGTGTGTTATGTGAACGTAGACAACTATACCTTTTGGAAATTTCTGCTTGATTTTTTTTCATTTAAATTTCACTATCACTTTCAACTGGGCTCTGTCAGAATCTAGTCTTTTCATGACCTGTCATCTTAAGTAAAGCACATCAGTCCTTTTCCATCATTCTGTTTGCAAGCACATCAAAGTTCACGGGTGTTTCCGTCATGTTACCAGTGTATGTCAATCTGTACGTATTCTTCTGTCAATATTAAATAACAAATCAGGAGATTTCTGGGATCTTGTCATTAAATTCAGTTGATAGACACTTTAAAATCTTGGTCTTCTGACAAAGTGCAAAGTTGTGCCTCTTCATTAGCCTGGTGCACCATCCAGCACTTTCCTTAACTGTGATACTATCTTTGTTTCTTTCAGGGTGTAGAGTCAGATGGTTTGAGAAATATGTTTATCCTGTTGATGTTCATTGACTTATTTTACAACTTCATTAACTGTGGCCACTTCCTTGCTTTTCCTTCTGTTAGCACATTTATTCTTTGGCATTTCTTCAGGCTTTTTGGAAATCTTTCTCCAGCTTCTTATCATCTACTCTTTCTTCTGCAAACATTACGACTTTCAGTTTGAAATGTGCAAGTGCATTTGTTATTGTTCCTTGAAGGCATTTTGACAGATTATGTTAAGTTGTTCTGAATTTTATGGGTATTTACACTAGTGCATGAACAGCATCATGGTAAGGGTAGCTAATAACACTGGTTTGTAGGTTAATAAACTAACTATATGTGGTGCTGCCATCTAACCAGGAAGTAGTGTTCAACATTAAGGGTCACTAGAATTAGCCAGAATTTGAAAACTTAGCATTACAAAATGTTCTTAAGATCACATTTAGGTTATGAGACTATTAGATTAGTTATTATCCTTGAAAAACTAAAGTTGACTTTTACACAAGGTATATGAAAAATTACTAATTTTTTAGCAATAAATTATGCTGCCTTTTACATGAGATCAACTTTCGCACAGGTACATACAGTTTTTATATGATATTGTTTTCTATTATTGTTGATTGTTTTTAATGAGTCACACAAGCATTAAAGACAGTTACATTAAATTTCAAATTTATGTCAGTCACCATTTATGGATAGTAACTCAAAAGGGCCTAACTGACTGGAAATGTACCTTTGACTTGATTGTTCTTTATTATGGTAAATATGTTATCTCTATTTCATTCAGTTAGCATCTGGGTCTGCTAAAGTACATCTACTGACTACTGGGTAATTTAAAAAATTTACCAGTTACAAACTCTTTCTACTTTTCTTTGCTTCTCTGATCATCATCTTTATATTAGGTTGTTACAAACGTTTTGTCAGTTTTTACATTATGTTCATTTTATGCGTGCTTGCAAAGGTGCATGTAGATAAGTTATATATAGTTTTGTAGCGTGTGCTTTGGCATACATTATGCAAAACCTACCTTTTTAAAAATCATAAAATGGATATTTGTTTCAGGGTTCTGAGTGAAACATGGATAGAAAAGGTTTTGTGCCATTTTGCTTCATGAGTTCAAACCAGGCCACAAAGCGAGCGAGGCAACTCGTAACATTAAACAAGCATGGGGCGAGGATGCAGCAAATGAGCGCAAAGTACAATGATGGTTTGCAAAGTTTCTATCAGGAGATGTGAGCCTCAAAGATAAGGAGTGTAGCAGACGTCCTTCCAGCTGTGATGAAAACCGTCTGAAAGCCTCAGTTGAAGTTGATCCAAGAAAAACAGTTCAAGAAATTGCTGGAGAGTTTGATGTGAGCACTACAACTGCTTCCCCGGCATCTTGATGCAATCGGTAAGGTGAAAAGGCCTGACAAGTGGGTGCTTCATGAGTTGAATGAACATCAACAAAATTGTCAATTGTAAAATCTGCTCTTCACTTCTCATAATAAACAAAAATAACCCATTTCTTGACCGAATCATTATGTGTGATGAAAAATGGATCCTTTATGACAATCACAAACAATCAGCACAGTGGTTCGACAGAGATAAGGCACCTAACCACATTCAAAAATACAGCCTCCATCCAAAGAAGATCATGGTCACCATGTGGAGGACTGCAACTGGTATCATCCACTATAACTCTTTGCAATCTGGCAAAACCATCTTAGCTGAAAGGTACTGTCGTGAATTAAATATTATTCGTCAGAAACTCCCAACAACAGCCAGCATTTATGCATTGAAGAGGCCCAATCCTGCTCCATGACAATGCTGCTGCTCATGTAGCAAAAGTGACTCTTCAGAAACTGAACATGTTTGGGTACGAAGTTCTCCCTCACTCACCCCATTCACCAGACCTTTCTCCCACAGACTACCCATTTTTTCAAAAACCTTGACAGCTTCCTCCATATGAAATCATCCTCCAACCAAGCAGAAATTGAAACTGCTTTCCAACAGTTTATTGAGTCCAGAAATCTGGATTTTTTCATAATGGTATAAATGTGCTTGTAAATTGTTGGCAGACGAGTACTGAGTGTAATGGAACTTACTCTGATTAATAAACTTCATGTTCAGCAAAGACATGAGGTCTCATTGTTGCAGTAAAAAAGCAAAACTTTTGTAACAACCTAATACTTGATATCTGAGTGACTGGTGATAGACATGGTAAATTATCAGGATCTGTGAAAGAATAGTGTTAAAAAATTAATAGGAAATAAATGGTTTAGTAGTAGCTATGGAGAGTTATTATATAAATTAATTTATTAATAATTTCTAAGATTTATTTTTAAAGTGATGTTTCTGGTACGCTACTTTGTTGTTTTTCTTAAGTGTATAAAACATTTAGGAATAATGGAAAATTATTTTTCTTGCATTTTGTTTGGTATTAAAATATTTTTTAACAAAAAAGATAATTGATCAATCTATGCAAAATTTTTTCTCTTCATTTTATAAACCACAAACTACTAAATTAGATATTATGTACATTGAACTGGTGGGAAATGATCCATTAGTCTAAGGTCAATGATGTTTTGAAATTGGAAAGCTGAATGATGCCTGTTCTGCCAACTTTTCTGTCTTAAACACCAAGAAGTGTTTTGCCAATTTGAAAGTATGATTCTCACCAAATACTGATCATTTGTTTTTAGAGTTTGCATTTGTCAGAAAAATGATTTTTAAAAAAAAAAAAAAATTAAAGATCTTAGTTCTGTGTTGAATAAACAAAATAAAGTACAAGTCTGAGTGGGAGTTTTTTGTTGTTTTTTTTCTAAGGTTAGATAATGTCATCTTTTGTAAGCTGAAGCTAAATATGAATAAAAGTGATATTTTAGGTCTAAAAAGGTGAATATGACATTTTTGTATGTCTGCATATATTACAATTATGAACTTGTCTTAGCAGACTAGCAAACTTTTCTTTTTGTGAGATCAAAGTCGTTATAATCCCTGAGAAAATCATCAAGCATCAGCTTAGCTATAGACATTTCACCAGCACTTATCTGATTAGAGGCTGAGGTTCAACCCTTCCTGGGTGCAGACAGGCCTCATTTGTGTGCATGACAAAGTACTGGGTTTTATGAAAGGGTGAAGCCATTGGATGGGGATCTGATTGCTTGGTCTGTAATAGGTCAAGGTATATAGTAATGTAAGCTTTGTCATTGAGCCAGACTGAAGGGATGGTGGTTGTGTGTTGTCATGCTTAGAATTTTTGTCATTAACCCACTGCAAGAAAATATCTAATGGAAAATCAATTATTTTATGTGGTGGGGGGGGCTGCTGCTATTAAACATTTATTTCAAAAAGTTCTTAAAATATATTAAGTTCTTTATTAAAAATTTGTTTTTTGTACTTTGTACATAAAATCATCTTGGGGAAACAACTTACTTTTAATTCACCGGTGTGGTTTTTATACTTTTATAAATGTACATAGTATAGGTGGGTTGGGGAAAAACTCGTTAGCAGTAGTAGTATAATTTGTAATTACTTATACTGGCATCTTATGAAAATAATAATGAATAACTTAACTTTGACTTTAAGAACTTTGTTGATTTAATTATAGTATTAAAATAAGAAAAATATATACGATATATAGATATGACATTTTAATGAAAACAGTTAAAATAAAAATTGATATGGCATAGTCTATTACGTTTACTACTATGTTCTTTTTAAAAAATTTTTCTCACATTTTTTTTTATTTGCAACAAAAAGGTGAAGCCTCGGTATGTTTAGTTGTCATTGCAGTTAGATGATTTTTTTTTTTTTTTAATGAAAACTGCTGCCTACAAGGGAGGCAATTTGGTGATGGACCATAGTACTGCAGCTGTTCACTAGGAAATGTTGCCACATGGGACCGAAATCCTTACTAGAACTCTTCGTTTTTTAGATGTGGACAGAAACTGGGATGCCCAGAAGAAATCCACATTGCTGGCTGCTGACAAAGAAGGTACAGTCATACCTGGCCTTACATCGTTAATTCGTTCCCAGACTCATGACTTAAGTCAAATAAACTCTTTAAAAATGTCCTAGACCCCTTGTAAACCCCTATAAATAACTCCATAATATCGCTAATAACATCCGTGCATAGGAATACAATAAGTTGTTCGATAGTTCAACATTTTTACATTCTTTTTAATAAATTTATACATTCTAATTGATACTAATGTAAAAAAGAAAAAATATTTACCTGATTGGTGACATCGATGTACTTGATAAGCCAGAGGTGGAGGTTAGAGGAAAGGGCTGAGGCTCTCCAGCAGACTTCAAGTTCTTCCTGTTGATTTTTGATGTGGTGCAAGAACTGGTCAAGAGTGCCCTGAATAGTCTTGCTCTTCTTTTCATGTAGGATGATCCTATAAGGAACAGTAGTGTCTTGAACTGCCCCCATAATTTTTGTGACGCGTTGAGCATTGGGATCCATCTCCTCGAAAATTGCAAGCACTTTCTCAATGTGCACAAAGCCCTGCTGCATTCTGCTAATGGTGAAGTGTTCTGCTTCTTGTAGATTTCATATCCCTTCCAAAAGTCATGGAGTGCGACATCATCCAGTTCCATTGTAGCTACAACCTGCCTAAGCGTACTCCTAAGGTAGTAGCATTTGAAGATGGCAATGATCCCCTGGTCCATCAGCTGCAAGAGAGAGGTGATGATGGGGGGATAAACGACGGTGATGTTGGGATGAATCGACAAGGTTTTGCGGTTAGCCAGGAGCATTGTCTAAAATAAGGAGGATCTTGAACGGGATGCCCTTCTCCTTACAATACTTCTCCACTGCTGGTACAAAGTGGTTGAAGAATTCTCAAAATGGCAATAGTCGCCCAAGCCTCTGAGTTTGCCATCCATACAACTGGGAGATAGGCCTTGAGGATGTTCTTCAGTGCTCAATAATTCTGGGCATGATACACCAGCAGCGGCTTTAATTTAAAGTCGCCTGAGCAATTTCCTCCCAACAGAAGGATCAAATGGTCTTTTGCAACCTTGAAGCCTTGTATAGCCTTCTCCTCAGCTATGAATGAACGATCTGGCATTCTCTTCTGGAAGAAATCCATTCTCCTCAATAATCTTCACCAAAGCTGCTGGGAATTCCGATGCAGCTAATTCATCGGCTGATGCAATTTCGCCTTGGATCTTGACATTGTGAAGATTGTGTCACTGCTTAAATCACATAAACCATCCTGAACTTCCCTTGAATTCTGCATCTTTCTTGTCAGGAAACTTCTTCTTGAGGTCTTTAAACAAAGACAATGCTTTCTCCTGAATCAACAGCTGGCTTATGGGAATATGCTGATGAGTCTGCCATTCAATCCAAAGAGAAAGATGTTCCGTTTCCTTGTTGATGACGGTGTTCTTCATCGCTGGAACATCATCTTTGACGTGGGCTAAAATCCATGCCTTATCATGAACGATTGTCTATACCATCATCAGATTCAAGCTAAAAGCACAAGCTATGGCAGCAACCTTTTCACCATTCTCATGGTGTTTTATCATAGCCAGCTTATCTTCCAATGATATAGTATGGCACTTAGTAGTACCAGCATTAGGACTGTCAGTAGAAACTTTCTTTGGAGACATGGGGTACAAATAATGCCACAAATTCAACGCAAACAAGACACTGCAAAAAACACATGCACAAGCACAAGTTTGAATCAGCTGACAAGAACTACAGCACTGCCACACGGCGAACACTGGAACTATAGGTACCAAATGTCTTGTAAATTAATAAGTGTACTGTACACAATATTTAAAAAATTTTTAAGCTTTTAAATAATTTTATAAATTATTTTACATATTTTAACATTTATTTTTGTGATTTTGCACTTTTTTAAATTGGTTTTTAGGTGATTTTTAAAAATTTTTATGGGTTTTTAATATGTTCGCTGACTGACGTAATGTGAAGTTGCATAAACTGAGGTAAGTCGAAACAACATAAAACGAGGTATGACTGTACTTCAAACCAAATTGGTCCCCTGTGGAAATCTAACTCAGACACTCAGAATTGCACCAGTCAGTAAATGGATTGAAAGCAAATATACTTTACTGATATTTTTTGCACTGAGGGTACATGCTCTGGTTAAATAAAATTTCTCCTTGTGAAGTGCATTGATGCTGCTGCTAAGTCTCTGGTTACTACTGGTAGTCTCACTTAACCATAGACATCTTCAAAAGGATAACTAGACATTTGGGAAAGAAAAGACAAATAACATTTGTTATCACTAAGAGGGAATTACAAGTGATGCCATCTGCTTTAAATTGTCAAATATCAACTACTTGTGTGATCAGGTAATTGACTATGTATCATGGAGTAAAATTAATTAGACACGTAAAGCTCATTACAACTTAACTAACTGCAGAAGGCTGTAGAGGGCTGTCATGTAACTAACCTTTTGACTTTAATTATCTTTTTATGGGCAGGGGAAGGTTGGCATTTGTAATGAGAATGAAAGTTTAATGTGGTTGATATTTTGTATGCATTCTTAAATCACATTTGTGAAGTGGTTCCCAGCTTACTTTCAAAATGTTCTCTCTCACTTCTTACTAGTCCACTTTAGCGCAGATGTTACCAGTCAGACTAATTGATCAAATGTTATTGCTTCATCACGAAGAAATACTTTGGTTCTTGCTTAAACAGTATTTGTATTGTTCTGTCTACTTTTAGTGACATAATGTGCAGCCTTAAAAGCAAAATTTATTCAAGGTTGTATATAGAGAAGAAAGAAGCGATGGTGACCATAGAAATGAATTGTCACTTGTCAACCAACATTGGATACCTGTATTTCCATAACTGACTGAAAAATAAAAAAAAAATTCCATTTTGACTGCATCTGGGCATCAGGGATCTTGGCCATGTTTAGGTTGGGAAATCATATATTGTAGCATGGAATGCTTCCTGTTCAGCTGGTAGAAAAGCTAATTTCAGCCACTTAATAAACAGCAAAGAGATGAAAATTAAGCCTTAAATGTCAGTAATAATGATAGAGTATTTTTGTTTTTAACTTAAAATGTTAACTATGACTTGATTTTTCTATTTCTCTCCCTTATCAGAAACCCGATAATTTTAACCAGATTTCAGAAACTAAGCACAATCAATAATTTTGTTGTTTGTTTGTTTTTTTTTTTAGTATTTTTTAGTCATTTAAAAATATAGTGTTCTGTACTTATCAAAGCAATTACTTTGTCTTTGCATAACTTAATTGCTTAAGTTTAATCTCATGTATCTTGCCTGGATATTTATTTTCAGATTTTTTTAGCCTCACTGCACCCATATAACTTGGTGTGTGGCTTGTCAAGAAATGTACCTTGTCTCTAAATATGCAGTAGCAAGCAGCAGCAGCATTACCTTACCTAATCGTAACCCAACCTGTCCTGATATGATTATTGTGCTTTCTATTTAAAACAATAACATGTAACTGAAATAGGTTGAGATGCAGGAAATGGTTTTCTTAATGACCTAACTGTTGTTGTAATTGTTGCCTGGTCTTGCTATTCTTCTACTTTTATGTTTCTCTTGTCTAAACTTTGTTTAGTTAGTATGTGATGGCATCCAGCATAGCAGCATCTGGTTTCAGCATGTTGTTGTGGATGAATCAGCCAGATTTATTCCTCCATTGTTGTCTTGCCTGGTAATATTGCCTGCTGTGTGTATGCCTGCTTGCAGCCCCTGCCTGGGCTTGCTGTTGGGAGAGGAAACTGTATCCAGTTACTAACCTATTTTAATAGTCTGCTCCTCACTGCTAGTTGCCTAGACAAGTGAGATATTTGGCTAATTACTTGCACATCCCAGTTTTTGTTTTTGAAAATTTTCCTGCATACTGTACAATATGATAACCATCCATCATCTTCCAGATAAGGCTATCTGGCTGCTTCACTTGTCACTAAACCAACTGGCTGCTAACTAATGAAGCCAACATTATCAGCAATCACACAAAGATGGACTGTCCACACCCACCAGCTTGATCAGTTTGGCAATCTTAATGATCAGTCTATCAGTTAGGCTCATGCATGTACACAGTACCACTATTACTGAGCCAGGGAGAGAATGTCCTGCACTGTCTGCAGACAACTTGAAATAATCTAATTGATCTGTACACATGACCGAGAAGAAAGCATGACACAGGGGTTATTCTCAAAGATTCTTTCATATGGATTGTACTGGGTTAGTTGTGGCTGCCATAACTATGGTAATGTTCTCTTGCATTTTATATATTTATTATATGTAGGCTGTAAACCTCTCATCTAAAGATTAAGCAAAAGGGAGTTGTTAGGAATAGAGCACTCAAAAAATCCAAATAAGGTGTGGGGAGAAGGGAGAGGGATAAGGAGAATAGGGATCAGGAGGACCTGTAGTATCCCAGATGTTATGCATGGATAATTGCCACGTTCCTAGATGTATAGAAGCAGTGTTAGTACAGCACATGGTGGTACTCTCACTGGATGAGAGGTTTTTGAGAATATCACTGCTGTGCGTGGGTTGCAGCCTATAAAGCCTAAACGAGATGTGCATCTTAGCTAAGAGAGTGGCCACATAGGGCAGTTATTGTACAAGAGGCAGAACCATCCATTGTTTGATTATTCTTTTTTTTTTAATTTGCATTTATTTAAATGGAACTTATTTTAATGAGATCCACATTGTGGAAACAGCTGTTAAAATGTGTTATATGTTTACGAATAAGAAATGTAGTAGGCTAGTTTGTGTTTTTATTTTTGTGAAATTTCACACTGACTAAATTTGCTCCAACTCCAGTGTATTTCCGTCGCGTTCAGCAGCAGTAAGAGAAAGGAAAGAGTGCTGTGTGCAGGGTTAGGGTGGTAAATAGATTGATTGTATCCAGAAATTTTCACACAGTCAACTAGAGCAGCATTGTAGGTAGTAGCATCTCTAATTTACATCTGTAAACAATGTGGATAATTATGCAAATTACCAACACAGCATTTCAGGATTCAGAGCTAATTTGCATTGTTAATTGGATTTAAAGAATTTTTGTTGTATTTTTTCCATTACATGAAAAGAAAGACTGAAACAAAGAATATATAAATGTATTGTATTGAACTCATTTTGTCCAAGATTTTTTTTTTTAAAAAAATAAATTTGAAATTGAAATAATCATAAATTTGCTTAACTTTATATATAATAATCCCTCTCAAAAAAAAAAAATGTTTGTCAAACATATCTGTGAGCAACAGGTTATTTCTGTTTATAAAGTACACTTGATACTTTAATTGTTGCTAACTTGCTCCTGGTGTTAACTGGCTATCCAGATCATCATAACATTTTAAAATCTGTTATCGCTGCTGCTGCTGATAAATAATCTGATTGACTGTACAGTTGTCCCCCCCGGTATTCGCGGGGTTACGTTCCTAGAGCACCTGCGAAGAGTGAAAAACCGCGAATATTGGACGTGGTCCATAAAAATGCCTATAAACGTCAAAATATAATGTAAAATATAATAAAAAATATAAGTAAATATATAATAATAATTTAATAAAAAATACAACACTCAGAGAAACACTCGAGATGGCTACACGCGGTAAACTGGGATGATGCGGGGCTACTGGGCTGCATCTGCCTGAGACAGCGTCTCGTGGGCAGCAGCCAATCAGCAGTGAGGAGAAATGAATAACGCTCTCGGATTGGCTACTTTCAAACCTCCAGCCAATAGCATTTATTTTATATTGATATTTTGCTGAATTTACGTTAGTATTTATATTACAAAATTAGTAAATTATATTGTTATTAATAATTTAGCGTTAAAAAGCGTGAAAAAATATATATTGCCACGAAAAAAGCCACAAAAAATTGCGGAAGATATTTGCGATTCTGCGAATATGCGGGAGTTTCCACGAACAATTATTAGTTAGGTTCTAAGGAAAATTCCGTGAATAACCGGGGCCGCGAATGCCGAATCGCGATTACACAGGGGTTGACTGTATATCTCTGAAATCAGGAGATTAGACATTTTTCTGCTGCATTTACAAGGAAATCAGAGTTTGGTTTAACTCCATATACCATGTTAGTTTTTACTTTACTTAAATACTGTTTGTGCTGAACTGGCTGTATATTTAGCCAACATTCATAATTAAAACACGGTTGGAGCAATATATAGGTCTACTGTTACAAAAGGCTACATTACTGATGAAGGTGGTGTGTTACAGACCCTATGGTTAAACTTGTGCCGAAGTGTTACAGGTTTGAAGAGGTAGTAGCATACAGAGAGTTGAGCATACCTAGTGTACAATGTGGAACTTTACAAAAATGGTTTCTGGGGTTTAAGCTGGTGATGCTAAACTGTTTGCCCTTTGGAGAGATTTTAAAAAAAATGTCTATCCATTCTTGAAAACATCTGGATCAGTCAATCTACGAACACAGATGGTTAGCTGTCTAGTCTGTCTGATGTCTTAAACTTATTTGATTAATGTTTCAAAATGTATTATTTTTGGTTGTAAATTGTATTCCTTGCCCTGACTACAAATGTCTGGCTAGGCTAGGAATATTTTTTAATAGTAACAACTTTTTTATTCTAAACATCTATGCTTATGAAAAGAATGGATGCTTTTAGTAGATGCCTGCTTATAACTGGGCTTAGTTAACAAGTAGTCTCTGTACATCTGACTACGCTATGCATATATGTAAATATTATATACATACATAATTTTCTTTGCGATCTTTGATTTAAAGGTCTAGTTCATGAAAATCCTCGAATAGGATCAGATGGGGAGAGTGAAGACATATCAGGGACCTCTGATGAAAAAGATGAAATTTCCCCTGTGAAACTTCGAGGGCGGCCACGATACAGTGAGGTATTGTTGTTTACCTTTTCTTTGTTTGTTTCTTGTCAAGTTAGCTGATTGTAACATGTAAATCTGTGACAGGCTGGTTGGTAACATGAAATTTATTTTAAATGACTAAATGTGTGCTTTTTTTTTTTTTTTGAGTTTGTTTATGAAAGTCAGTACCTGGTAAGAAATACATGTGGAAGCAACCATCTAATGTACACTAAGGTTTGAGTAGCTGTATTCAGTTCAGCAAGTGACTAATGGTTGAAGGTGGGTTTGCTTGGTGTTGAAATTTCTTTATTGACAGCCCTGTCTAGTCTGGTCATTGTTGTCCCACCATTCTTTTCGCTCTGCATAATCATCGGCCTGTGGATATAACAGTTGCTTGGAAAAACCTTTTAAGATAGGTCTGTTGCTGAATCAGAGGTGTAGCAGGTGGGGGGGGCAGTCGCCTCCGGGTGCAGGTCTGAAGGTGCGCAAAATTTCCTCTGGCCTATAAATTATAATGTCAATTAATAACCAGCCACCTCCGCCCGTGAAATTTCCCCAGTAGTTGTGAAAGGTCTTTCAGCAAGCTGAAATCAATTATGACATACCTGAGAACTCCAATGACTCGAGAATGACTGAGTAACTTGGCAATATTAAATATTGAAAAAGACGTACTTAGTACCTTAAATTTTAATAGCTTGGTTGATTTATTAGCAGCAGCAAAAGCACGAAAGGTTCATATATAGTGTAACAATGAATACCAGAATGCTACCTGTACAAGATCTAGTTAAGTATATGTATTTCATCAATCTGTTTTGTAATACATGTACACCACAAGTAACTGCATTCTGGATGCTTGAAAGATTACTCTAGCTGTGTGACTTTGAACGATACTGGATGAAATAAATATCAAAATGGTTTACAATTTAACAAATTATGTAAGTAAACCTAGTAGGCAATACCTCATTAGTTCCAGGTTTACAGTTGTGAGATGTTATATTGTGACTTTAAATTAGCTCTTTATAAGGCGGTGATTAATTCTTTGTGATTGTCATTAAGTGGGTAATGAGTCACAAACAAATAATCAAAACATTTCAGTGGTGGGGGGTGCTCCAAAAGGATCTTTGCCCCTGGACGCTGAGAACCCTTGCTACGCCTCTGTGCAGAATACCAAATAGTGTCCTCGCTCAGTCAATGGACAGTGGGCATGGTAGCTAGATTTTTTTCAGCTCATTGATATAGATACATTTACCCTCTTTGGCCTGGTATATTAGGTTTGTCATATCATCAACTTTTTATGATTTTATCATATTACATTTCATGTAATCGTGTACTTTGTTTAAACTCCTGAATATCACATCCTGAGCATTTTGTTTTATGGCTTCTGCAAAATTGTATTTTCATTTGACATGATTTGACGGTGTGGGGGCAGGTGAGGTGTGCTTCATTGGTATGGGGAACCTGCTTAAATCTTTTTAAAAAGACTGCTTATTGCAGATTTTCTGTAATTTAAATAGTTTTCCTTTTATACTCTGCACACATTGTTTATTTAAGAAAATAAACAAAACACTGAAAAAAAACTTGTCAGATATGCTGGAGATGTCTGAATGAAACCTGATTGGAGTAGCGTTGCTGCGGATGGTGTTCTATCAGGTTTTATATGGAGGATTTCAGGGTTACAGTTATGTGGAAAGGGGTCTGTTCACACAGGAATCACCTTGGTGATGGATATTTTTGCATGATCAAAAGTTACCATATTCAGGGGAATCTACTTAAATCACTTCTTTTTTAATATTTCCTTTATTTTATCAGGTGATCTAGATTGAAATCTGTGCATTATGTCTTCACCGTGCCCGGAAAAAAAGAATGGTGTATTAATATTTTAACTAGTCACATAAACGATTAGAGCTCTCCTGAAGCTCAGTCAGGTACAATTAGGACAATTCTATCTTCAGCTGGATTTCATTTAATGTTCCTAGTACACAGTCCATGGGTGAGTATTGTGGGTCCGGGTCCGCCCTCAATGTAACAACCCCCTCGCTTTATGCAAAGTGGCCCAGCCTAGCCCGCCTTCGTAAATCTCTCATTGGGCCTATAGTCCCCTGCACCAATTTGTTGGTACCCAAGTTGGCCTAAAGCCGAGCTGGCTAGCGGGTGTCCTACCACAGGCATCGTGGTCCAAGTCTTTTAGTTGCAGGTCCCATTGGCATTAGCCAATGGGATCGCGGCTCGATTGTATCAGACCTACTGTGGTAATAGTTCGAGTTCTGGCCCCTGTCTTTCTATTATGATTTTTCTTATGTTGCATTAAAAAATCATTGTGCCCCCCCCCCCCCTTGAGAAAATTTAATGCCTGTCCAGGAATTTGTTTCTCCCACTGGGTCTGCTAGTACATACACTAGCAGATGCTGCTTTGAATTAATTGGAGTCCATCTCTCCTCTACTTTGGAACATTTTCTGTACATCATGGGGAAAAATTCACTTTAACTTTACAATTTTATTTGACGAGGAACACCTAATCTCCTCTCAACATGTAAAGGGACATTTTTAATGCAGTAAAAAAATTCTTTTTGTAATTGTTTTTTTCTTTAAAGCACCTGATACTTTTGGGTTGTGTAGCAGTGACTTGAAGTTATTTAAAAAAACGTGTTTATCACAAAAACCACATCTTGCTGCTGACTTAGATTGAAAGTTATAAAAGAGAGAGAAACAAATGAAGTCCAATTCTTTTTTTTATATAAATTATGAATTAACATTCTGATATTCACACAGGGAGTCAAGGTGTGTCCTTACTTGACAACCAGACGTGACTTGCAAAGAGAAACTCACCGACAAAAGGTATATTTCTAAATCTGTTTTTTTTTTTTTTTTTTAAAAGAAGAAAGAGAGCTACAAATTCACCTTAAATCTTTTGAGATAAATGATTTTATTGCATCAAAACTTTCGTTTTTTAATAAGGGTCATGTGGAAAAAGAGAACAATGTTTTTGTTTTAAATTCTTTTATAGCACTTTAAAGATAAGCTGGGTGTTTTACAGGGTTTTTAAAGGTTAATTTTAGTAATTGTTAAGAACCTTGAAATATATAATCAGAGTTGAGAGTTTCAGTAGCACAGATGGCAGGAGGAACTTGGCTTAAATTTATTATTTTTACACAGATTTAGCATATTAATAACAAATTACCTAAACTACTATTTTCAGTACAGTGAAATGCTATGAAAGTTTAAATGTAACAAATTTCGATCTTGTTTTTTCCTTGAGGTTTTAAGAATTATCAGTGATAAAAGAACCTTTGAAAGCATTAGCAATTTTAATTTAAACTATACATAATCTACATCAATTCCTGATTAATATTGCTGTGCAGTCTTATGTAAGGATGAATCTTGCTGTTTATAATACAAAAGAAAAGCTTTCATTTATGATTTTTAACTTAATTTGGCAAAATGAAAAACTAGAATTTTTTATGTATACAAAAGCTAGTCTTTGTGCTTTAACTTCAGTGATTGTATAAATTATTGTTATTAATCTGGTCTGCTTCCATTAAGACTTGGGAGAGTACCATGAATGGAGATTTCTGACTGGCCTGGTTATGAGAAACAGTTCATATGAAGACTCTATAAGTGATAGCCTTGTATCAGATTCGTGGTGCATTTTGTTAATTAAAAAAAATCATCAGTTAGGAATTTGTCAATTACTGTAAGTTTTTTTATTCAGACTGTAGCGATGATTGAATTTTTATTTTTAACCAACTACTACCATCCATGTATTGCAGCCATTAGCATGTTTTGAAATTCAGAAAATTTAATTTTTAATTTCAAAGCTTAAGTGCAAACATTAAATGGAGATCATGTTGACCTTACAATTTTATTGTCAGCTGTAGCAACACTTTTTACTGAATATCCAATAGTGTTATGGTGCATATGAATTTAACTTTTATTTAAAGGGGAGGGGACAAATGAAAAAAAAGACTGAATAACTGTATTTTATTGCAGAAATGGTTTCCACACGAATTATAATGAAGAAAATGGGATTCAGATTTTAATTCTGAAAACATACCATTTTGTTTAAAATTTCCAACTAGAATAGTATAGTGAAGGATATATGACAGTAGTGTAACTCAAGGGGAGGGTCTTGGTTGATCTTTCTGAAGTAATTGTCTCTATCAGTGTTTTAATATGAAGAAGCTGTGATCTCTGTGTTCTAGCATCAGCTTCCTATTAACAATACTAACGCCATAGTGTGTGAATTTGCTTGAATTATTTTTGTGGATTTCTAAAATATTTCAAATTCTAAACTTTGTATATTTTTGTATAATATATTTAAATAAAAAGAGAAATAGTAAAATACTTATACATGTTATTTTGATCCTTTCCTCTCCTTTTATCTTTCTCTCTCTCTCTCTCTCTCTTTTTTTTTTTTTTTTTTTACACATTAGGGTTCTGGTTTAAGACAACTTCTGGGTTAAGTCAGGCTTTTCAAATTTTAGGATGCAGTTTATTAATGCTTTCTGAAGTAGTAGTTTTCTCTTCAACCAGTGTGGTTGCCTATTTTTCCTAACAATCCACTTTATCCCCTTCTCAGTATAAGTGAATAAACACTTTGCCATTGAAGGCTGGTGTGATTGCACTGGTTATTTGAGGCACTAAGAAAGATGTAGCTCTTCAGATGAGCCTTTACCTAATGGAAGGTTGCTCAGTATATATGAAAATCATCCATTAGTAGATAATTTGTCAGGGTATGATTAGTGACTCTCTTACGACCACTACTTGTCTGTTTTAGCTTCTTCAAAATGTAGTAGATATATCCATCTCATTGGCAAACATAACAGACATCTGATTGGAGTATATTTTTAATAAACCAGAATCTACATGTTGAAAATGTAATATTATTGCCTAAATTATCTCTCTGGTAAACTTATTTATTCATAAATGAGTGAAATCTAATAGTCACGCGATTCATGATACTAATAAATATTTGGATTTAGCATTTTTCACACAGACATTTTATTTGTTAATAAATTACCAACATCTCTACTATATATATAGTGTTTATATAAAGTCTTTGAGAGATGTCAGTACTTAACTGTGTAAGATGAAATACACTATTACAAAGTAATTTACTTAAGTTTTATTCTGATTGATGTGAAACCAAAAATGATGATGGTAGGTTAACTGCATTTTGTGACTTGATGCTAAATTGAAGTTGGTTACTACAGTGAAATGAAAGTTTAGGGGATGCATTACAATAAGAATCCACCATCAGACAGCTCTATTAGGAGTTACAGGTTCTGTTAATGATAGGAAAATGTTCTGGTAGAATAGGCAACTATCAGAGAAGCATTTTCGAGAAGCATGGGGACACAGTTTATACAATTTTGTGAGGGCAGTTGCATCAATGAAGCAGTTACCTATCAGTCATCTCGCCCTCTGCCAGCTGGAGAATGTGTGGAAGGCATTTGGCAATTAGGATTAACTGCTATAACACTGAAGATGGTGGCTACGTAGAACTTTGAGGATTTACCGTTGCTTCGCTAAAAAACTTGAAGCATGTAGCTTTGTACTCCAGTTTGTTCTTTTTTTTTTCCTTCTATCTTAAGTAGTTAAATAGTTTATTTCTCTAAGCTATTAAGTTGAAAACACCAGTAGTAATTTTCAACTACTAAAATTATGTAAGCCTCATCTTTAATGTCTTTATAGCTCTCTTTCTCTCTTAATCTTTTTCACCTATAATACACTTATTTTGTTGCTGTTGCTGGTTTCTCTTGAGCACTGATATTTTTTTAAATTTAATTACTGATTTCACCAGCACGCATGCCTGATTGACCTCTTCGATCTGATAAGGTGTGCTATAACTGTGCATCACTGCTCTAGTATAAACAAAAGGAAAAACTTCAGTAGTTCAGATGAAGTAAAATTATCCATAGGCACATTTAGAATAGGGTGATGTTTACTAACATACAGCAACCAATCTGCTTGCTGTTGAGTTGCCTAACACAAAAAATCCAATTCTCTATGTTTTAAACATCTAATTTTTTTTTTTCCTTTTGAAAATTGTCTGAAATATTTGTATGCGTTGTTGATGAGATCTTTTTATGCTAAGTGTAAATCCCTGTTGCTGATGATAATACATGGAAGTTTCTTTTTATTCCTGATTATTTGTGCTATGGATTTCCCCCCTCCCTTTTTTTTTTTTTTTTTTTACAAATGAATGCTCAACACAGTATGTATCTTTTTTAAAGATAACTTGGTTTTAATTTTCAAAGTTACACTTGCACAGATGCTACTGTACTATTGACATATTTCTGTAATTTGGACAGCAGAGTGGTTCATGATTCAGGGTTCTTGAGATCCGGGTTTCAACTTAAGACTTTTTAGATTTACTATATTGAAGAACAAAACCATAAAAAATAAGAAGAAAACTCCCTAAAGAAAAACACGATTGAGGTGGATACATGAAAAGAACTTTTTTAAAAAAGTTTTGTCAAAATTTTACCTGCCAACCTCTCAGTTTTTTTTTGGAGGGGGGGGGCAGTTTCTTTGTTCCTAGCACATCCACACACTCTGAATCTTGCATTTATTTTGTTTCCTTTAAAAATAAATTCTACTTTACAGCCAGAGTTTTGTAAAGTTGTTTTTAGTTTGTCTGTTTATTTTAAATTTTACATTTTTGTATGGGGTTTTTTTTTTTGTTGTTCCCTTTATATTGGAAAGAATGTATCCTTAAGAATCTCTGGTAGACGGTAACAATTGGAAAAGTCTCATGTTCCTGGTGCTGGATCAAGCAGCTTAGTGGAGAGTGATATCATCACTGTCAAAATGCACAAGAGCTGTTTACAAAGTAAATCGTTAGTTTTACTTCTCCATTGCATCTTTAGACATCTAAATTAGTTTTCTGATTAGTGGAATACTGCAGTAGCATAATTTGAGATGCATTATTCAGTTTAATTGTTTGCATCAGATGTTCACTAGTCCACTTTCATTGTTATAACCCTTAGAGTGGCTGACTTGGCACAGCAAGCTGCATATGCAGCAGCAACTTGTAGTAGTTTTGCTACTCACACTCATATTGCAAGATTCCCAGAACAATTTTGTTTTTTTGTTTTTTTTTTTTCACTAAATTCATTTGAAATATTAATTCTTGTTTTGAGAAAGTTATTTGGAAGTTATTTGTTTTTGTTTTAAAAAATGCTTGTAGTTTTATTATTTGCTCTCTGCATCCCTCAGAAATCCCCAAACCTTCACCATTCACACTGTATCACTAAGCTAGGTGTAGTAGATGTAGTTATTTCCTTTCCTGTTTTTGGCGGCTCTCTCCTTGTGACCATACCATGCTTCCTCTCAACAAGTGATGCTGAGATAGGAGATGACTGGTCTGCAGAGTTTTCTGCCAACACATCCTTGTAGGATGGTAGCCATGCTTTAAGTCACTATCAGACCCCCACCATCTTTCTTTAGACTCTGCGCTACACATTTCTTTTTATCTGCACGCTTATTTCCTGGCTTATGTCACATCCGTTTCCATTTCTAGTTAATCTATCAAGATATGCTCTACCATCAAACTGTTTTTGTTAGGTCTCTGGTCTAACAGCGGAGTCTTCAAGATCTTCCTAGCTGTCTAAGAAATACAAGTGGTCATTTCTGCTCACGGTGGAGTTCTGTCTGTTTATGTCTCAGCAGATACCTACTTTTTAGTAATCAACTGCTGTGATATATCCTGAGTATTGATTCTTCTATAGTAAGCCAATATCTCTCCTAGAAATAATAAATGTCTTTTCTATGGAAACTGTTTGATCAGATATTTTTCAACTTTATTTACTGATTTCTGAATCCTCTCTACTCACTGCTCATTAGACATTTCTCTCTCTCTCTCTCTCTTTCTCTCATTAAGTATTTTGTTTTCCCATTAAAATGATCTTGAGCTAAGAATCTCTTATATTCCATTGGAATAATCTATCAAATTTATTGTAATACTTTATAACATCATGGTAGCCTTCATCTTTTGATATATCCTGCCTTTAACAGTTCAGATAGAAATTTTAAGCATCAGGGTTTTTAAATATATATACTTTGTTGTTTTTTTTTTAATGTTTTATGGCTATCGAAGATGCATCTGCAGAACTGATCAGCTTTAGCCTTGCACTTTGTTTTGACTATTTATTTTGATGTATTTTTTGTTCTTTGTATATGGACTAAATGGATATCTTACCATTGAGTCTTTCTATATTATGCAATAAGGCTACATCCCCCTTCATGCCTGCTTTAGCCTCCTTCCAATTCCAAATATTTTTTAAAACACTGTATTAAATTTTCTTGTTGGAAAGGCTGCTTGCTTGTATCAATGTTTCTTTGTCAAGTCTTTGTTTTTCCTCGGATTCTAGCCTGTCACACACCTGACTGATCAAGCCATTATATTATGATGCCTGCCCTGCTCAGTTCCAGTAGCTACTTTCCCAGACTTGGGGGCACATTGGAAATTGTCTATCTTTCCACCAAAAAGTCTAGAGTACCGTCAATTCTAAATGAATGAGTGTGTCTTTGGTGAAAGCTGGGATGGACTATCAATTTAAAAGATGTGATGTGCTTTCTTTGAGACATTGAGCTGGCAAACTGGAAATCTCTTGCAGCATGGCTATCTATCATATTGAGTATCTCTTAACGTGACATAACCTCAGAAGTGGAACATTGTTACACCAGCCAACAGAGAATACAAAGGAGTAATATTTAAAATGGATCTAGTTTTAAATTGAAGATGATATGGATCAAACTGAAAGCCAAGAAAAAAAGTAAAGAACCATGGTATTTGGAGCTGGATGCTAATTTTCAAGTACATGACACAAAAAGAACCACACGCAACTATAAGAGGGATGGTGTCTAGCTTCCAAAGGCTGCTTAAGACAGGAAGGAGATTGTTACTTGCCTCTATCTACAATTGCTAGGAACCATTTGGGTCTAAGTGGAGCAAATTAGATTCTGTCACTAAATCTTTATCAATCTATAATTTAATTTTTAAATATACCCATGGAATTGAATATAGTAATGAAAAAAAAAAATACAAAGCTCAATGCAGTTAATTATTTTATGAAAATATTTTTGAATTGAAATATAAATTTTAAAGTTTTTGTTATTAATGTTTACAAGATAATTTGAATTTCTGATGTTTGGAAGCTTTTTTTTTGTTGTGTTGCATGAAATTATAGAACAACTATTCCTAATATTTGCAGCTACTCCTAATAATCATACCAACATGTTTCTTTTTTTTTTAATGCATGCTTATATGTGCATTCAAACTACTATTTTCTTATGAGCAATAAAAACAGGTTTCCTCATTGACAGTGTATATGTAGCACATTGTTTTTGGAATTCTGGTTACTGATGACAAAACTGAGTGTGTATTTCTCAAAGACATTACTTGTTAAAATGATACTTTGTCACATTTCTGTTTTGAGCTTGCACATGGCCTAGTACAGTAAGTATATATTGAATTAACTATCATCTTAGTCTTAACAGTTACTTAAAATGGGTGTTTATCTGTCTTTTAATCAAATTAAAAGTGGCAATAGTACAACTACTGCCAACCCAAAAATACAGAACTTATGATTATGAAGCCTGGGTAATTCAAAGATATACTAAAAGTTATTTGCACTCAAGAATTATAAAAGGTGTAGAACATTTATTCTATGTATCTGGTTTTGTTTTATCTGTGTTAGACCTCTTTTATCTATAGTTTTGGTTGATTTTTGACTAATATTAATATTTTTGTCATAACTTGCAGAGATGTGAGCTATAATTATTAACAAGTCTCCTGATACATGCTACTACTAGTCCTATAGAAAAATTATTTAGAGATGCTTGGTAATCAGAAACATCATCACATTTTAAAGCACTTCAGTTTATTTTAGGAACAAGTGACACAAAGCATGCATAATAATTTAACCATTTTTACTGCTATGGTCTCTAGGAGTTTGGTCAGTGTTAGTTTGGCAGGGCTAGGGTTAATGTTGAACTAAATCTAAGTGTCAGGCAAACCAAACCAGCAAACACACATGTTGTTCATCAGAGAACTTGTAGCACTAAAAGTATCCACTTACTTTGTGTGTTCAGTATGGACTGTACTCCTGGTGGCTGTTAGGGAGGAGTTCATCAGGTCTGCATCCTGCACAGTCATCGTTTTATAACTTTATTTTTTAAAAGTGGAATTAAATATATGTGAATTACTCATTGAGAAATGGATGTTTGAAACGTAAATGTGCAACGGTCTGTATAAGGATTTCGTTCTTACATAGATTTTAAAAAATCTACATTTTTTAAAGTATTTTTTTAAAAATTAGATTGTTACTTTTTTTCTTCTTGTGGCAGGACGAGAAGTTCTCCCCCAACAACTTTGTTGTTTGTTTTGTTTTTCTGTTATCTTTAACAACAAAAACCTATTGGTGTTTTATAGACCAGTCAACCAACAGATGTGTGATTTGGTCCTATAATTGCTATAGATTTTAGTCAATTCTATGACGGATGTGGCCAAAGTCTCTGCTGCTGATGATATTATTATTATTATTAACTGGGTAGGAGTGTTTACTCCGTAATTTTTACTTACCTTTTTTTTTTAATAGATATGTATTGTTGGTGATGCAGAATTTATAATCGAAATTGCAGTTATGAGGAAGGAATCTCGTCCCTATATCCTAACGGATTCAGATGCTGTTGTTACCTAATCTTTGAACCAGTGGTCCAGAAGTTTAGTCTCTGCACCACCTTTTGACCTTTCAGTCAAGGGTGATATATGTCTCTGGCAGAATGCTGCAAAACTTGACACTTCTAACAGCAACCTTAGGATGCTGGAGAGGATGAGCATCTGCTAGTTAGGATCTAGATAAGAAAGCACACTTTTACCAGTCTATGAAGTGGTGGTGAGTTTACTCCTCTACAAACTGCCAGCAGAAATCACTAGATGCTTAGGTGCCACTGATGAGTGAGGTAAACAACTATTGTCTTTGTGTTAGGAAAACCATCAGCTACTAATGATTTTGGGTGGACTAGTTAGTTAGAATATTGTGTATTATATACAGTATAAACTCATCATAATGCTGACTTGTAATTTGCATGGAAACAAACTATTGGTTATGTATATTTTTAATGATTTTATTAAGTATAGAAAGAAAGGGAAATGGTTTCTTGAGGGTTCATCTCAAAGCTCTCAAAGTACTTTTCTCCATTTCACTACTATTAACAGATAATCAACTTTGTGAAATGTTAACTGAGAAACAGAAAACCTGCTTAACTTAACGGGCTTGAACTACATCAGTGAGACTTTCTGCTCTTCTCCATGTGAGAATCAGATAACAACTTTTCATTAGTTTTGGGGTTTTAGACCTGTGAATTTAAGTGAACCAAGATTGCTTGGCACAATCCTGACAGACAATTTGGTACCCCCTCAGTAGGGTGAGGGGCAGGTAGGTACAGTCACCAGGAAAGTGGCGTTTTGACTCCAGGCTAAGTATTTATCATTAAACTTTGTATTTGGGCCATGGTGACTGTTAAATCAGATATCGAAGTAACTTGCTGTAAGCACTTGTCTTCAAGATAGCTGGTTTTTGAATATGAATTTTAACCTGAGTCTTTTTAGCTAAAACTGGTGACTAAGGGCCTAAATAATCTGTCCATGTATGATAGAAAGCTTTAATCATTAATATTTTATTATAATGCCTATGATTATTCAGAAAAAATAAGAAAAATTATCTGTAATTGTATTACATTTTTTACTAAATCTCATTGGTCTAATGTTAGTTTGTATGAGGAACAACATTGAGGGAGAGATATGGTTTGAGTGCTTTTTTTTGTTTGGTTTTTCTTTCTTTAGTTATTGTGAAAATGAAGTTTCCTACGCAGATATAGTTAAATAGATGGTGGTTGTGTTTTTTTTTGTTTCCTTTTACATTGTTAAATATTATTTATTAAACTTAAAAATCAGTCATTTTAAACAACTAAAATAAGCTGAGCAAAAATATCAGATGATGTAAGCCACTAAATACATTATCTTACACTTGTTTTTATTGAAGAAAGATACAATACCTAATTGTAACTAAGATTAGTTATTCTAAGTTTGTTTTTATGACAAGCAAAGAAACTAACCCAAAGGAATGTCTGCATCTCATAAATTATCACAGTAACCTAGATACATCTGATTGTCTCCCTTACCCGGGAGGGTAATCATTATGCAGCATATGTTTGTGACAAACAATTTTTGGAACTAAAGAAAGATATTGATTATTGACAAGATTGCCATTTTATATTGAACTACTTGGCCAGACAAAACTAAAGGCTATCGGAACAACATTTTTACATGAAAGGAAAACTAATCAAAAATAGGATAAATGCTTCAAATTAAAACCAGTGGAAGGCTAATTGAAATTGTGTTGATATGATCCGCCCAAGTGGGGATGTAACGTTGTTAGGTTCTGAACTAATTGAAAGTTCACTGGTTTGAGGCAGACAAGTTCGCCATCAGCGTGCATGTGTATTATGATGGCATTTTTTTTTTAAAATAAAATTCTTAGACCTGCAAGAAGAGAACAAATAGTTTAGTGTACTAGCAAAATGGTACGTGTGTATTTTTTTTTTTTTTTTTTACGACAGTATCATCCATCTAAGCTGAATACCTGAGGGGATGAAAGTTTTACTACTACTGTTGTCAGAGACCAAAACACTTAGTCTATAGGTGAAGAAGACTTTTGCTTTCAGCATCAGACTACTTTGTAAACTCCCACGAACATTTTGTCACAGTTGGTCACCCATGGTGATGGTAGCAAATCTGTGCAGTGGTCTATGTTAGTATGTGGAAAATTGTCCAGAACAGTCTCAGCATCACAGGAGTTTTCAGCACCGTGCCCCATTTGTTTTATCATTTTTCTGCAGGAAGCTTTGAAGAGGCTCTCTTTACCTGCAGATATGCGTCTTCCAGAGAATTATCTGGCTCGACAAAGTGTCAGTCCAGAAGGACAGCTAAGCAGAAGGTCCAGAAGAAAATCCCTGGTAACAAGCCAATCCTTACCCCTTTTTTTTCTTTCTTTTTTTTGTATGTGAAGCCATCAGCCTGCTGGACTAAGAGGGTTCAACACAGTGTTGACCTGCTGTAGACGGTTATGCCGGTGTTTGTGTGGTCTTTCTCCGTTAACCTGACAAAGGAGTTTAGTGCATGGGCGTGTTGGAAAGATATGATAGTTACTGATCGCGTGAGAACCCTGTCAGCAGGCACGTAGTGCCTAAACAATTTAATACACATGGCTATTTTCACTGCTAAAAGAAGCTGGCACAAATTGCATGATGTTTTATAATAACCGACCACAGAGATGTCATATTGTGTTGTCTAATAATAATAATAATAATAGTTGGCCCCTCGTAATCAAAGATGGTTGTTCACAAATTACTTGTGAACCCATAGATGCTTGAGTTTGTGGTGCAATGCTGCCTGTACAGAGCCACACTTTTTAAGGTAGCACACACTGTAACCTGGTTTCAAGGAATATTGGAGAAGACAAGGTAACTTACTACCCACACTCTGCAAGTACCTTGAATGCCAAAAAAGAGTGAGAAGAAACCATGCCAGGGCAATATGTCTAACCAAGGTGCTCTCCACTGGGTTTTTATCTCTAGCCCTTAACCTTAGCAGTCCAGTAGTCTAACCACTGGGTCCCATTGTATTTAGATGTACACTTTTAGTGAATCTACCTAAGATGACAAAGTTTATCAGTCAGTGTTTATATAAATCTCAGATAAAGATAACTCAGTTTACTAAAAATAAGAATAAAAAACATATAACTTTAGGGAAAAGAAATCAGAGTTCAGTGTATCTTAAAACCATCAGATATCACAATTAAACAATCTTACAATATATCAAACATTAGCTGGTGATCTTGGTACTAACTTATTTTTTAACTTTTGGGCAGATGAAGTGTTCACCCCTACTTTTCTGACTATGCATCTCACTAATTGCTACTATTTAATTTTGTAGTCTGAAATTGGTTTTGGAAAGATGGAATCCTATACAAAGCTTGATAAACTTGGAGAGGTAAGTTGGAATTGATGTAAATTTTCTTTTAATGATATTCTTAGAGACAAAAGGTTTGAAAACTTCGAGAATGCCTAACTGGTGATTGTACTTGTGGAGTTTTAAATTCATGGATCTGCAAAAACTGCTATTTTCTTAAAATTTAAAACAGTTACTTTGTGACAAAACAGTTTTGAATTTATGTTTCCTTTTACAGTTGTGATTGAAATGCTGATTGTGTGTGTGTGAAGTTGGTATAATGTGGGCGAACCGTGTTTAATGGCTTGCATGCTGACTGGTAGACTATGTCCAGTAACTGAGAAGATCAGGAAAAAAAATCTCTGAATTCTCAGTTGCATGCGAAAAATATTCTAGACGCTGCTTGATTTAAATAAAGTTAACAGTTAATCTCATACCAGTTTTTTTTTTTTCTCCACTTGTTGACATTTCAGCAATTTCACCATTGCTTCTGCTGCTTCCTTTCTTATATTAGCTTTAATTTGTATGGAAATGCTGGGTTTTCCCTTTCATGTTATTTACTTGGTTTCTCGTTTCTTTGATACGTTTACCTTTGATGTTCAATCTCTTTCTGCTCTGTAATTTCGTTCTTTGTTGTTGTTGTTTTTGTTTGTTTTTTTTCATTTCACTTAACTTTTTTCTTTCTTTTTGCCAGTTCTCCCCTGACTTTAAATACTTGAGCATAATAATAAACCTGTTGCTTTCACAAGTGTACCTAGAGAAATCTGCCTTGGCAACACTACTATGAGCCTGATCTGTTAACTCTAACATTTCATTACCGCTTTTGTGTTAACAGGCGCGATAAGCCTCTGTTATTGGGAAAACATGACCATTAGTTAATTAGTTAATTTTATTAAACCTTACTAATTTGTTACGGAAAAACAGCTATCTAACTTCGATTCGTGGATGTTCATTGGGGTTACTGATTTTGAAAGGTCAGCTTTCATTGTTCACTAAGTTTGTTCTCTACATTTCTGAAGAAAAGAAAAAAATTTGTTCTTTGTCTATTTTGGGGCAGAATGGTAGGTAATAGATTCTTTCTTTTTTATTATTACTGACATTATTAGCTGAATTTTCAATTGTTATTGCATTTTAATGTAGACTTACTGAGAAATTATTTTTCACCCTATAAAGTTTCTTATTGATATCTGCATAAATAATGGGATTAAATGAACTATCCAGATGGTGAACCCTATATGCAAAAAACCTGACTTGTAACAGAACAGAGTGACTTGCTTTTTTGTCAGCATACTTCTAAAATACTAAACTACTGACTGGACTGTTTTCTCTCCTGCCCATTTATTTAGAGTGGCAGCTACGGTTCTTCTCCTCTTTGTTTAATAGAGCGCTATATAACAAGAACTAGCACACAACAGAAAAAACCCTTAACATACTTTAACAGTTTTAGTTTTCATGAAGAATTTTCAAAGTTTTAAAAAAATTTTTTGAAAATTCTTTCTGAATGAACTATCTCTTCCTATAGACTAGATTTAATAAAAAGTTAAAATAGCAATATCTGAGGCTATGCCTTTGATGAAATAAATAGTATAAAAATGTAATGAGAGAATTGTTTGTTTTGGTGGGTATGAATTTTTTAAAGATGATATCAACAAATTTCCTGTCTAAAAGATGGCTGAATACTGCTGTCTGTCTGTCTGTCTCTATTTGAATCTGTGCCATTAAAAATATCTTAGAGATCCTGATTTTAAGTATTTTATAAATAATTGGCAGTTTCTGTGGCTGATGAATTGCATTCTTGAATGTAAAGATAATATAAGAATCTTAACATGCCACATTTTTCCACTAATCTTTTCAGAAATTATATGGTAGACTGCATTATTTTGTTAATAAATATTTTGTATCCAAACTTTCTGGATAGTATGTCTGTGACTATTTCTCTTAGTTATAATATTAATCTCAGGGCAGATAACTATTATTTTTTTCTTCCTTTCTTTTTGATGATTGTCCAGCAAAATCAACAGAATAAATTGATAATGAATTTTTCTTGTTCCCTGATCAAGATTTTAAAAGTCATTTTAATATGGCTGCTGTCCAAAGCCAGATTATAGTTAATCACTACTTAGGATATCACCCTTTAATCACAGATTTGTATTTTGTTTGCTGCTGAGTCACTTTGATAGGAATTGGCTCTGTAGGTTAAGTAGTTTTAGAGGAAAAAAGACCAAAATGTAAGAGCTACAGGCTGTCTGCCTTGAATTGTTACTGTGATTATGAACCATAAGAACAAAGCTGTCTGCAGTATTCTATAATTATATCTCCTGAGTGGAATGTACTAGAGGATATTAGATAACACAGTAACTCTTGGAAAGTATTCTGTCAGACATGTCATTCAGAGGTGGTTACCAATTCTGGGTGAAGTGTATGAATCCATCTTGACTTTACAATGTTCTTTAATTAAAGGATCCAGTTTTAATGTACCATTGTAAAGATGTGATGTAGTATGTTTTCAGACCTATAATGTTCTTGGATACATGATATGGATGTAAAGCTACACTGCTATGCTGTTCAAAATAAAAAGAAGAAAAGGACATTTTATGTTTTTTATTAGCTGATGAGTTTGCTAAATAATAATGTATGTAGATATGTTATTGCCATAATATAAGAACACGTTGGATAGTTTCTGTGTCTAGGTGTGATTCTTTTAAGGTTTTATGGATAAAACTTGAGATTTTTTTAAAAATATGGTTTACAGTGATTGCTTGATATCTTTGTCATCTGTCAAAGCATATGGAAGTCACCATTGCTTTAGTTGATTTGGGATAATATATTTCTCTGTTCCAATTTTTAGTAATAAGTCTGTTATTACTGGTGATCTGTTTGGATTTAGCTTAGTTTTGCTTTTAAAAGCAGGCAGAGCAATAGCTAGTCACGATGGCTTATACAAGACGCCATCTCCTGAGAAGGAACATGTTTGTTTTAAATTGATTCCTGTTGTTGTTGTTGTTGTCAACTACATAGGAAAAACACTAGCACGACTTTCTGGCAGGCGTAGGGTGCTAAATGAACTCCAAGGTGGTGGTCATTTTTTGTTTTGAAATGAGGTTTCTGTAAAAAAGAAAGAAAGAAAGAAAAGTGCAGTCATCAGATTTTACCTTTTAAAATTAATGCTCCATGGTTTTTTCCCACATTTAAAAATGAAGATTTCTGTTGAAGTGACAGTTCTCTGCTCTTCAGCGGGACACTATGCTTTCTTCACCAGCATTTTCTTCATTATAGACATTGTTATATGTACAAAAATGCATATATATATATATTTAAATGTCTGGTAATTTTTGGTCTTTAATTAAGAAAGTGTTCACTGTTCTGAATGAGACTCTGCTCCTGTGATTCTCCACTGTTTATTAACAGATCAAAATTTGTAAACGTTGCTTTAATACTTTTGCACTACTATTTTAACGTTTTTTGGGGGGGTCAGTTTCTTTTGTTTTCACTTCATTTCACTAGTATGGTTTAGAGTAAATACATTCAGACTTTGTGTAGACACTGTACAAAGCGGTGACTGTCTTTTGTCATGAAATCAGAGAGTCTCACAAATTATTTAGTGTATGGTAGTCTGATTTGTTTGGTTAGAGTTTGTGGATTTTTGTATCTACACACTCTAATAACCACACTCAGCGGACTAAATTAAAGGTCTACTTTTTCATATATATTGATATGTTGCATAAATTTTACTGCAAAACAAAACATTGACCTAATTGCAAAGCTGGATGATAGGTTTGAGAGTTGGGTTGGCTGACAAAAGTAGCCTTTAACAATGTAAGTTACTAAAATTACTGACTTTGTATGCTTATAGATCAGACATTACTGTGTTGTAATTACCTACTGATTACTTTTGTGTTTTGACAGGGTACCTATGCTACAGTTTTCAAAGGTAAAAGCAGACTCACAGATAATTTGGTAGCTTTAAAAGAAATCCGTCTGGAACATGAGGAAGGAGCACCATGCACAGCAATTAGAGAAGGTAGGTTCGTGGCTGGAGCTGCTGTAACTTTTCTTAAACACATGTATATGTAGTATGGAAGAAGGAAAAATACACACACGCATGAAGACAGACAAACAGAGCAACAGATATGTTGCAAAAGCTTTGCTTGACACTAAACAGAGGAGCATTAATTAGCTAATCACCTGGTCTGAATATTCATCTAAACATTTACTAAATTAATTTAGAGTGAGCCGGTATCATTACTACAGAGAAAGATGCAGTTCATGTTGTACATTCATAAGAAAGAATACAAATAACCTACACCTTTGTCTATTAAAACTCTTGTTTTTAGACCTTAGTTTTTAGCTGAGTTGTTTTGTAATTTGGTGACAGCATGCAAAAATAATCATATTTACCGTACTGAAATTTTCTCTCTGATTTTTTTTACAGATAAAATGTATTATTCCATGTTTGTGAACATTTTAGCATCAAAGAAGGAAAGGGTTAAGTTAAATATTTTAGTGTAATGTGAATCAGCCATGTTTTACATATGTTACTATGGATACTAGTAATAGTCTCTAGCCCATGGCATCACATTTTCTGACCTGTCAGGAGATTTATATTTGCAACAATCCCTCAAATTGTTTGGAACTGCAGTTGATTGGTCTCTCCCCAGGAATATAGGAATTTTACATGGTACAACCAGTAATTTTTAGTTATATAGAACAATAATCAACAGAAAAGAATTCACCTGTTTCAAGATTTAAAAGCTGTTTATATGGTAATTGCTCCAACAAATATTATGCATCTAAGAGATCATTCTTTGATAGATGTTCTACTATTTATCCACCAAAAAAAAAATACGTAATATGGTTTTCCAGCACAAAATCATGCCCACATTTCAGGTGTGCCATTGTGTTATAAGGATCTATATTTCTATACCAATTTGAGATCATCTGTTAAATCTGGAGAGGCAGAGCACCTAGTATAGTTTTTCTTGAATACAAAAAAACTGTACATGTTTTCTATTTATTTTTGATTTGCTTGCTTCTTTGTGAGGACTCAATATGCATAAATTAAATTGAATTTGTATATTCAGAATTCTTTAGCAAATTAGAACATTTTTAGTTAGTAGTATAAAAATTTTATTAGTGTACTTTTTGAGTTTGATAAGACCAAAGATTTTGAGCATGATTCATTTAAGTATGATTTTCTTCACATACATCTTATTATATTTTCTTAATCATCACTTCATAGAATTTATGTAGTAAAATCCTGACGCAGGATTTCTGTGGTTTTTTTCAGGTGCAGTGATGATGTTTTCTCTCTTTCAGTTTCTCTCCTTAGGGATCTAAAACATGCCAACATTGTCACACTACATGATATCATTCACACAGACAAGTCCCTTACTCTAGTCTTTGAATATTTGGTGAGTACCATATCATTTTTGCAGCCTCCCTGGTTGTTCTCCTTTACTGTCATTTAGTGTCGGTGAATATGAAATATAAGAATGTAGCATGACTCATTTCCAAGATCCAGGATGTCTTTTCATTTTAAATGCTGCAAGAGAAGATGATTATTTTCTGCTATGAACTTAATTAGACATCTTCTGTTTCTTGTCAGGAAAAGGATCTCAAGCAATACATGGACGATTGCGGCAATATAATGAATATGACAAATGTCAAAGTGAGTCTTCACACAACTTTATCTCTTTAACATTGTGATAAATGCAATGTTTTAATCCATGGTTGCTCATTACTGTACAACTACCAGCTATATTTACATTTAGTTAGCATGAAAACATACAAACTTTGGAGTTGGTTTCTCATAAAGAAATTAAGTTAATGGCTATTGAACTTTTTGTTCTAGATAAAGAAATATTTGCAATGAATTTTAAAAGGAAACCAAAATGTTCTTAACTCTGTGTGTGTGTGTGTGTGGGGTGTGTGTGGTGTGTGTGTGTGTGTGTGTGTGTGTGTGTGTTGATATTTTAAAAATTTGCTCAAAGTTGTCCAAAAGTATGGATATTTTAAAAATATTTAATATATCAGTTTATTTGTGCATGTGGGTGGCCAACATCTTGTAGAAAGACTGCAGAATTTTTGCAGAAAAACCAAATTCTTTCTGATGGCTGGGTTTCTTGCACTAGATGTGCACTTTAACACAGAACAATGCGTGTTTTTGCAGATTTTTTTATTTCAACTACTACGTGGTTTAGCCTATTGCCACCGGAGACGGGTGCTGCACCGAGATTTAAAGCCACAGAACTTGTTGATTAACGAGAGGGGAGAACTGAAGCTGGCTGACTTTGGTGAGTAACTCTGGACTTTAGAAACAGAAGTCTAAGATTAAACTACTTTTTAAATAGAAAATTGCTTTGCACATGTGAACATTTTTATGAAATCATTACTTCAGAATAACCTATGTGAAAACAGCTGATAAGCTTCCGTTTACTAAGTAAGTCTGTTTGTTGGCTCGGTAACTAATGAAACATCTGAAATATTCACAAACCTGCACTGCTCCTGATTTCTTTTTCAGCTAAATTTGAGAAATATGGATGACGGATTGTCTTTAAACTGATAGCAACCACAGGTTCTAGTTCGTTGTGGCAAGCCAATGTACAGTAGACTCACTAGGTAATAGAAGACAAATAATCTATATCTTGTGTATTAACCTCAGATGGGAAGCGTTGTCCAGTAGCTCTAAATGCTGCCATTATTTCTGACCACCTAATCTCTCTCTCTCTTTGTTGCAGTAATCACCATTAAATTTGTATAAAACAGTTTTTCCTGTGTGTACATACGCAAACATCAGTTAGGTGAAGATGGTTCATCAGTAATGAATGGGCATTCTATGTTAGAGCTGCCAGACTCGGAGACTTCTGTAATGGGTGATTATCTTAGGAACATCATTAATTAAAATATTTTAAAGGGACTGTTTATAGAGTATATGAAGACATTACAGTTCACCTACACCAGAAAGGTGGTGGTGTTTACAGGTTTGTGAAGCTAACTAACCCAACTTCTAAGATTTTATGGAGGCTGAGTGATAAATTCGTTACTTGTCTCTTTGTGCAGGATTGGCTCGAGCAAAGTCTATTCCAACCAAAACATACTCAAATGAAGTTGTTACATTATGGTGAGTAGTTTTTTTTTTTCACAAACTTTTAAGTTTTCAGTTTGTCTACATGAGATCAGATAGCCTTTGAAAAACTTGTAAATTATAGTAGTTCTGAACTTTTTGGTTCTTCTTGTGCCTCACTCGTATCTTATTCATTATTCAGACCTTGTCTCAAGTCACTATCCATCTTCATCGGCCAGCCACTACTACCGAATGAGTGATGATAAACGGTTTTTGTTTCAGTGTTACACAAACTTGTGGTCTCGTTATTTCAGGTATAGGCCGCCTGATGTTTTGTTAGGATCGACCGAATATTCCACTCCAATAGATATGTGGTGAGAAATTTTATCATCATTCAGCATTTCACTTTTTCTTTCTTGTTCTCTGAAATTAGAAATTAAATAAACACTACAGTACATTTAAGGATTTTCTTTTCTTTTCTTTTTTTTTTTAATTCCCTGAACTTTAAATGTATCTAAACTTATTTCATTAGTGTAACCTCTATGGAATGAGAGCAGATGTCTATGTTTGCTAAAATATATATATATAGGCTGTCAGGATAGTAACAATATCTGATGTCAATAAAAAAAAATATGTAAATATTGTGGAGTGGGTTGTAATTTATATGATGGTGTACAAAATAGCCCATATAAACAAAACTGAAATATTTAAATTATGCTGAATACTTATTCAGCAGAATATTAGTCATTTGTATTTATTAAATTATTTGGACTTTATAGACTTATTTTTCTGTTTGCGTTACAGGGGAGTTGGATGCATATTCTATGAAATGGCTTGTGGGCGGCCCTTATTTCCTGGTTCCACAGTTGAAGACGAACTTCATTTGATATTTAAAACACTGGGCACACCTACAGAAGAGCTCTTTCCTGGGATTTCTTCAAATGATGACTTCCAATTGTACAACTTCCAATTTTATGAGACAGAACCATTGATAAACATAGCTCCAAGGTGAGTCGGAAACCAGAAGGTAACCTAGCAGAATTATTGATGAACATAGCTCCCAGGTGAGTTGGAAACCAGAAGGTAACCTAGCAGAATTATTGATGAACATAGCTCCCAGGAGATTCGGAAACCGGAAGGTAACCGTGCAGAACCATTGATAAGCATGTTGTGGATCCCAGTTGAGTCAGAAACTACAAAATAGTCACTTAGATTAGCCATTTTTTAAAAAATCTTTATATCAGTGAGAGAGAACTTGTTGCTGTACTTGTGATAACATATCTTTATGCTAGTCTACAGATATGTTATTAAATACTATGATGGACATATTCAGGAGAGGCAGAGAGAAATTTTCTTTGAAATAGATATAGCTCTAGACAGGCAGAGAAGCTGGAAATTTAGAAAAACACAAAGATGAATGCTGGTATGTTGGACAGAAACTACCAAGAGTGAGTTATAATTAATGTGTTGATGGAATTAATTGTGTCTGTCTTTTGTTTTTCAGGTTGGATAGTGATGGCTTAGATATTCTAGTGAAATTTCTACTGGTGAGTGCAAATTGTTCAATCAGAAATGTATTTATTTTAATGGTTTACTTAGTGGTCACGTGGTAGGTAGTCCATGTCACTTAAAAGGCTGAAAAAAAACTTAACGAAACTTGAACTTGTAAGTGATTGGAGAAGATCTTTTGGAAACCAAGACCTGTGGTGATTTGGGGGGGGGGGATGGAATAAAAATAAGATAGAAAAGGAAACAAAACAAAAACTTGGGTGTACATTAGTCATGAAATGTGATGTAGGAAGTATGAGATTTTGTGAAATGAATATAGCAGAGCATTTGTTGGTTTTGTGGAATCTTAAGATTTTTTTTTTTTTTTGGTTATTCTGCATCGAGATACAGAATATTTTCTTTTGAAACGGAAGATGAATGGTGTAGCTTGGAACAATACACGTGAATCATAAAAGGTGAAAAACAAAATTGTAGCACTCTTGAATGATCCATGTCATTTTATGTGAATGTGGGTTTGAATAAAAACTATACTTGTGGAGTAAAAATGGCTGCCCTGAACAAAAGCAGAGAGTTTGTCATTCCCTGCTGACAAGTGGAAGTTTGTGTGGTGTTGCATTGTTGTTTAACTGTGTGGAAGAATGGCAGTAGACTTGACATGGTCTTCCTACTTCTGGAACAGTTTGTGGATAGTTTCCACCTGGAGAAGAAGTTTAGAGATATAGATTCAGTTTTGGTTGCTCTTCACCAGTTTACTAAGTATTAGGATTAAAATCTGTATAAAGACAAAATTATCATTGTAATCATTGAGTGAAGCATAATAATTAATATTTTGTTTTGTTTTTTTTTTTTTTTTTTAAAAAAAAAGGAGGAGAAAGTCTGTCTGTGATGTGCCTTAGTTACAAAGGACAGTAAAATTGGATATGGTAGTGATTTCTATGAGATAACAATACGATTACTTTCAGAAATCATCAGACTTCTTTCCAAAAACACTGCAAGGATTTTGATTTTGAAAATGTGTTTCTCTGCCTGTTTTACTAACAAATGCATTACCACCAACAGGCAGACTGCCAAATGATGTGTTTTTGTGTGTGTCCAGCAGAGAGAACACTCGGGTGAAGCGTAATATTATTTCTCCAACACTGTTTTGTGCTACAGTAGTCAGCTGCACTCAGCTCTTAGTAGAAACAAACAAATATTAAAAAATAAATTAAATAAAGCAAGGATGACTAGACAAAGCAAATAAGTATGGTGTAAGAACACTAGGTATCTAATGGTGGTGGTCTTGTTGATTGACTGCTGTCTATCATATAAATGCTTAATTTTTCACTGCCAATGGGGATACTTTAAGATCTTGATACTTAATTACTGCACTTTGATGTTGGCTTGGTCTATCCAGAATTATCAGGATTGCTTGCTAACTACTTGGGGGGGGGCTGTTTTAAATCACCAGTCAGTTTGACAGAATATTAGGTCCATTGTCATCTAATTTAAGAGAGTCGCATCATCCAGAAAGTCCTGTCAGCAGGTGCTTGGGCTGGATGGTGTTTTAAGACTGCGCTTCAAACCAACCTCATACTTTTTTCTTCTTCTTTATATTTTTTTACATTAATCATTGGTCTGAAAATTTGTCTCAGAAAAGAATTTATTTCATGTGTCTGCACACAAATATCCCCTTTCATTTAGAAAGAATCTTCTGTGCTCATAGGTAGTAACTTATTGGGTATTGATCTTGTTTGAGAATTTTGTTTAGTTCTTTTATCTCATGCCAGATGTATTTGTGACCTTTTTCAGTATGAAGCCAAAAGAAGGATGTCTGCAGCAGAGGCTCTAAAACACCCATTTTTCAGAAGTCTAGGACCCACGGTTCATAAGATACCAGATAGTAAGTCGGCTTCATTCTCCTTTTTAGTGAGAAACATTTTCTTGGTTAATTTTAGTGTAAGATATTAAAATACTCACAGGTGGTGATTTTGTTCTGTTAGCTGGGATGTGGCCTCTTCGTGTTCCCCTGCTATGAACTATTGTTAGTCCTGTCTTCACCGCCAGTGACTTGCACATGACAGCTTTATGCAGAACAGAAAAGTCCGTGCCTGCCACTCCACTCCCTCTGCACATGCACACACATTACAATAGAACATGCAGTGTAACTAACTTTTACAAGACACCTTTCTGTTCATATCCAGATTGATTTCATCAGTGCAGTCCTACTTTGGAATGATTGTCTGCAGGTGGAGATTTAGAATGTAACTGAATAGTTATACCATTTTAAAATAATAACGTATTACGGCTAGCAGTCAGTTGATATGTATTGCATAATTTAACTTTGAGTCCCTAAAATCTTTTTTGACAAGATGACCCTGTGCTGTTTGAAAAGTCAGCCTGCCATTGGAGTCGTTCTAGGCACCAGTCTCTTTCAAATAGATGAAAAGGGAGAAAACACAAACAATGATCTCAAAGCAGAGAGGAAAGGATTTCTGAACATTTGCGATTTAAAAAACGAAAGAAAGAAAAACTGAACAAGCAACAATAATTTTGAACTTGATGATACTTAACATCAGGAATGTCATTAGTGATTTTAAAAATGTAAATGTTAAAGTGCACTGACGATGAATTCTAAAATGCATTATACACTTACAATAGTGTTATTTTGCTGGATGGTCTGAAAAGAAAAGTTAAAAATGAGGGGATGCTTTCAATTAAAAAACAGCATTGCTTTAGTAGCATATGTGCATCCTTGCAGCCAGCACTCAAAAAGTTGATATTATATCAACAAGTTTTCTTTTTTTAGGATGGCATGGCATGCTTGCTTGTAGTTGTTGAAGCTAACAGTTTTATTCTTGATAGTTCTAGCTGGAGAGATCCCTCCACACCCCCCCCCCCAACTCCCTTGTATGATTTAATGTCTGCCTATATCTTCAACTATTCTCATTATCATTTCAGCCACATCTATATTTGCTGTACCGGGCATTATATTACATAAAGACCCGGGCCTCAGGTCTTCATCTGTAGCAACTTCAGGTGAGTAATTGTAACAAAACGTTCACACACATACACACACATGCATTTTATATAGTAGGTGTGTGTGTGTGTGTGTGTGTGTGCCAGTCAGAACACACCCTGTATATAGCCGACTAGCATCCTTTTCTTTTATGATTTTTGTTTTAACAGTGTCCACATTAGTTTATGAAAATATTTTAAAAATGGAGATATGAATGTTTTACAAGCTAATGTATGCGCTTAGGACGAAACCTTGTAGTGTAGACCCCTCCCCCATTCCTGCATATTATGTATTCTCCCTTATTTCTGAGCGTGTGGCTTGTGTTGCAGGCAGGACTTTAAGGCATGCTTAACATAGGATCTGCTACTGTTTGTTGTGTGTGTGCATCTTATTAACTTGTCTCCCCACTGTGTAAACGTGTGGAATGTAGTCAAGATCTTAGTGGAACTGTGCTAGGAAGTGAAATGCTTATGCCTGTGTGTTGTCAAAGGTACACATGTTTACAAACAAAAAGGTCCTGCTCAAGGAAACCCCACCTTTCTTTTAGAGATACTACTTTCAGCTGGTTGAAATGGATAGTAACATGGATTCTTTAGCCTCTCTTTGAAATTTTATGGTTCTCTACATTAAATGCAAATTCTGAGTTCCTGTCAATGATAAATAATAAACAGTAAATTAATCACCTCAATGCTAACTGAGTAAAACACTTTAATTTTAACTCCTTTTTTTTAGATAGAGCAGCTAATTTGTTTGTTTCACCATGAAGATAATTATTTAAAAAAAAAAAAAGATTCCTTACATTATGTACATATATAGCTTAGCATTTCTCGTGATCTTCAGACTGGTGGCTGCTCAGACAGATGCAATACTCAACCCACCACCCACTTATCCTCCCAGCTAATCGTCTTTCTTTTCTCTTTAATGCTCTTCATTCTCACACTCAGAGCCAATCTTCCCTGCCTGGTATGAGCATTCAGGTGAGGACAGAATCTTTGCATGTGAAACTTCCTTATTTTGTCAACATGGGATAGAGTAAAACTCTCGTCGTCAATCTTTGTTTTAAATTTATAAAGTTAAGTTTCAGTCAAACTTCTCATCTGCGAGAATGACCTATTTTTTAAAATTCTATTCCCCTTTTTTTCTTCCTCCCCTCCATTTCAACCCATCTATTGGACCCTTTGATCTGTTCTACAAACAGCAGATATTTATGGGATGTTATCACAAACAACTAGCGTTCTTTAATAGATTACTTTACAGACAAACAGACATTAGTTGAAACATTTTCATTTATTCCATGCACCAATGGCAGTGATAAAAAAAAATAGTAGGCATTCACATTTAAAAAAAAAAAAAAAAGTTTTAATTATTTAATCCACACTTAAATATCCTGCGTCTTTGTAGTTAAAGTGCAAATATTTTACAGTTCATTCATACTGCTGCAGTTGAATTTTTAGGGGCATCCTTGTTTTTTGTTTTTTTTCTACAAACCTCCCTGTGTCCAGTAGAAACCAGAATTTAGAGAGAGATCATGTGACTTCCTCTAGTGGTAGATTACAGAGAAAGAGAACAAGCAGCTAGGAATGCAAGCAGCAAAAGGTTTGCTGACTGATCATTCATTTGTCTGACTTTTTGCAATTTTATTTTTGTTCACAGGAAACAGGAGACGCCAAAGTATGCTCTTCTGAAACAGTAGGGGATAGCATGGGATGGTACAGCCGCCGACAGCTTAACTAAGCAGGGTCATAGACGTGTTGTGGGGAGGTAGTGATCATCTTCCCTTTGGGTGAGTGGGCAGATGGATGTGCGACAGCTTGGTGGAGCCTCTTGCCATAGACTGACTGACTCAGAAGAGAGACCTAAAAGCCAAACGTCTTTTAGTTTTTTTTTTTCCCTTTCCTTTCCTGAAAAGATACATATTGTGATTGATTATTTTCATTTGCTTTATTTGCTGCTGGCAGTAATTAATTAAATAACCAATTAAAGAAGAAGAAAAACCTATGTATATTTTTATTGTGACAACTCCAGGCCACAGATAGAAGACATGTCTGTCTCACTAAAGTGTGTTGCCTTTTCTCGGCAGAGGAATTATTACCATTTGTAAATATTGTCATTATATTATTACTCTTTAGAATTTGCGTCCACTGAACCAGAGTTGTACATGTTGCTAGCAACTTGACTTTGTTCCACTGTCAGTCGTTGAACCAGCCAACATTAGATATTGTACAACACATGCTGACTATTTTTAAAAGATGTTCTCCTATTTTGTTAAATTAAACTGTCATATTTATTATTTATGTACTAGACTGACAGCCCAAGCTAAGTGAGAGGAGATGGGCATTATTTTATTTGCAATGCAGCATACTGTATATGTATACAATACATGCTGTGCCATAACATATCATTCAGAATCAGTTTTTAGCTATGGGTAGGCCTCTTTGTTTTTTATTAATTATCTGCAATATATTTCTAAAACAGACATGCATTATTAGCATTGTATAACACATTATAACCATATAACACAGGATTCTTCATTATGACTGTGTAGTAATACAAAAACAACCAAAAATATGTTATGATAGATGCATGTTCTGTCTTTAGTAAAGACGAAAAAGAAAAACAAGACTGGTTATGCTATTTTTGTGACTATAATATTTAATAGATATATATATATATATACACACACACACACTTAAATTTTTGTGTGTTGTTGGGTTTTTTAAAATTATATTTCCTGATTCCCATCTCTGCCATGACAAAAAAAATCTTCAAAGTTTATGGAAGTCATCTATGAAAGTTGCTCTTGTTCATCCCATTCTTGCTCCTCTTCTCTCTCAGTATAAATGAGATGCATTAATGTAAATATCTGTATTATTCTAACTAAGAAGTAAAGGAAAAAAAATCTTTATAAAAGTCTGCATTGTTTTTCTCTGTTAAGTCATTATCTTGCACGCTGGTCTATTTTTAAAATTTCCTTCTGGTTAGTGGAATATTCTAGCAGATGAGATTGATGATGTAAAGTAATAGCATTAATGTAAATAACTAATTTATACATAGAGCAAATGTAGCTATTTGAATTTTCTTGTTCAGCAAGGTTCAAAGTAAGAAATGTAAAGAATATGATATAAAAAAACTGGCTGGCAGGTGTTTGCAGTGTGATGGTATTATATTTTGATGTGCAAAGCTACAATGAAATAAGTTAATATACTTTCACTGATCTGAGTTAACTTCCATGTTTGTTTTTTTTTAAAAAAATAAAATGTAGGAAACATCCGTTTTAAGAAATATAATAAAATTTAAGTTATTGTAAAAAGGAAACTGTTGTTTAAATATATCTTTGTGAAGCATAGCATATGCCAGCACTTAAGATGCCATCCAGCATGCCGGAGGGGAGAAATGAAATTTTTATAAAATTCAGATAAGCAAATTGGTGGGGGGGCACCAAAAATGATGATGTTTTATTTTTAAATATGTTTCCATCTACTAGATTAAAGTAATCCAGGATATCTGAATATTAAAAGCTCTTTAACAAAGTTTCTCTGTTTCTTATGTACGCATCGAGTGGATAGACGTTGGTTATTTATGCATGGAGTTTCGGCCCTAGGTTCCCTTAGCTGATCAATAGAAAACCTCAGGCAGATAAGCATCTAAAGGGTGATGCTTGCTTGGTTCATAGATGTGTTGGCTTATATAACGGGCAGGTGGTTGCTGTAGTCTATGAAAAACCAGTAGATGATACAAACATTTATGCAGAGGTTAATGAGAGAGAGAGAGAGAGAGATATCAAAACGTAATTTTTGGTATGGTGAGTTGAGTTTAGTAGCATTAAAGTTTCCCCACATGTATAAATGATTCATAGATAGATTTTGAACAGTGCTGAGAATTTTTACAAATTTGCTATGTAACGCCGATTCTGAAAAACAATTTAGGGGTAATTGATTATCAGTAGAAACTTTAAATGCAAAGAGTAAAATATTTCAGTAGCTAAAACATGAAATTCAGCTGCTACTGGACAAGAAATTGAGTCCTTGTTTAAAAAAAAAAAATACACCCTTGAAGGGCTGGAAGGAATAATTCGGCATAAGTTCTATAAAATCTGGCAGTTTTACTTTAGGTTTGTGAAATCTGATCTTTCTGGTTTGTAGATATCTGAAAACTTTCTAGGACTTGATACATACTAATAAGTTAACTCTGCACCATCCGATGTAGATAGCATCCTGAAAAAATGCAATAAATGAAATTCTTCCACTATGGCATTTAATTTTGGAAAACAGTTAAGAAACCAACACAATACAGGTTGATGAATAGGTATAATTATGATTTTAGTTGCTAAAAGTGGCAATAACAACCAATTAAAAAACAACAACTATTAGTATATCTACCCGGGGGACATTATGTAAGCTATGAAGTCTATCTGCCTTTCTCCCTTGTCAGCTAAATTAAACAGTTATTTTTAATCAGAACTACTGAAAAAATTGGGGTTTTTTTTTTAGGTTTCTGATAAATTTTGAATAGACAGAAACTTTCATTTAAAGTTTTCAAATAATTATTAAAAATTCTCCATATCTTTTATGTATAATGAACTGATTTTAAAATGCATCACCAATTTTTGAGTTGTGTAAAATCAGTAATCTATCTAAACAGTTTTATTGATAGGAGCATCTTGAAACACAAAAATACAGTTTTCCATATCTAGTGACTTGTGATGGGCATCAGTACTATGTTTGTCCACCATGGCTTTCCAAAAGAGCTGCACAGGGTAGTGTCCCCATCTTTCTCAAGCTGCTGACGGGATCTATGATAAACTCAGGTCCCTAAAACATGCCACACTTGGTCGGTCAGTACCGTATCAGAAGAAATTGCTGGCTATGGCTCAACAGTGATTTGAAGATTATAATTCCCAGGGTAGCCACATTGCATGGGCTGTGAAAAGTGTATAGAATGCAGCCATCCCAGCATATCTATATCTATTGCCTTATCATCACACTTTCGCTGCTCCAACGATTTCTCTTACATAGCAATCTGCTTGACCTCTATCCTGGATTGCCACACCCCTACTCTTGTTGGCAACACCGAATCAGCTTTCATAAGGACCTTTCTCCAGGTTTTTCAAGATAATCACATGCTGCACCCATTAAAACTGCAAGGCACAATGCCTTGGTGAAAGAATTTGGTCTTGCAAACATTTCTCATGTGAACAGTTATGCACAACATCTGTACACTGGGCTACATTCCTTAAGTGTCTTTTGTAGATAAGTGGTCCTGCTCAACAGTTATTGCCCTTGATTGTCCAGCACACGCGGCCACAAGTCAAGACTTATACCTAAATTTGCCTGCCTTGCTATTTTTTGTAACCTCGTTGATTTGACCACCTTGAAATGTTCCAATCGCAGTCGCGCAGTCCAGGCATCACCACTCAAAATGCTTGGTGAACACCTCCCCAAGTAGAGTTCCTGGAAGATTTCGAGCAGCATGCAAACTCAGCACTTCTGAGATAGATGTGTATGGTCTGAGCAGACTACCATGTGTGTGTGTGTAGGTTCAATGAACAGGTGCCAACATTTTGCAAGTGGTGCATTTTAAAATCAGTTCAGTATACAAAAGCTGCTTTGCGCAGTATGCCAACACCTACATTTAAAGCCAGATCATAGAACATGAAATATGCTTTTTCTATCATCTAGTTTTGGTGTTAACAAGGAGAACTAGCGTGTCTGTTTATCATGATAACGTTTTATTATCTGAAACTGGTTTTGAGAACAGCTTAAGGGGAATTACACGATAGTTTACAACTTCGTATAATAAGTAGTGTAATCAAGTAACATTTTTTTCCATAATGAATTTATTATTTAAAATATGGTCTGTTTTGTGGTCATGTTCACTCACTGGGCAAAGTGTTAACCCAAATCTGTCTTATTGGGGGAGGGGGGTTTGCTTTATGTCCTTTAGACTGGATGGGCAAAGAACTGATGAGGTGACTGCTCACAAAGTGTGATGAAGTTCTTATCTAATCGTCCATTATTGTTTGCACAGACTGGGCAGTGACAAAAGAACAGACTACGTTAGCTGTAAATCCCTGGCAGTCGAAGGGAGATAATTTTGGTTAAAGGAAATAATTAAAACCAACAAAATGGTTTCCAGAAAAAGCAGTGACCCATGTTAAGACTGGATCCAGCCGATGCCGGTCTGAGAATTTGTCCTGAATGGAATAACCAAGAACTGGAAAATGTTAACTCGTTTATTTTCTCGAGTTTGAAAATAAAGGTGGAAAAAAAAAAAAAAAAAAATTGTAATTTGATGGCAGGAAAATCTGATTAGCTTTAAGTAATTTATCTACAGTGTATGGATTTTCCCAGTTCTCCAAGTATAGTTTTGTTAGTTTAAGAACAGACAAATAGGATAATCATTAAAACAATATCGAAAGGTATTAAAATGTGTATGCACCCATTTGTAAAGCTGCTTTCCTTTACTATTATTATTGTAAACATTCACAAGTCACTATGCAATGTCGTTTGGTTACAGAATGTACTTATGTAAAAACGAAGAAATTAAATGAGCTGATTCAGGTATTCTGGAAAATTCACAGGTGTATAACAGATTTTTGCAGCATGGGTTATGTGTCAATATTTTACTAATATTTGCTGCTATTGATTGTCATAATCTGGACTTCTGATATAGTGAACTATCAGAAAATGTACAAATGATGTGTCTAACCTGCTCTCAATCACCGTGAGAAGAACATGTCTGCTGGCAATGTTTGAGGCAGATGCTATTGTGAACGTGATGTTTTGTAAGGCATTGTACAGTGGGGAAAAAAAAAATTGTAGACTTCTATACAGTGATGTATTTATTACTTATAAATGTTGTTTGCTTTTCTCTTAATTTTTCTTATTTTTTAATGTTGCTAGGCCAAGTACCATGCATTCATAGGAAATATTCTCCTCTCTTGGCTTGGCATACCTGTTGTATGGATAATAAGAATAAAGTCTGAAGATTATAGACAATTCTAAATGTTATTTGGTTTCAATATAGCTCAATCTAATACAACATCCAAGGTGCTACTGTTGAGTTTATTTTTTTTTATGAGGAAGCAGAAAGCCAGCATGGCTTATGCAAGGCATCTGGGTAAGAGAAGCACCATTGGTACTTTTTTTTTTTTTTTAATTGATCTACGTACAGTTCAACAACTAATGCTGGGAACTTATTCTGTAAATGAAAAATATTTTCTGTTATTTGACCATGAATTCTTTACCAATTTATAACCCTGACCCCTGATGTGGGCAACTGTAGAAAACCTTACACGTGCTTGAAATACTTGAGACCTAGTAGAGGATTTTAATGTAGTTGCATGTCTACAGCTTAAACATAGAATGCACTGGATAATTTTGTTTCTAGGTTGTAAAAAAAAGCATTTTCAAAATCTAAAAATAAAGAGTGTTTTTTTTTTCCCATCTGTACCAAGTGCACCACTCGGACATCTTATTACTTTCACATAACTTTATCGGAGACTTTTCTAGTCTAAGCCACATCAACTTGATTTTTGTCATCAGCAGATTTAGCTCTGCAATCTTTCAAAAGAAACTCAAAGATTTGTTGCACAATTTTTTGGCCTGGAATCCCTGCTGAGAATATGTGAGGTAGATATTTTAAGCTAGATGATTTTGTATACTGTTTTTAATAAAGGATTTTAAAAAGTATACAATTGAGCTTTGCCTGGCTCGGCCCCCAGTCAATAGGATCACTTCTACAGTAGGTGTAGTGCGCACTACTTTCTATTCATATGGAAGCACACTTTTTTGTAAGGGCAAATAAAACAAAGTAGATAAACCGGTTTGTTAATATTTTGGGGAAAATAGCGGGTTTACATCTTTATCTAATTTGAGTGACTACAACTTATTTGTAATCATTATTTTTCTATAATCATATCAATCTGGCCTTGTCAAGTTGGCAAAGTTAGACATTTCTGCTTTGTCTCTCATGAATTTTCATTGCCCAGTTATTAATAATTAGCCTAGTTATCTATTTTGGTCTTTCACATATGGTAAAATTTTGGGAATACTTTTATGACAGACCTTTTGTTACTACTGAGTGAAGTTTTATCCACTGTTCATTAACACAGTCTAAATCCATAGCATTACCCCCCCCTCTCCTATTTAAACTTATAGATGCTTGGTGATATTTCTGAATTAAAATGTTTATCAATATTTAGAGGACAGTATGGTTCTAAAATATCTACTTGATGAGGTTAATATCAGAAGCAAATGCTAAATATGACTCCACATTACTTTGGATAGAGCCAGAAATTAATCGGATTATTTGTTTTGAATAGTATTAATAAACTCATGAATATTGGATATGCTACCCTTTTCCAAATTATTTCAGGATTGTTAAAATCCTCAATATTTTAAACAGAATTTAGTTTCATCTTTACACTAGTTAGGTCATAATTAATAGGTTAAGGATGAATCTATCTCGTTGCATCAGCACAGTAAATAAATATTTTGATGATAATGAATTTAACTTATCTTGGTTATGGATTGTAGCCAGGCATAGCACACTAAGATGACTGCTGCCAGTAGATCAGCCCATGTCCATTTGAAGCTTCAGACATATTTACTCACCTGTAACCACAGTTTCTGAGTAGAGAAAGTTTTCACAGTGAACTGTAGAATCCCTCAAACATAAATATTTTGTTGTTCAGCAGAGCTGTAACAGGCAGTCAGATGAACTGACTGCTTTATATCAGTAATGGACAAAAGCTTTTAAGATTAAATGACACTTGAAAGAAATCTCCATTGTCTCCATCAAATTAGCATTTAAAGACTCCAATCTCCAAAAAAAAAAAAAAAGTTAAAATTCTTAAATAATTAAAAGAGGCTGCTGAAGCAAGCCACGTAAGAAAACATAAATAGCATAGTTCTCATACCCAATAATGCTCTTATTTCTGAAGTATTTATTGACTGGCTTTAATTTCTGACAGAAGAGAAGCAAATTTTTTTTTTTTTTTTAAATCTTGGGGCTTCATTTGAACTTGTTGCCTGCAGCATATCTCTGTTAATCCATCACCGTCTTTATTTGTCATGACTTCGCACGAGTCATCAGTTCCAACGATTATCGTTCTATTTATCAGTAACCCACCCTTCAAGTATATTTTCTGGAATCCTCTCTCTCTCTCATCTTGCAAGCAAAAGTTTTTTTTTGTATAGGTTTTACAAGAGTCGGGCCAGATGCCCAGAACACCTGTTCTTTCATTTGCCATCTAGATACTTTACAAATATACGATCTCCAACCAAATAAGTGCACGCAAGGAACAATCAAGGGTAATTATGGTAAAATTAGAGCTTACAGAGACCCCCCCCCCCAATAATTAACGCTGTGGTAGAATTATACGGCGCTGTTCACGGTCAGCTCGGGTAAAAACTGCATTCCTATTTCAAAACAACTCGTAACGAAGTGAAGAGTAATTCAGCTGGTGACAGATCTCCGGCCTCCATGGCATCTTAACGTCTACACTGCTGTATTAGGTTCTCACAGGTGCCTAAGTACAGTAGTCCGGATCCGTGTTTCAAGTGTAGCTTCAGGCTACTTCCTGGTCACGTGGTATTGTTTACACATTACCAACAAAACATGACTGGACATTTCCGGGTGTCCGGCATTACCCGACCTCCTGGATCACAGATCCTTTTACCAAAGGGGACCGCGTAAATCTCTAGACTGCGTGCACTGGTCCCGGAGGCTGGATGGAACTCGCGAATGTATGGTTAGTCGGCCCGCTCGCTGGTGAGAGAATGGTGTCAACGCGGTCCGCCAGGTGGCGCTACTGCGCGCGCGCGGCGGCGGCGGTCTGGAGAGGCGTTCCGGGTAAACATTGCTAGACGTCGGCCAGCAACAGCAGTGAAAAACATTACCTCCCAACACCCCCCCCTACCCCTCGAGAACTCCCTCTCTCGCCAGACCGGACCGGACCGGACCATGGCCGTGGTCAACTCGAAGAACAGCGCCGAAGAGTTTTACAGCCGCTTCGTGGCGACCGTTCACCACTGCGAGGATTTGTCGGCGTCTCACGTTTTCGTCGTCCTGGGAGCCTCCGTGAGTACTTCTTCAGCCCCCCCCCTGACCCCTTCCCCCGGCCCCTTAGGAGAATTCTCGTGTGTTGTAGCAGACCCGACGGTTCCGCCGGGGCAGTCGGTACCGATGAGCTCCCCTACCATGGTGGGGGGGGCTTGCGGTGTGTGCCAGCTGGGGGGCGGGGGGCCCGTTCTAAATCTCAAGCCGGGATAACCTTTGGGAGTTTGTCAGAAGAAGAATGGAACATCTTAAGCCCTGTAATTGTATCGGCCCCAAGGCCGCCTAATAGGATAAAGCGGCACACACACACTGAAAAGGGTTAAGAGGACGACTCCGACTCCGACTCCTCCTGGTGGTGGGCTGGTCGCCACTTGTTGGTGGACCCCTGAAGGGGATCGTGAAGCGTTTCCTTTGTCAGACTGTATACCAGGTGACTAAACCCCACTAAGACTCTGCACTGCCGCCTGGTAGGGCGACTGACGATGCCCAATGACCCCCCTCAGTATCAAAACTGTCTGTGTCTGTCTGTGTGTCTGGATGCCAACAAAATCCACAGCTCTGAGGGATTAGTTTGATATGGAGACCCAAGATTCATGTATCACTATGGAGATCGTCAGAAGTATGCATCAGATGAATGCTTCATTTAACAGTGGAAAAACTACTTTATTAAGTATGGCTTTTTTTTGGTGTGGGGGGGGGGGTAAAAATATTACTTTAAACTGTTTTTGTATAATGAAAATAAAATCATTCCAAGCCAGCCAGCAGGTGCGGGCAGTACTCGAATTTCCAGGTCCTTTGTGCTAAAATTATTTTAGATTAGAAACTTTGTATTAGTCAGTTTTAATTTACACTTTAATGTGAAAACAGATCCTTAGATGAGCGTTTTTGTTGTTGTTGCATGGTTGGTATTTGAGAGGATTTCGGGGAGCACCTTTCCAACGGGCAATGTTCTAAAAATGGCAGCAGAAATATAATGGTATGTAGAGGTGTGCGCATAATAAGAGGAATTGTTTCGTTAATTGCTTGCTTAAACTGTAAACAACTAAAGACTGTATGTATGTGGTCGTGTAATGTACAGCCCAAATCAGCTGATAGCTGAATATAGTGTCATGTGCCCTGAGAGAGTTAATGACAAAAAAAACTTTTAAATTTAAAAGGATCTTACAAATCCCGTTAATGCCTTTGTCTAGTTTGTGAATCAAAACACATTTTGCATTTGGTTTGTCTTTTTTAGCCCAGATTTGCCGTATATTGTGCTTCATCACCTTATTGATAACCTTGCGTGCTAATCTGTTCTTCAACGGGTGTGTCTGTCTGTCTGTTTAGTACAGAACCTTTTGCAAAAAAACCTATTGTTACCTGTACAGTGTGTGAAAATGGTGCTGATTTTGTTTTCAAATTGTAGTCTGAAAATCCCCTAATAGTCGTCTATCATTAGAAAGAGTATGTATTGGTATTGATCCTTCTGCTGTAAACTCAAAGTATTACCAAATTTAGGAGACATTTTACCATGTATAATTGGGCTTTACAAAGTATTAAAGTAAAGAAATTTCTAAACAAAATTCTCAAGAAAACCTTTTAATTTTGCTTAAGTGTATGTTTAAGGGGAACTAAGTTCATTTTATCAAGGTTAGATAATAAGTCTTAGATGAAGAAAAATGGAAAAGTACATATTAAAAGTGATAGTGTGTTGGAAGTATACAAACACTTGGGGCATTAACTGGAACAGATATTCTCTAAAGGGAAGCTGATAGATTAACAGGGGTCTGTTGGAACATTTTCCAGGACTCTGAGTACTGTCAGAATGATCTTTGTGAAAGGAAGAAATTAACAGTTTATAGTGAGAAGCTTAAAATGAAATTATGGTAGCACTGGGTATTAGAAAGAAGTTTAACCTCTCCTACCCATGCTCTGGTTCACTTGGAGCACAAAAGGGGAGGGTGGGTTGGGTGTGTGTGTGTGTGTGTGTGACATGCTCTTTCTACAAACAGAAAAACTACACATGGTACTAAATGGAGTATTGTCATCGTGTGAACTACTGGCGTGCCACAGGATCTAGTGTTTTTGATTTACATAGATGGCAGTGTCGTAAATGTTAGTATGTAAATATTTGAAGATGATACTAAAATATATTGCTAGTGTTAGTGTGGGAAAGAATAGAAATATTTAAAAAGTGAAACAGTGATTTTATTTTTTAAATGGTAATTTAAATGGAAAATAACTAATTTTTTAACATAAATTCTATCTTTATAGGCAATAGAAATAATTATAATCCTCGTATGAAGTAATGCTAAATTAGAACATGTATTTGCAGATAAGGATCATGGAATGATTCTTGATCCAAATTTCAAAGATAAAAGAGCAGTTCATTTTAGCTGCAAGCATAGCAAAAAGAATGTTAAGAGTAATTAACTAGAGTATCTTATGAAGTCCCATTGTCAGTTCAACCACATCTTGGATGTGCTTATTTGAGAATGAATATTGATTTATTAGGGCACGTTTAGCATGGATTTACTAGAATGTTTTTTTTTTTTGGAATAAGCTGAGTAATTAAAAGATTACATCTCTCAAGATTGAATTTTAGGCATTTAAGAGACTTAGTGGTTTTCAAAACGATTAAGGCGTTTTTTTAGTGTGCTGATAGGGACATTTTTTCAATTTTCTACACTTACTGGAGGTCGTATAAATTCTCTAGGATTCTGATTAAATATTAGGAAATGTGATTTTAGTAGTATAAGAAGTTGTCAGCAAGTGCATCTAATATGATGGTATTAGCTGGTTTAATCATATTGATGAGGGCCACTTTTTGTCTCAGGAGGGTCCCTTATAGAAGACAGTTATATGCAGCTGCCACCATGAAACTTAATTATTGTCTAAAGTAAAAGAAAAAAAGAAACTAATATCTTTTAAAATGTTTTTTTGGGGGGGTATTGGAGAGTTAAAGAGGGAGCTGATTGTAAGCATTTCCATTAATTAGCTCTCACTAATATAATTAGAGAGATTAAAAAGTAGATTTTGAAGAAAAAAGATTTATTTGTGACTTGGATAATCTCAGTTGCTTGTAGTGTCCCTTTACAGGTTATTGAAAATAGGTTAGCCGTCCTGATGATTCTATTTTTTTTTTTTTAGAAAAAAATGTCATTAAGTTAGAAAAATTTTTAAAAGCATAAACAACTTGATACATGTAGAAAATGTTTGGAGTGTACTCCAGGCTGCCATTTGAAGACTTCCTGTGCTGCCATGAACTGTGCAGGAAGTTGGTGATGCCCTTTAGGGGAGTGAAGTGATTAGGACGAGAGATTGTCGTGCCAGTTGGGAGCAAAATGTCAAATTTTGCACTATGCCTCTATAGCTAAAAATCTGTTGTTTTTGAGAGGTGTCTCTGTTGACTGCTCTGACATCATTATTATCATTGACATTTGTCAACATTAATGTTTCCTTCAGTTATAGTTCATATTTTTTCTAATTAATATAGTCTCCACTGATCCTTAGCAACTTTTGAGTTGTACTTGGTGGTGATTCTCTTTTAAATACATAGAAGTTTAACAAATAGTTCTGTTAGCATTACTTGATGATTTTACATTACAGCAAAAGTCTTGGACAGCCAAATGATTGTCCTTCACTTAAGACATTTTTATGAACAAAATGTAACATACATAAAGATTTTTTTTTTTGCTTTGTAGGTTTTTAATGGAAATGTTATTTTAATAAATATGCAAAGTTAATCTCTATTTAGCTAAATTACTTACTGATGCATAAATATCTCATTTATTGTGTTTGTTATAAACAGACAGACTTCCTTCATTGCTTGCTTTTATTCCACTACAAGAACTGATTGTACCAAAAAGATGAATTTTTTGTTTTGTCTTTGCACATTTTTTTTTGTGGGGAAAGAGATTTGATATTTATCTTTAAGATGTGGTTTAGTGTTTTTGCACTTTTGTGTATGTATGTCTGTATTTATTTTAAAAGGGTGATCTGGCAAAGAAGAAAATATATCCTACATTATGGTAAGTGTTAATTTACATTGGTTAGCAAATGACATATTTATTATCTTGATTGTAATTAGCTATTTAAAAAAAATGTAGATTAAATTATCAATGAAACATTATCTAAAAATACTTGATTTCTTTCCAACCCGCCCTGAAGTCTTCCAATATATTATATATGGCACCAAACTAATTTGATAAATCAGATTTTCTGTTCTGAAAAAGTAGTATAGCTTTTACCCTTAACTTAATTACTTAGAAAAATGATTATAATGGGAACATGTAACCTATGCAGTGTTCATCATTGAACCTTGCTTGCTTGTTCTGAAACAACAGCAAGGTTCACTTATGTAAAAGAATTCTAAGCTTAAGCAGCTGATCAAACAGCAAAAACAGTTGCAGAAATCTAATTTTAAATGCATATAACCAGTTAGCACAAGCAGTTTGTCAGTTGTTGGTACTACAACTCATAACCATGCTCCCTGGTGGTGGTGGTGGTAAGAATGAGCAAAGATGGCAGCACTTGTTTTCTATCATATTAGCTCTCTTTTTTAGGTTTTTCTTTTTCTTAGCTGTTCAGCAAGGATCTTTAAGGAATACATTCCTTTCTACCAATGTAAAACTATTAGATATGAAAGAAGAAAATTAAGGACAGTCATAATGGAGTGACACTTGGGATAATAAATACTACAATAATTGCAGATCCCAGCCTTCACCTCCAAAAACTGTTAAAGGGGCTGAAAGCTATAGTGAGAGCATAAAATGATATGAAAGTTCATCCTAATATTAATAAAAATGATTTTGTAATGTTTGTCTAATTGACAGTTACATTATTTTTATTTTACTGGAACAGATTGTTTCATTTCAAGGTATATTCACTATGAAAATGCTTGAACTTTTACAAAATGTCTTTTTAGGATGTGGAAATGTTAGGGAATTACTTGTTAAAATTTTCGTTGACTGCATCTATAAATTAGCTTGTACCTCAGATGTTAAGTGAAAAAAATTAACTTTACTGTAAATGACTTGAATCGCTTGAAAAGTATGTAGTTTTGGTCTACATTTCAGTGAAGAAAATAGTAGTAAATATAATTAGAAAAAAATGTATGATCTCATTCAGGGACACTGTTTAGCTTACATCCCATGTTCCAAGCTCTCTACAAATGCTGAAAGAATTGTATCTAAAATCAGGTAGACTCTTTTAAAAGGATCATATTAAAAACTGCTGCATAGTTTGCCCATACAAGGGATGTTTCTGGAAATTTTTGATAGTTCCTCAAAGATTATAGTGTAATTATTTTCAATCAGATTTTTCATCCAAACAATTCATTTCAAAAATGGAAATGTATTATACAGTAATGGAAATAATTATGGAAACAGGAAAAACTTGGGTATAAAGTGTAAATAATATGCGATATAATCTCATCTCAAGTAGAGATACTCTTCAGTAATGTTTATATAGTACTGCTTTTCGTTGTTATACAAGCAATCAAAGTGACACACCCACAGAGGACTATACAAGTATCATTGTAGTGTGGTAAATGCTATGGCTTCTGGGAAGAAAGTCACATGATGAGTGTATAGATATCAAAGATTTAGCGAAAGCTACTTCATGTGGAAGATTGTAGCCCAACTTTGTTCCAGAAAGAACTATGTAAGGAGGATATGCAAAAATGGTACTACTGGCAATAGATGCAGTCAAGGAAGAAAGGCCAAACTCTTCAAGGGTGATAAGTGCCTAAATGATAGCACTGAGCCAGTAGAGATTTTGCAAATGACTTAGCTACAAGTTCAGGTGTTGTTAATGTTTCTTCGAGAACAGTAAGATACATAATAGTGTCAGATTGTCTCATCAGATGTGTAGCTGCTAGAAAACCTTAATGATAGGACTGAGATAGGCAGCAGGGATGACTAAATCTGGAAGATGCTTTTTACAGATGAGTTTGAACTGTTTGGCAATAATCAATAACAGTTTAAAGGTGGACCAGAGTAAGGTATATAACAGTCAGTGTACAAAAACTACAGTGAAACATGAGGGTGGATATTAGTACAAGTGATTGCCAACATGTAAAGGCAGGTTCTCATCCAGCATGCCATTGTCTCTCAGGAAGACATCTTGTGGGGCAGGGAATCATTTTCCAATATGAAAATGATCCAAAGCATAGTCAGTTTTTCACCAAATTATCTGGATCATAAGAAGGCTGATGAAGCACTCACAAAATGCACAAAGTCCTGATATTAATCTCACTGAAGATATATGGGATTATGTGGGTACTGAGAAGGCCAAAAGGCCACCAAACACTTTGGATGAATTGTGGAAAGTGATACAGGATTTTAGGAACAATATTCCATAGCCAAACACTGATAACCTGTGGGGGAGCATTAAAACAGTATGTCATGCTCTATACAAAGCATAGGGCTCACATACTAATACACTGTGTATGTATTATGCATGTCTCTCAGTTGCAATTACTCATTATTTGTGCATATTGTGCATTTCCATAATTATTTCCAATACCATATATTTTAGTGACTTTTATAACTCTAAATAGAACTTGTATAAACTGTGCATGTGAGGTTTACAAGGTGTCAAAATAGCTACTTTACTATTTTAGAGTTAATTCATTAATATATTTCTGGAATGGTATAATCTCCAAAAAGTATTAGACATTTTCAAAATGTCTTTGTCTCAATCTAATAGGTTTGATCTAAAGCTGTTTTTTTAGAGTGTAGTACAATGAGATGTGAGCAGGCAGCCATGGATAAAATGGAAATTTGTCTTGTGGATTCAATAACTTAAATAAAAATTGCCTCTCTGATGAGGTTATCAGTTAAGCTTCTTCACATATCTATTTTAATACATTCTCATTTCATAATATTAAAAAATAAAAGATTTGTTAGATATATATTACACATGCAAATGAATATGGTAAAGTTCTCAGTACAGAGTTAAATAAAAAGAGGCAATTGTCTGTGATGGAAGAATCACTCCAATGAATTAACCTGCTCTGGTTTTCTTCTGTAGAAGAAATAACCTAGCCAAAGTATCTGAATAGTGAAAAATGTTTGCTTTAAGTATTCTGAAGGAAAAATTATGTAAATCATAGGTTTGTTTCAGGTCTAAAATTTTCTTGCATCTCTGCTTTAAAAAAACAAAAACAACTAACTTGTGTGTAATTTGTATTTTTGTATTCAGGTTGAATGTTAGTTTTAAGGAATAAATGGGTTTTCTGTTGTCTTTTACCATGTGTGCGTGTGCATTGCTTGGATGTTTATCTTGCTCTTGTTACAGCTTTCATTGAATGTTGGTGTGAATGTTTATGAGGCAGATGGAGCTGAGGGTAGGTTGCTAAAGCTTTACAACTGACTGTTTTTTTAAAAACATTTTAGGTGGCTCTACAAAGACAAACTGCTACCCCCAAAAACCCATTTTATTGGTTATGCACGGAGTCAGATGACTGTAGAAGATATCTTCAGTAAGTCTGAGCCCTACATGAAGGTACGTAGTCTGGTTCATAACAGATCAGTTTTATACACTATCGGTTATAAACACACAGGTTAAAATTTGTTTAAAATTTCTTTAATTCTCAAAAGATGGAATCGGTAGATAGACATTTTCTAATAGTGATTATGAATAAAAAAAAATAAGCTACACAAAATCTGGGTTGCTATGGTAACTATTGCTGATTCAAAAGCTGTAATGTGCTTAGATTTAATTGGAGATGTATAGCAGAAAACTACTATAAAATGGAAAACAAGCAGTGTAAGTGCAGATTGACCTCGGCGTTAATTTGTCTTCATGCCACTCGTGTATCGGCTGACTTACACTCAACTTCACCACCTATTGTTTTACTCTTCATAACAGGTTTCATTTAATAAGATAATAGGGATAACTTATTATTCATCTAAGTTATTAGCAGAAGCTAATTTTAGTGTTTTATGTAAATAAAAATAGCATTATTCAGTGAATTAACCATGTTATAGAACATTTCAAATGGAGGTAGCTATCATGAAATTTCTGTTAATACAGACCATGACTACCCCATTCCACTTTGTCAGGAGGTTGATAGGCCTATCTGAAACTGCCACATTTCATATGCATGGCTGGTCATTGTGAATGCAAAGCTAGCTTACATAATTCATTCAGCAGTGCACTTGCATTATTAACTTGACAGATAAACATTAGCAAATCCTGGCTGCTGTTCTAACACCTATCCGTGTGGTTGGCAGTGAGGTTGTAGTTCTCAGTTATGTGAGTAGGTTGGGTTAGAAGAGATTTTTGTGTCAATTTGGGGAGAATTAAAAAAAAAAGGACTGCATTTTACATTTATAGACCATTGAGCTTTCTTCGGTTATTAACTACAAGGGAAAAGAACACTATCTACGATGTCAGGAATTATGAACCAAATAAAAATAAAAAAAAAAATTTAATTTTCGCATATCTTGTGTAGCCTTATTACTAATGCTGCTAGTGGTTGGTCTTTTCTTTGACTTGCTTCAGCAGCATTCATCGTGGGTTGGTTCACTCCGCACCATTCTGGGTCCGGGCCTGCCCACTGAGTGAGCTGTAACCACCCTCAATGTAACAACCCCCTCGCTTTATGCAAAGCGGCCCGGCCCAGCCCGCCTCATAAATCTCTCATTGGGCCTATAGCCCCCTGCACCAATTTGTTGGGGCCCAGGTTGGCCTAAAGCCAAGCTGGCTAGTGTGCCACTGTCCAGTCCTTGTGGCGTGCTACCACAGGCATCTGAGTCTTTTAGCTGCAGGCCCCATTGGCATTAGCCACTGGGAGTGTGGCTCAATTGCATCATACCTGCTGTGGTAACAGTTCGAGTTCTAGCCCCTGTCTTTCTATTATGATTTTTCTTATGTTGCGTTAAAAAATCATTGTGCTCCCCTCTCCCAAGAATATATAATGCCCGACCAACAGGAATTTGTTTCTCCTGTCGGGTCAGCACTGCACTGAAAATTGGTTGGTTTCTTCCCATCAACTAACTAATGTGAATTGAAATTTCAAGTAAAAAGAAGCTCTCAATCACCTTTCCTTTTATTTAAAATATTAAAGTTTTCTAAGTTTCCTGTAGAATAACACCCCCTTTAATTTCAAAAGTGACAGAATAGTGTTCTTTACTATTTTCTCCCTCAGAATCATTTTCTTTTCTTTTCCTCTCTCTCTCTCTCCTTTTTATAAAAAGATTCACAGCATCATATTACACTTGGAAGATGTTGTCATCATCTGTAGGCTCAGTGTCTGTTTGTATTCAACAGGTTAAAGCTGAAGAGAATGGTAAACTAGCAGAATTCTTCAAGTTGAATGAGTATGTTAAAGGCAGTTATGACCAGGCTGGAGACTTTGCAGAGTTGAATAAGAAAATAGTGCAGAAGGGCAGCTGTAACAGAATTTTCTATCTTGCTCTTCCACCCAGTGTGTTCCAGTCAGTCAGCCTCAACCTCAAGGCTCTCTGTATGTCGAAGGAGTGAGTTGGCATTTTACTACATCATAATTTTTGGATCAGAATGTTGAGACTGAATGCGTGCAAAGTACTCAAAATTGAAAGTTGAGATTTTGACGACTTTTTTTTTTTTTTTAAAACAAAAAAAACCTTTAGGAAATGGAACCGTGTCATCATAGAAAAACCATTTGGTAAAGATCTGGAAAGCTCCAATGTTCTTACTGCCCACCTGGCCGCGCTGTTCAAAGAGGAAGAGATTTATCGAATCGACCATTACCTCGGGAAGGAGATGGTACAGAATCTAATGGTGCTCAGGTGTGTTTAATTTATTAAACCTGGTTGCTGTCTGGTCTGACTAAGATGTTTACTTGTTTTGTGGACTATTTACATCACCAAAATGTTTTGTAGAGCTGTGATTGGTAAATTAAAATTTAAAGAAAACTAACTTTGAAAATATTTCAGTAGTGAACTCATCTACACTGCATGACTGACTGACGAATTTCTTTTCACACCTCCAGATCACATACACCAGGTGAGTCTTTGGCAGTGAGCTTTTAACCCTATTATAACAGATCTGCAGTCAATGTTTTATTAGTGTGAAGAGAAGGTTATGATAGGCTGAAAACTGAACCATCAAATGGCCCACTTAGTAACAAAGCCTCACTGCCCTATAGTTTCTTCTTCTTCACGTGTGTTGCACCTGTTATTACTTCTAAAACTTAACAAAGCCTCGCTGTATTTTGTGTTTTAAAAAAAAAATTTTCTTTTCAGATTTGGTAACCATATCTTTAGTCCGATTTGGAATAGAAATCATATATCCTCTGTGGTTATTAGCTTCAAAGAACCATTCGGGACAGAAGGCAGAGGTGGTTACTTTGATAAGTCAGGAATTATCAGGTTAGTGCAGATAGTTAACCTCTGGTTGTTCCTGCTCTTAATACAGGAGCTGAGTTTCTGATTAAGTTTTATATTTAAAAAAAAAAAAAAAACTACAATTCGTGTAGCAAAAAAAACACAAGATTGATGTGGTATATAGACTTTTTAACTTAAGCATATTGTTAATATTCATTGCAGCCATCAAACTAGTTCTCTGAAGCAGGTAACTCTCCTTGCCATTGGTGATATGGACTTGATTTTGATTAGGAGGAGACTTGTAAATAATGATGTTTTTCATATGAACTTAAACTACATTAACATTAATAAATATTTTAATGTTGCAATAATGCTAAAAAATTTTTTTACTAGCAAATAAAAACTGAAATACAGAATTGTTATTTGGTATCAATGGTATAAGTTAACACTTATATAATTTTCTGTTTATCATTTTCCACTTTAATAGTGCAGCTGAAAAATCAGATTTATTCATCTTGGTCTTCTGAAATTCTCATATGGCCTTTTAATGAGTTATTCTTTAAGGACTTAAATTTGGATACAGTACAAGTTTTGTGTTGAAAATATTCTACAGGTGCAGTCAAAATAATCTTCAATATAATCATTATATTCAACACACATCCAACAAATCAACAAAAAAAATAAAATACTTGTACATAGTCATGCTTGCATAATTTATAGCCACCAACTGCTTGTACTGATTAAACATAGATAAAAACTTGATTATTAATTTTAGTAAATATCTGCTCTGTTCATATAGCTTCTCAACCTCAGTAACAAGAGCATCTTTAAACTGCACTGTGTATGGCTTCTTAGACAATTTTATATTTTGGAACAAACATGTAAACTGTAAATTCTGTAGAAGTGCTACAATTTTGCATACGTGGTCAACCATTTGCTTTTACTACATGGACTTTTTATTTCTATTTATTCTCAATGTCAATCAGTTCTTTGTCAGTTCCGTTATCTAAGATCATTCCTTTGGTTCTTCGTATTCATCTTGTTTCCATATCTTAGTCTGGTTCTTCCACCGGCCCACTATTACACTCGTTTATTTGTCTTCACCACACAAACTCTTGATTGTCTTTTAGTTTGGTTTAACGATGCTCTAATCAATACACAAGTTTGAAAACATTCATTAAGTCTAATTAGAAATGGCAAAATATGTATTAAAAAAGCGATTACTATAAATCTGTATTGTCTGACCTATAATGAAAGAGTTCGGTGTGGCTTCAAGTTCTAATGCTGATTCCGCCTTTTCCAAACTAAGTAATTTTACAGAGTAAATCTGTGCAAACCTATGCCATGTCAAATTTTTAGTAGTTTGAATTTCTTTCAAGATGAGAAATACATTTTACAGCACCACTATAATGGCTCATATCTGGAATATTCTCCATCTCTTGAGCATGCAGTTAACGCACATCTGTGTGCAGCACAACCAATACCAAGTAATGGAGATCTGAAATTTGATTGTTTCCCTGTCATAACACAGCACCATCAGTACCTAACCCAAATCAGCAAACTCTGATATAAATCTTTCAAGTCTCTCATTCTGTACACAACCAACAATCTTTTCAGCATTATCTGTTGCTATAGTTATCTGCACGTTGGATCCAACGAGACTGTCAAATTCCGAAGTGTATTGAATATACAACAGCAAACATTTTCTTTTACTTCCATCAATAGTTGGTGAGAAGAGAATCTGCATTATTTTTGTCTGATATACGCCTGACAAGGGTAGTGTCTGCCAATGCAGCTTGAAATCAGTGATGACTACTGTAATTTACATCACCTCTTTTTTTATTTTTTCAAGAGTCCAGAAGTTCAGTAGTGTCATGGAAGAAACCCTGGGGTAATTTGTTTAAAGCCAGCTGTTATGTCTTTGTTCAGAGTTGTAAGCCATGTTTTCTTTCTGGAGGCCTTTTCATCAGTTGTTTTCATTACTGCACCAAGATGATCTGGGCAAAAATTAAAACACCTGCAGTTAAAGGTACAAAGATGAACTTTTAGTCAGAATAAAACAATTTGATTTTATTTTTAAAGTATTGTGCAGGGGAAAAAAAAAACAACAAATATTTAAAATGAAAACGATGAGAGTTATCTCCCTTGTCAATATTGGATTGAGATGAGTTACTATAGTTTAAATTAATATCTTGGTTTTGCTGAAGTTTAACACCACTTAGTTAACAAAAAAAAAAAAAACACTTTTGTGATACCTTGTATAGCTTTTTTCTTTTTTTTTTTAGAAGAATTCTTCTGAACTTACAAAGAGTACTTAAGCTGTCTGCAGACCCAGTTACTAAAATAGAGCTGATACGAAAGAGAAATCAGGTGTTAGCTTATGGAATATCTAATTAAGGCAGCATAATGAGAATGAAACTGAGACTAAGCGATTTGAAGTGATGGTTGCTGTTTAATTTTTGATGAAATCTTGTGAAGTTAATGCAGCTTGCCCACCAGAGATCAGTGGATTAAATCATCAGAGTTGATAAAATAAGTTTTTAATAGAAAAACAAGAATAATTTGGATGGGGGAGTTCAAAGAAACCCAAAGTGGCGGTTGGCTAGTTCTTTGATTTCTTAATTTATGGTTTTCTTGTATATGTCACTTGAGTATTATTTCTGAACTCTGCCTGATTTCAGTCAACTAATTGCTGAGCTAAAGAACAAAGCTGACTCAGGTTGAAAGTTAGGTAGTTTATAACATTGTTTTATGCCTTTTATTCACATTGAAAAGTTTAAAATAGCTTGAGTGGACTGAAAATTCTTCTGAGTGCGTGTAGCAAGGCAACTCCATTTCAGCTTGGACCTAAATTTTAGATGAAATCAAATTTTGTAAGAACTTTTCTTGGTTGCATGACCCTTGCAATGAATAGTTTACCATTAGACTTTTAAAAAACTTATAATACATGATTTGTTAATTGATACAGAAAAGAAACTTTTTAAAATTTGTATGTTGGGTAACAATATTTCTGTCCTGCAATGTCTGTTATCACCTGTTCTCATAGTTTGTCTCTCCAGCAGCTGCCCCTGTGTTTTAATGTTAACTTTTGTTGGTATTTCTTTGTTGTAGGGATGTCATGCAAAATCATTTGCTGCAGATTCTTTCTCTTGTTGCTATGGAGAAGCCACCATCAACAAAAGCTGAGGATATCAGAAATGAAAAAGTAAGTAAATTAATTCTCCAAGTATAAAATATGAAAGCGGATAATTTGATACTGAAGTCCATAATTTAAAAAAGTTTTGTTTACATGTGGGTTTCTTATTTTTAAGTGAATGAAATATTTTGTGGGTGTTGGAGGGGGGTGTATATATATATATGACTGGCAAGTTATCTGTTATTAAAGACTGTAAAGGGAAATGTTGTAGTTATTTTACTGTCACCAGGTACATCCTTGTAGCATGTTTAGAATAACTTCAGGAATTTAAATTTTTTTTAGAAAATTCCTCATTCAAACTTTAATTACAACTCAACTGGTAACCAGGATTGAAAATTATTGGTGCTACATTTCTTTAAATATCTGCCATTTTATGGTAAAAAAAAATATTTGGAATAATTGATCCAACCATTTACTACTTAGACTTAAGGAAAGGTGTTTGTGTATATATGGCACAATACTCTATAACCACTCATAAGTAGGTTCACTTGTGAAATCAGTAACCTCTGTTTAGAATCAAGTAAATTATGTGCTAATATTTAGCTGTAACAACTTAGGAGTTCTGGTGTTTATATACCTTTTAGGGAACTAAACTGGTTTTCTACTAGCATTTAATCTAAAGATCTATTTATCTGCCTCTTGCAACAGAATAATCTCATTGTAAATCAACTTTGTTTTGTTTTACCTTATCAGAAGTGTGAAGTACATCCTGCTATTTGTAGCTCTGAGTGAACTATAAATTTGCAGGATATTACATGTAAAAAGTGCAAAACAGTCTATTAGTCTAGAATTGTAGTCAGTTGTATTTTATTTTTTGACAGATAGTCCATATTTAATCAGACAATTATCAATCTCCAGCTGAGTATAGCTATCACAATAAATGATTGGTTGATGAATCGTGTCAAATAAAGTAAGGACTTTAAGAAATGAATAGTCTGACAACAGCATGACAGCTTAGCTTTGCAAATGTACATTCAATGCAATTAGCCATTGTTAGCTCACGTTTTAAAAAAAAATTAAAATGTTCTTTATATGGAAAACAAATTTTCTGATAACTAATTTTTTTAATGTAAGTGTGCTTAATATGAATATTAATGAAGCTACTCAATTTAACAATATAACCAAAATAAAGGCTACTAGTAGGAAAATTGAATGAATTCTTGTTTAAAGGGATTATATTTCCATTGCAAGTCATGAATAAGATTCTAGCTGTGAATGTGAACATTTCTGTATTAACAATTCTCCTTCTCTTCAGGTTAAAGCTTTAAAAAGTATCTCACCTATTATCCTTAAGAATGTTGTTCTTGGCCAGTATGTAGCAAAACCTAATGGGCATGGAGCTGAATGTATGGGCTATTTGGATGACTCAACTGTGGACAAAGGTTAGTGCTGAGATGTATGGCTTCACTCTTGGAAGCTATGCACATCAATTTGTAAATTTCTCTGAAGTTATCACAAATACTTTCTAGAAATCATGAATCTGTTTTTCTTTTCTTTTTTTTATTTTCCTCTGTATAAAATATTTACGAAGAGCGACAACTGTATAAAAACTTTTCAAATGCTGTTCTTTGGAAAATGAATGGTTCTTCTAAAGGACTTTCTGCATTATCTAGAACTTTGAATATTCTTATAAAAATAACATTTTGTTAGTATACTAAATACTTTTTTTTTTTTTTTTTTTCAGATTCTGTAACACCTACATTTGCCACTGCTGTGTTATTTGTGAAGAATGAAAGGTGGGAAGGGGTACCTTTTATATTGAGATGCGGAAAAGGTAAAATGTTTTAACTGTGGCTTATGCTCATCTTTCTCTTCATGTGCATACATTTTTAAAGTGCTTTTTACCTTTTCCTCTGACGTGCCAATGTGTAGCTTATGAAATTTTGTCAGATTTGGATTTTCTGAAAGTATCAATTTTGATATTAGATATTGAAAATAACTGTAAAAGATTTCTGAGTCTGGTGTGAAGACAATGACAAAAAAATAAATACAGTCTCGATTATCCAACCTCGGAAATGGCTGATGCGGGATAAAAGAAAATGGAAGTCCAGTATAAGATTGAAATCTTGTTTATTAATACTGTCCAGTAACCGTTATACAACTACTTGTACCGTAATAGATATTTTTTAAAAAAAAAATAGATTCATTTAGTTAAATGAACAACACATTTTATGTAATTACAGCAAATGCATGAGTATACAATGTGGTCAACGAAGAAGTTATTATTTAAAAAATTTAGTGCTTAGTTTGTTTTCTTGTTTTTATTTTTCTTCCTGGCAGTGAGGTCACGCCAGCATCTCAATAACATAATGTCAGTAGCAGTCACTTCCTCTTGTTGTTCTACGTAAGCCAATGCTGCCTCAAAGGCCTTGCCCCATTCACTATGACTCATTTTTTCTGTTTTGTTTAGTCCTAGCGCAGTCTCAGTGCCATTTTCTTCATTCCCATTCACCATAGCAATTACGTCATTGTCAGTCAGTTTTTCTTGCTTGTCTTTCTGCATCCATTTCTGTATGGCATCGTCGTCATTTGCTTTCTCATAGCCTGGAATTTCTTGTAACAAAGGAAGCAGATTATCACCATCTTCTTGAGCCATTTCTTGCTCATTTTCATCTTCAGAAAGTAACTTTCTCCATGATCTTGCCAGGTTTTGTGGTTCAATTTCATCCCATGATTGTGTGATCCAGTAAATAACATCTTTAAGGTTCACTTTTTTTAGCATATCTAGCATACCATTTCCATCATCCATCGCATAAATAAGCATAGTTAAAAGCTTACGGCGATATTTTCTTCAAGAACACCCTGGGCTGGCACAATGAGGTGACATTAGGAGGAAGAAAAATTGCTCTGTCACCACTTTTCAGTTCATCCTCGTCAGGATGAGATGGCACATTATCAATCAGAAGGATTGCTTTCCTTGGCAAGTTTAGCGCATTGAAAAACCAGCTTCAGAAAATGTCTGAATCCATCCATGCATTTTTCTGTTTTCTTATAAGAAACCGGAAGCGCAGCAGGAGCCGGGTTTTAAAAGCCCTTGGTTTTTCCAATAAATGTGAGCTGTATGTATGGTTACCAGTAGCATTACTACAAGCGAGAATAGTCGCCCTTTCTTTACTTCATTTATACCCGGAGCTGGAGCTTCAAGACGGGAAGCTAGAGTTTTAGCAGGCAACATTTTATAGTTTAATCCGGTTTCATCACAGTTATATATCTGCTCCCTTGATACTCCTTCATTTCCAATAAGACAATGGAATTTTGTTTTAAACTTCAAGAAATTCCCTCAGAACTTGCTGATAATTCTTCCCCACAAATATTGAGCTGTCTTATTTCGTATCATTTTTTTCTTGTTCCAGCAATCAAGCCAACCTACACCAGCCATGAAATCAAGATCCTTTCATTTAATTCCTTTTGGAAAATCAGAACTCTCTCTCTCTCTCTCTCAGTACAGGGCTCGGTATAGGCTTGCCTTTGTCTCTTTGCTGTGTGAACCGTAGGAATAAAGCTTCACTCACCTTTTTATAATTTTTCTAGTGTTTATTCCATAACTAGAGGCTCAACCAGAGCACCACTTCTCTAACTCGCTTCTTTTCCTCTTCCCATCGCTAACAGTAACTCTCCCCACCCAAAGTTACTCTTTGCATGGACTCACCTTTGTCTGGTCTTTTTAATGCTTTGCTCAATTAAAAGAACCACTTTTTTTCTCTTTTCACTTGCCATTTTTTTACAAAAATGAAAAACAAATCATGGTCAGGGTTTGTATGACACGAATTACTAGCGCAGATGAACAAATAGTTTACCCTGGTGGTGAAAAGCGATGGACAAAAACAAATGCGCACACATCTCAATACTATAAATAGAAATGACGACATTTAGCCTTGAAATAGCTGACGTCATGTGGGTGTGTCGGATAACAGAAGTTGGATAATCGAGACTCTACTGTAGTAACAAAAAAGCTAGAATTTATAATTCAAAATAGATAGTTTTAATAGAATGTAACAATAAAACGTTTGTTTTGTCGTCAGTAGACAGCTAGGGACTGACTGTGTATGTATTTTATTTCTGTGGATAGCACTCAATGAAAAGAAAGCTGAAGTGCGTGTCCAGTTTAAGGATGTGCCTGGAGACATCTTTCCTGAAGGTGAGGTCAAGCGCAATGAGTTGGTTCTTAGAGTCCAGCCAGATGAGGCTGTCTACCTCAAGATGATGACAAAAACTCCAGGGATGAACATTGGTTGTGAAGAGACTGAGCTCGATTTAACCTATGGAAAACGTTTCAAAGTAAGTGTTGCTGTTCTATAGTAACTGTAAATAAGTTTTAAAAATTCATATCTGATGCAGAAAAAAATCTTTTGGAGAAACCACTGCAGTAAAACACAAGTTGGTCTGGGGAAAAGTGTTTATTTTGAATTAGCAAACAGCAAAGCAGAAAACCCTAAGTTACACACCAATTTTGGTTACTGTCTGTCTGTCTGTCCATTGTGTATTAAATCTCACTGAATGGAAAGAAAACTTAAATAATTAACTTTTGTCAGGTCTGCAGGTAAGTAATAATTTAGGTCACTTTGAAGGTACGTTGACTTATTTCTAATGTTATGGTTTCAGAACATCAAACTGCCTGATGCTTATGAACGGCTGATACTGGACGTGTTCACAGGTTCTCAAATTCACTTTGTGCGGTCTGATGAGCTGTATGAAGCTTGGCGGATATTTACTCCTCTGCTCCACCAGATTGAGAATGAACGGCCTAAACCAATCCCCTACATTTATGGCAGGTAAGGTTGAATTTAATTTGTAGTATCTTCGTTTGTCGGCCAGAAACGGTCACCAAGGTAAGGGTGGTTAAACAAATTTTGGTAGCGATGTCTGATTGATTGTCTGTAAGCTGAACATACATTTAACCCTAAGGTAACTTGCTCTTTGGATTGACTTACTGGTGAAAAAATCTATTTTGATTCAGTTTATGGAAAGTAAAATAGTTGTCAGTAAGTTTGTTTGTTTTTGTACACTGTACCAACAAAAAAAAAAAAATCTTCACAAACAAATTTGACTAGAAATGCTAACAAACCTAGAGAGGATGATGTGACCTTATGGTATGCACAGTTAAATGCATGTGAACTTAGCAAAGAGGTTCACTGACTCATTTCATATATATCTACTGTAGCATACACTCATTGTGATGAGTGAAGCAGAGCATGTAGCTGGTTATCGATTAATGATGAAATGTTGATAAAATATATACATGCACCCTTATACAGGCATATACAGTCAGCTCTCAATTTACGTGGTAGTTATGTTCCTGAAAATCTGCATGTAAATCAAACTTGATTTTTCCATAAAAATAAAGGAAATGATAGGGGTTTGGGGAAATGCTGCCTAAATGCACATGGTAGGTGTCAGAGATAACTCTGTTTGAAATCACGTTTGTACGTTTATTTCTTAAACTGCTGCTTTAAACTGTGCTTATTTGTTACTAAGAATAATAAAGACATTAAACAAACTGATCTAAATAGAAAAGAGATTTAAATGAAAGTTTTACTAACACTTATGTTGAATGCTGGCTTAGCATGTGATGTGGATGGATGTTTTCCAGTCATGATAATGGTCAAGAGTTCAAAAAATAAAGGTAGATAATTTAAAGGAAAAAAAATGGTCACACACACTCTGACGGCGGTTGCATGGGAACTGAGAAAGATTGGGGATGCTGAATGCTCACCTTGCCTTGCATCACATCATAAGTGTCATCAACAGTAGCTTTAAGAAGGGAGGGCAGGGGGGGGAGAGGAAAATTCCCCAGGCCTGGGCCCGAGCAATTTTGAAATGTTTATTTCTGATGTTGTGCAAAGGATTCAGATCGCAGGCTTTGCTATCATGCTAATTGTTTATCAGCTTGGGCAGATGTCTGGAGGGGTGGACTGTTGTGAATATGTTTACAGAAGGGAGGTTACATGATGGGGCCTTGTTTGACTTGGATTCTCCACCAGGTTGGTTGCCATGAGTGTCCTATTTTTTCTAAAAAAAATTTGTTTACGTAAATTCTGAAATGGTATTAATTCAACATCCACGCTATTCAAAAAGCACAAAATTCTCATAAATCGAGAGGTGACTGTAATACTTAATACAGTATTAAAAGTACTGTATATCCGAAAATCAGGCTGAAATCCTAACAAAATTCAAGAAAAATCACAGCACTCAGGTGATAAAATTTTTTAAAAAAATTTGTGAAAACAGGAATAAAACAAAAGATAGTATAAATGAAGTATGAACTGCAGTCAGTAATAGCCTGAAGATAGATTGATTTCACAATTTAAATCATGACAGTGGAATATCTGTTGTACGAATTAATCTAAAATTGCAAAAATCTGTTTAATGAATTGACTGTTTAACAGCAAAATACATGAACACAAACACACACGATAATAATAATCCTCCTCCTCCTCCATGAAGTCATGGCGTCAAAACTTAAATAATTGAGAATAAGTTAAACTCTGGCACAAACAGTAGCCCAAAGGACAGATAAATAGGCTTAATACAATTTCTGGGCACTTGTGCAAAGTACAGCGTAATTTAAAATGAGCCATTTACATTACCGCTGGATGTGAGCCAGAAGCAGGATAAATATCATGCATGCGGGAGAAGCGACATGAAAGCAGGCAGCAGCGAATTGTGATTGATAAAAGAAATACACTCTAATTATTTTAGTTAAATAAGGAAGGTCACTTATTTTTTTTAAAAAACCACAAATGATTCATTTTAGACAGTGTGATTTAGTTGCTCAGTGATCAAAGATAGCTGGCTTATAGTGATTACTATAATAACTTTAATTTAAATATGATGGCAACATTTTAAAAATAGAACACATGACAAATATAAAAATGTTGTTCCTTGTTTTGTTTTTAAAATGGTTGTCAGTATAGAAATGGGTTATTTTGTTGTTCTTATGTCAGCATAGTAATTTCCTGATGTGGTAAATCCAGCTTTGTGTGGCATGTATCCAACTTTTGTGAACCAGAACAACAGGATCAAGTTATGAGCAGCAAATAGCTAATAAAAGTCAGCAAAAGAGTAATGTAAAAAGATGTGTGCAACTGTCAAGAAGTAGGTAAGAAAAGAATAGCTGGGCACATGGTTAGGAAAGGTGGTTTACTACTGTCTGAGCAAAGATGTTATAGTGACACCAAGTTTCCTCAAAGCAAAACAAGATTTATTTGCTTTTTGTTATCTCAGCACAACTGTAATTTTAAACTGGCTTAGTCACTGAATTTTTAATCACTTTTTTTCTTTTTTTACCAGTGATGATGTAGACTTGCATGGTTTGTCACTGCAGTGTATTAGTATGTACAACCACAATCTTCTGTGTGTTTTGTTAATAGAAGAGGCCTATTTATCTGTATGTGACAATAGAAGTGTTGTACAGAGTATTTGTTTGTTAATGTTTTTGGCAGGATACAGGAACATTTCTGTCAAAGTCAGAAGCAGGTATTTTTCTCAATTTTTAGTAGGTGTTTATGCATAAATTACGCTTAATCTGCCTTTCTCTCTCCCTCTCTCTCTCTCACAGACAGTGTGCGCGTTGTAGGATTTGGTGGTGAGAGAATGTTAGGTTTTATGTCCAGAACACGTTGACAGGAGAAGTGTCTGCGTTGGTGTATTCATTCAGGATTATGTTACTCTGTACATCTCCCATGATAGCGATTTTGAGACTCCTCTTAGGAGTCTTTGACAGGGGCCCGAGTTGGTTTCCATCAAGGTCTAGCATGCCTGATGATTTACTGTTTAGACATGACTTTCTGTAACGTTTCCTTTTGAGTGAAGTTGCTTTGGCACTTATTTTGTTGATGTCATTTGAGTTCTTTGTTTTCTAGTACTCAGCAGGTGGGGGGGTGGTTAACACAGCTGGGATTGTGAATAGTAAATTAATGGTAAGCTTTCAATATGATCTACCAAAAGTTAACCGGTCTACACCATTTAAAACAAAGATAAAATTCACTGCTTATCATTCAGATATTACTTGCTTTGGAAATATGTTCGGATCTCGAGTGTCTGTTTTCTTATTGGTTTTTTAAAAAAATAAGTCAGTCGAGTGAAGGGACAAGAAATAAAACATAAACCGAGCATCTAGTTACTTAATAGCTGTTTAAAAACTAATTGGTTACTTGGATGCATAAGTCACTGCTTGTTAATTTAAAATAGACATGTAATTAGTTGGACTTGATGGGGAGTAAGAAGAGCCACTTGACCAGGAATTCTCATCAGACTTGTTTCTGACAGGAAGTTAACTGTCTTTTTCTTTTGAAACATTTAATATAATCCAAGCCAGTGGTGCAGTCGTCAGGATTCTCGTGCAGTGTTGTAACCATCTGCACATGCCACTGCTTTAGTCGAAGCAACAATATACTGTCTCTCCCGATTTCTTTTTACTATTAAGCTTCAGTGTATTTTGTAATTAAATGAAACAGCAATATTTAAGCATTGTGCAGAATGAATCATTTGGGAGCGAACTCCTTTCTCTCAGTTTGATGCACGATTTTAGTCTCATGGCAAAAACATTAGAAAAATAGTTCTCTTCTAAACTGGCTTAACAATTGAACTGCTTGCTTTCATTATTTGACTCTTGGAAATAGCACAATACTACCAAATCTAGTTTTTTAAACATTTATGCTTATCTTAAATGATTGCCAGCTAAACCTTTTGCCATTATTATCAGTTATGCCTCATTTAGTGTGGATGCTCCAGAGTTCTAGAAACTGTAATTACATAGTATCTTTTTTTTTGTAAGGTGGTTAACAAATTACTTGTTTGACAAAATTAATTAATTTTACCAATGTATTTAAAAGTAGAATTAGTTTCAGGATTCCAGAATGTTTGCTTGGTTCTTGTCCTCAATTGCTGTGATTGGAATTCCAGAAAAACAGCTGGTAGCTTAAATACCCATTAATGTTTGAGGATGGTTGATCTATGGACATAAGGGTGCAGGCATTTCTGTCTCATTATCTATTAGTACCTAGTCATAATCATTACAGGTCAAAGGTGACCTTGTTCACATGATAAATACATGTTAAGTACTATGTTGTAACAGAAGATAGCATCTGGAAAATCAGTTAGACTTGAGAGGGTGGGGGGGGGGGATGACCAGCTTTTCCATATCTTGGAGAAAAGGTCTACTAAGCATTGTAAATTTTAAGAACGATACGCATCTGTTCACTCCATATGTAACATTCTACAGACTTTACTAAGTTGCTTTACAATCTGTTTTTTTGTTTTTCTCTTTTGAGTAGTGAACATCTATTTTTTTAAGCAAGTTATATGACTGGTTTACTAGGGCGGGTCAGTTCCACATTTGTCTTTTGTAGCTATTTATAAGTGTCATTGTGGAGATCTGAGGTATTCATCCACCCAGAAATAAATAAATATACATATATCTCACTCACACAAAAACACCTACCTACCTGTGGGAGTGGGAGGTGTGCTTGCTTTATTTTTTTCTTACCTATGCATAGCTTCTTTAAATTGTAAATGTGCAAATCACATTTTTATCTTACTACTATAATATGGATTAGTTGTAATTTATGATTAAACTGGAACTAGCTACAAGCTTTTCTGAATGCAAAATTTGCTGTTGAAAAAAATGGTTCTTGTTAGGGGTTCTTAGAAGAAGATCAGAATTCAAATATTAATATTTTGTGATTTGAGCCTGTTTTTGAAGGTCAGTTTGGAAAAATTATTGAAATTGTTGTTTTTCTAGAGTGGTTTCACTCTATTGGCTGGGATGGAGTGATTTAGAAAATTTAGCAGCTGAGTCGCAACTTTTGCTAAAGGCTGTTTTAGTTCTACACAGGAAGTGTCCGTGGACATTTGCTCCTGTCAGAAGTAATATAAGAAAAGAAATAGGAAACTTATTTTTGCTTTTGTGATTAATGCAAATTTTTCAATGTAGTGTGCAAACAGATCAAATTGCCCAGCATTTTGGTGTTTTATCTGCCCTTGCCTGAGACTTGCTTCATATGTCAGGTGTCTAGAAAGTTGTTTTTAAAATATCTTTATTTTGTGTTTAGCTGGAGATGTTTGGGGATTTCATTGTTTTTGAAAGGTTGCGAATATAAGTTGAATTACATGATGTGCCGAAAACCCAACCCCATTTAACTAGTTTGAAATTTCTTGGCCGCTTGGTCAGGATCCTTAATTAGAGATTGGATTGATATCAGCATTTTTGTGATGCGCTCTGTTCTGAATATAGCAAGTATTATTAATATTGTGCAGTTTTTTAATTCCTTTTGAGTATTTCAAATTTAGAATGTAGTGGACTCGGAAAATGTCCTACATGTTAACAGCTAAATAGCTGCTACTGCAGTGGTGGCACTATTTTTAGATTACCTACATCCTGTTACACTCTAATTCCTGTAACATTACATGATTTCAGATCTTCTAAGTACTTGTTTCACAGCTCTCTTATTTCCCTGCTACTTTTGTTGATTGAGTTCACAATTTCCCTTGATCCTCAGGTTCATTTTACAAGACCTAACCAACCCTGCCCTTCCAGGTATATAGCATATGTGGTGAAAGGGTTCTAAAGAAATATGCTCTCTAAACATCTTGTCTGACTTTGACAGAGCTTCCCACTTCAGGCTCCTTTGTTTCAGGGAATGGTATGGTCCATGGCATCTGTATAAGTTGTATAGTTATGATTACAATGTTTGATGACTGATACAGCTTGAAGTCTGCAAATCTTGCTAATATAAACTTGTTTTTGATGTTTTGTGATGTTTCAGTCGGGGACCAACCCAAGCTGATGATTTGTTGACTCAACATGACTTCATCTATACTGGCTCTTACCAATGGAGTTAAAAAAGCCTGTTCTTTTGCACTACTGGTATATACTACATACATACATGCATACCCAAATCTACAAAGAAATGTTTAGATAGATATTTTATACTTTTATTTTTAAAAATATGTATATGTAAAAGTGGAGAGAGTTTTCTAATATTGTCACCAAAAAAATCTTTATAACCTTGCCCAGCATTTCTAGTGGCTAAACTAATAGCGAATTGCAGTTGTAACAGTTCTAGCTAAGAAAGAGCAAAAGCAGATATAAATAATCTCGTGTTGATCTACAAAAATCTGGTTGTTAGCTAGATTAGCTTAATTGGTTTTGTTTGTTTTTAATGCTATGTGCAATTTCATTTTAACTATTCCAACCATATGTATCACTGCAGATAATAAAGTAATAATCTGTCAATAGTAATGCCAGTTAAAATTTCTTTTTAATGCAAAGGAATATACAGAGCCTTCCTTGCCAGAATCAAATGAACAACCTGGAAGCATTAGTTTTTATTATGGCATGCATGTACATTAAAGTCATACAAAATAAAAGAAAACATTAAATTAATTTCTAATAGCTTTTCCACCTGCCTAATTAAGGGCCAGGAATGTGGGACATGGCCAAAATTTTGCCAAAGTCCATGTTTTTTTTTTTTATTTTCATATCTACCACATCTGAGAGCTGGTTTTATTTTTCACATCAGGCAGTCAGGGTGTTTTGAGATTGTTCAATCAGATTCATGTAGGGCTTTTGGGTCCCACCCAAGGAAGAAGCCACAGCTCCTTTTGTCTCTTGCATATGGTGATGCTTTTGGGGATATAAAATGTGATTTAAGATGATGATCAAGACTGGACATACAAGCAACAGAATTCAGACTTCTCTCAAACATCAGGTTGGTCTTTCAAGCATGTTGACTGGTAGGCTGTACACAAGCTTGACTCACCTTTCTCTGCATCTACGTATGTCCATTTTACATGAACTGACAAGAAAATGAGACTTATCAGAGAATGGAACAAATGTAAAAAAAATTCCTCAGGTCTGATTATCATTTTCTGAGTTCAGCAAAGGTATGCTTCACACCGACTTCTGTAAGTAGAGGTTTTCACTAAGTCGTACACCTTTTGTAGCCCAGTTAATGCAAATAACGTTGAGCTGTACATTGTGACAGTATTGGCGATGTCTGCAAGCCTTGTGCATGGATTGAACCTCACCAAGTGTATAATGGCTCTTTTGGTTCATTCTTTAACGATTGATGCCTATTGGCTTGTTCATTTTTCTGATGAAAACTAACAATAATGCTACATACTATCAAAACTGCAAGTCCTATTATTCTGCACTATTTGACTCTTGCTGACCACCTTGCATAGATGGTGATAAGCACTAGCTGTACAAGCCAAGGTATCTTTAATATTTTACCAATTCTTTTCTCATGACAAGTGCTGCTATTTTTAGCCTGAGTATATATGGTCTTATTGGTAATGGTGGTTCCATTATTTTCATGGGTGTTCATTTTATTCTGGCAGGGCTCTATATTTGAAAATTCTTTTAACGTGTATAAATATTCTATTTTGATGTAATTTTTAAACATTTAGCCTATTTCAAGTATAAAATGCTGAAGTAGCAGCTGTTATCTTTCATGGTAGTTTTATTTTAATAACACTTAGCTGAATCAATACAAATAGCTAGTTTCTTTTTTATATAATGCATTCCTAAATTTCAGACAAAATAATAAATTTTGTTAGTGTAATAACTAGTAAAATATCCATTATTTTAAATTGCATCTACTTGCATAATAACAATGTCTACAACAATGTGATGAGTTATTCCCCTTGTAATTTTCTCAGTTGATTTTCTTATATGGCAAATAATTCTTCATTGCCACCTATTATAATTTTGAATTGCCATATACAAGCATGATCAAAGTACAGAAAACCTGTTTGCGTAGATGAAAAAGAAAATAGTTTAGTTCTCATAATGTTCCATCCGAAACTCTCTTTATTATTCCTACTGTGCATTGATTCATAGATTGGAGGGGTGTCACACAAGGAAAAGAACGTTTACTGTTTGGTTAGGGTTTCCCTAGATGTTGTAACGTATGAACTCAACTGGTTAACCAACCATCAGTTTTTATTTTACAGTTCAGTTGCAAGGACTAACAGGAGCTACACATTTATTAACAGTGTAAATCTTAAATCATTTGTTAATTGAGTACATCACATATTCTCTACTATGTCAAATTTGGTTTTTAAGTAGACTGTTTATCTCCAGCTGCCATTCTTGTGCTGGAAATGATGGCGCTGCTTGTGTGCCCGGCTCTCTAGAAGTCAGTCGTTTGGTGACAGGGTTCTAAACAGACTATTGCGTACTAAATTCTCATTTTCACCTATACCAGTGACTTTGCTGTAATCTGTGAGCATTTAAAAATTTAACCCTCTCCCACCCTCACCTGTCTGGCTATACAGGAACAAGTCACCTGATGTTTGCTTCCTGGTGATGAACTATAAAGAAAAAAGATAAACTCAGCTATAAAATTTATTTAAAGGAGTGTGATCTATGGTTCAGAATGCTGGGCAGGGGTGCATGTGTGTCTGAGATGGACAAGGATGTGTACTTGACAAATGTCCTCGGGCGAGTCTGACTGCTACCACCACCAAAACATTAAGGGCGGAAGCCATCATTTTGGAGGACAGACAGTACTATGCACAGAATGTCTTTAGTGTTGGTATTAGTCAGTAGTAGATAAGTGGAAACAGCAGTACAAGAGTATGATGGGCTACCAAACTGAATGTTGACCAAAACCTCAATAGCCTCTGTTTGCACTGAAGTCCAGCCAGTAGATGTACTCTAAAGAGGAAGCTGCCTTCCTAGAGCATTACTGTGTGGGGATCATTCATATTACTGTGCAGTTTAGCAGGATTGTATTAGTGAGCTTTTTGAAAAGAAATCTCCAGGATGAAGCACTTCATGATTGGTTTGGAATGCTCATCCACATAATGGACATCACAGAGGCCTGAAATGATGTTACTGCATCTGTCCTACATTTCAGACTTGGCCACAGAGGTCAAGCTAACATAAAATTCTGCTTTTTAAAAAAAAAACCCTATAGTGTGTGCATGTACTCCTCTCTGGCCATTGCTATATTTGTAAAATTACGCTTTGCTCTGCTAATTCTGTAATGACTTTATTGGTGCCTGGTCTACCAGTGGTTTCTATCATTAACAGATCCTGCTTCTATCTAAACTCTAGTGGAGGGTTCTTGTAAAAATTCTTTGAACTTTCATTTCACTGCACTAATCAACTCTGATTCAGCATCAAGCCACGAAATGTCCTCGGTCATCACCACCATTTTGTTTTCACAACAGTTTGAATAAAATTAAAAAACTTTAACCTATGATTTTGTGATACAATTTATTTTTTGTTTTTCTTTCTTACATAGTTAAATGATTATTAAACATTGAAAACTCTTAAAGATTTTATAAACACTATATCAGAGGTAGCAACAAAGACTTGATGCACCCGGTCTGAGAGAGAGCTAAAGAGAAGAGAAGATTAGTGATCTACTGGTGTCTATGCTGAGACTGATGAAGGTTTAAATTCCCAGTCAGCCTTGGCTCTATTTAGCAAACCTAGCGTAGTTTCTTCTCTCCCTCACCAGCCAGTTGTGAGTTTCTTCCCACATTTAAAAACGAGGACTTCCCGCCATAGGTGTGCAGCTAACTTCTGCATCCTGTTCTCTCCTGGTGAGTGCCTTGTGCTGCTGACACTGGCCTGCAGGTTTGAAGAAGAATGATGCAGAAAGTACCCCCCCTTTTTAAGAATTATTTTCTCTAATTCTCAGCAAGCTACATTTCCATTTAAAGATGAAAACACTGAGTTACAGGTGTGTGGAGGAAAAGAGGCAGACACGTTTGGGAAACTGCAAGATAACTGAAAACTATAACTATGCCTCGACTGTTTTGGTTAAATCGAAAACAAGAAACGTGAGTGAGTTTTTTTAATATAATCTTTCGTTAAGGAAATTCCCGTAACTCTGTATATAAACTAGCTAAGAAAAAATAAAACTGGATGGTGGCATTTGGTTTTGCCTAACAATGAAACTGCTAAGATAAAATAAAGATGAAAACCTGAAAGAAAATTAGGAAAAAATGGGCATTGAACTGGTGTGTTTGGTTTGGTGATGGAGCCACTAATACAACCAGGCTGAAGTACTGTGGAAAAAAAAAGGGAGAGTAAACAGAAGGAAAGACTACATACTGAAGTAGCCTTTCAGATTATATTAAGAAAAAACCTTTTCAATCATCCCACATCTTTATGAAAGTTCATAAATTTTGAGAGAATTATTGTGGATTTCCTTGAGTGAAATCAAGCTTGGTGGCTTATGACTACTTGTATATTGAAATGAAGGTAATTATGCTGATGTATAAGATTACTATACAGTTTTTGGAAATTCTTGTACAAGACTTGGCCAGGAAGTAGGAGTGTAATTAGCATCATAGTTAGGAATATTTATTAAAACCTCTCTCCATACTACTTGTGAAGTTCAGTCTAGACTTTCATATGACCAATCCACCTGTTATATAGAATGTAAAGTAATGTCAGAAGTATTAAACTCCAGAAAATCATTGCACTTTCAACAAAACAAAAACTTGAATAAACACAGGAAGAGAAGAAAATGTCAAATAGAAATTTTTTTTAAAAGGCTTAAAAAAATAACTATAGTTATTAAGTTTTCAAAGAAAAGTATAAATATTTTTTTGCTTTATAGGAATAATCCAGCTGATGCAAGAAAATAGTAATGGAGTAGCAGAATTGTTTGTTTGGGCTAAGTATTTAATTGATTTTCTAAATCTCCTCTCAAACTCACCACTGGTCCTGCCCAACATCTAATTGCAACATTTCAAGTTCTGCTGCCCAAAAGATGTACTGTACATTGGATTGTTGTCTTAAAACATTGAGATTTTTTGGGGAGGAGTTTTGTGTTTGCTATTGTTTTATAAAAACAGGACTTAAATGCTTTTAAAACACTGATATGGAGAAATATCTTGGGAAATATAGTGTCTTTGGTAGTCAGTTCCTGTGTATGGACAACTTCTTTTTTTTTTCAATGGAAGAAAATCACTTTGCTTTTGGCAGAATTGTATAATGAACTGCTTCATAAGCCAGAAAAATTGCTAGACTTTTCCTTTTTACAGAGAGAATGGAGCAAAAAGTCATTTCACAAACTAACGAATGCCGGCTTTTTTGTTTAGGTTCATGGTTGTCTGTCCTGACTCGTGACTACAGAAATGGCAAAAAAAATGTTTGAAAACTGATGCCAATAAAGAGACTCAATTGCGAGTTGGTAAATTTCTAAGAGTCTTGGTGCTTACATTATGGTCACAATATAACTTGCAAGAAGCATCAAAGCTAAGTTTTGTTGAAAAAGTTCTGATATTGCAATTAAAACTAATGGTATTTTTATTTATAGCTATGACTTTGATGATGATAACAGGATTGCTATAATTACCATTGCAGATTGAAGGGAAAAAACTATTTTCTTTAGGTTGCAAATCAATGAGCAGAATTTTTCTGTTGGTGTTTTTTATTGACTCTGTTCTAAAATCTGACACCAGCAACCTAGTTAGTTCTTCATAGAATAACTTCAGTGTCTTTTATCTGTGATTTTGAGGATGAACGAGGCTTAATAGTTCTGTTTGGCTTTTGTAACATTTTTAAAAAGTCATTTAGGTCTGCTAATTAAATAGTGGGTCTGTAGGTTCTTCACTTCATCCTTAGATATTTTATTTAAAATGTCTGTCTAATGCAAATTGAACACTTCATTTTATCTGTTATGGTTCAGGAAGGAGATTAGAATACACAATTTTCTCTATTTTTGCATTTCAGGACAGCAGTTTAGTTAGTTGAATTTAATTGTTTTCCTCATAACCACTGATCAGATTTGTTTTCTTGCTTTATTCAAACAAACATTTTTCCATGCATTTGCATATGATGAGTATCTGAAACTTTGACCACAAGCATTCATCAGCATTGATTGATGGTAATAGTTACGGATGCATTTTAAAATTGTCCAATGGGGATACAGTGTGAAAAGAAACCTTAAAACTTTAAGTTGCTTTATTTGGAAATTTTCATACTAGAATTTTAAATTGGGACTTACTAATATAGTCTAGTGTTAAGTCAGAGTAATTTTTATTTTATAATTTTATTATATTATTTTATGCTTTTACTTTGAAATACAAAACAGAATGAAATCTATTTATAAATTAGTTTACAACAAAAAATGCAATGATTATCATTAGTGGTGATTAGAAATGAGACAAAATAGCTACCAGAATTTTTAATATTAGTTTGTTTTTTTTTTAATTTTAAGTCGGTTCACTTTAATTATGAGCTAGGGAGAAAAATCTGTTATTGCATTCATGGAGAATGTTGCTGAAAGCAGATCAGATAAGACCAAGCAAGTTGTTTGGCCATATTTTTGGAACCCTTGTATGATGGTTTATGGTAAATCAGCTTTTTTTTCTTTTTTTTACTTGTTCACAACCAAAGTTTGTTAATGGAATTATTCTGGTTATCATCTTAGGCAGTGTCCATGTTATATCTTGCCTTGTATTCATTCGCAAAGATTGAGAATTAAAACACATTGGCATCAAGACCAGATTTTTGGTGGGGTCATGAAATTTTTAAATAAGGCTTATCTGATTAGATCAGGAAAGTAAAATTGCCAAAGTTTGGCTAAATGCTTTTTCTGATAAATTTGCATGAAATATGGGAGCTTTGCCAAGAAATGCTTATGAAATCATGGAAATAAGCTGCTTCCAAACAATATGCTTCTATCCAAACCTTGTCAGTTTTATTTATCGTAGTATAGTACTTTGGAGTTCAGACTGGGTTGGCTCAGTTTGGCATACCCCCTGGCGTGGGTTTTTCTTGCTCCTTATCAGCCAGTTATGTAGTTGGTTTTTTTTTTGTTTTGTTTTTTAAAAGAAGTTCTAGTAAGGCTTTGTCAGAGTCAGAAGTGCTAGGTCCCTTGTAGCATAGGATGCACTTTCTAGCAGATGATCTAACATCAGCTTTTTTGGATAGAAAGGCAAACATGTTAAGCTTTTTGTAACAATTTTCAAAAATATAATTAACACTTTATCATTAACTTCACAAGTGATAGTGACAGAATTTTTTCACTAGATTGGTGTGAAGGAATTACTGTTTTGTATTGTTAATTTAGACAAAATTCTAACAGGTCATCAGTCTTGACCAACTCCACCGATTACACACAGAATGAAGTTTGTCGTTCAGAAACTAGATTATAACACAGCTTTTCCTGATCTTCTGGATATTCCAATGACATTTGACATAAAACATTGGTCATTTTAATAATTTTGGAAGTTGACCTTTCTACACCACTGTAGAAATAGTCTTTTGAATATTTGTTTCCGTATCCCATTACGACGACGACTAAGTGGTTATGATGTGATTTGGGCTGTAACCTTCAGAGCCTTTTTATCACACTGGGTTTGGAGGAGGGGAAGGGGATCTTTTCAAAACTATTGTTCAGAAGACATCAAGTTTAGCTGGAAGGATTATTTACCTGCATATGCTGTGCAGTATTCTGCCTTTGCTCAAATCTTTTGGCTAATTAAAAAAACCTGGAAGTAAAAGGTAAAAACTCAGCAGCTTTTGATGAGCAGTAGAGAAAGGCTTTGCAACTGAAGAGTCTTAATGCCTTGCAGTAGTGAGACAAAACCATTAAAGTGAAAATAAACCTATCACATAAGCAGAGAATAGTGTTGAGAAAATTGTCTCTGCATCCTTTCTTCTTCTTAAAAGCAAAAGTACGCAAAAAGAGTAAACAACTAGTATGTATACTAAAGAAAGTAAAAGATCAAATTATGTACATACTTTTGTACTGGTTCTGTATTACTTATATATCTGATTACCTAGTGAGTTGTTGACTATACTATACTATACTAATACTATCACTTATATAGCAGTTGTTGCCATCTTTTTTTTTCATGAGTTACAAATGTATTTGAATGTAATGTCAAAATGTGTAATGCATTATAGAATTTGTGGATACCCAGAACTTAGTTCTTTCTTTATCAGTTTGAACCAGAAAACTGTAGACAACTTTCAGGAAATACTAATAGCCCAAATTTTCTTGAGGAGTATCAGCTGTGTATAATTTTTCGGTGGTATGGTTTTGGATGGATTGAAACATTGCCAAATAAACCCATCAGCATCATGTAGTCTCTTCAGTCTGGTTGTTTTTTTTTTAAGGTTCCCCCAGAAAGAGTTTATTAATAAATCTTTTTTAATTAAATGAAAGTACTGTATAATTAACTTTTCACATTTTGTCTTAAATTTAATGATTAAAATTCCTGTCAGTGAAGTAAGTAATTTGTATTAAACACTCAATTAATTATAGCTGAAGGGCAGTTATTTCTATTTTTTATGAGCCTCTGGGGAGTTTGGAAAGTACTTTTATGCTTTGGCTTGTGTTATTGATTTGGTCCAAGCTGAATGGTTTGATGGTTTCTTTGGTGTTCTTCACACACGCTAGGCATCACGAGAAGTCCAAATGATCCCCATCTTACAGACTTCAGCAGCTGTTGAAGGTGTCAATCTGCCTGCCTCCTGGTGGCCATCTGATCAACACCGAGTCCTAGTCATTGCTGAGTTTAACCACTCTACCAATCCACTTGGACTAAACATTAACCTATCACATGGCTAGAACTGAAGCCTCCATTTTTGTAATGTGCACCATTTGTAGCTCAGGAATAAGGATGCTGTTGCCTAGAAAGTCATGTGGCACTATGAAAGGATGAATACTTTGCTATAGTAATTAACACTATAGCTGCAAGTTACAAGATTTCTATGATTTAAAAAAATATTTCTTTTGTTTTCTGTCTACAAATTCTATATTCATTTACTTCATTATAGTAGTTAGATAATAGGAATAAACTTTAATGAAACGTAATAATACTGGCTCATTATGGAACATCTCAGTTGAGACAACATATGCAAGGAATACCCTGCTCCCTATCCTTTTGATTTAACTCAAACATTTAACGTACTACAGCATTAATTAACTCCTAAATGAAGTAGATTTCCCATGTAGTGTAGTACCACCTCTAAGGAACAAGAGGAGAAAGTTAAATGGTTATTTCTGCCATAATGTTTCTAAATGCTTTGTCAAAGTGAATCTAAGATCTCTCAGCAGCTGACGCCTTCCAGTTTGATGTGTGAAATCTGTTTTAGCAGGATTCTATGGCTGCATTGTGTACTGATGAAAACTCTTCACATTTAGCTGTTCCTCACTTGGACAAGACAATTTTAGTTTTGTTCATTTTTATATAAACCAATTTAATAAGAATTCTGGCCCACACTGTTTTAATTTACATCCCACCACCACCACCACCACTGAGTACTTGTGCCTCATTATTAAAAATATTAATTACAGATGCTCACATGACATAATTAAAAAAAATGTTCTCAGCTCTTTAGTTGTAGAAGTGACAACATGTATTGCTATCTACTGTGAGTGGTGAAAATTGGAAGAAGCTGATACAGATGGAGAACAAATTGCTAATTTATTAGATTGTTGTTGAAGTGTTTAGAGCTAAATAAAACTGCACAAAATAGTTTTCCTGAAAAATCAGTGTTGGAGGTTACTTTTGGAATGTTTCTCGATTGCATATAGATTTTGTTACTTTTATTAATTGCTAATAAAGTCACATTTTTCTAACATGGTGATTTCCATGTTAGTTTACCTAAGAGCGGACTGATGATGACTCTGCTTATGTCAGCCCAGTGAAAACCTGCTCGAGCCAGTTTTTGTTTTAACAGGAGTGCTGCAGTGTCAGTCACATGGTTGAAAACCAAGTCTCTCTTAATTATTACTGCATAACTTACCTCCGTCATTAGACTTCACTGGCGCTTGAGATACAAGTCTGGAGCAGCAAGATGCTATTTTTGTTTATATAAACATCTAAGAGTAATGATGTGAAAAATTAGATGTGGTGATGTTGTTTCACTGAAATCTTTTATTAGAAAAGATTAACTTATTTACAATGGATATAATCAGTAATTTAAATTAGAAATAAAAATGCTTTTGTGGTTGGAACAATGTGAATGTATAAAATCTCTGGTTGATTTCAGATAATGTATCTTTTAAAATTACAGAACAGCTCTAATTTTGATTTTGTTTTCACTTGCTATTGTTTATTTTTTATCTGGGGAAGTTTCTTTGAGTGTAAAGGAACTAAACTATTGAAATTAGCCTGTCTTAATAGCATCTTTTGAAGGCGCCTGGTCTGGAGAAGGGAGCTGGTTAGTGTACACGAGTCTTCCATGAGCTTTGTACATCCTATTGTCTTTGCATTCTCTGGTTGTCATAAGTAACAAAATAAGTCTTACAAATTAGCCACAAGTCAAATTTCATGGTTACTCGCGTTTACAAGGAAAACTTTATCTCATATTGAACTTGTAACAAATTCTGGTTGTGCGCGCATGCGTACAACAGTCAGTCAGTCAGTTTTTTTTTTTTTTAAATTTTTAAAAAACTGAAAAGTGAGTTTAGGTTTGTTTCTTTTGGTGGAGTCCTTTGTGTTACGAGGAACGTCTCTCTACTTGCTACCAGTACGTACATAGAAACAGGCGAGAGAGAAATTACAAATCAAGAGCACCTGGGTAAGGCATTCAGGATTTCGGGAAAGAAGTTTTTAAAATTTTATTTGTAATTTTTAGTTTTTTTTTAAAAAATAATTTCACACAAGTGGATATTCACAGCAAACTTAGTGGAACAGAGCAGCATAAAATCTAACAGCGGCAAAAAAAAAAAAAAAAAAAAAACAGAAAAGGCTTCCACAAGAACGGAAATACAAGTAGATTTAGTATCTTGAATTCTACCTTCAGAGGTGTTAACCAGCTCAGGTATGTGTAGACAGGAGTTTAGAGTTTTTACTGGTTTGTGCCCAAATTGGTTCTCATGGTGACTGAACTAAGGTTGTGCTGCTGTTCTACAGTGGAACAGAGAACGAACAAGTCTCCTGCGACATTTAGTCTTAACGTATCGGCATATGGGGGAGCGGGCAGGCAGGTAGGCCCCGCTGAGAGGTCCACAAAGTTTGGTTGGTTATTGCATTAGAAAAGGACGGCAGAACAGATCGCTGTCCTGTCAGATTGTGTCCATTAGCTTTGCCAACTTTCCATGATTCATTAACTACAGGATGCTTACTTGATGATGTTTCTGGTGTCTGCCACAAAATGTTTGATTATCCTTAGAAATTACTGGACACGTTTGGATTTAAGTTTTTCTTTGGAATAGTGGTTGGTAGCGACATCATGAATCAGTTAAAAATCATATTGGTAGATGCTGGTGTAAGCCACTCAGGCTTGACGCGTGGCATCTTTTCCCACCGGTACGACGACAATAGTAAGCTGTATACATTTTAGACTAGGTAGGGCTCTAGTAATTTACAGTTAAAAATTTGGGTTTGCTTTCACACTTTAAAATACATATCAAATAATTTTAAGACAGTTTTTTTTTTTTTTTAAATAAGCGTGGAACTCAAGGAGAGGCTTCATTAGTTCATTTTCAATAAAGAAAAAAGTGAATATTTTCTAAATGAACGTTTAAAAAAGTCCATCTTGAAATATGAAGAAAAATAGTATTGTCAAGAGTTATTAGATCTAGTGGAATTCTGACTAGTATCCGAGACTCACTAATTGATTAACAAAGTACATCACGGTAACAATTTAAGAACTATAGTTAGTTATGCAACAAAGGGAGACTACGAGTAAATTTTGAGAGCTATTCTAGGTCCATCAGGAAGGTGTTTGGGATAAGTAAGCTCTTAAAGGTGAGCCCATCATGACACTCGGTTTGGCAGCATAAGTGACTATTGAATTTTAAAAAGTTCTGTTTAGGCTATTTTTTTTTCTCTCTGTCCCCCCCCCCCACCAACCACACTTTTTTTTTTTAAAGATTTGTATCTAAAAGCTTTTTCTCCATGACTTGGCTTTGGTCTGTCACTAATGTCCACTTACTGCTTTCACTCGCCATACTGTTCAGCATGTGGACTGCCTAACTTTACCTTCATGCTGGTGTTTTTGTGGCTCTTTACCTAATCCATTTCCTTAAAAAATTTGAAATATGTACACTACCATATTTTTAATGCAAATAAACTTTATCACTAAAGAAACATTACCTGGTGCCAGATTTTTATAAAATTACAGCAGTATATACTTTGAACTGGATTTTTAGCTGTCCTTACATTACAGTCGACCCCCTCGTAATCATGGCCCCGCATATTCGCGGAATCACACATATCTTCCGCGATTTTTTCGTGGCAATATTATATTTTTTATGCTTTTTAATGCTAAATTATTAATAACAATATAATTTACTAATTTTGTAATATAAATACTAACGTAAATCCAGCAAAATATCGATATAAAATAAACGCTATTGGCTGGAGGTTTGAAAGTAGCCAATCAGAGAGCGTTATTCATTTCTCCTCGCTGCTGATTGGCTGCTGCCCACGAGGCGCTGTCTCAGGCAGATGCAGCCCTGCATCATCCCAGTTTACTGCGTGTAGCTATCTCGAGTGTTTCTCTGAGTGTTGTATTTTTAATTACATTATTATTATATATTTACTTATATATTATTATTATGTTACGTTATATTTTGACGTTTATAGGCATTTTTATGGACCACGTTTCCAATATTCGCGGGTGGGTGCTCAAGGGACGTAACCCCCACGAATACCGGGGGAGGGACAACTGTATTTAAACAGACTACTGTATGTGAAGAAAACATTTTTTCTAGAGAATTACATCCATAAGAGAGAGGGGACAGACTTGGTTAGGGATACAAACAATATGGCAGCATTAAACCCCAAAGTCCATTGTCTAGGCAGGATGTCACGTCCTCAACTTTTACATGGCTACTTTTTTCAAAAAAAAAAAAAAATACATAAAATGATTATCAAATTATTTGTGTTAAAAGGGCTGGTTATTTAAATATTTTGTATAATTTTTTATGTGCATAGATTTTGTGATTTTAAAATTCTTTGTTTTGGAAATGTATTTTATTACATTTTTAATAATTGGTGGATGTATCTGTACTGGAATACCTTGGCTACCTTTGTATTTTCCATATCACTCCTATTGAGAATCTGTTATACTGGTTATTGTTAACAACTGGGAGTTTCCACAATTCCATTTCTTTTCCTTGTATGAATTTTTTAATGATTTGCTTATAGAAAAGACATTTAAAAACCAAACATCTCATTAAAAAAATTTATTTTTAAGTTAGGTATTGGCAGAATTAACTCCATGGTGATTTCTGCACTTGCTTATGTTGATGACTTCCAGGATTTTCCTGGAGAGATCTTATGCTAGTTTTTGCTGCGTGTATCTCTCTAATATACATTGTAGTAAAAACTAACTTTTTTCATTGTAGCCGTGGTCCTCCCGAGAACGACAAACTGTGCGAGCGTTTTAATTTCAAATATACGGGCACTTACCAATGGGAGACTCCATCAAAGATATGAACATTGGATTGCTAAGAAAATGAAGTTTCAGGTGGTTCATTTCATTTTCCATGAATAAGTGTAACATTTTGTAGTGATTTTATATAGTCAATGTTTGAAAATACTTTATTATTGATATTGTATAGTACATGTATGTTTATGTAAAATTTTTTGATAATTCTTTTAATAATTTTGGAAACAGCTTATTAAAGTCATCATAGGACAACCACAGGTATGTTGTTTGCTTTTGCAAATAATTATCTTAATTTTCTTTCTAGAAACTTATTGCTTGTCAGTGGTTACAATTTATTCTAGAGTATTTTCTTTTTGGTGTATATTGTTGTTAACGACTAAAACCTGTATAAATTATGGCCTTGTACTATGCATTCTTACCTTACTGGTACATCTTGCTCAGACGCTCTTTTCTATTATAGTGGGTTGGCTAAACAAATTGGTCATATTTTAATAACAAACTAAAATTAATTGAATCTACTTTTTTATCTGGCATTATACTAAGTGTTGGTTATTAGAAGTTAACCCTGTTTGATAAAAGGATGTAGATGTCATAGGTGCTGTGTGAGTAGTCGGAATACATCAGCGAAGTAACAGCATGTACGAGTGTCTGAAAGGTATTCTTGTACTGGTCGCTTTGAGCAGACAGTTTAATGAATAAACTCGCTATTTTGTTAAAATTGTTTTGTTCCACTGAATGGGTCTCATGAGCTAAAAGAATCCTTTTTCACAGACTACACAAAATCTCTTCTGCATCTGTCATACTTTCTCTCTTTTTGGCCTTCATACAAAATAGAATCAAAATATATCATAATTCATCTATTTAAAAGATCTGATGAATATTACATTGTTTTTGTTCACCGCCTTTAGACCAGATAACGTATTCTTAGAGACAAGAATCAGTGAACTTCATTATGTTTGATCTGATCATGTTTTTGTAATTCACTGTGGTTTGGTGAATGCATTTCTTCTGCAGTGGATTAAACGTTAATGAGAGAACGTTGTTTGCTGTCCTCCAAACCACAATGATATTTAAAAAATTAAAACAATTTAATGCACCTGAGAACCAATCGGGCTGTATAGTTTTATTTGCACACAGGCTAATTATTCCCATAAAAACAGCTGTCTACATAAATTGTTATGCAGAAATTAATAGGTGACAGCCCAAGTGTTTAGATACTCAGTCACGGAACAGCAGCTGTAAAGATGACTTGGTGCTAATTCTTTATTGGTCTAAGTGGGGAAAAGCTGCACCCTGACGTTGCCTTGACATTTCTTACCTTGTTATATTATTGATCTTCATCTGTTCTGCAGCTGAATCATGTCACAGCTGTGTGAATCACCAAACCTAATGCTCTTTCCATCTGACAATACCTTTTTAAACCATTTCAAAACTGAAAACTCTGTTAAGGATGTAATGATTCAGACTGACTAGTTTTCAGTAATATCTATACAAAGCAGACAAAGTTGTTTTTTCTTTAAATTGTAGTTGTAGAATGTTGTCGTGAACTGCATGATTTTCATTTCTTGCCCCTCTTGGATAACTAACCAATATTTCTATTTTATATTATCATGTTTTAATTTTATTACTTAAAACCTAAACAGAGTTGTAGCACATTCCAAACATTCCTGGAAGGACCACGTTCTATCTATTTTACTTGATGTTTCTTTGTCGCTGCCTTTAAGGTTTATTATCAGGTAAACTATCAACGCAGCGGTACATTCTAGAGAGAATCAGTCTGAGTGAGGATCCTCTCAGTACTAGAACTCTTGCTCTGGGAACAATCAGCTATAGCATGAAAATACTTCCAACTGCAAATGAATTAACTTAAGGGTAGATTCTAATTGTTTCTAAGACATTACTGACGGTTTGATTAGTAACTGGAGATGTACATTTATTTTACTCAAAGGGCTTTTTTTTAACTGAAGTCTTATTTAGATGGTAGATCTTTTGAAATTGTGATATTTGACTGAAAAACCTGCCGGCACTACATCAGTGTAGAAGTGCCTACAGAAATGTCTCATCTGTACTGGGGAACATTAATAAATCAACACAATAAATGGGAATTCTGCTGCACCTGATTACAGGAACTTTGGAATGATTGTGTAGTATCCCAATTAGCGTCCCTAGCTTTGAAATGTGAAGTGGGTTAATGGCAGAAACAGAATAATAAAAGCTATTTGTGCTTCCCTAGTTCTAGAGTGAATCCAGACTTGCTCTCATTCGAAGAATTTAGTTGGATTTTCTGGCAAATGAACTGGAAGAAACATCTGGGTACATACAAGGAACACTGCCTTGATGACAGTCACAGTTAATGACAGTTATGTAAAATGAAAAAAACTGATTAGAAGTAGTCATCTTGGGCAACGAGCTCGAAAGTAAAAGAGCGAGGAGGCAGATTGAATGTCAGACAATTAACTAAAATTTTATTTAGAATTTCACAAATTCACCAACTTCCATTTGTAGCCTGTTCCTCTTCTCTTGGCTGATTTAAATCTTCAGAATTGTAGCTTTCTTCCTTCTCATAATAACTAAAGGTTGTGTGAAAAATTTGTCTTGAAATTATACTTGTGGAATTAGTAACCTGTGTGTGAAAGTAGCCTTATGGTCAGTCGAGCAGCTGGTTTATGCAATAAATATCTAAGTTTTCTCCTCAGTCCTTATGTAATTTCTCCCGACAGGGCCCCCCCCAACTGCTTCATTCTTTTCTAGCTGATAAATCTGAATGCAGTTGGTTATGATCATACTAAAGATAAACTGAAGAACATGGATATTGTGAACTAGCCACATGATAAATGCCATTGTGGCTGATAGTCATTAAAACTTGTATATAAGATGCTTGGTTATAGCAGGTCAGATCTATTAGTTTTTGTGCTTTTCCCACCGTCCTAACTTACAGGTGTGTATGAAAATTTTTTTCAAAAACGTTCTGTGGCATGGCTTAGAAGGCTGCCCTTTGTTTCCTTGTATTATACTCATGTGTGGGATACCTGTATCTCTCACTTCTAAGTTTATAGATGATAACACACTGTCACGACTAGCTAAGTGCTCCAGCATCAGCTGTTTAGAATTTTAACTTCACATCCCATTTCCCATCTAAGGTCACTTGTTAAATTCTGCCCTTCCCACCTCCTAAATATTATCTTAAAACCCATGTTGATTTTTGTGACAACTTTTAGAAAAATAGTTTTTAAAAGGATTGTTTGTTCTATGATCAATAACAAAAACTAAGAGCAAATTCTATTCCTTAAATATTGCTGAATAAGCCAGAGATTCCAGTGCAAAAACAGATTTTCTATAAATATTCAGGCAATTGATTTATTAGCCAGCATAATTACATTTACTTTTAAATTGTCATGAGACGTTGGATTAAATGTAATTTAGTGCACATGGAAGAATGATTAAATCACGTAAGGTTTCTGATTATGGCTTCCTGCTTTCAGAGCTTTAGGGATTCTCTTGGAAAATCAAAAATGACTACTGTCTCTGTTAGCACCTGCTATGCACACAATTCTAATTCTTGCAACTTTTTTGCATCTGAATCGAGATGAAATTTCTTAATGCATCTTGTGAAGTTAACTTTCCTGCTCCTTAAATTCTTCATTTTTTAAGAGTATTAATAGATATCAAAATTTTTTTATCTGCTAATCTCCCACTAAGGAAAAGCTTTTTTTTTTTTTTTTAAATGCAATCACACTGTAGAATTGAAGCCTTTACATGATCCAGAGTCAAGTTATCTCTCTCTCTGCCCAATCATTCAAAGGATAACTGCCAATTATATCATTCAATAACTTTCCTGAATAAAACCTGCTTAAAATATTCTCTGCTTTTGCTGATTAGTATGAGCAAAGTCATCGCTTTGAACCACCAGAAATTGTCCATGGATTTTTCCTACGCCCTTTTAGGGACAGACAGTTTTAACCGATCACAAGCTGGGAGACTAAGTGCTGTCCAGTGAGGCGTAAAAACCACAAAACTCTAATAGTTTCTTTTCTCACCAGTCATCAGCAGATACTTGGGGGGGGGGCTGTTCTGTGTAGTTATAGTATGTCTGTTGTGAAATCAGTTAATTGGAAAGGGAGTTTATTTGGCTGCTTATTTTAATTAAGAAACTCATCAATAATTAATCAGATAGCTGTTTTATTTGGTGGGATCCATACAACTGTGAACATGAAATTGAATAATGCGTAGTTTTCCTAGAGAGGAAAACTTATAGACTGACATCACCAAACTGCTGCTTGCTTTTAGGTTAAAAGAGGAGGATCCAACCTAACCACCACTACCCCAATTTAAATAAATCTAATGCCTCCCATCTGGTGGGAAAATTTTTTATTTCTAAAGGCAATTCTTTAAAAAAAAAATCAGTTACCTAAAGTTTGTTTTTCATATCAGCTCATTAGAATGTTCCACAAGAAAATAAATATCCCAACAGATTTGGTGGTTACAAGGAAAATTACTTGTGGACATCTATAATCCAAATGCCAGAGCCAGATTACCAAGAATTTGTATCGCTGGCTTTATTGTTCATGTATTGGGTTTTATCTGTCTGGATTAGACTTTACCTTTATGATTTTAATGATCTTATTTCCTTTTTCAAATGGTAAACTATATACTAGTGCCATTCAGCACCCTTTTGACTTTGTTAACCACTAGTGGTTGCAGTGTCTTGAATCCTGATTGTATAGATGAGCAGCAGAAGAGAAACTAGACAGGCCAAGTGATAGAATAACGATTTAGTATCTTTGACATTGATTCCCACTAAACTTAAATCAGAAGATCCAAAACACAATAGGAGAATTCAGTGGCATATCTAGGGTAAATGGTGCCTGGGGGGGGGGGGGAAGCTTGAAATTATTACCCCCCCCAAGTAAAAAAATCGACCTATTATTTATTACTTACTTATGAGTTATAAGTAACTAAATCATTTCATTTATTTTTCTAATTTTGCCCAATATTATTACTGCTCCTAATATATTCAACCCACTAATTCCAAACAGTCCTTTTTATAGGACGTACCGTAAAAAGCAATGAACAAATGAGTCGTTCTTGCAAGTATCATATAAAAATGCTTATACTGGCCATGTACCTGTTAAGCAAAGAAATTATTCTTGTCAAATTTCGTTTATCTGCTGAAATGAAGTACGGATATTCCTAACTTTAAGCCCTCTAGAGCTAAATGGGTTAGGTTAGTTACTTCTAACATCTATGAACTAAGAATTCTTAGACAGTAGTCCGATTTAACCCCTTCAAGGATTTTTTAAAGTTAACTTTATCTCCAAGTACTAACTATTGAAAATACCATGAATGCATAATCTAAAAATACTCTTATGAATTGAAATGGAACAAAAGAGTAACACAAAGGGATCTTTGATGCAAATCGATAGATTATGTCTTCAAAATTGGTTGTTTGTTTCTTCGCTTTCGATGCTGAGGAGGGCAAGGTCACGCAGGTGGCTTTGAGACATTGATGTCCGCAAATATGACAAAATTAGCTTGAGTTCTCTGAATGACCTTTCGCAGCTTCCAATTGAAACGGCTATTGTTAACATAATCTGAAGACCGATGCGCAAATTAGGAAAGGCGCTGTTATCTCCGTATTGAACAATAAATTTGAGGAGATGTTCTGGTCTTGATATTGAAACTTTGGCGCGAGTGGACAACGCCCAGCAGTCAATGATTTCTTCGAAGAGCTCCTCGCTGTCAATGTCAGCACTGTAATGATTAACCATTGAAGTGCAACGTCGTCTGGAAGTGAGGGATAACAGAGTACGAACATCAAGGAGGAAACCAAACTTTGCGTCAATATCGTGTAAACGGGCGAATCTATGCTGCATTTCGGATTGAAGACGATGAAGAACAGTCTTCATGATTTGTTCTATCTCATTGGTTGGTGCTGATGTTTCATCTTTGGAATTATCAGAAGGCCGTCGTTTTGGTCTTCCACGACGTTTGTTGATGTCAATGTTCCAGTGTTGACTAAGCTCAATGCCTTCATTTAGAGATTGGTGGACAAGAGCATTTCCATTATCCAAGAAATGCTGCTGAAAGGCTTTGATATCATCTGCAGCATCCCGGAAGTTCATCGTTTGGATCTTGTAGCCGTTTCTGAACCCAGTCGATTCGAGCGAGAATCCTGTTCCAAAATCCAAGCAATGCAAAGAAATGGAAGACCAGCATTTGGCTTAAAAGATGGTCAGCATCACAGCGTGTGTCGGATGTCTCATCATCATCACTCTGCAGGTGTTTAGGAATGTTGCTGTTTCACGCATCTGCTCTTGCGCTCCACCTGGTGTCCGATGGAGATTTGAGAACAAAAGGGATGGCTGCTTCAACTTTTCCCAACGCCGTGTTGATTGTGAAAAGAATGCAGACAGGGAATCGATGACGTTGAAAAATGAAATAATCTTAAAACTGCTCTTTGCTGCACTTAAACCAACAATGTCGAGCGAATAGTTGTTGCAATTCACAAATATCACCTTTTCGTTCAAGTCCGTTATGCGTTGCTGAACTCCACTGGTGTGTCTGGCCATGACCGCAGCGTTGTCGTAACATTGTGCCTTGCTTCACTCAGTGCAAGGCCACCATCGTCCAATTCCTTCAAAATTATGTCGACAATACTGGCTGCATCTTTCTTTTAGAGTAGGATGAACCCAAGAAAGGACTCTCGGACACGAACAGTCCTTTTGTCAAAGTCAACGTATCTCACCATTCGTGATAGTTGGTCCCGATGAGCTTGGTCAATTTTGCGCTCCCCCTCAAAACGGCGCCTGGGGGCACGTGCCCCCTCTGCCCCCCCCCTAGTTACGCCACTGGGAGGATTAGACTAAAATGAACAAGTTTTCCTGCAGTTGAACAGAATCATCTAGTGTGCACTTTCCTCTATTTGTTGTAAGTTAGATGGCAGATAATAACTTTAATCATCATTGGTTTTTTGCGGATGGCTACTCAGCTTCCAGGACAGCGATGTGGAAACATCACCCAAAAATCCTCCATTTTCAGGCATAAGAGGAAACCAGCTGGTCAAGAATGAGGGGGGGGGGATTCATCAAATGGAGCCAGTCCTCAGCAGTAGTTGTCGCCCCTAAGGTTGTGCTGATTATCCATTAGTAAAATTTAGAACTTTCAGCCAAAATGTATTTGCTAATGAAAGTTAGAGTTAAAAAAACTTGAATAATTCACTTTAACTTTGGCAGAATGAAAACTTAATAGCAACAATGCATCATTTTGATGGAAAAAAAAAAAAAACTTACATCCGACATTGATTTCAACCATTGCATGAAGGAAGTGCCTGGATTACACTGCATTACTATTAGAATATTTTTTACCTTTAAATTATTAACAAGCTGCCATTGTGATCCTGTTTCTCTCATGGACAATACCTAACCACTGCAGCCTTTGTTAATGATGCTAAAATACTTAATCATGGATTCATAAAATTGCGGTTGTGGCTGTTTAGCTGAAGAATTGGGAGTCCATTCCTCAATAAGCGCCTAGGAAAAAAGAGGTAGAAATGTCTTCAAAAACCTTCCTATGGAATTATTGTGATTCAGAAGACATTTAGCTTTGATGAAATCTAACTACCAGCATAAACCATTTAAAGGGAAAACTCGGCAGAAAGAAGGGGCTCTTCCACAAAAAGGAAACTCGAAAATCCAGGGTCAAGCTGTAATAAACCAATGATTATGGAGGAATTCTTTGACATCAGAGATGGTCAAGCCACAGCCATACAATAGGAGGGATGATTGATTTACAACCTTACTCAGCTGTAGCAGACATTAGATTTAGAAAGCCAGTGATCAGTCCATTCTCCTGCTGCCTCAGTCCCCAAACACAGGCTTCTACAGGATGTGTCCAAGTTCATGTTACATGCTAGAACCCTAATACTGAACAAAGACAGCTAGAGCTGCCTAATTGTGGCATATGTAGTGAACCATAATATTCCCAATTTAAATCTGTATCAAAGGAGCCTAGCTGAAAAACTGTTCTCCTTTTAACATTCTCTGAAGAGATCACAAAAGTTGATATTCTTCTGAACTATAATTCCATCAGTTTTAGCTACAGAACTCTTCTAAGACAAAGCTACCACTTATCTACTTTTAGTTGATCCACAGCTGTTAAGATTCCTTTGAAAATAGTATGTGACAAATAAGAAACCATTTCCACAGCTTTGACCCTCACGTTCCGAAGTAAAAACACAAATATGGATACAATAAATTGGTTTATAGTCTTCAATTTTTTTTTAAGAGATTAGGCAAAGCTCAGAGAAATATAATCAGAGACCAGCACCTGAATAAAAAGTGGACAGTCTCCAGAGCTTGAGACTGTCATGAAGAAAAAAAAAAAAAAAAAACTTTGTTGCTCTATCTGACAGTTTTCAAGAACAGAAATATCTTACACTTGTCCCTATTTAGGCATGAACATTTTTTGCCATAGTGGAAAGGAAGTACTCTCCACTTCAAGAGGCTAAATTAGTACTGAAGGGTTTATGTGAACTGACAATCTCCCACCAACTCCAGAAAGTGATCAATTACAATGCAGAAACAATCTTTTAAGAGACTTTGATAATCAATTTCAATCTGTTTTTAGCATCAGCTAGTAATTGCAAGGACACTGCTCCTTCTAAATTGCAACTGATGAATCTCCATGGATCTTTGACAACCTTATGCACACTAACATTCAATGGTCTTACCAACCAGATCTTAAAATGGGCAATCTCTAGATATTCATCCAACAAAAGGATTATTGACACAATACAAAGCAACCATAAGAATGTTCAATCAAGGAATAATTCATGATACAAGTTGAATTCAATAACAGAAGAAAGAGCTTCAAAATATGAAAGCTTGGATTACTACTATTACATAAGCAGAGCACAGGAAGAATAAAAGTACTAAGTCTGATAAAGTCTTAGATACATGCAGTAGGACAATGAACAATCAATATGCAAATATCACGGAATGAGCACATGTATGGATTAGTCAAGGAATCATGGGAAAATCTGGATTTCATATAAAATAGGTAGCCGATCTAACATTAAGAAAGTCAATCAAAGTAAGCTCCAGTTTAAAAAAATTAAGCAAATATAAGCTTAATTTTAACGATTTAACTCAATAAAGCATGATCATTCACACTTTTAATTAGTTACTCTCCACACTAACCTAGCCTATCTAACCTCGAAATCGCAAATAAAACTCTGGTGAAAGAATTGCAATGATAAAATTGGTGAAAGAATAGGACTGACAAAAATATACATAGTGTGACTTAAAAATAAAGATGCAAAGTCACATGGCATCAAGGTGATGATGCAGGGAATGTGTGGGTCATCATGGAATCTGGATCATTATACATAAGGTAGCCTCTAACAAAATTCCTATATAAGAAGTGTTTAAAAAAATGAAGCTTACATTTTAAATAACTTAATCACATATTTTATTATCTCCAACAACTGGAATGCTGTCTGCACGTGGAAATCAAAATGAAAAAACTGGTGAGAATCTGACAATAAATGGGGTGGGAGAAAAAGATCAGATGAGATTACAAACTATAAAGTAAATGCAGCATGGCAAGCAAATTTTCTTTCTTATAACCAAACAAATGATCAACACACTATTATTAATTAGTAGTTCAACAGATTCTCAAACCAGAAATGAACTGTGATTTTCCTTACTAACCATCTATGTTATACTAGGGAGTGACAAGTATTTACAATATTTCATCTTCATAGCAGCAAGAAAAGAATAAAAGAAACCAAAAAAACAGCATACTATGAACAGAATAAATAAGTGAATTTACAGAATAACCAATGCCCTGTCATCATTGTATTTCTGCATAAAATCTCATTGACTGGAATCTCACATAAGCTCATCATTTCACATATCTTTTATAGCAAGGCATGAATGGGAAAGAGTCTTAATCATTTGTACATAAAAATAATGCTATAATAATGGTAAGTTGCTTCTGTTTTATTATGGCCGTTGATAGAAAGACGCTCAGTTGCTTGAAATTCATTTTTTTTTTAAATGGCTATCAAAAGGAGAAGCCAAGGAAAGAGAAAGTAAAAAAAAAAAACACTTGAGCAAGGCAAATGATGAGTTGGAAGTGTACCTGTCGTTGCTTCGCTTTACCTCGCTATTACTCTGGATGATGATTCACCTGAAAAATAAATAAATGGTTTTGTGTCAGTCATCAGCAAAGAATGGTGGTTTTCACATTCATGTCCAACATCCACAGGGAAGCAAACATTGTTTGCGATGGGTTACAGGGCTAAGTATAGACAAACACCTTTAGGAATAAAGCAGATCGGGGAAAGAGCCATGGGACTCTCTTCATTATAACCACTCTACTACACTGTGAAGTAATTTCCATTAAGAAAAATCTTTGAAAAATGTGCATTTTATCAAAAACTGTAAAGTAACTTAATTCTGTCATTTTTGTTTAAACTAAATGATGCTAATTTATTTTTGCCTCTACAAAAAGGTACTGAATAGTTTTTACTGTGGCTCTAAAAACTAGCACACTAGTGTGTTAGTTACTATAATTTTCTTTCTAACTCCTGCTAACAAACAAAATTACCTTCAGGCTAGTTGTGTTAAAGCTATGCTCTGATGTGGCAGAATACCTACAAGGGATGTTCAGTTATGGGTTTCTCTACAAACATTTGAATACAGCACTGTAAAATTAAACAGATATCTCCCTTTTTACCACAGTGTTCAATTGGTCTGTGCATATTTTGTACACTGAATGACACCACCGCTAATTACTGCAGGAAGACCGAGAATTAGTTATTGCAGATAAAATTATGTGTAATAAAATTAATCAGCTGGAGAAAATAATTAGCAATTTTTGCATAGTTAGACAAAAAACAAATTATACAGGAATGTTCAGACCTCATTCAATCGCTTTGGTTTTGTTGGCATCATGTCACAAATACGATGCTGAGCCTAGATGTGTTTAATCAACACACACCTTCTAGAGAAAGAAAACCAATAAAAATCATTGACTAACTATTTCCTTCACAGTTACTACTAGCCTAAAGGAGAGAGATACGGGCAGCAGTAACAAGTAAAAGGCTATTTTACATTTATATTAAAACAAACAAAAAAAATGCCACCACCAATGCTTGGTCGTTTCATATTTTCTTACATTATTTCAGACAACTTGCATTTATAAAATTCCATGTGGAAGGTACCAAACCTCAGTGACTAGGTTAGATGGCATTCATTTGAAGAGAGTGTTAACTTAGAATCTATGTATACAAATTACATCACTGCTAGATAGTTGCATGATAGGGGCATCGAGCAAGCCAAAGGAGAAAAACAGTTGTCTATGTACACCACCATCACCTTGTGACAGCCTAACTTATGTCAGACTCTCAATGGAATTGATGTGTGTGGTGATCGTGGTGGCTGTCCACCTGTGTTCTTCAAACAAATGAAGCAGCTATCTAGGGATGAAGGACAGTAGCACTGCCATCTATGCCTAGATATTCATGAGATACAAAATGGCCCTTTAGAGAGATTCCAGAATCCACCCAGCCCATACCATAAAACATTCCCCACCAGTGGCAAACATAACAGAAATAGTCATGGGGTTCTTGTCAAACCTTTATCTTTCCAATGTGGACTGATTCATCATATAACACATTTCCACTGGTCCACAAAGTCCAGTTCCAAGGACTTATCAGTATTTGTAGAAAAGGGTACAACTTCCAAATCTCATATTGCAGTTCTCTGTACATTAATTTTTGTTAAAAATGCATGTCTCAGATCCATCATACATTATTCCAATACTTGTTCCATGGTTGATGCCTGTCTGTATATCCTTGCTAATTATTGCCAATCCCTTTCCTGTAACAAATTGCTTCCATCATTAATTCCCCCTATTGGAAGATATTTGCTACTTAGACTTGTGATACACTAGCCTTTGACTTCCTAGTCAGTTCCATTGCCAAATGCACCCCAAAGTCAGACGTAAGTGTTCCCTTCTCCACCCTACCAACAAGCGAGGAGCAGAACACATGCTGTCAGCAGTCATATCTGTCTGATGTGGCAGGTAGGCTAACTTGCATCAACAATGGTTGTTTTTTTGTTGATGGCTTGTCTTTTTTGTCTGTATGCTCACTGGTATAAAACAAACTGCAATTATCATAAATGTTTAGAAAAAACAAAAAACCCACAATTTCTTGAACATTCTGTAATTTAATCTGAATATTATTTGCAACTATAGCTAATCTGGGAGTTACATGGGAAAATCGCAGACCGCCCTGCAGCCACTAATGGTGGTTGGTTCTCAGTAACTTTACTGCAAAACAAGGTCAGACTTACAATACAGTCACTCATCATCTTCTCCAGATGCTTGGAGCATGTTTATGTACTGATTACAAGTTTTTAATCTATATTCCCTGGCTGCCAGTACAAGGCTTCCTCTTGAATAAATAGCCACCAGTGCACTGTTGCCTACAAAGTAAACAAAGCTTCCTTCTGGTTCGTTCGTTCTTTTATCTGGGCTTTTCAACAGAAAGCATGGCTACCATGTAACTAACTCAAAGATAATGGATGGATGTCTTGATTCAGTTACTTTTTAAATCTCTTATACAGATTAATAACTACAATATCAAGTACCCGTAAAGGATGTTTGTTATCTGGATACACATGGTATAATTTTACAATTTTGTAGACTCATTCCAATCTGCTGCTTTAATTTATTTTAATTTAAGCAGAATGAATCTGCTTATGGAGTCTGATGGACCTCCTCAGCTGAAAATTAATGAAGGTATAGCTTATTTTTAACCAACCCCCTGCATTAATTTGTCAAGCAAGGTAGATAACATGCAAACACATCAGCCTGTCTGTTTCTTTCTTTTTGTTGTTAAGTATTGGAATAAACTTCCCATCAGTTTGTATTTACTTGGTACAGTCCTAGCACCACACTAAATTGTTGTCTTTTTTTTTCACACTGCCAAAGGCCAACTGATTTATTGAGTTACTACCTGTTTTGGAGGGAGGGACACTGAAGCCATGCCATTCTGGTAGCTCAGTTCATAATATATTTAGGTAGGCAACCTTGATTCTTGTAGACCTCACATTCAATCCAGATGGTTTCTCCCACCCTGCTTCAAGAGAGCAGTACCTTCCCCTTTACATAGGTTTTTCTGAATAGTCTCTGAGATGATATTTATAGTAATGTAAGCTTCTTTAGATGGTACCATCCACCCATCCTATTTTGAGAATGAGATTCTTAAAATGAGTTCATTATAAGTCTCAAAATGTCGCTTTTTTTTTTTATTTAAGATGATGAATCTAATGAATATGGATAGTAACACCTAATGTATGTTTCAAATTAATATATATAAATCTGAAATCCAGAATCTTCATTATAGCTTTCATGTTACACAAATGCAATAATACATCTTAATAAAGCCACCCTTTTATACTTTTTAATAGAGTATTTCTTAGATCAACAACTCCCCACCCAACAGTTTACTAACCTGCTTAAAAAAGTCCACAGTCTTTGAGATTGTTTTTGATAATCACATCAGTTACAGCATCAAACACAAACTGCACGTTGTTGGTGTCTGTGGCGCATGTGAAGTGCGTGTATATTTCCTTTGTATCCTTCCTCTTGTTGAGATTTTCAAACTGAAGCTGGATGTAGGCTGCTGCTTCTTCATATGTGTTAGCACCTAATAATGACAAACAAAAAATCAATTCAAATCTCTGGTAAATGACTTCAGAAAGCAAGCAGACTCGCATACCTCCCAACTGAAGAGTTCTTTTAAAGACTCGTTCTTTATGCCTTAAGTTAAGGAAGAACTTAACACAGACACACAAGTTTAAAAGGAAATAAAGTGTTATTAGAAGTTACTTGTTTTCATTAAATAATTTTCATGTAAAAAGTTTTCTACCTTGTCTTTTTTACAGGAGACCCCTGTGGTGGCTCACAGCAGCCATGTACTACTATACCACCAGTTGGCTTTTAGGTGGTTAATAGTCATTAGCCAATGTATTGGGACCATTCACCAATGCAGGTTCAGTTCCCTGTAAGCTGTTTAGCCTCAGGCCAGTTTATTTGCCCAGGATGTGATGGTGTGGACTTAGATCAAAAAACAATGGACAGTGGAGAGTAAATTAAACATTTGATTAGCAAAAAATTCTCAATGGTATTTCCTCCCCGTTCTACTAAGTCAGTATCACAAAAGCAAGGAAGAGGTGTACATTGTTACCATTCAGACATCCCTGCGCATTCTTTTGAGCAAGGAAATGAGAACATCAGGGTCTAATTGCTCAACCTTATTTTTTTGTCATCCCTGAGATGCAAACGGTAACCATTCGACTGCTTTTCTTCTTCTGTCCATGTTTAACTCCTGTCCAAAAGTAGATTTATAAACCTTTACTATTTGCCACCATCACACGGACAGAAGTACAGACTATGTTTTCAGATGGCAGGTAACATACCCATCTAAAATGGAAATAGTTTTAACCGAACATGGAAAGAAGAAAATAGTTATTCTTAGATATTTGACAGATGAGTAGTGACAAAAATCAGCTGCAAAGGTGTCGAAAGTGATGATGAAAATAAAGTGGTGTGCAGCAGAAAATCTGGAACCTACAGCCCAAGTCATTAACAAGTGCACAATTGGTTTGTTATAAGCTGCTCAGGAAACATGACCCAATTCTGCAGCAAGGAAAAAAAATGGTGAGAAGCCAAAGAAATAAACCTGATGCGGTTCCTCTGCTCCCAGATAATCTTGTTATACTGGAAAACTACAAGACCTATGGACTATGGTATGATGTAGCTGAAAACTTTTTGATTGCTGACAGTGGCCCTAGTCCACACAAGATACTTCTTTTTGGGCAGCCAGTGGGGTCTATTCATATCAAAGGAATCAAAAACCTGTTATGTTGACGGAATACTTCAACCTGTGCCACTATTTTCACAGCTATGTCAAACCTGTAGAAAGACTTGGTGATGGTCATCCAGTATTTGATGCTTTGCTACCTAACATGCAAGGGAATACATATGAAAGACTCTTCCAACTTATTTTAAAATCTGAACCTTAAGTTTCCCCAGAATCCGTTTTTGTGTGAACTTAATCAAAATATGAAAAAACATATGCGAATTGCAGCTGTCTCAATACCGATTTTGAGTTGAGTGCAAAATTTATCACTGCACCCACATCTGTACCTATCAGAGTTGGACAAGGCCATAGACAGATTGGCAGAAGAATTTCAGCACACACTCTTGCTTGATATGAAGATGATTGTGGGGGCTGCCCAGCTGGCCAAGGAAATGGAAGATGTCTGGCAATGATTTTCTCAGAAATGTGGCCATTGTACAACAGGGTCCTCAACAAAGACAGGACTAACAACCAGGCAGAGGCTGTGCATCAAAAGATACAGGCCAAATTGGGAATGATACACCCAACAATATGAAGTCATAGATGGCCTTCGTAAAGTGCATCATGGGCATGATACATATTACAAACAATCAGTTGCAGGTCACAACCCACCACAAAATTTTTTTTTAAATATTGCAATGCAGATGAGTGGATATTCAAACTATCTACAAAATTATAACAAGAGGAACATTATAACATCTTTGAGGATTGGTAAACAATTACAGTATGGAGTAACATTTGTGACTTAAATTTACTATATAATTATTGTATTGGCTTAGATTTGTGTAAAATTAATTTTAAAATAAATTCTCTCTCTTTGAAATCCATTTTATTTATTTAAATTCAAATATATTTCCACCATTTGTTAATTGATTCCAGAAGTGTCTAGGCACTGGCACACAATATGTATCATGCATAGTGACCCTCGTTGCGAACTGGCCTGCTGCTAAATACTTCACAGCGAGTAGTCCTATATCCCACACAACCAACTTAAAAATTGCTTTGTAAAACTGAACCAACTAATGTATATTGCAGTAAAAAAAAACAAAAAAAAAACTATCAAACCAACACTAAAAATCTTGTTTTGTAGATATTTTCAGACTGAATAACCAAATTTTAATAATACACCATGGTTACTACTCTTATAATCTCAAAGCATCAGAAAGTTTCTTAATATCTGTTAATTATCAGATTAAAATCAAGCTAACTCATCCAAGTTTGATCGGTGGAATATTTCACTTAATACCAGCTAGAATTATAGTTTGTTTTCCTTTTGATACATAACAAAGAACTAATATTTGAGTCCTAAGGAAAAATGAATTTGTTTAGGATTTGTTATTTAGTGTAAAAGTGGTGATTATTGATGTTGAGTAGCAATTAAACAATTCAAGATTAAACTGATAAATATTCATCAAATGGGTATCATTAAATGAAGGATTTCTTTATACACAAGTCTTCAGAGATGCAATAAAACTCAAAGTTTCTGGATCATTATTGCTTGTCAGTCTTTCTTCTAAGCCCAATCACATTACCTAATTGGCAAAGTGATGGATGGGCAACGATAGCCACAGATCATTAAAGCTTGCCTGGTCAGGAAAATTCTCCTTTTGTCATGTTTTATTGAACCTCATCTTGAAAGCATCCTCACTGACTGCTGATCTTACCTCACCTTTGCCACAGAATTTTGGAATTCATGGTGATGCTTCCTTGACCTATCTTAATACTCTGCTCTTAAGTTTTATAATTACTGCTTCATTATCTTCTTGAGCTTCAGGGTTATTATGTGAATTCCATAGTTCATGGATAAACTTTGCTTTTCTGACAAACATTTAACTACCTGTTTGCATGGCAACATAATGTACATCAGGAAGTCACCCTGTAACTTTGGAAAAGATCATTTACCAAACAAGACAGCAAAACAAGCAGTTACTAGTTGTTTAGAAGGAAACAAAGCAGGCTGAAGCAAAAATGCAGCCATCGGCACACAATTTGGTAATCTATCGACTGCCAACTGTACATCAGCACCAGATCACATGATCAGACCAAACAAGGTTTTAAAAGCTTTTTTTAAACACCATATTACTTCATTCCAATAAAGTTACAACCATAAATATGGTAATGTTTTATAAATGATTATTGTTGTTTTTTAATTAATAAATGTAAAAGGATTACAAAAATAAACAAGCAGTTGCTTTATAGACATATCCTAGATACTATACCAGCTTGCAGATGGTACATAGATCAATCATGTGACCAGTAAAGCAGTGCCACTAATATCACTTTTTATTATTGGATGTTTGTAACCTTTCATATTTATTGAAACATCAAAGATAACCAGTCAGAAAAACCTTTCTCAGAGGACTAAATAAATATTAAGCATTCTGAATATTGTGTTAATTACCAGCAATATAGCTAACTAAATGATCTTTGTTTATGATTATCTGATACCTCTGTCTATAAATCTAATTTACACACACTATATATTAGGCAGTTTATGAACAGGTGTATCTGTATGTCCAAAGCAATGGTCAAGCACCAATTAGGCAAATGGTTTACGGGCAGCTACAAAATCTGATGAAAAGATCACACACTCACTGGCTGTTTTCATCAGAAGAAATGTTAGAAGACTTGCTCATCAAAAGATTGAGGGAGAGGAGGGACTTATTCATCATAGCTGATAGTGGGTATTTCTATTTTAGTAAGACCCAAAGTAGATCTGTCAGCATCATTATCTTGTAATCAAATGGAAAGAAATGAATCAGGCTGCTAAACACAAGAGATTCTATTCTCTTGGTGCATTTTGATTATATCTTTACATGATGGGGAAATGGTCAGTATCAACATACAATCTGTCAGAAATTATGAAACTAATACACGGACAGTTCTGTTGTTTTCTTTTGAGAATCCTGGCATTTAAAAATAAAATAAGAGTAAATGTTACCATAAAGATCCAGCTTCAAAAAAAAGGAGGGGCTATACATACATACCAATCTAAGAAAACCATGAATACACTCCTCCATCACCAATGACTAAAAACCATTCACTGTTTTCCTAATTATTGCAATACAAACATCTGGCACTACTCTAAAACTGACCTGAACTATTTCCATGACTTCTGCATTGGGTCAGAATGAGCTGATTAATGCTATTAGAAAAAAGTTTTTCAACCCCTAATCCAGTTTTTGCCACCAGTGGAAAGGTGGGGCAACCAGCAAATGGCTAATCAGGATTTTAGCAAAGTATACTTATAGTCTCTTCTCACCTAAGAACAAAGATGGCATTGCATTTTTATTTGATTAAAAAACACCTTGAAGACCCATGGCAAGAAACTTTCCACCTGATAAATCACAAGGACCAAAGTTTCAGACAGGCTTCCTTCACACCCCAACTACCACACAGCCAGGAAAACACTTTATTGAAACCCTCATCTATGGATTTTGATGTTCTCATTTTAAAAAAATGTTTTGACTTATATTTATTAAAATAAATGCCAGATTAAGGAACATTAGTATATCTAGGACCTAAGATTATGATCAGTTGTCTTCCATAAGCATCCATCCCAACCATGTTGTGATGAGGAATACATCAACATGAAAAAGGATCACCAAAACTAGAATTAAAGATGATTGACTGCCTCCTGAATCTAAGTATACAGAAGTGGTCTGCAATAGATAAATTAGCTGGTTTGGAAGGAGTAGCCAGTATAGATCTTCCAAAAATACTGTACCAACTAAGAAAAATGTTAAATTTCTTGCCCATCATTTGGCCTTAACATGACATTTGGTGAGAAATATTACTAAAAATGATTGCGTGAGACTAGTAGATCCATGACAACACCCCACCAGTAACACCACAGATGGCATTTCAATGGAAAAGAGGTATTGAAAATAAACAGTTATAAGTAAACAGAATACATCAGCTAACCCTCCATAAGAGCAAACTGCTGCTGCATATCTGACTGACTTTCTACATGAATTCTTATATTTTTTCTAAAAAGCTACCATGACGCAGTAAGTAGTCCTTACTATTAACAAATAAATTCTAAATAACAGAAACCTTACGGGAAGAAAAATAAAATAGGTTTTTAGTATATATACAGTAGCATATCTGCTCCATCTCTGAAACATACATTCTAATCTTGATACTCTGATGCAGTTAAATAGCATGTGATAAATTTTTTTAAAAAAAAAAAAAAGAAAATAGCTTAAAAGGAGGTTGGTATTTTTTTCCTTTAATTCCATAAAATCTATAATAAAAATTGGATAAAATAATGTAGAAAAGATGAATAAGTGTCTTGTAAAACATGAAAGGGAGCTAGGAAGACAGTTTTTGTAGTTTTATGCAAAAGACAGAAATAAATAGGTTTGCCATCATGACTCACAATTTTACAAGTCAATCAATGACTGTTGTTATTTTCCATTGAAAATTTCGATTTGGCACAGTCACAAATAAGTATTACAATTATTAGAACAAGAATAATAATAAACAAACAAATTCAGAAGTTGGTAAGAGAAATTACTGAGAAAAGGCAGCATTTTTAACATGTTGCCATGACAACAGAATGGGTTTCCACAGAGGTCCTGGGGGAGGGGCCACAGCTTACTAGGACTGTGACGGAGGTGCTAGATTCAGTGTGCTAACTTTATTTTACATATTAATAATCTGGTGTGGGAGCAAAAATATGGTTGGTCTTGTTTTCATCCAGACAAAAATAAAATAAAATTCATGAAATCTATTAAAATTTCTTCAGTAATTTTTCTCTGATGAAGTAGAGAGTGCCCCAGGTTCATTTAGCAGCACATATATTAGCAAAGACAGCTGCACACACATCAAGTTTAACAGTATCATCCCAGGAACAGCAACTAATCACAATTGTTAGTTTTTTTCTAATAACCTTCACTAGAAGAGTACAAGTCATTGTACCTTTGTGCTTGCTTGGTTCTACTAATGACATTCCCATGGTAACACAGATCACCATGTCTTCCCTCGGTGTAAGCATTCCCCTTCTCTTGGGGGGGGGGGGGCTTTAGCTCTGCACATTTAAATCATCAACTGGTTCTACTCCATGTCTGAGTGCCACTGAGTCTGATAAAAGAATTCCTATGTCAGTTTACCCTATCCACAACACCAAGTCTCAGTCAGATATGAATCCTGGCTTCAAGAAGTGTCACATTCATATCAACTAGTGAAAATCGTACCTTGACGGTACGATGAGCCTTAGTCGTTGCTTTTAGAGGTACTAATGAAAATCATCTAAGTCAGTTTGAATCAGATGCAGCTGGCATCTAAATCCTTTTCACCAACAAAGTATCTAAGCCAACAATAAGCTGACTGTTTATTTACTGAAAAGATGGCAAAATAGATTTCAAAACAAAAGAAACTGATGTAATGGTTTAACTTGAAGAACACAAAAAAATTACCAGAAAAAAGAATAGCCTGCATTGAAAATATTAAAGTTTTGTACATATTTTTTTTAGCTTTTTCCTTAACATTGTTTATATATGATATTTACTTGTTTGATGATACAATGATTTAACATTGCTGATCACATGATGCTGTGTATTTAAGTGACACATGACAGGTCATAGTTTCCTACACTTTTACCATATTAAGTCTTTCTACTATGACACCAATTCTTTCCCGTGATGTACTGATAGTCACTGTTCATGTCTGCAGAAGATTTAAAATCAAAAGTTAGAATGCTGAAGATGGTGAGCTACACAATAGAGTTTGAGCTAGATGCTGAAAACCAGGCCAAATCTACATAATTACTGGGGTAGCAGGGACATTTGGAAAAACTGATAATGGACCCACCCAAGATAAGAAAGCATCTACCTATGGTTGATCAATAAGTAAAAAAAGCTGAAATAAATCATTTTTTTTACTGGAAAACAGATGAGGCTAAAGACTCAGTGAATTTTATCTCTCTGCCTCAGATTTTAGTGCAAGTGCTCTAGATAACTATAAATGAATAAAATGCCACATGGTTTTCATCTCTTCTAAAGACAGGAAACCAACTGCTACAACACCAGAAAGTAAAGATGAACATATTCCACTAATATGAGGTCTGTCCAAAAAGAAACCAAACTTTTGAAACAGCGCGCATTGCAGCATGCTCGCGACTGCAGTGCTGTGTATCAGTGCCCTTTACCTTCGGTCTAATAATAGTCACATCAAACCACATCAGTTAGTCATCAATCTACATGCGCTAGAGTGAACGTGTGTTTAGTGCACTTGGCAATTTGTCACAAGTTGAACAATGGAGGATCTTGAAGAATACCGTGTTTGTGCGAAATTCTATTTCAAATTGGGAAGAACTTTTACAGAGACTTTTCTAATGTTACAACAAGCTTATGTGGAGGATTGTTTGAGCCATACGCAATATCACGAGTGTTACCAGCGTTTCAAATTGGGAAGAACATCCACTGAGCACAATCCCAAATCTGGATGACCTTCACGAGAACAGATGCAAAATTTGTGCTGTGTCTGTTGACAGATGAACAAAAAGAGAACAGAGTCAGTCAGTCAGCCAGGAGCTCTTTGATAGCTTTCATCAGCATTCGAACTTTCTGAAAAGTGTCATAACAGATGACAAAACATGGGTGTATGGCTATGATGTCGAAACAAAAGAGCAGTCATTGTAGTGGGTTGGATCATCGTTTCCGCGACCAAAAAAAGCATATCATTCATCACGAGTTTGTTCCATGTGGTCAGACGATCAATAAAGAGTTTTACTTGGATGTCCTAAGGTAGTGAGGAAGTGGCGGCCTGAAGCATGGAAAAACAAAACCTGGATGCTGCACTACTACAACGCGTCAATCCTTATCCATGACTTTTTGGCAAAGCATGAGACGACTCTCATCCCCCAGCTGCCCTGCTCTCCGGATTTGGCCCCTGCAGACTTTTTTTGTTCCCAAAGTTGAAATCCACCATGAAAGGTCACAGATTTCAGACAATAGAGATTGAAGAAAATTCGCTAGGAGAACTGTGCACTATTCCTGAAAACACGTTCCAAAACTGGAAAAAAATGTTGGGAGCGGTGTATCAATACTGGAGGGAACTATTTTGAAGGAGACAAGTCTGATTAAATTATAAGTAAAGCAATAAATTTGTATTTTCAAAAAGTTTGGTTTCTTTTTGGACAGACCTCGTACGTCATTAGAATGTGATCACTTCACAAGTACTTTACTAATAATGTTTGAAACAGGGATGAGACAGCTGTTTATTCTGAGATGCTGGGCAATACAACTTTGCACTACTCCAGAAATATGGTTTAATCAAAACTGGGCATGAAATAGACAAAGTGACAGTTATGTTTGATGCAATAGCCAACGATAAAAATTATCCCCTCCACATCGTTGTCTTGAAATGAAAATGATAAGTATCTGCTTCATTTAATTCTGCATAAGTTCTAGAATGAGCTCAAAAGGTGGGCTAAATGAAGACAGTTCTTCACTTGCCAAAAAATGCATAGATGGAGTCACCACTGGGACTCATCTGAAGCACACAGGACTGGTGCAGTTAAAGAAAGTGAGCAAGTGGGTGATTTAAACCCAGATGCTGCAACGATTCCAGGTGGTTGCACTAGCTTTACATAAGCTGAAGTATCCTTGAATTTGCTGTTCAAGCAAAAAATCTAAGATAAATGGAGCAATTAGATGGTAAACAGAGGGAACACATACAGGATGAGCAAGCACACAGGCCCAGAGTCATGCCTTGCCTGGTATGAGAATGTATGGAAAAGAAGTTGTGAACAGTGGCCATACCCATTGCTCAAGATCAGAAATGTGCAACTCTCAGAACACACATTGTCTAACTACAGCCCACTGTATTACTTCTATTAGTGAAATTAAAGTACAGTTAAACCTGCTCAAGCGGCCACCTGCTCTTAAAGGCCATCTTGAAACAGTCCCGTACCAAATTACATTGAACAGGCCTTGATAGAACGGCCACCTGCTCAAGCGGCCACCTGCTTAGAACGGCCACCTGCTCTTAAAGGCCATCTTGAAACAGTCGTACACCTTACATTGACAACGGCCTTGATAGAACGGCCACCTGGTCAACGCGGCCAACGGCCACTCATTTGAGGCCCAGACGTCCCTATTATACCTGCTAAATAGCGGCCATTATCGGCTCAGCTCTGGCGTGGCGCCAGCATGCCAATTAACTGCCAGATAAGCGCATGTCATGTGGCATGAATTGTGATAAAGTGCTCAGTGGGAGACGCATTCTCCCAAGAGTACAAACATCAAAAAAAAAATAATGTAAACTAAAGACAATGGTTTGCTTTTTTTATTGAAGAATAATAACACACTTTTCATTAATAACACTACGAGTGAACAACAATATTTATGCAGTGAACACATCTCCCACTGAGCACTTTATCACAATTCATGCCACATGACATGCACTTATCAACTTCAGACATTCGCCTATTAATTATAATATGTTATTTGAATTCTTTGATGACTTTTCTATTTAATTAGCGAAGCAAGACATTTGTATAAATAGCCTCCGTTTTTCATAGCATTTCATTCTGCATTGAATTTCCATACTGTACACAATGGCTACGCCAAAACGGACGACATTGACACTCGAAGATCGTGTGAAAGTTGTAAACCTCAGTGATAATGGCAAAAGTGCTCGGAAAATAGCAGATGAGTTAGGTGTAGGGCGCACTCAGATTCAAAACATTGTGAAACGCAAAGCAGAAGTGTTAGCCGATTATGAATCAAATGTTTCAAGTGAGCGCAAGCGCAAATCTAGAAAAACTGGCAATGAGGAAATCAATAGAATGTGCTGGGAATGGTTTTGTGATGCATCTTCTCGACAATCATGATTACTGGTCCACTATTAAAACAAAAAGCACTTGAGTGAGTTCGCAAAACAACCTGACAATGACGAGTTTAAAGGTTCAAATGGTTGGCTAGAGGCCTTCGTAAAGCGCCATAACATTGCATTTGGTACTATCAACCGTGAAAGTGGTGACGTCAGCGAAAAAGTCGTCAGTGATTGGAAAGCAAAGATCCCCAAGCTGTGTGAAGACTACGCACCAGCAGACATCTTTAACATGGACGAGACCAGTCTGATTTACTGTGCAACAACCAATAAAAAAACATTTCACGTGAAAGGCACACAGTGTCGTGGTGGCAAAATGTCAAAAAAAAGATTGACAATAGCACTTTGCGCTAGTATGACAGGCGAAAAGTACACACCATTGGTGATCGGTAAATCTGCTAAGCCTCGCTGTTTCAAGAATCTTGATGTCAAATCCTTGCCGGTTACCTACATGTCCAATAGCAAGGCGTGGATGACCAGCTATGTGTTCGATGATTGGCTAAAATCCTTCAACAATCGCATGCGTCGCCAAAAGAGAAATGTGTTATTGTTCCTAGATAATGCTCCATCACACCCTAATGCAGGGGCGTAGCTAGCGTTTGTGCCGCCCGGGGCGGTCGTAGAATTTGCCGCCCTCTAAATAACGTAGAATTTCAAAACCTCCAAAAAATTCATTTTTTATTTATTTATTTATTGAAAAAAAGTACTATTAGAAAATAAAAATTATCAAATATATAATGAGAAAATATTGATATTCAATTCAAAATTAATTAGAAGTGACTCACTTCAAGTGAGCAAATTTCTTTTACAGCAAATTTTAGAAAAACTTTCTTCCTTTCAAAAAACTACCATTAAAAATTGAACGAAAAATTCAGGAAAAAAATAATATCTGGAAAAATAGAACGAAAAAAAAATACATTAATATGTAACATACTGTCCTGAACTAAATTTGACAAACGCGCACTCTGACCAAAAAATGCCGCCCGGGGCGGACCGCCCCTGCCGCCCCCCATTAGCTACGCCCCTGCCCTAATGTAAAACTTTCCAATGTCAAGCTTCAATTCTTGCCCCCCAACACAACGTCCATGTCACAGCCGATGGATCAAGGAATCATCCAAGACTTTAAACTTAAATTCCGCACCCAACAGCTGCAGTTTGTCCTCAATGCCATGGAGGAGGACAAAACAAAATGCGGCAGTCAAATCTTGAAGGAGATATCGGTCTTTGACGCCATTTATTGGATTAATTCTTGTTGGAAAGCGGTCGAGGCTACCACAATTGAAAAATGCTTTAAATCATGTGGTTTTGGTGTGCTAGACACCCCTCTCTCCAATGATAATCCCGAACCGGCGCCTTCCACATCTACGGAGGATGATGACTCAGATCATGTTAATGTTCCCCTTATGGCCCTCAAGCTTTCCACCGATTTGTTTGGCTGTGAATTTAGAGATCTTGTTAAGATAGATAATGAAGTGGCAACAACCACGTTGGATGGCCCTGCAGTTACAGTACCTAGCCACAGCACTTCAGATGTAGAATCTACAGATGATGATATTCCTGAGCCAGAAGCTACCAAAGAAGAAAATGATCACCTGTCAAAATGCCAATCCGGACTGAAGGATGTCATCAACTACATGAAACTTGCTGGTCGACATGATGTACTAGAATCACTTTTGGACATCCAGGCAACGATTGAAGCAATGAATATCAGTAAACAAAGGAAACAAATGAAAATTGATGATTTTTTCCAAAAAAAGACATTTATTTGATATAAATATTCGATTAGAAATAGCATTTGATTTTTACAAATATGTATATAATTAATAAAAGTGTTGTTTTAAATACATTGTACTTGCATGTGTTTAATTATTTATAATTTGGCCGGCCATACTACCCAACCTGGATATAAAGGCCACCTGCTCATAAAGGCCATTTTTGGTCAGTCCCCTAAGTGGCTGTTATAGACAGGTTTGACTGTATCTTAAATATTTTTTAATATCTTATTGACAATTTTTTGTCAGCTGAGAAGCATTTGGAAGAAGAGTTGAGATCCACTGTTACTTCACTTGTGCCAGATTTTAATACCATAGAAACTCTAAAAATGAATACCCAGCAATAAGCCACATTAAGCATATATTAAAAAGAATGTGGTTTAATTGATTTTTTATTAATTATTTCTGCAATATTTATTTTCCTAAGCAATAAGTATTAATATTAAATTTCCTGTATTATTATGCAGTGAGCATTATATATGTTAATAGTACAATATTAATGCTTTGATTGTTTTGTATATTTTTCTTTATGATGTGCATTGTCAGGAATAAAACTAACAGTAATTCTAAGGAGAATTGCCTATATACCTATGTATGTATATAGCAGCTAAAGGTTAAAATTAGATTATTCTTTAGTAATGTGTGGCCTGCTATAAACATTAAGTTAAACTAGTTTTCTGGATATGTGACTAAAGGTTTGGTTGATGCCCATGCTTTAGATGCCACAGAAGACATGCTGTGAAAAAGGTTTAATGCAGACAATGATGGATTGAAGCTTCCAGAATACTTATTGCAGGATTGTGAAGTGTCAGACACAGTTCCAGAAGCAACTAGACAAAATGTCAAAGCTGAAGACCTAGAACAATACTGTCATGACAAAGTACAGTGATAATGAAAAGTGGCTCGATGAAGTTAGATCCAAAAGTAAGTGATTCATCTTCATCCACCCTCTTCCCAGAGAGACATTTCCAGAACAATTCATTTTTCAGATTATGCGCTGCAATTTTTTTTTTCATCTTGTGATAAAGCAACTGAGTGAAATTGTTTCAATAAAGTTTTGAGGTTTGTTTTCTTTTCAGAGTGTCCATCATGTTTGTTCAGTGTTATTTGGCTGATAGGCAGGTTTGGGTTTTATTTTCAGTTTTCACAAATTTTGACTTTCTTGGTCCCAAATGTTTGCCAATACCAAAACTTTCATACCCTAATCAGTTCTAATTGCCAGGGCACCAATTAGAAACAATGGTATGTATATTTTGTGTGTGGGAGACTGATTCAAAATGCAAAAATGTTTTAGATGCTAACGGGCAGCTGATAAAAAAAGGTCTTTTAAATCGTTATTTTGTCAGCCTATTCTTGAAGACGACCCTACATACACTTCAAGCTGCTACATAGAGAAAAATGGCTACCTTAGTCAGAAAATTACTGGAGTTGTGGTGCCGATAGAATGTACACCAGCTGACTGCTTAAAAAGAAAAAGAAAAAAAAACACCAACAGATTGGTGCTGAATTTCATCAAGGCAAATGAGAAGCAGATTCTAATAAGTATCTGTCAGTTTATCAACTCACTCTGAAAATGTGTGGTATGAAGAGCCATCACTGAGTATCATCTGCTTAGCAACAGAGTTTGGTTCTTTTTCTCAAAAATAAGACTGACTGAGCAAATTACATTTCTGGCAAAACAAAAATAACGTACCTGCAAACTCAGGAAAGCAGATTGTAAGTGCCGAACTCCTGATTTTCTCTTCAAACAAATCTTTCTTATTCAAAAACAAAATAATTGAAGTGTCTGTAAACCATTTGTTGTTACATATGGAATCAAATAACTTCATACTCTCCATCATTCGGTTCTGTAAATAAAAACAAATAAAACACTGTTACTGATATATTAGGTTTCTATAAACAAAACTTTAAAAGTAGCATATCATTTTTTAAAAAAAAAAACTTATTTTTCAGTCATTCAAGATTATTTAGAGATGTCAGTTTATTTTTTGTTATTGTTTAAGTTTTTTATTGTCATCATCAGAGTAGCTGATATTTTTTTCCCTCCAATAATTAACAAAGAATAGTGACTATTTTATGATAATAAAATAGTCACTATTCTGACTGAAACAACATTGGGATATTATGCTATGCACTCACTGTATGAAGTTATTGATGATAAAACATGTGCACACAGTTCAAAATTGATCACAAAATATAGACACTGCACAAAATGAACTATCTACTGTTTGGTGCATTTAGTAACATCAAATTGACAATAAAGTCATTACTTACACACCTTACATTCATATAACCTTCAGTGGTGTGCATAGCTGTGGCTTTCACTATAACATTGCACCTGTCCACCAGAAATTTAACGCAGTCCTGTGATAGTGTGTGCCATTGTTCTGTTAAGAATTCATGCAGTTCAGGAATAGCCCAAGGAATGCAGTCACTTTCCAGTGCACCTAGAGAGCTCATCCCAGACAAACAACAACAAGCAGGCCACAAAATTGAACATTTTCCTCTTGAAGGTGGCTTACGAATATTTTCCACAGTAGGCTTTAACATTATCATCCATGAACTAATTGCAGTGTCTTTGTATAAATGATATAACAGGTCCAATGACCTCAGCCAGGTAGTGTTGACCTGTAACAGTGGCACAATGCCCTATACAATTAGGTCATTACAAAAGTTTTGTTGCATTTTATATTATGTTAATTTGGGGTTCATTTTTACATGCTTGTGAAGGTGTATGTAGATAAGTTATATATCATTTTGTAGTGTGTGCTTGGCATATATTGTGCAAAACCTATCTTTTTATAAAACAAAATGGATATTCGTTTCAGCGTTCTGAGTGAAGCATGAATAGAATATTTTTTATGCCTTTTTGTTCCACAAATTCAAATTAGGCCACAAAGTGAGTGAGGCAACTTGTAACATTAAGCAAGCATGGGGTGAGGACACAGCAAATGAGCACACAGTACAACGATGGTTTGCAAAGTTTCGATCAGATGTGAGCCTTGAAGATAAGGAACGCAGCAGAAGTCCTTCCAACTATGATGACAACTGCCTGAAAGCCTCAGTTGAAGCCGATCCAAGAAAAACAGTGCAAGAAATTGATGGAGAGCTTGACGTAAGTACTGCAAATGTTTCCGGGCATCTTGACACAATCAGCAAGGTGTAAAAGCTTGACAAGTGGGTGCCTAATAACTTGAAGGCACAACAACAAAACTGTCAATTGGAGATCTGCTTTCCGCTTGTCATAAGAAACAAAAAAACAACCCATTTCTTGACCGAATCATTACGTGTGATGTAAAATGGATCCTTTGCAACAATCACAAACGACCAGCACAGTGGTTCGACAGAGACAAGGCATCTAAACACATTCCAAAATCCAGCCTCCACCCAAAGAAGGTCATGGTCACTATGTGGTCAACTGCAACTGGTATCATCCACTATAACTACTTGCAATCTGGCAAAACCATCACATCTGAAAAATACTGTTGTGAATTAAACATTGTTGATCAGAAACTCTCCAAGCAACAGATGGCATTGGTCAATCGAAGAGGTCCAATCCTGCTCCACAACAATGCTCATCCTTGTGTAGCAAAAGTAACTCTTCAGAAACTGAACACATTGGAATATGAAGTTCTCCCTCATCCAGCCTATTACCAGATCTTTCTCCCACAGACTACCACTTTTTCAAGCACCTTGTCAGCTTCCTCCATATGAATTCCCCTCCATCCAACCCAGCAGCAATTGAAACTTCCTTCCAATAGTTTATTGACTCCAGAAATCCAGATGTTTTTCAAAATGGTATAAATGTGCTTGTAAATCATTGGCAGAAGTGCACTGATTGTAATGGAACTTACTCTGATTAATAAACTTCATGTTCAGCAAAGACATGAGGTCTCATTGTTGCAGTAAAAAAAAACCTGACAAAACCTTTGTAACAACCTAATAGAACTGCCACTTCCAAAATGCACTCTAACACATTACAGTCAGCATAACATTGATTTCCATCAAACATGTAAACAACCATCAGTAAAGTGAAGACTGAATTTACTCTCTTATCAGAGAAAACCTGACTCCAGTCTGCCCAAGTCCATAGCAAATAAATCCTAGCCCATTCCAATTTCACCCAATGGCAATCTGTTATTACATATATCTAAACCAACAAATAGATTAGTAGAGCATAAGTCAATTTTGCACAGTCTGTCTGGAGATACGTCTCATGGACTTGCAACATGCTATAATAGCATAGTTAATAATCATCACATCACCTATGTGATAATGTGTGATGGTCAGTAATGCTGTGGTTCCCCACTGCCTAATCTCTAGTAAACTGAACCAGTCTTTATCTTTCATCCCCCTCTACAAAAGTTAACTGATAAAACAGAGTTACACTAAGTTCTGCAGCCACATCTGTGTGTCTACTTTTAGTCCGTAGCCTAGCTATGATTAGGTATCATTGCTCATTGGTAAGTTGTCATCCAAGAGCCATACTTCTAATGGTCAGTCACCTCATTGTATAAACATTTGTAATAAGTTTTAGTCTAAATCTGACCAATGTTATGCAAATTTTAAATCACCCCACATAGATAAACCACAAGCATTACTTGAAGCAACAGAATGGGTGCAAGAATCTAGCTAAAGGACAACTGTAAATAGTAATACAATTCATATGTTGTTTTAATTGGTACATATAACATCCTCTCATGTGTTTTCATCTATTTAAAGAATATAAACAGTGGATGAAAAATCCCTGGAATAGCCAAGCAAAACAAGAAGAAAAGTAAAAGTGCAAGGAAAGTTGCCTCTGAATTTCAGAAGATCAAAACGGGCTGATAAAATCTGTTTTGATCTTTTTAAAACAATTAATTAAAATAAGTGAGATTTATTTTTTAAAAAAGCTACCCACAGTTTATACTAAAAACTAGAAAGTTACAACAGCTCCAAAAACACAATAATAATGATTAAAAAGTTATCCATAAAGAATGTGGTGAACTAAAATTTAATTCTAGCCTGGACAAAGAACTGATCTGCATATATTCTCTCTCTTTTTTTTTTTAATTATCAAGCTGCTCTAGCATTTCCTAGAATTCTAAGGTTTCATCGTGGAGATGGCCATTGTAAGTTGTCTTTATTAAAGAAACTCCTCAAAAGGTGAACCAGAAGGATGTTAGCTATACATTTTCCCCATGGTCCTGAGTGTCATTGCTTAGAAAGTGGAAGGGCAATTACTTGACAACAAAGAAAATTGTATTTAAATTATTTTTTTCAAAGTCAATATGGCCACCATTTTACTGTAGCGATGCATAAAATAGAGGCAACCAACCAATCCTCTAAACATGAATAACAAAACTATATATTTTTTTTTTACGAATTGAATTTCACCAATATAATTGTTGCCACCCTCCTTAAAAACTTTAATGATAACTGGATCAGCAGTAGTCTTGGATTTTAGCTGGAAGAGAGTTCCAAAGGATTCATAAATCTATCAACACCTACATCAAATTGATGAAAGTTGTTGATTAACACCATTTAAAAAATAACTATAGACAGCTTCAGTTCATAGCATACTGCTGGACACTATGCCAAGGTTGGCTAGTTAGATGTCAAAAACTAGACTTTACAATGTGGTTTTGTTGGGCTCAAAAGTTTCCTCTTGTGACTGAGGTCAGATATTTCACAGTAAATTAACCTTTCTTTAAGGTGTTCTAGTGTCTTTACTTCCCTCTTGTATTAAAAATCACTTATTTAAAAAGAAAAAAAAACAGCAACATATATATACTTACATACAAACATGCACACACAAATGAATTATTACTAATTGGTAGGTGAACAGCAGAGAAAAAATATCGTGTGAAGTTAAATTTAATTAATTACCATTTCCTGGTCCTCAGCTAGTGTTAGGTCATATTCACTCATGGCCACAATAAAAATTATTGCAGTCACCCCCTCAAAACAGTGGATCCACTTCTTTCTCTCCGAACGCTGTCCGCCAACATCAAACATTCTGTAGAGAGAAGTAAACCAATGTCCAAAGTCGCAGACAGTTACAGTTTTACTACCTTTACACTTAAACCACCAGTAGGTCCCATTTCATTTAAAACAATCACTGTTTTTTTTTTTTTGAATTCATGTATGCTGCATATTATTATTATGCTCCAAACCTGAAAGCATAATACTTAAAATAAATATGGTGAAATTTTTACATTTTTAAAATGCTCTCCTTCCTTTCTTAGTAAATGGAAGTAACAATTTTTCTCTTTTTGTACTAAGTTAAAAATGTTGTGGCTGTTCAAGCATAAAAAACACTCCTGCCTTTGATGGCTTGAATAAAACATCAAGCAAAAGCTATTAGATCCATTATTCTCAGTCAGAAACCAAGAAAACTCAAGAGCGTACCTACTGAGTCATCACAGCATGCTAGTTGGCATAATTTCAGTGAAAGCGGGCAGAGCAGCAAGCTAAAGTCTTTGAATTGATTTAATTATGGCATTTGGTAAGTGCTGGCTGCAAGAAGTAATAACTTCTAGAAAGAAGCCAGTGTTGCGCACTTTCTTTCTATTATCATGTAGGTCAGCGAAAATCAAAATTAGTAGCTCATTAGCTCAGAAAAGTAATTACTTCAACTCATCGCTTTAAGTGTCACTGAGCTTCACCAGAATACCAACATGGACATGTATCCACCTTCAATATAATCGCCTTACACCTAGATTTAGTGTGTAGCAGGGGTACGATTAAATCTTTGGTAAAAGTTAATACCAATGACTGTTATTCAGCCTTTTAAAGTTCAATGTATTTGCTATCATCCTAAAGCTAACTACTACTTAATAAACAAATGCCTAGTCTGCAATTTAAAATCCCAATATATAATTCTGTTAAAACACAGTTTATTAAAATACAAAATTGTGTTGCCAAAGACTTTAGCAAAATAATTTGGTTTGAGTTTCCAGAGCTTGACAACAAAAAGGTATTACAATATACCTAGAAATAACTACAGAATTGTTCCTTAGCTATAGGAAATGTGAACAAGATTTTAAATTAAAGTTAACAATCCTGAAGATCAGGGAAAAAAAAAAAAAATTCAATTTAGTTAATACCATGTACTTGAAATTAATTTAATGTTTGAAATCCCCCAACTAAAAATAACAGCATGCTTTTATCTCATCAATTTTACAGGCCACCTTATAACCTGGAAATAGTGCATGTGCGCATACTGTTAGACTGTCACCTGTTCTAATCAAACAGTTCATACAGCACCATTCTTGAAAAAAAAATACCACCACCTACTTGGACTTTTACCATGTTATTTCTAAATCTTGTTCTTTTTTTTCTTTTTTTTTTACATTAAAAGTCCAGAGAGAAATAAAAGGATACAAAATATTAAAATTTGTTTGCACCTTAATTACTAATGGATCATAAAGAGCTGAACATACTTGAAATGGAGGTCTTTGAAGGTGAAGTGTGTTTCTACGATACCAGTTGTCTTCACTCTAGTTCGGAGAACATCCTGTTCTGTTGGCACATAGCTATTCTGTGATATCCTGTCCAGAGAATTCAAGTAACTAAAATTTGAAGAAAAAAAAAAAATAATAATAAAATAATTAAATTAGCAAAATGAAAAAGCATAAAATAGTTTTCATTTAAAGAAAAATGTACTTAACACTGCCAAATCTTGCCCTAGCCTCAACTAACATGTCTGAATTTTCCATCGAATGTTACATATACACACATATACATACACCCCTGCCAAAACATCTTGGACATTTAAACTCACTACATTTTGTCCCTCACTGCATCCCTCTGGCCTTTGAACTTATACATACACAAACCATATTTAATGGTGCACAAGTCTATACTGTGTATAAGTCTACCTACATTTTATAATGATCCATTTGTAAAAAATTCCAAGTACTCTCTTGTAGCAGGAATAATTCAGAGGAATCCACAGGATCCAAAGACACAAGAACAAACAATCATCACCATGAATGTTTCTGACTACGTTCTTGCTAACTACCACAAGAAACCAGAAAAAAAGGCTAAATGTTATGAAATACAGCATGAATAAATAAAAATTGAGATTTTATTTTGATCACAAGTCTAAAACAATGTAAGATGATTAAAGAGAATCACTATTTTTACACAAAGTAGAATAAACAATGGTCCGACTATAGTGGATGTGATTATCGTAACTAATTTATGTAATTAGTGCAACTGTGCCTCATGTGTTCAAACTATCACCACCAACTTACTGCATAATTGTAACAGGATCAAACCTTGAATGTTGAGACTTATAAACCACTATTTATAAGGACAAACAAGCTTGAAGTAATATTTTTCTATTTCATGTATTTTATAAAATGTAAAGTTAAAGATTTTTACTATTTCTTGATGTGGTGTGTGTCCCACTCAGAGTACGAAAGTAAACAGACTGAAAGTGACCTGTCAAAGTCACCTAACTTCATAAAGATTTCATCACCAAAGGTATCAATACAATGGATAAGTCAAGGTGGGAATTTAAAGGTAAATATTTTGGCTTCAAATGTTGACTTATATGCCATCAAATAAAGTAATGTATATTCAAATCTTGGTGTACACCTTATGATGATCTCATTGATTGAGAACATCTGTATGAAATACTACAATAAAAACCCTAGCCCATCATCTTTTTAACATTCTGATTTTACCTTTGGTGAAAGATATCACAATTCTACAGTAATGCTGCAACTTTGTGTCATTTCATGTTTTCTGAAAGTTTGTCAAATCCTTGAAATACCCACCTTTTACTAGTGAAATCAGAATGGTTGAATCATACAGAAGTAAATGTGTTTTATAGATTTGACTAGATTTTTTTTTGCCATTTCACTTTTGGGGAATCAAATTTGTTATCAATGGCCGATGCCATATTTGCTGAATAAAAAGTCTGAACCGATCTGAAAGAAGAGAACATTAGTTTCGCTGAAAGATGGCTGGCAGGAGCCAGTAAAATTCAAGACAGATAATCAAAAGCATGCTGTTGTCACCAAACAAGTTTCCTAAACCAAGCAGAAGTTAGCCACACGCTTGCTACAAAGTTTCTGGTAGAACTCATTCTTTTTTTTTAATGTAGGAGGAAAGTGAGCATTTTCTAAGGACTCTCCATGGCCAAATGGTCAGGAAAACCAATTATAGAAATCTATTATTGAATGATAATCAATTTGTGGTTATACACTGTAATGTCCCAAAATCTACAAAATTGATGTTGACGGACATTTTGAAACTGAGGTCACATTTTCATGAATTTAATGTGACAGATAGATACCAAAAATGATTCTCAGAGAATCCATGAAAGTTCACAGCTGTGAATTCCTAGCAACAAAAACCGACAAACCATTTCATTCTATACATTAATTTGACCCCCCCCCAAAAAAAATCAAAAGAATTTTGTACATAGTGTAAATGATATGAAAACAATTTATATTTGTATTGTTCAATATAATTTTGCATCTGAAATTATTAAAAATTTGATTTTAAAAAGACAAGTGAAGCAAAAAGACTTATTTTTACACACAAACCTTTTAAAAAATGTGAAATCTGCATCATATTGTAAACCACGTCCATTCTAGTTAAAGAGTTTTCTTTTTTAAAAAATATTGTAATTAAATTATATATATAACTTCAGACCTACGCAAACATAAGAAGAAAAGGTTAAATCGTATTTTGCCATGCCACTATTACTAGGAGGTAAACAAACATCCTGGAGGATTTGCTCACTTATCTAGCCTTCTTAAATTATACAGCTATCAGCTTTTTATACCCACAAGTGTTGGTGTATCTAATTTTCAAGCCAAAACACAGCTATGTATTTTTTAAAAAAACTTTTTTTTAAAAATAATTCTGAAGTCTAGATTCTACTGTATCCACAACAATGATTGGTTTCAGGTAATTTGTGATGTATCTGTAGCAAGTAACAAACTAGTTTTGTGGATGCTACAAATAGCAGATATCAGGCAGCACTTGCTCAAATAACTGTCAGTGTCAAGTAATTGCTCTCTGCACAGCATTAATATTTAATCCAACCTTAAGTTTAAGATCAGAGAGCCAGAGTTAATTAGATCCAAACTAAAAACTGTTACCAACAAATCATCTTTTAAGATTGAAGAATACGATCCAACAAATAGTAAGTTGAAAATTCTTTTTAGTCACGATTCGCCGTCAGTGTTTGTTTTTCATTTTGTGAATATTAGAATATAAATTTACTTTGTTTGGGGAAATATCTGCTTAACTATTCAATATACACCATTACAACTTCCTAGTCTGTTGCAAGACCAACAGATGTGTGCTTTGTGGTATAGGACCAAAATGACTCACAGCACAGGAAGTGTATCCTAAACCAATTTATTCCTTCATTCCAGCTGTGCATAAAGATAAAAATTAAAAATATATATTTTTGGGACTCAGAAAATCTACTGTAAGTTGGCAAAGTCAAAATAAATCTAAAGAAAACTACAAAATGTATTTTAGCAAGTAACATAATAGCAATAATATCTAAATGTCTACATTTTAGAATAACCATTTTCTTAAATTTGTCAGAAGAATGCAGCAGCAGCATCCTTCTCTATGATAAAGTTCTCCATGAAGATCTGTTGTCAAAAGGTCAGAAGTGGATGATTCAGATCAAGGATATAGCCAGTGATGAATGATATAGCTCAGTCCAGAAGATAATTAAGCAAGGAAGTCATTTGACCTTTTCAGCTACAATCCCTGGTGGTAAACCTCAGTCTAGCTAGATCCTCCTGTTTTACTGATAATTCAAACACACACCGCCCTGCTGGAAATCAGCCTGCCAAGACATGTTCTGATTTCTTATTAAATAATTTACATTTGTTTACATGTCTAAAAACAACAAAAATACCTGAAATATCAACCCTGACAACACCAGACAGAATACTAATAGTACATATGTTAATTTCTTACTGCAGATTATCAATGCCATAAGAGTCACATTCTAAGATTTGCGTTATTGTATCGTTTGGCAAGGGGATAAAAATTCAACAAACTTTCAAAAATAATCTAAAATATTTTTTTTTAATTTGTAAATTCTTCATTTATACTTATGACAAATTATTTTAAAATTACTTGGTTCCAAATTTACAAAAATATATTATCTTATGAAAACAAGTTTCTGAAGATGTACAAGATTCTCCAATAGCTAAACAAATGAATTAGTTTATATCTACTGTTACTTTAATATTTGTTATAAAATTGGGTGAGCATTCCAATCAACATTTTAAATTACAAAGCATACGAAATAGAGCATCAATGAATATGCATACACAAAATTATAATTAAATAGTTTAGTAAACATAAATGATAAAAACAATCCCATTCATTTCATACATAATGAATATACAGATGTGCCATTATTAACTCTGGTGTACTCCAGATTACAATGGAGGTCAAATTTTCGATTAGTTCCCAATTATTGCAGATTAGTTTTATTGAAGTCTGGGAATTAAGAAAATTCTAATAAATCATCTTCAGAAAATAAAAACAAATTTACTTGCAGCCTTTAGGCAGCAATGAAGAGATCCCTGTACAATTTTTTCAAGAAATTCTGAAAGCTTGCTTATACAAAGAGCCCAAATTATGCTCTGAGGCAACCAGCTATTGACATCTTCATTCTATATTGCCTTTGTTTGCAAAGAGTAGCCAAAGATCAATAGCAGCTATTTGTCAGGTCCTGTTAGTGCTGTCATTAATGATTTAAGTTCTGTCATCAGTAATGATTAATTAAAGCAAACTATTTTGTTTTGTTTTTTATATATATATTTTTTAAAATATTTATTTCCCCTCCAGATAATTTGGCTAGTTTGTAAAATAAAAAAATAAAAAAAAAATAAATAAATAAAATCTAACTTTTCATCTGTATATGAATAGAAAATGTTTATGTTTAAAAGGGGGGGAAGAGGGTTATTCTAAGACCAGAAATCCTCAAAGTCTTTCTTAGATGTTACTATAAAATACGAGACCAATCAGAAAACAATGGACATTAATTCCTTAAGAGAAGACTGCAACACCTGGGGGGGGGGGGGAGAGGGGAGATAAGTTAATTCTAACAAGAGAAATTTAGCCTTGAGCAAAGTCATCAGCTGCAGTTCGCACAAGCTGGCTCAAATCAACAACTCTATGCTAATCCGCACCAGAATCCATTTACAGGTGAAAAATAAAGAAAAGAAAAGAAAGAAAAGCCTGTTACTTATTAAGTACTGAATTGTACATATTCATCTTATGGCTATAAGTCTGTGGAAGTAATCAGTTTTCTATTTTTAAACATTCAATTCTGGCATAATTTTAAGAATTTGATTTTTGAGAGAAACAAAGAAAATTGATATTCTCAAATCAAATTCCAAATGTGAGTAACATGAAAGATTAAACAAATTAATTTTAACAAGCACATGCCAATAATTATTTTCCAAATTATGGGATATTATAAAAGTTACAGAACAATCATTAAAATATCAATAGTTATAATTAGAAAATAGCTAAAACTTGATAATTTCATTTATCATGCTGAATTTTTTCTCATGCACAAATTTGGACTGAATGCAATAGATTAGCTAATGTATAAATTCTGACAGAGCAGTAGTTGTTCTGCAAATTAAGCACCAAGATTGATAATGCAAAATCTGACATATACAAGACTCTTTAATTCTTTACCTAATATTATGAAGAAAAGGCTAACCAACTGATGATTTTATTAAATGCTCATCTAATAGCAACCCTTAATTGACAAGAGAAAAAAAAAACACTTTATATTTACTGGGTGTTCAGTGTGGCAAGCAACTTAAATTATTCAGAGTCATCATCCCCATCCTGTGATCCACCCATAATTGAACATAGGAAATGGCCTGCCAGCAGCAAAACTCACATATGGAAAGTAACAGCCACCATCACATAGTAATTGGTACATTTACACATTGTTGTTGTTTGGAAACTAAACCAGGCATGCCTGCTTTCATTAGTTGTTTCTTATCAACAATATGGCCCTTACTGTTAGCTGGCAGAAGTTAGGCCTCAACTTATCAACAATCCAATGACCAAAACTCAAATTACTCAGCACATTTTCTCACTCTGAAGGCTCACAAAGAGAGATCTAAACATCACCTTACTCAAAACAATGGTCACATGTAATGACGGAAAACCATTTACAAAAAAAAAAAAAACAAATACAGAATCATTAATATAAATTTGTAGTAGTAGTATAGGTGGAGACTTGTTTTCCCAGCTCAAGGAAAGAGCAAGACCACTGAGTGTTTCTCATCAGCACTTGAGGAAAGCAACAATATTTCAGATACAACACAGCTTCATTTTTTTTTTCTTCTTTCTTTTAGGAACTGATACAATGATTGGGGTTGAGAAGTTAGCTGCACTTTAAAAAGAAACCACCTCTGTTGAAGATATTTTTCTCAAAATCTGTTGTACACCAGTCTCTATATTGGAAAAAAAAACCGGTAAAGAGGTGCAGAGCCGCTGTCATCCACTAAAGCGTTCCCTATCCTGTGTCATGCAGAACCTGGTGGCACTTCTGATTTTGGCAGGAATATTCCTACTAGAACTTCTTATTTTCAAATGTAGGAGGAAGCCAGAGTACTCAGAAAAAACTCAATGACCAGCTGGTGAAGATAGAAAACAAACTATGCCAGGGAGATATGCTAAACCAAGCCAATTCAAAGTCAGACTCTTGGCCTTGGCAGCCTGGTATCCAACCAATGGCCATCATCAAAGTAATCAAAATAGTAAACTTGCTTCAAATGAATTGGAAAAGGCTGAGGTCTAATAACAAATGAGGCATGAAAAATGGTAGAAAGAAAAACAAGGCTCACATGGAGCATTAACAAGGAAAGGCAGCAAGTAAATGTCAAATTTCCACTACAGCTTCACTGTATCATTTATTGACAAATCTTTGTACAGTAAAATTGTATGGTAGGAATTCATTATGAATGTCAGTGTTTCATGTAAATTTCATTCACAGTCATGACTCGAATCGGTCAATTTCAGCGGTTCCTTTTTGAGATAGAAGAGGAATACGGTAGCATTTTGTACCATACTTAAGAAAGATGGTTCAGCTGTGGTTGTGTTTTAAAACTAAAAAAGAATTTTAAAAAAAAAATAAAAAACACCAAGAAATTAATATTTTTCTCAAGTATGGGCAGAGCTTTTTTTTTTTTTTTTTTTTTTTTTTGGAGTGGAGGGGCCCACCAAGGTAACACAGCATGTGAATAACTTGAACCTGCTGGGGACAGGGAAGCTAATTTGTGGAATGTTTTCTGATGTCAAATCTTTTGATTCAAACTACTGATTCTAACAAAATCAGTGGAGAGAGAGAAATTTGTCACTCTTCCCTGGTTGTGAATGTCCTTTCCAAAATGTGAAAATCAAAATGCATTTTCCAAAAATATGACCAGATACTGGAAGAGAGTTGGGGATACCTGGTTTAGGGTGCCAGTCATTTTCCCATCAGTTATAAAACCTGAATGATCAGGTGTTAATAAAACATTACTTTGAACACAAGTGGATTATACAGTAACTCTCTGAAACTTTCCCAGATTTGTTAACTAAGAACATTTACAGTGACTGAGATTTCATCAGAAATAATCAGCATTTTTGTCATTTTACAACTAGTGAGCTATGAAGACAAAACAGCTAGAAAATCACCAACACATTGGTATTCAAGTCAGTACACTTACCATTGCCTATGGGTTCTAAATGACCAGAGATATACACTAGGCTATAAATACATAAACACAGACCAAATCTAAAAACACTATTTTAATATGAAAATAAAAAGTAATGAAAACCTAAAACAAGCACAATCAAACAATAGCTTTAATTTCAGTTCTTTTTAAAAGGGCATTATAATTTTTTTAAAAAATTAATTAAAGGTCATTTTCCATACTTTAATCAATAAATTTTACTCTCTCTTTTTGTACATAAAACCTATTAAACAATATCACAACTATTATTACACAAAGTAAATCAAAAATAAATAAATAAAACTCAAGCTCCAATAATCTTTTAATTCATCTACTAAGAATTTAATGTTGGCCTACTCAGCTAGTAATGACATTTCCCATAAGCTAATGAGAAACGTTTATTTCTCATCTGTAGGGAAAACTTCCCATTCTCCTATCATCATTTATATATCCTATGTTCACTCTGATTGTCTGACCTTATTCTTCTGATGTATACAGACTGTATCTCACACCTTAAACAGCATCTCTAAATACAGTCATCAGTACCACTGTATAAGCTCCACCCATAATCGTATACTTAGCTCCAAATCATAAGCTAAATTTTTTTAAAAGATGTTTTTATTTATTGCAATTACCATTAAGGTCATTTATTTAAAACATGATTAAGGAAAACAAAAATGTTGTTGTTGTTGTTGATGTTTGTCCCAGAGTAGTAATTCATCATTAAATGCTTCGTTTTCAATGTGTTCCAATAAATTCCTAGCCAGGCTTAGTTTTATGGGGTTTTCTCCCACTAAAGTGCAATCTCTCTCTCAATCATTCATTAGCGGCAAACAGTCACTGGGGAAAGTGACAAGTCCCTTAAAAAGTTTTAATAGCAACCACATGACGACTGGGAATGGGCTACATGACAGATCTGCAAGAAGGTGTCAAGTTGAGAAAAATGATTGTCAGATCAAATATATATATACACACACACACACACACATTTAAATGCTGGACTGAAGAGTAGCAGGATACACATAGATGGCTTCTCCAAGCAAAAGACCAAAATGTAAAATCTTGTGTTATTATTCCCATTACACTAATGACTGAAATAAGAAGTGGTATCACCAACAACAAAAAAAAACAAAAAAAAAACCCTAAACACAATAGTGTGTTAATGGCAAACAGGCTAACAGGTGGTGATTTGGTCCTTTACTTAAATGGTTAAGTAGGTCATCTACAAGACTGTTAATGTTGAGGACCTGAGTTTGAGATTGGGGCCAGCTCAATTTGATGCATCTCCCAAGCTTGGTTTCTGCTCTGAACAATCAGGTTTCCTCTCACAGCTAAAAAAGAACAGAGTTCTAGTAGATATTTTCTCTGCCAAAGTCAAAAATTCCAGGCCCACATGTGAAGCAAAATTGGCAATGCTTTCAAGCAACCAACAGCACCTATATATATATATATATATATATAAAAATAGTTAAGTAAAGCAAGAACATTATTAATGAGTGAAACTAATTATTGTTTATTGTTGATGTTTAAAAAGTTCACTCTCGTACAAATTATCATCATCAGATGTTGAGCTAAATCCAGATTTGTCATTGTCTTCAGCTTTACTTGCATGTGATAGGCTGAGGTTCAGATCACTAATGATTGAAAATTTCATACTCTGATTTCATGATAGGCTTGTCCTTGATGGGGGATTATCATGTGCTACATCAGTAGCTATAAAGTACCAGCACAAATGACATTTTCTACGTGATGAACAGCTACAGTTTATTATTAAACATATCTATTTTTGAAGAAAAGGAAATTAGTCTAAAAGTTATTTGAACAAGAGTTAACATATAGAAAGATTTAATATATAGAAAAAAGATATATTTTAATGGCTCCAGGAGAATTTGACTTGAGCAAAAAATTATTACATCTGTAAGATTCTATTTTATGACCATTTAAAAAAAAAAATCACTAATGTAGGCAAAAGAAAATAGTAATTGATCTCAAAGTGTCTAAAGTCAAGATTTCAAATGGCTACAGATATTTCCTGAACGTTGACAAGAATAAATTATCGAAGGTCTCAAAAATCCCAGTGTATTCATTCCTAAATTCTGGTAAAACAGCTAAAATTGTATGTTGACCAGTGAATTGAATACGATTGCTACAAGTTTGTTTTTTTAACACTAGTATCCTGCTTTATTATGTCCCCCCCCCTTTCACAACATAACAATTTCAGTGCTCTTGCTAGTAATACATTCTGAAGGTGATAGGTAATTAATGCATTATAAGGTATCATTTTAACTTCAATAACAAATTTTGGAACATCCAGGCTGTAAACTTTATTTAATCAGTAATTTCTAAATAATGCAAATGAGATGGTTCATCAACTAGGTGAAGCTAACTGACAATTTAATAAGTAACTTTCTGAGATGTTATACCATTTTCTTAATAAGAGTAATGCATTATACCAAATAAATAATAAAAGCAATAAAGACACCACTCCATAATGCATCACGATGTTAGTATAGCAAAACCTAAAACAGTACAATACTTTCTTATATCCATTATTTCTTCCATAATCTTCAAGTTATCTTCTTTCACAAAAAAATTCAGATTAATTTTTTTTTTTAAATATTTTTCAGATCTCTTGTTAAAAAACCTGAAAGAGATTTTAAAAACCCTAATGTGGAAGGAAGAAGAGAAAAATATCTAGGATCACAAACTCTGAAAGTATCTAAGAAATAATTATAACCGTTCTGGATGTGATGCTTACTATTTAAATAATCTGACTAAAACCATTCTCTAAGCATAAATGTCTGAACTTTCTTCTTTATACAAAATCCAGAACTACAAAAGAAGATTAATGATTATCCTGATTATATACCCAACACAGTTATCTCAATAATGAAAAACATCCAACAAATTTACTTTCTAAATAGAAATGTTTAAACAAAAAGTATGCACAACATAAAAATCAAGTTTATAAAGTTAGTTATTAAGTCCAAGAACATCATCATCATCTTCGGTGACGACTTCACCATGATACTGAACATCAAATGAAACCTGAAGACTGGGTATCTTTACAGTGATGCTATTTCACGGAACCACAGATTTTCAAGCAATGGTTAGTTTCAGTATTATGAATATAAGCAGCAGACCATGTAGAAGAAATGGAATATGGTTTATGACTATTTTTCTTGGTCGTGTAGTTGGTAACTTTAATGGAAGATGGTCTACAGATGGCAATAGCATTGAACTAAACTGGTCGGTCAAACTCTTCCCAAAGAATACTAAACTTTTAGCATACTCTATCAGCCTCATTATTGGCTACAAGGGGACACTGAACAGAGCTCTACCAATTACTTTGGCGTATTAGAGAACTCGCCTGGACTACCTCCTTTTAAAAACTTCCATCAACTATTTTTGCATTTGACTGACAGGAATCTGACACCTCAGAAACCTGGGCTCTTAGACTATGTTACATAAGTGTGGCTGCCCCAGTAACTTAATCACTACCAAAATATCCAATTCCTTTTTTTTTTTAAACATTAATTTACCATGAACAAAACCACAACAGTTACTTTTATCTTTAAATTATGAGGAATTTTTCCAAAACTTTTTTAAAGATTTTATCCATCATTATATTATTGCAGTATATTTAACCTTCTAGCATCCTTAGCAGTAAAAAATAAATAAAAGAAAATCAGCAACAAACATCTAGATTTCATGAAAAGATAATAAAACATTAAACTAAATAAGTTACTTGGTTACTGTGTGGGTGGTACAGCTCAATTTTAATGCAGATAAATACCCCAATATATTTTAAAATAATGCTTACCACACAAAGAGCTGTTATTCCCTATTATCTGACATGAATAGTGATGCAGAGCTCTTGCATAATTTAATATTTCAAATTTCAGTAACATCAGCAAACTTTGTAACCATCACTTACTGATTTAATAGATTTATTTCATTCCAAAAAAACTGATCTCTTCTTCATCACTAACTTGGCATAAACAGTTTTTGTATGGCTAAACCATCCTTTCTCAAATTCTTCAAATATCAGAATCATCAAATTACCATTTCTGAAGTTTAGGTTAAACTACTTTCAGGATTTATTAATGACCACCTGACACCACCATTACAAACACTGCAGAAATACTTCTTGTACACCATGTCACTAGTCTATTCTAAGTTGCTGTTTCATTAAAGAAAAAATAAGAATCTGCTGCTGAAACAAATAGTTGATATGGATTTTGTGTAAGATAAGGGCTAACTCCTCAGAAGATTATTCTACACTTACCTTAGCATTAAACATTTCAACACAAAAGTGTTTAGATAATTTTATGGGAGCTTTAGTTCATTTCATTCTCTAAATTCTCTCGTGATAATCATTATGCTGGATTTAATTGATTGATCAATAATGAAGGAATGAAAACTAAATTAAGAATATGTATCACAACTGGTCCACAAACTTGAAAGAGAAACAAAAATCATTCCACTTATTAATGCTCTATGTTTTTCCACATTTTATAACAAAAGTATATCAAGACATTTTCTTTTTTTAACACACAAAAGGCTAAATTATAATCAATAGTGATACCTAAAACATATTTCACAAATCATATCCATTTAATGTTTGTTAGACTGGCTATATTATTTTAGTTTTCTTAATTTACTCAAAGCCATGCAAACAATTTAGCTCCAGTGGGGTTAAACATGAATTTTTCTACTTAGTGCAATCTACTTGAATAACTATTTTTGGTAAGGCAAGAGAAGGATAAACACTTTGTTTGTTTGTTGTCCTCCCTTTGGAAAGTAAACACATTCTTTATAAAGCTTTGCTTAAGAATGATATTACCTTTCTGCAGGCGTAATGTGTCTGTTGTGCAAATTATTGATTTCTACTGACAAAGACTTCAGTAGAAGCAATCAAGGGTCACTGCACTGATTAAATAACGTCATCTAGCATTGTTATCCTTGACACAGCATCCATAAAATCTTTAATAACATAATATCAGTCTTTATAAAAAAAAAGCATTTATTAACAACTAAACCACAAATGACTGCTGCCAGCCCTTTAACTTCAGGAAGCAAATGAAACTGACAAGAGTAAAATCACATGTCCAAAATAGGTCCTCAAATCAATTTCCCAATAAGTTTAAAAAGGTAAAATGTTAATAAATGCCATTCTTTTTTATGCAAACTAAATAATTTGCCTGAGGCCATGAATGAGCTCACAGCAAGTATCAGCTCGTCATTTGAACAGCACAAAAATTCATTTCTAGCCGAGTGAGAAGGAAAAATGCTTCCTGCCTGGGCAATCTACTCTCTTGTTCTTCTCAACCAGTCTTACAGTTAGGTTAATAACTCAAACTCCATTTGATTCTCAACCAGGCTAGCTTTTATAACCTCCACAGTTACTTTCTTTTTAAATTTATCGGTAAACATCACTTATTAAATATACCAGTATTACTATGAAACCAGTTTTCATACATCAGAAGGATGTGAAAACCAAGACTGGCAAGCCATGGAAGCACTTTAGGCCAGGAATGAATACTGTGCAGTAAAATGAGCAGTTCCTATCAAGATCCAGAAGTAGACACCACAGGTCAAGTACACAACAAAAATTTGATCTGGTAAAATTCATCAGGAAAGTATGCTGGGAAATGCATTAGAGTTAACAGAGAAAACATGAAAAGACTACAACTAATAAGCCAGATGGGTGACACAGTAGTCCAGTGGTTAAACTCCTGGATAGCTAAAATTGAAAACCTAACTTCACTTCCTGTACCTCACTGACTGTTTCTTTTCATTCTTCTTCAAAAGCCAGTTACATTTTCTCTTGGCACTCCACTTTAGTTTCTTTTTACATCTAAATTTTTTAGGGTAACAGTGGCATCCCTACCTACTGAGATGCTTCAGCCTAGAGTCATCCTGGGTATGACATTCCAACTACTACTTTTTGAGATCTTGATGGAGAGTGATAGAAGATGTGCTTCTGGCTGTAGATCTTCCCCAGATGCTGCAGCACATGGGATTATCCTGAGGACTATGACCTCATCCCATGACAAGAACAAGAAAAAACATAACCCTTTTCTCATACCATCTCTGAGATAAAACTAGGCGGGCTCAGAGTAGCTTATCTATTATCATATTCTCACAACAGTCCAGAAACTAGTTTAATACTAAAAATAGCTTCATACAATTCCAAGAGTAAAAAAAATTATAAAATAAAATAAGTCAACAGTCTCTGAGGTATAGACAAGGTTTCATTATGTGAGGATCACTGTAAATGGCATCACCTCATTCTCCAAGATCTCAATTCCCTTTGTACAGCAATATGCCCCAAGTTTCATTTAAAAATATTAAAAAAAAAAAAAAACAACCCCTATCTCAATGACAGACTAACAGGGGTCCAACTTCAGAATGGCAACATAATAACCACCAGACCATCAACTGTAAGCATAATATATAAGACAGACATTATTTGTCCAATTGGGAATAAATGGATAAAATTCCAGAGAGAAAACATTGCACAAATAATCTAAGCTGATTTTGAGATTTAAAATTAAAAAAAAAAAAAAAAAATTTGAAAAATGGGTTCAGGCTATTCTGTAAGAGAAATTACTGAATTTTCTGTTTTGCCACATGCTGGTCAAGCCCCTCATTATACAAAGTATAAATATATTCTAGGAGGGCATTCAAAGATGCAGCTGAAAACAGTCGTCATAACTGTATCTGACCAGGGTTCCTCCCTAGTATATTGCCAAACTCTCATGTTTTTCAGTTACATTCATTATTCTATAAGCAAATACTATGCAGCACAAAATCTCTAAACTTGCAACAAAGAAAGCAGTAAAATAAGATTGCTCAAAAAAATAATATCTAAATTCTTTCAAACTATAAATAAAGTATCTTGCCCCACTACCTAAACCCTAAACTACATACCTCTGCATGAAAATTGTTTCAGTTTATCTATAGCTCTCTTTTGTCCAACAACATACTATGCTTCTGGAAGTAAAATCTATGCCAGATGCTTAACTTACTATTCTGCAGAATCGTTCAGCTGGTATTCTCTGGCCCTGGAAAAGCATTCCTGAACACCCGAATCTCTCCATAACCTCTTCATAACTGCTGACAGATCTACTGTCATTGCTCCTTCCTCTGCATCGTTGGCCAAAGAAAACAGCTGCCTGGCATCTTCCTGGAAAACAATGCAGAAACACATCAAAAGCAAGCCAGAAAACCTATTATAAGTACCAAAGAAATTTTGTAAACAAAAGCCATTCCAATCAAACCTTGACAATTAGCTTAATTATATTTTCAACAGGATAAATTTCTGAAGAACAAGACACTGATAAACTGTTATTACTGAAATCAGAGTTTAGATAAAGAGACCCTAAAAGTGAGAACGCTTTGCTTTATTTAATAAACTTCTGGTTTTATGCTGGTGTCAGCTGATAACTTAATGTTTTGTAGTTTATGCTAATTCCAAATATCCAAAAGTATAGAGAAAATTTCTTCAGCATTTTTTATTCAAAATAAAAACCATACTTAATCCATTCAGCTTATTGAGAAATTGTTAAACAGCAGCAGCTTCAGAGTTTTGACCTTTTGATCCTGGAATTCTATAAATTTAGGAATGATTTAACTTTTATTTAGTTAATTATTAAAAACAAAAACAACCCTGCTAGAAATTTATCTTAGATTTTGCCTTTTTGTTTCCAATATCAACACTACAAAGTGATTGTCTGTATACTGCACTAATTACCAATATCAGCAAGAAGCGAAAGTGGAATGAAAAACCAAAACGTAACTGGAAGAATTCCTCAAAGGGCAGAGGTCTGACCATTAATAACTTGATGGTATATGGCAATACTAGGTCAATAGTAAAACCTCAACAAGATTCACAGCTAATAGGCAGAGTAATGAGTACAGTCATTGCATAAGGATTTAGTATGATGAATTAATTAACAAAGTAAACAAACACAAGCAGCAATCCCAAGTTGTGCTAAAAAATCAAAGTCCAATCAGAGGGGAGTACCTGATTCTTTACAAGAAAAAACTAGAATACAACTATAGGTCAATGTTCATTTTCTAAAGCTTACTCTCATCTTCGTTTTGCCAGAGCTTAAATAGTTTCCTTCCATATTTCTGCTGTTTTATCAACTCCTGTTAAATATTAGTTACCAAGACAAAACAAACACTGAATGGTTGGTTATTGTCAAGCATGGTAAAGATTAATTTAAAATAACCTGCCATTAAAACTTGTATGTGAAATAATCAAGCACAGTAGTATTATGGTCTAAGACAAGGGTTAGGAACCTACGGCACACGATTACCTGATCAATCAGGACCACCACTTTTTTTTTAAAAAAATGATATGCAGTTATGCAATTTCTCAAGTGGACTGATGTGTGTGACCCATGTAAACTGACAACTGAACATCTGAATGCTACATGGTTATGATCTATGATGCTTTCATGTCAACCAATGACTGTAAAACAAACAGGTAGTACATTGCAACCCTTTCTCATCAATAAATCAGGACACCAGATATCCTGTGTGATTGGTCAACACAGTGCCAGAGGCTGAAGTCAGCATGGTAGATAAAAGCCATAACAAGCAGTCCATGACATCTTCTCAATACTACTATAACAGAATCTTGCAAGTTTTCCATCTATTTTGCCTGTAAAATACATTGTGCATATTCATCTTACTTTGTTAATGAAAATGTTGGCTCACAGAAAAGCTAGATTATGTTCGTTCATTTCAAGCTGCACAGACAACCATATTTTGGTGAATTACAGAGTTTGTGCTTTCTGCTGTGAAAGTGTCATTTGTCATATGTCAAGTGTAAAAAGATATTTTCCAACAAAACAAAATTTTCTGGTGAATCTGACAAGTTATGGATTTAAAAAAAAAAAAAAGTATTTTCATACATACAAGGACTGGTAAAAATATCAAGTTACAAAAAAACAGCTATGAAATGGCACTAGGCATTGTGAAACACGTTAAATCTCTATACAAAAGAAGCATTACTAAATAGCTCTGAGTGGTTGTTCAATCATTTGTGAAACAAGGACTTAATCTTACTCCAATAAAATAAATGCTAGTCTCAGCAGTTTATAAGTGAAATAACAAATAACAGAAACCTGCAAACTCCAATAAAGATATTAATGACATTCCTCATTTGTCTTATTATTAAGATGGTGTGCTTCACAATCAAATAGAAGAAAGGAACTTTGATGTTTAAAATCAGTGTAAAACAAAAGTTGGAGACATTATGAAAGCTTTTTCCAAACATTGTGAAAACAGTTTGACAAAAAAGCCTTTTTTTTTTTTTTCATGTAGATACTGATGATGCATCTGCTATGGTTAGAAAAGATAGGGGATTTGTGAATATCATGGAAAAGTATCTGTCCATACAAATGTCAAAATTCAAATTAACTACTGCTACTGTAGTGGTGATTGTAAATGTTCTTGTTTCTAGTTCAGCTTAGATTTAAGGAGTTCAAAATCTGCTAGAAGAAGTGGATTATACATAGACAGACATTACCCTTCAGTTACCTCCACTGGCTTAGCCATAGCAAAGTGATGTTATCTTCAATGCTGTCAAGTTTGCATTTAAAAAAAAAACAAACCTTGTATTAGATGACAACAAGTGGCTGGGAAAGCTCATGTTCCTGACTGATATCATATCTCAATTAAATTAACTTAACCTTCATCTACAGAGGCCATAACAAACAGTTTTGTATCTGTATGAAATCTTGAAGGCATTTGTAGCAAAACCGGGTTGGGGTATACATACATCAGATTTCTCTACTCCAATCATCACATTATACTGTTGACATCAATGAGTTTTGTATAAATAAGCCAAAGCTGAAATCTGAATTTTTTTGAGACATTTCATGATTTCCAACATTTAGAATCAATGTTTCCATTCATCTTTAAGCCTGACCATTTCAACAAGATTGACTTGTTTTAGCAAATGAACAATGAATTGAAATGCAACTCATTTATAAAAAGCTTGAGATCATCAAAGTTGAGAAATCTGCAAAGTAAACTTGGAACCAATGGAGCTGTTTTGACCTGCTGGGCTTCACTTCCCGAAAAATTAAACTGCTTGAAAAAAAAAAAAAAAAAAAAAACAGCCATAGGGTCTGCCTGCCCTTCTGAGCAAACATTTTGACATACAAAATTTGCATCTACCCCTCATGCAGCAGACTGACAACTGATTACTTAGAAGCCTATGCACAGCTGAAAGTATCCAAGTACATGCCCAAAATTGAAAACCAGATTAGGAAAGGCAGGAGCAAGATTCCAATTAACTATGCATCAGGACTTTCCAATCTAAGTGATGAGCTTTTGAGATGGTGTGTATAATACTTTTAGTGTAAATATGTAACATTAGTATTCAAATAAAATTATGCTTCAGTTGCTTTAGTTTTGATGCACACTCAATGAGTAAAGTATTTATATCCATTACACTTGAAAAGATTAATCATTACACTCTGAACTCCACCAGCATGTTTAACCATTAAATTGAGGTGAACAGAGTGCAAGAGTCCAGATGAATAAATACACTTGCAAAATAGCAACATCATCAAATCATACCCAAGTAGCTATGAGAAACCAGACAAATATGTTTAGTTCTGTAGGTGAGATTGTAGTATGCAATTCAAACCAAAGTGAGAAAGACTATTATTGCAATACATACTACAAACCAGCAGATAACAGTAGAGCCATGAACTACCTGGTAGTACAGTCAAAACTATCAAGCCCCAAAAATGTGAAGAGTAAAAGAAATCAAAGTGGTTTTCTTACAAGATAGTTGTACAAACTGTCAAAATAAAAGTTGCCCTTATTATGTCTTGATTTGAAGTACATGAATGTATGACAACAGCAAAAAATGAACACAAAGTTCAGTATGCAATGTCTGAAGATAGCCAAATAAATGCCTATAGATAATATGGGAACATTGCAAATTTTGATGTAAAAACTGTCCCAATTAGGAAATTTGGCCAGGTAGTGGTAATAACTGACATACTAACAAGAGGCTAACTCTGTGACAGTTTTACGACTATAACCACTGACAATACAGAAACTAATAACTCCAGCTGATTACTTGGATACTCAAATCTAGGACTGACCAACCTGAAATCACCTAAGTATGATAGATATGGTTTGGAGGGGAAGAAAAACAAAAAAGCCATTCTCTTGCACATGCAGCCACAATTTTTGGTGGGATATCCCCCAACCATGCATTAAATAGCATCCAAAAACAATGAATTTTTGATTTTAACTAATAAAAAAAAAGAAGCAATCATGTTCCCACATGGCTCAAAGCAAGGATTTTAAAAAAAGACTATTTTTAACTGGAAAACAAGTGTAAAGGTCATGAGAAAAGCACGGTGCAATACAAAGACTAAACCCAATGTTATGAAGAAATAAATGTCAAATGCGCAGTTTACTGGTTTTGTGATGATTAAGTAGGTAGGCCGCCAATGACTTCGTCATTATGTGTGTACTGGCACAAGCTTGCTATAGATGAAGTGGAAACAGAAAAACTAACCAAAGCCACAGATGTAAGACAAGCAACAATGTTTTGAGAACTGGAATTAAAATTATTAGAAAGCTCATTGGTAGCATGAAATGAGTAATGCATAAAAATTATGCATGTGCTAAATTAGGGTGCATATGAAAGGGGAAAAAAAAAAGAGCATCAACCAGACACTTAGCTACATGAAAAACAGCTTAAATAATATGGTAGGCTAATAAATACTGTACTGAGAGCATTTTTTCAATGTGCCCTAATATCAACTTACCTGAATCCAAAAGAAAATCTCAGGATCCCCAGCTGGCAATCTGAGATTTTAAACCTTAAAGAGACATGTGAAAGTGAAAAAAAAACAAAAAAAAACTGAAGATAGAGAACAAAGTGGTAAGAATTGAGGCTAAATGCATTCAGCTATGTAAAATGTTATCAGTAACAAATGTAGCTCACATTTTGCAAATGGCTCATCAGAAAAGTAAACATTCTTTTAGAAGTTTAACAAGACCAGAGGAGAATCTTGAACTTGCCTGTTTCAAGAAGGAAAAGACAGCAGCTGGAAAATGTTTGCATTAATGACAAGACTATAGTAATGTATCAGAATACCAAGTGAGCAATTCCATAAAGTAAACAGAATTAATGAGCTGAAGATCCCATACATCAGCAAAAAAAAAAAAAAAAAAAAAAAAAACTGTACAAGTTTCCACTTTTGAACTCATTTAAATGCTGAAAGTCATCTACATAGAAATCTGGCACATGAAGGTTTTACAATATTTTCAAAATATAGTACAGACTACTTTAAAAAAAAAAAAAAAGCACCTTCACAACTTTGTTACTGTCCTTGTTTTCTTTCCAAAAAAATTTTTTTCACTATTTAAAATTCCTTCTCCATCAGAACTTCAAGAGTAGACTAACATCTAATGTAGTAATAACCTAGAAGAATGCAAAATAGGCTGCTCTACACATGTCAGGGTCAAATGGATACAATCCATCAATGGTGGGTTAGGAAGAAACTCATCCCAGACATGGTGTGAACCATTATGCAAAGAATGCAAGAGTAAACATCTTGGGGCATTCAAAAGAAACAGCTGTTAAAGTGAATCATAGCAAGTTCTCTTTCTTGTACATTTTATTTACATAACAAATTACACTTTCAAAATCACAGTTCATAAATCTAGGAATGATACTGAAGTCAGAAAGAATGCCAAAAAATACATCACAAAAGCCCCATCAAATTTTGTATTAATAAATAACTAATATTTATATGTGAAGAGAGGAATCTAGCAAATTCAAGCATTAGTATTTTAAAAATGTATTTATTATTAATTAAATATCTTTTTCCTTTTCCATCCACAAAAGTTTAATTCAATCTATGTAAATAAAATTGTAGAAGTGTTTCTCAAACAAGACAGACTCAAAATAAGTTAATGCTACATAAATTAAACTTAAATTCTGATGAATACTATTAATGAGAATTTTTTAAGACCCCAACAAAGATGAAATCAAAATAGTTCAAAATACACCATAGGTTTACATTTCACATAAGCAGCCAGCAAGTTTCTCATGATCCTTTCACAAATGTACTTCGAGAAATATTGCTAATTTTGTTCACATTCAGTCTTATAACTACAGCACTTAAAGAGATTAATGTTTCTCATTTTATCTAATATTCTGAGTTGTTTTTTTAAAAATACTTTATACAGTTAACATAGAACAAGCACACACAAATTAATCAACATGCTTACAGCAAGTAGGTTACCTGTAGCACTTTGCCATTTACTTCCAAAAGAAAAGTAACAGCAATCACTTGTATGGCAGGGGTAAGCACTGTATTGAATATTTAATTTAAATTTTTTTAAAATTTTAAATAAATGGTTATTTGTTTTAACCACAATTAAAGACTGATGGGTGAATCTCAATTTTTACAATTTTTTTTTTTAAATAAAAACGGTTTGTTTGTTTGAATAATTTTTTTTAATGACTACCAGGTTAACAGCATGAAGCTAGTTACTTTTATTTTACTTTGTGGAGCTGCGATATGATATTATCAGAATTACTGATACTCTCTTCACTGTGTCTCATTATTTATCAGATTCACCTTTCACATTTTGTAAAAGTACTAGGAACATTCAAACAAAATCCAGCTGAAACGAAGTTGCTGTAATGTCATTCAGTCAGGTTTCATTCAAATGCCCTTATAATAATTCTAATCTAAAATTTGAACATCGGAATGGTAAATACTTAACAGAATGAAATAAATAGTGTAACAATGGCAGCCATCTGACATTAGTTGCCCAGAACTTGCATGTAAAGAAAAACACCATCACACACACTTTATAAAACTCTATACCACCCACTGCAGCCACCTGCTAAGGGATGGGTTAGATGTCCTGAACTTCTTTAAATACTTGCACTGAAGGAGTGGTGACTAAACCAAGCTGATACATTAGGAAGAAACTATCTTGATTTTCCTCATCAACTGTCAAAGGAAGATATCACATATCCTGGTAGGAGTAAAGAACATGATATTTGTTTTCTGGCTTCACCAGACTAATTCTTACTCTGTCCCACATGCTATATACACTCTTGTAGTAGTAGCTTTCACAAAGCAGTCCTTGTTCTTTAAATCTCCTAGAATAGATATGCTATTTTTATATATTCTATGCTAAAATCAAAGTTATTTCCCTACTTTTTTTTTTTTTTTAAAGAAATCCAACTACATTACTACAATTCTTAATTTAAGAAACTGGATAAAAACCACCAAAACTAAGGTCTTTTAAAAAAATGAAAAATCAAATTTAAAAAAAATATATATATATAGATAATTAAGATTGGAACTTTAATTGTGGACTCACCATTGGAATTTTTTTAAAAATTAAGTCACATGTGAACAGTTCCACAAAACTGGTTTTATCATATTGTCCTATACATTGATATTTACCTGTTAATAAATTAACTATAATGCATTAATGAACTAACCAAGTCATAACTAGGCAGAGTTCCATTGCAATTTTCTAGACAGTCAAAACTCCTAGGCCCTCACATGTTGAACATGATAGATCAGACAGAAAAATATGAGAGTTTAGCTTAATCCCACAAAGCACTTCAAATTTAGTTTTAATTCCTTTAACATTAATCATCACTAGTGAGACGAGTGTTGATATACTACACGAGTAATCAAATTGGTTTTTAATTCATTTTAGTAACTTTTATTCCAAACAATACAAGAACTTTTTTTTTTTAGTATTTCATAGCTTCCATTTCAGTTAGGTTAATGTCCGTATCCAACGAGAAACTGCCATTGCAACTATAAAAATGTGTACCATTTAAATATCAAATGTAAACTGTATCTCTCTTACTCGCCCACCCTGTGAAAACACCTGTTTGTCTTGTCAACACTTCACTGTTAGCAAAATTGCATTATTCCAGCAACAACAACAACAAAAGGGGGGGGACTGATGACCCATGTACCAGAACAGGTCACTTGTCATCACTTTAAACTTTTTTTTTAAATCAAAACAGCCAAGTTTCATTTGCACAGTTTGCAGCATCCTGTTTAGTAACTTTGCCTACTAAGTAACCTTCCCCATTCCTCTTGCAAGTAGTTTCATAGCTCAATGACAGGGGCTGGAACATTTTCCTTGATTCTTCAATCTAGTCCATCCCATACAAATTTAATGGGGTTTAAATAGAGAGACTGAGGGAGCCATTCTTCTGATTTCTTTTAAGCAAAATATCGCGCATTGTGTTTTGGATCATTATCACGTTGCAGTATAAACCTATCATCTATCAAATGATGCACATGGAATATGCTTGGAAATGAAGAATATCTTCTTGCGCAAATTTTATCAAGCCAGCTAAATAATACCATACTCAATTTCAGGAGAAGGCAGTTCTCCTTATAACATTCTCCAGCCTATCTTCTAGCATATACTGCTATCAGTTAGATACAAAAAACCTCAAACCTGCTCTCTCTGACCATGATTCACTGTTTGTAGTTCTGACACAGTTTAGCATAGCCAGCACTCTTTATTGATACCATGGTTTAAGCAGAGGCTTTCTATCTGCTACTTGACCAATCAATCCAACCTCTCTTGATGGTCTTTAGGTAATAAAGAGTTAAGGTTTGCAGACTATTGCAGAAGAATTGGTCAACAGTTAATTGGCTACCTATCAAAAATGGGTTTAGACAACTTTTGAACCAGCAATCTATCTTGCATGTTTCTCTCTTTATTCTCAAGTTTATAACTGAGCAACCGATTTACTTCATTCTAAATAGTTATTCACCCACTGCCTGCGTAACTCTAATTTCCTCCATAATTTTCCATTGACAGTAACCAGCTTGATGAAGGGTAATATTAGACTGCTTCATTACATATTGGATTTCCTTTTTAGGTGCAATTTTTATCTACTAAACAAAGCAATGTTAAGTAATCTAGCATTTCTACAAAAGCATAACATGAGCTAACAGCTAGTTAGATTAATAGTAAGAAACGATATTGGGTTAACACGATAACATGGTCCACAATTTGGAGATGCCATCATTGCTGTTAGTTAAAATAGCTTAATAGATTTTAAATGGCAGATGTTTTCACCCACAGGATAGTATAAAATGAGTTGTAGCCAACTGCTGCTAAAAAAAAAAAAAAAAAACCCATAATCTCTCATTTTTCAGGCAATCACCATAAACTAATAACAATAGAGTAGTTTAGTCAGTGCAATCTGGTCTTCAAACCCAAATTTCCAGCAGTGTGTTTTTTTTTTTTTAATTCATACCATGGTACTACATTTGTATTAAACAAGATTAACAATATAATAAGGGAGTAGTGACAGATTATTTTCCTTCAAATGTATACACTGCAAAGTGTGCAGTTCAAATTTTAAATTACAAAGTTTGAAATCAACTTTGCTGAGAATTAAACATTTATGCTTCAAAGAAAAAGGAGAAGCCTAGATCTACAAAAGTGATCATACATTTAGTTTATCTGGATTATTATAATTATTTGTTATTGTTAAAAGTAGTTTCAAAAACATTTTGGTCCAGAGGAAAAGCAAGCAAAATTAAAAATTTAACTTAAGCCATTATAAATAACCTAATATGAAATCTACAATTTTAGTAGGCATATCCTATTGTTCTCTCCAGGGTTACGGACTCTCTTGGTATACAAATGCTGTTGTTTTATTTGAACTTCCTCTAAATAAAATAATTTTATTTGAAGATGTGCACTTTTCCTAGAATATGATATCAAAGCAAAGGAGTACCCCAGTTGGCAAAGTCAGATTCTTGCAGGTTCTGTTTCTTTGTTTACATTTTGCATGGCTTATCCTGCATCTGTAGAACACTTGATCTGCTTGGAGGGGAGGGGTTAGAAGAAGAAACTTCCAGCCATATATGGAAATGGGTGCAAAAAAAGCAGAAACTATGTACAGTCAACCCCCCACGTAATCGCAGAATTTTCCTTAGAACCTAACTAATAATTGTTCATGGAAACCCCCGCATATTTGCGGAATCGCAAATATCTTCCGCGATTTTTATGGCTTTTTTCGTGGAAATATATATTTTTTCACACTTTTTAACACTAAATTATTAATAACAATATAATTTATTAATTTTGTAATATAAATACTAACGTAAATTCAGCAAAATATCAATAAAAAATAAACGCTATTGGCTGGAGGTTTGAAAGTAGCCAATCCGAGAGCGTTATTCATTTTTCCTTGCTGCTGATTGGCTGCTTCCCACAAGGCACTGTCTCAGGCAGATGCAGCCCTGCATCATCCCAGTTTACCACGTGTAGCTATCGCGAGTGTTTCTCTGAATGTTGTTTTTCACAGCGTGTTTCTTAAAGTCATAAGATGCCGCCCAAATGCCCTGCACCTTCTAAGGCTTCTGGCAATGAACCTAAGCGCCAGATAAAAGGTTATGAGGCTCCAGGAGAAGGTACAACTGCTGGATATGCCCTGGGAAGGTAAAAGTTATGCCGTAGTAGGTCGCCATTATGGCATCAATGAAAGCACCATATGCTACATGAAGAACGAGGCAGCGATCAGGAGTACCGTAGCAATAAGTTTCTGTGAAAGTGCCAAAAGGGTGACAGTGAGAAATAAGCACATTGTCAGGATGGACTCTGCCTTGGCATTGGATCAGCGACTACAAGAAAAAAAACATCCCCTTGGACAGTAACATCATCCACGAGAAAGCGCGGAAATTATACCGGCAGTTTGCTACAGGAGACAAAGCAGAAGGCACCGAAGAACCGCAACCATCGACAGCACCAGAGCCTACAGATTTTCAAGCCAGCAAGGGATGGTTTGACTGTTTCCAGAAACGGTTTAAAATAAAGTGTTTCCCTACATGGAGAGGCAGCATCTGCCGACAAAGAAGCCGCCGAGAAGTACCCCGAAACCTTCAGGCAGATCATCAAGGAGAAGGGATACAAGCCGCAACAGGTTTTCAATATGGACAAGACCGGCTTGTTCTGGAAGAAGATGCCTTCCAGAACGTACATCATGAAGGACGAAGCCAGAGCCCCAGGATTTAAGGCACAGAAGGACAGAGTGATGCTCATTATGTGTGGCAATGCTGCTGGCTTCATGATGAACCGGGCCTCATCTACAAGTCCGCAAATCCTAGGGCCCTCAAGAATAAAAATAAAAACCTGCTGTGTGTCCACTGGATGCACAATCCCAAGGCCTGGATTACAAAAATCCTAACTTTGAACTGGTTCCACCAATGCTTCATCCCTCAAGCCATGGAATACCTCCACAACTTATGCATGGAATTCAAGGTGTTGCTCGTTATGGATAATGCTGGCAGCCACCCTTTGGATTTGTATTACGGAGTCCAGGTCAAGTTCCTCCCTGCCAACACCACCTCCCTCATCCAGCCTATGGATCAAGGCACTTTACACTCTGAACTCACTCCAACATCTTGTGGATGCAATAGACTCGGATGAGAATTTCACATTAAAAGGGTATTGGCGTAACTTCACGATCACAATGAGCCTGTAAGTCATCCAAGCTGCTCTTAAGGACATGAAAAAAGAAACCCTCAATGCATGCTGGAAGGTGTGGCCAAAGTGTGTCCATGACTACAAGGGCTTCTCACCTGAAGAAATTCAGCACGAGGCTGTCGACAAGGCAGTGAGCCTGCAAAGGTACTTGGTGGCAAAGGTTTTGACGACATCACGCAAGATGAGATCAACAACCTCATCAATGCCCACTCTGAACCCCTGATGGACGAGGATTTGTTGGAGTTAACAAAGTCTGCCAGCAAAGAGGAGAAAACGACAGATCCAGAGCAATAGGAGAAGGAGAGCCTGACACTGGAACATCTGTCTGACCTTATGAGGACAGCAAAGGAGTTGCAAGGGAAGGCTGAAGCATGGGATCCCTATATGGTTCGGTCTCCAATTTAAAAATGCCATCAATGCTGCCATGCAGACAAAACCCTCCTCACCACCATGAAGAAACAGCGACAGCAACTTCCCATCACAATGTTCCTCAAGCCCACCAAGAAAGCCTTGCACGAAGATACGACTCCTGAAGAGGAGGCGCCACCTAAGGAGCTTTAAATCCTCTGCTCTGCTGTGCAGTCATTATCTTCATTGTACTGCACAGCTTATTCATCATCAATCAATATCATTCGTTATTGGTGAGTACCCGTACATTTTACTGTATTTTTTATTAAATTATTATTATATGTTATGTTATATTTTGACGTTTATAGGCATTTATAGGCATTTTTATGGACCACGTCCAATATTCGCGGTTTTTCGCTCTTCGTGGGTGCTCTAGGAACGTAACCCCCGCAAATACCGGGGGACAACTGTATAGCACAAAATTTACCAGTGTACTACTTTAGCTAAACAAGAAGTTCTTACTAAATCTCTCTTTTTGTGGGTGTGTTAGGAGGGGACAGAGAGCCCATAGAAAACCCATGTGTGGTAAAGAAGAGCAAGAAGAAACCAAGCTAGGGCAATGGATCAAAACAGGAGTCTGACACTAGGTCACCACGCTGCCCAATTATCACTTTAGATTTTATTATTTTTTTTGGTAAATGCTAAAAAGGCAAGATGAAAACATCAGCCAACAACAGATGATATCACAAATCTCTCATCATTCTAAATTGAAATATATGAAAAACACAAAAAAGCAGAAATTATTTGCTCTTTTAATTAGTTGAAATATAGGTCTTCTGAATACATTTTTAAAAACAAATTTTTTTAAAATAAACATGAGTTACATCGTCAAAAACCATACTATAGTAGTCAGCACTTAAAATACTCGTAATTTCTAAAACACTTTGCCTTTTCTTTTCTTTTATATATTTAGTAGGGAATGAAGTTTTACTATATAACAACAATGAGCAGCAAAGAATCTAAGTTAGTGATTAAATGTTGGGTCCAACTGAGGGACTTAACCCTAGACTCTAGTTTTGTTATACAAGTAAAGGAAAGACAATACAGCCAGCCATAAACTGACACCGGTCAGCCAACACTAAGTTGGAAGTAGAATCTAAAGTAATGAGTACAGAGCTGGAGGCTACATGCAGGATATCAGTGTTGGGACAGGTGTAAAACAATGTTTTTTTTTTTTTACAAATTAATTAACAGCAATGGAGCCAATGACATTTGTACCTAGTAGGGTAATGGTAAAACGTTAACACTGAGGATGTCAAAGGCGGCATACTACTGTGAGAGAGCATGTACCAAATGTACCAAGGTTATCAGATCTGAGGAGGAATGAAACTCTTTTAATTGATATAGAACAAGATTCGACATTGAAACAGAACAATTTTAAACCTCAACAAAAGAAAGCAAAGTAACAAAAGTGTTGAATTTTTCTAGACAGACAACCAATCTTCGAATAGAGAATATTTAGTTAAAGAAAAGCCTCCTTTGATTGATCAAGATCATAAACCTTTGCTTGAAATAAAAAAGGGGGGAATCTGATATTTTGGAGGGAGCTCAGTGATCCATGGGTAAGTGAGAGTGTGCAATTTGAGATCAGAAGGTGACTATTCAGGCTTTACAGAATACAGGCATGAGATTTCTGCTTATTAAAGACACCAAGTTACTAAATGTCTATAAAAAGAGAAAAACTAGAAAATTTTAAAGTCCCCTCTCTCTCTAATCTCCATTTCTAACTAGATTTTTTTTTCATTCAAAATGCTTTTAAATTTGTTTTGACTTATTGACAGTGTATTTACAAACAAGAGAATATTTCATAACAATAAATTAGCCTATTGAAGAGAGACGCAAAGCAGACCTACTCTTCTGAGAGAGCTTCATGTTTACATTTTTAAAAAGCAAAGAAGCAAAACAAAAACTCCCTCTTATGCCAGAGGCCCTGACTCATCTCCAAGAGTGCTGAGGAAAAGAATTAGTAACAGAAAGTGTTCAAATGTTAAATTCAGCTATCCTTTTTTTTTTCAGTTTCATAACCAACCTAACCATAGGGCAATATAACTATCCCAGTATATAAAAATTTGACAATGGAGCTAATTGTTTACACAACCCTCACCCAAACACCAGCGTTTCTGGTTATAAGTTTTAAACTGATTTTCATAGGATAGTGTGTGAAATCCAACCTGCAGAAAGCTCTGTAGCTGCAAAGATAATATATTACTCATTAAATTCCCATTCACTTTATAGTTTAATCATATTATGTTTTATATTGTGTTGTGTACTTCAATCCCCTAGATATAGGGAGAAAGGGTCTCTTAGTGCTTATCTGCACTGCTAGATAATCAGATCTCACAAAGCCCTCTGTGTCTGCAACTTCCATTTCTCCTGATGGTTTTCTGCTACAGTACAGCAGAGACTAATGTGAAGTGTCTGATTTCAATCACAGGCTTACATGGTTCAAGGTACACTAACAGGCATCATAGCTAACTAACTTACTTAAGGTCAAGCCAGGCTTATTGTTCTCTAGCTTGTGTTAGTTCTTTCAACTAACTACCCACTCTCCCCCCCAATATGATTAGTACTTTTTCTTTTTCCCAGAATTTTTTTTTAAATTAAATACTTATCAGCTACCAGCAAGTCTGAAAGGTGTGGTGGGTTGCTTCTTAGTGTAAAAAAGATTTGGCTCAGAATACTTGGAAGATTGTGTGTAACTATTTAAGCACAGCATAGCCTGAAAATCTCAATTTAAACTTAAGAAAATTCTGTCACTAGTATTTCATTCATTTTAATAACTAATCTTTGCTGTAATCAAATCAAATGAGTAAATTTGTATGTAATTCTGAAATAACTAAGCTACTTGGTAAAAAGAAAAAACAGTATTAAAAATGAAAGTGAGTGACAAAAAGAATTTTTTTTTAAATTATATGCTATTCATAATATTAATGTTTGAAATACAGTAGATAATCTGAATGCACAGCTATAGTTATTTTTGTTTAAAGAATTCGAAGAATCAATCATCATCAGCTGAATGACTGATTGAGGACTGCCAGAGCTGAGAGCCTGAGTTTGATCACCAGCTGGGGTCAGCTAGGTTTGGCATAGATGGTTTCTTCTCACTCTTTTTCACTAGCCAATCATGTGGGTTTAATCTGGACACTCCAGTTTTCTCCCACAGTCTAAAAATGAAGAGTTCTAGTAAGGATTCCTCTGTCAAAGCAGGGAGTTTGTGGTGCAAGAATGGGAAAGGCTCTCTAGCGAATAGTCTCTTTACATTGGTGATAGCCCTGGCATCACAATGACATGATAATAATAAACATAACAGAATATTATTCTTCATAAAATGTGTAAGTTAATTTTTGTAATTTTCAGTGTGCGCAGTTAAGATTGTTATATATATAATAAATTCGTGCCCAAGTAATTGCTCCGATATGTCTGTGTATGTATTTGTAATATGCGTATCTCTCATTTCAAGTCTGCACCCACTGTGGTCAGGGACTGCATTGCCATTGTTAGTAACATCGCTGGCTATAGGTGCCATGGTTGGTTTCTTTGTCTCAAACCCTGTAGTAATGGTGAGGGGCTTCACGCCACTTTACCCATATCAGAGGGGCTCCATCTGTATCTTTCTACTAGAGTGCAGGTATAATTACTATTATGCATCTTTTAAAAATCCTTTTAATAATTACTGATGTTGCAGCCATTATGATTTCTTTTTTCTTCTGTCTATTGGTGAATTTTTTCCCTGTTGCTTAACTTAAAAAAAAACAAAAAAAAACCCTCTTAAAGAACACCAGATGTCGTAGATCAACTGACTGGCGAGCATTCTAAATCTGCTACGTGGATGTGTTGGTTCTCTCCTCTAGGCTGAGCTGACATTAATTACAGTTAGATTCTACCTCTCTTTGTTATAATTACATCTTTGGAAAGCATCCATCGTAGTAAGTTACTAAGACATTGATCGCAGATGATCCTCACAACAAGAATTTCGCTAATCGTTTTAAGTGTCTGCTTTTATGCTTAATGGATACATTCGGCCTCCACTCGGCAGCAACGGCTTTCAGAAAAGAATGGCGTGCAGAAATTTAAATAAAGATTAAATGGACTTGTGTTGTACACGTAAATAACACCAAAGATGAGTGGATAGTGTCGATTAATGAGCCTTTCAGGTTTAGTATGAGGAGCAAAATTACAAGAATTTAGAAAATATTTTTTAAAAAAATTGTTTTAAAACCAATAACAGTGTTTTTATCATTATTTTACATGATAAAGCAAGAATCTTTCACTCAAGTAAAACTATTAATATAAAAAATTAGCATTAAAGGCACTCTCTCTTTTTGGGAGGTTAAAGGTTATTTAGACAAAACTTTTTTTTTAATTTTGACTTTTTGATAATATACTCAAAGTGTTTGCAAGCTAATAGTTCAAAAATTTATTTAAAAAATCAATTAGCTAATTTAAAATATGTACAAAAATGTTTAGATTCACAAGCCCCCCCCCCAAAAAATAAGTACACCTCCCTATAAGAGTTGCCATTAAAAAAAATTTTGCAAAAGCTTGATGCCTTCACAACAAACCACTGATTGCCAAGGATAAAGAGACAGTAGGCATTTGAAGATTTCACCAAGAATGGTTTGCTACTAACGTTTTTTTTTAATGAAAGAATAAGACTATTTTTTTTAAAAGAATTCAAAATCTACCTAATCAAGGATACATTAATGTTTAACATGATTCAAAATAGGAGAGTATGAGTTAAATTCCTTAGTACTTTTGCCCTAAAAGGTATCAGCTTTTCCTAATATGCAATCAAGTCTCCTTACACTACTTCTTTATAGGTTAGCAGCCAAGGTCAAACCAGGGCACAACCATTCCCATGAGACCAGCTCTTAACAGTGATGAGTATGGGTGTGGCACCAGCCAGGACAAAATATGATAGCCAAGAGCAGTTTTGACAACTGGACAGTCACAGCAGGTGGTTTGCAAAAGTACTGCGACCCCTGTCTCACAAATCAACATTTTCCAAAGACTTCTGCCAGTCTATGCCAATAGCCATTCATCCAAAAGAGCATTTTTTTTTTAAGAAAGATGGTGCCCTAGCTTTCACCACCTGTGCAACACAAATATGTCATAGCCTAGGCAATCACCAGACATTAACCAGGCTGAGCAGTAGTGACTTATCCTCTACTGATCCCAGTGAAAATGTACTTTGTAAACCCATTTCCTGGGACTCGCCCTTAAGGACTGTGCATCACAAATGGGATATAATTCCAGACCAGACTTGCTGATCCTGTCCATGGCCTTGCATAAGGTGAATGACCACAATGCACAGTATTAACTCCATTCATATTTTTATGATCCCAGAATATGAATATTTGTTCAAACATGGGTGTATATTTTCTTGTGCCAAATCTCTGAATATGTACTATCAAAAGTTTAACCCAAATATGCATCTTAATGACAACAGACTAATCTTATTTTCTTCTAAAATAATTATTAACCTATCATTTAACTAAGTATGGAATTTGTTCCCATTAAAAATTATTTGATGTAAAAGTTAACAGCATAAAAGCATTTTACTTGCCTGTCATTTTTTTAAAAAATACAAATTAACCCTCTCTTTTTTTCTTCAACCAAAATAATTAAAGGCATTTCTAATAAATATGTTGGGTGGAAGGATTGTTATTTTGAAACTGTAGAAAATTAGTCATTTCTTTTTTAAATTATCTGAAAAGTGTTTCAAGATGTGCAGCTTCCTTATAATAATCAGCTGAGATGAACTCAGCCTTGCATGAATATATTTCCAACATCACTGCAAACAAGACATTTAATGCATCAAGAATTATTCTTAAACCAATGCTATAAGCAAGAAGGGAGTACAGATGGCCTCACAAAATCACCCTACTTTAACTGAAATACTTATTTTAAAAATATAAAACAAGGATATACCAATAAAGAACAGCTCATTTACCTCTCTGTCTGGATGACCAAACTCTATCTTCAACTGGCCCATTGCTCGGATGATAGCTATCATGGACTGGGTTACGTTGCTATACACAACAGGCCTGTACTGTAAACACTCTTCTTGTGAGTAGCCCTTCTCATGAATAATTCTAGTGAAGACAAAAGAAACTTGTTAAGACAATATACATGTATCCATTAACGAAACTGGACTTCATTTAATAGCATCAAAGAAACGTGAAAATCTCTGGAAGCCACAATCTTGTTTGCTGTAACCCAAGTGATGGTGACCCAAACATATCATACATTCTACATGATTATTGCTATGAATGATTAGCAGTTCTTACAGTTATTTTTTAAAATAAACAGCCATTTTCACACAGTAAAATTTGATTCTGCTTATATGATTTTCAATATTACACAACAATCAATGTCACATGTAAATAGCTGCCATTAGAAGAATTTGAGAATGTTCATTTGTTTTTGGTTCACTTTAACATTTCTCTTAACAGGGGAACACTGATTAATCATATAAAAGCTAAAAGAAAAAATATTTTTTCAAAAACTAAAAATTTGAAAGAAAAAGTAAAAAAAATTGTTTTTAAACCCCAAAGCCCTTAAGTAGTAACTAGGTATAAATGTCTATGCATGGCTAACAAACGTTAGTATTTTAAACGAGCAAATTAAAGATTTCATACATTTTATACAACTACGGTGCAGTAATTTTAAAGGATGCAAGTAATCCTAGGGACAGTAATTCAATACAAATAATAAAACATTATAAACTTTATTTTTTTTTGTTCTCCACCCATCACACACTTTCCTTGCCAACAAACTCACCAGGTGACCAGAGAGACCTGTGATACTTGTGTTCACAGACAATTGTTCTGGGTCAATCCCAGTCTGACTTCTCCCCCACCCCTTGTGTTAATTGTATATTTGCTTGCTTAGCTGATCCCCCACCTCCAAAAAGGGGCAAATTATTACTTAGTCTCTCAGTCCTCCCAAGAGATAGAGATTCAATCTTAGAAGTTGTATTGTTGGTTTAATCATTTTCGAAAGCATCTCAACAGTGCTGGCCAAACAGATTTCTCTCCTTTGGGTCCATTTTGGGTACTCCTTGATAATGTTCAACAGTTTCAGTCATGACCTGGCAGTTGGGCTGTCTTTGAGCTGGCCAGCCTATCCTATCCTTTGAGGATTTAGGAAGAAATTATCTGCACCTGTAGATCCCTTGGTAACTTGTCAAATCTCTTCACACACATTTGTTGATTTTAATATTTTTTTTTCAAATCAAGGTATGCATTATTTTCATTATATGTAATTTCTTTTGTGAACAATCAGAATTTCTTGAGTGTAGCTATTCTTTGTTGCTGTTTTTCTAATGCTGACTACTTTAAATACATCTTTTTTAGATAAGAAATAATCTTTGTTCTGATAATTTTAAAAAAAAAAGAAAAGAAAAAAGACTAGGTGTAACTTATAAATATGAATTAATGAAGTATTTTCTATTTTCCCTAATCCTTAGCCATTTTGATAACTTTAAAAAATTTATTTCCTTCGTTTACTAAGACATAATTTAATCAAAATTTTTTTTTTTGCTTCCAAAACTGCAAGATTACATCCATTCAAAATCACCCTACCCCCCCCCCACCTCAAAGAGAGAGAGAGAGAGAGAAACAGAACACATTAACATATCATCTGTCACTAAGAAACCCCTATAAGGAAGCAGCTTTTCAGTCCAGAAGAATCAACCCCTTATTCTCTAAAGATGAAAATGTATAAATAGCAATTTTTTTTGCAATAACCCCAGTATAACATGATGTTTGCTGGCAAGTCAAATCTCCTGACATTTTAAATGGCAGACAATTCTAGCTAGATATCTCCCAAGGGAAATTATGGCCATTCATCCTGAAAAGACCCTGTACTGTTGTAATGAGAGATGTATCCTGACCTTGGGTTTAATTCTCCTTGTTAAACTCAGGATCCAGCCTTCCTGTAAACTAATTCACTTGTGTAACTTAACCCTGCATAACTTATTGAGTAATTCAACACAATAGTTCACTAAAGATTTCAGCAGTCAAAGTGACTTTGGAATATCCACTTCAATGTTACATCTGCAATTATTTGTAACCTTAAAAGCCACCAAACATCAAGCTAAACCTTGACAATGAAATTAAGACTGATGCTAAAAAAAAAACAAAAGCTGGAAGCAGATCTGTATAAGAATAAATTAGATGTAGCCAATGAAAAGAGCTATATAACAGTCAAAATACTGGAAGCTGTTTATGGTTTTTGCATTTGAAATACCTTTTTAAAAAGCTAAAAGCTTGTTTTAGAATCAGAAAAATACTTAATATCTTCCAGATATTCTGTCTTAACACATTCTATCAAGATAAAATCAAATTCTTACAAGTTATGAAGGTAAGTTTTTTTTTAATTACTGCAAGGAAGATAACCCTGATACAGGAGCACAGTGCTATGGTTATTCGCTGGAGAACATTACCTATCCTATGTCACAAGGGACCGGACCGGACGCTTCCAACTTTGGCAGGGAATCCCTACTAGAACTCTTCATTTTTACATGTTGGAGAAAACTGAACAGCTCAGATAAAACCCTCATGATCAGCTGGTAAAGGATGAGAAGAAACCGTTACAGGAAGATATACCAAATCAACCTGACCCTAATGGTCCAGTAGATTAACCATAAAACTACTTGATACTTGAGAACATAATTAAATTATTGGTCTATACCAGTTTATTCAGATGGGAAAGATTCACTTGTTTTACTTACTTTCCTTAGGAAGAGAGTGCAAAACCTTGCACTTATAGTGCACATAAGTGTCAACAATACAACTTTAGTTATGTGATAAATTTCACCGACAACTACAAGTTACTAACCTCATAACCATGCCAAAGTTAGCTATATCATAGAACTAAACATTAGTCTGAGATTTATAGTGCAGTTTCATTCAAGAAAACTAATTGATAATTAGCATTATCAGCTTTAGCAATATCTATCAAAATTAGTAAGCTTTTTGAGAAAATTGTTTACATATTTTTCCTTTTCCACCACACCCCTATCCCATTAGCTAAAGGTGAAAATCCAACAAACTAATCAACAGTGACTCCACCACTTTCGTCACTAACAGAAGTACTGCCAATAGCATCATGTTAATTTCTTGGCAATTTAGAGACAAGCTTAAAAAAAGAGTTTATTTTAGTTTTTCTTCCAAATATCTGGTCAGTAACTAAGTCTACTGCAGATCAATTCTCAGATGCCGAAGTTCAGTTTTTGACTGGATCTTTTTAATATGCTACCTATTAATAAAGGGAAAAAAACACTTAAAACAGAGCACAGATACCAACAAAAAATATACATAAATATAATAGACAAAATAAATGTTCAATACCAATGCTAAAAGTGCATGTAATCCTGCTTTATCCTGAATCAGAAAGAATATGTAAGTATCTAAGCAAAACTATTACTAGTAACTTATCAACTGATTTTAATTTTACCAGTCAAACAGTCTACCCTGCATTACTGAAATTCTTGCACAGTTGGCAGCTGTACAGAAAAAATTTCTATTAACCAAGAAATTCTTAGACACACTGAAAAAAAAAAAAAAAAAACCCAGAGATAAATGGTTTAAACTTTCACACTGCATTAATTTTAGGAACTCGGAAAAACTTATCATTCTGGTACAGTGGCGGCATCTGGATAAAAGTTTTAAATATTCCTGGTCAGCATTCTGTGTCAAATATTCAGTTCTCATCTATATTAAACCTCTACAAAGGCTGGTAAAGATAGCAGAGATGGGAGAGTGGGTGTTGTTTCATATTATCGACATAATACAATATATTTTTGTGCCTACTGCCAAAGATGAGGAGCCAGCCAAATAAGTGCTCTGAACGATATACAGGTTAACAAATCATGGAAACACAGGGAAGGTTTGCACACCTATACTAAAAAAGGAGGCTGACTGAGTGACAGAAATCAGCTTGCAAATGTCTTAGAGAAAAACATCAAGAGAAACTCAAGACTTCCTAGGTGTTCATGTTGTGAACATGCAGAACAGAAAATCTATAACTGGTAAATGTTACAGAATAGTTTTCCCATCACCTTATTAGTAAAAATGAATTACGAACCTGCAGTTTAGGCATCTTTCTCAGTTGCCATCATCAGGATTCAGTCTCTTTTTGGAGTGCAGGAGTGTTAATTTAAAGTGGGTAGGTGTTTTTTTTTTTTTTTTTTGCCTTTTTAAAATGGATGGTACAAGCGTCCTGTTGTTTGGCTAAGTTATTTTTAACAGCATTTGTTTATCTATCAATTAATTTAAGCTTCTTTTTTTAAAAAAATCATGTAATAAGGAACCCAGATTCTACTAACCTTATAGTCAGTATAAACAAAATGGATCATCTGTGAAGAAGGCTTATACTGAATGAAAAGCTTGGCAAAACACATTACCATAGCATGTAGAAGGTCAAATTGACACCCAGAAACTCAAGACCAACCAGAGACAACAAATACCAAAAAAAATAATAGATTAACAAAAAGGAATTGGATTCTTAGACAAAACAGCATATATATAGAAGATCAAGGAAAAAATTCATCATGAATGAAGCAATGCAGATAATGTGTTTGCTCAGTAACAAAGCATATATTTCTCCTTATGCAGCCCCAAAAAAGTACCAATGAAAGAACATTCCAAGAGAGAAATTGTAGAAATCAGCTTTAAAAAAAAAAAATAGCAGGAATTTGATGTAAGAGAGTCAGACTCCACTGCATTCAGCTATAACTGAGTTTGAAATCCTAAAGAAAAACAAGATAAATTGTAATCAGAAATAATGTTAATATGGAAAACAGACAAATCTGAATAATGTAAAGAATGAACTGATTATCATGGAGTTAAAATGAAGATGAGTAAATGATGAATAGAGGTGTGATTAAAAACAGACTGGAGCAAATCCAGTAAGATTTCTATCAACATGGGTGGCAACATAAAAAGCCAAGACAGGAAGATAACATCCAAACATGAAGTAGAAAAGTTTACAGGCAAAGAACTAGAATGTAAATAAAACCAAATGATAGAGTAGGTTTTTACCCACAGTATCAGACCAAGAGGAAAAAACCATGAGATGAAGATAGTTATTTTAAAAAAAAAAAAGCTTAAGCCATGAAGACTTATTAGTAAACCTGAATCTACTGCAGCACTGGAAAAAAAGTAACAAATATAAAGCATAAACTGAGGTTTGATAAAGGTGATGTGACAATGCAACAGTTGCAAAAGATTGAGTTAAAGTCAGTCTGATAATATGGCCAGATAGCTGGTGAGCAGAACACATCAGGCAAATAGTGTCTGTCCTAGTCAGACAAAACCAGGCTTTATTCCTTCACCCTGATAAGGAGTTGGCTGCAGAACCCATTCATAAATAGACACACAGACATGAAGCAGACATGTACATCTTGTGAAATGAAAGGTCTGAGCAAAAAGGCACTGAACAGGTGGAGTCCAGAAACACCACATTGCCTAGCAAAGTTTTTCAAACCCCAACTATGTTTAATTATAAAACTGCCTTTCGTCTTGTTTGTTTCCATAGCCTTTCATTCAGTCTCCCCTTATAATGCCTTTGATACTTTCAATTTCTATAATAGTTATGTTTTTTTTTTTTGTTTCTTTTAACAAACGTGTCCATAGACTTTACAAGTGATTTGATTATTTATAAAGTGTATCACCATAACTCTATCACCACCACCAACCTACCTGAGGCAATGTTACAAGAACTAGCATATTTTGCAACAAAACAAAATTTGTTTTCATTTAATAATTAGCTATATGCTCAAACATATGGAGTGGCAATCGGCTTTCCTCCAGACTCTGTTGTGGCCTATTTGGACTGGGTACACTGCCTACGTTCTTCTCCCAATACAAAGATTATACATTTTCTGTTTTTCCAATATTGAAAATGCTCTCATTTCCCTTGACTGACTTAATAGCCAACAGTAGCTATTTCAGGATGCTTTGAGAACTAATAGTAACAAAGACAATGGTAATAACTTTAAATGCATTCAGCAATTTTGTGTTGTGAAAGAAAAAAAAAACAATACTTCTCTGGATTTTTTTCCAGATGACAGATTAGAAATGGTTTATTCTGATCAGACATGCAGGGCTTGCATGAGGACAATTGATTAAAGTATCAAAAGTACCTCACCTCATGCTTCTACAGTCAAGAGACAATAAAATGATGATGCTATGGCTGCCAGCTCAAGACCATGTTCTTGTAGTCAAAATTAATGATTCTTTTGTAGCTGGTTTTAGTGTAGCAGGTAACTGGACTTTTGATGCCCGTAAGTTGTGCCCTTAAGACACAGAATACTAAATTCAAGCAGAAAAATTATACCAATTGCTAGAAACAGGATTTTATTTTTTCATCCTTCCAAGTTTCTAGGGGAAAAAATAATCAAGCATTTATAAATTTTTTTTTTTAAAAAAGATTCTTTATTTTACCCTTTTTTGTCATTTGGCAACAACTATTGCAACCCAGTATTTCATGATATCTACAGTCTTACTTATATTTGAACTACACAGCAGGATTAGTTACAACATGTCAAATTCCAATGCAGGAGCTAAACACCTAGAGAGTTTACAACAGGTATACCAAACCAAAAGCAAACTTTTAAAGGCAAAAAAACTAAACTTACTTCATTTGTTTTACAATAGTACTCTTCCCAGATTCACCAGCTCCTAAAAAAAAAATAATAAAAAATTCACATTACAACTGAAATCTTTTCAGTAGTTTTAGAAGGAAAAATAATATGAATGCTAAACAAATATTGCCTACATATAGAAAACAAACATAGGGTATAATTAAGGTAAAAATGTGCCCAACTCTTCAACAGCTAGGTGTTTTCAGGGTCTTCAAAGCCCAGCGCTGAGTTTTCACCATAACTAGCACTTAAAAGATTAACGCCATCAGCTTGAACAACAAGCCTGAAAATAGATGCTACACAGATTTCTTTAACATATTCTTCTACTCTTAATATTTCTGCTTCATCTGAAACTTTCTATACTCAATATTTAAAATAAAGCTACCAGGTATATTCAAATGAAACTTGGCTGAAATAGTAATATCCTAAAGATATCTGGACAAGTTTCATTTGAGGCCATTCCTAGTAATTTTTAACCCCCCTCACTAATTAAAAGTTTGTGATATGACAATATTCATAATAGTGAAAAGATTGAGAAGGAAGCAGTTGGTGGCTCGAGTGAATATTATAAGTACTGCTTTACAACTAACAACAGTTATAAATCTACCTAACTATAAGCAAACAGCCAGCATAAGCCTTGTATTACAATGCAAATCCATAACATTATTAGCATTGTGTTGATAATTACGTTCTCACTGACACACAGACATACTGTTTTGTGCTCTTCAGACAGAAGCTTCTAAATAATGAATTGTAAACAGCACTTTTTTTTTTTTACAAAGTGTAACAATATGCAGTTCCAATCTCTATTTACAAATCAAATGACCAATGCCCAGGCATTGCTAGTAGACATCTTATACTGCAAGCAACAGAAAGGGGCATTCATTAAGCAACATCCAAAATCAGATTAAGATGTTTAGACAACAGGTGAACTAAAAATAATCAATCATATTGATGGCCCTGGGAGCTCTTACAAAAGCCATAGTGGTTTGTTTCATGGCTCTTAATGAAACTTTCAGTACTTGAATATAAGCAGTTCAACTATTCCCCATAGGGTACAGCAACAAATTTTGAATCAATCTTTACAAACATGAACTGTTTAACAGGAAGATGCAGCCTTCTATAATACTGATTATATTTTTGAGGATCTGGATCCTAGGGATAAAAAGAAAAACCAACAATAAATCTAAAAGTCAAGTCTGTAAATTACACAGGTTCTACAAAAATCACAGTATGCACACTGATCCTTCAAACGCACAAGGTAAATATCCATGAGAAATGCAAAATTTTGGATCAAACTCAAAATCTAGCACCATTCAAGTCACACAAAGGCTATCAACCAAAAGAGCAAACTTAAATAATGATAGTTTTGACAAACCTCTCATCAACGGACTAATAGGGGGGAGGGGTGGTCCGTTAAAGCCAATTGTCCGTAGATGGGAAGGGATTATTTTTGAGTCATAAAACACTATAGTAACTATCAGTAGTTATGATCATAATGTAAATAATATAAACATATGTATATATGGCATAAATAAATATATACTGTATATATACAGCATATATATATATATATATATACAGTACTAAAAAATACAGTATGACACACTTACGTAGAATAGCATCGATAGAGAAAGAGAGCACTATCTCTCAAAGGGAAAATATATACGGTTAAAAAAATACAGTAACATTACATTTATTATAAATATTAAAATGTACACTACAACTTGTTAAAGCTTATTTACCTTGTGTATGTAGTGGAAATGGAGTTTTTTTTTCTGCAGTGATCGCATAGTGGTGACTCAGAATAATAAACTAATCTGAGTCAGAGAAGCTAGAAAGTTCCTCTGAAGCACTGCTGGTGGCTACTACAGGTATTTGTGCAATGCTTGGGGTGCTCTGGTCAGGTGTTGGAGAGACGGTTGGGGTGGGTTTAGGTTTAAGAAATGAATCCAACTTTAATTGCTTTCCACAAGTATACTGTTCGCGAATTATTAATTCTCTTAATGTCCGGAGGTGTTGATAATAAGCTTGAATGGAAGAATTATCTGTTGTATTAACGAATTGTAAGAGTGTCAATGGAATCTCGTATTCAAGACATTTTTGGTTTCACTGCCACCTCTTCCTCCGAGTCACTGGAGCTCTCTACTGAATCTTCACCAGCCAGAACTGATTCTGCTATTTCCTCCATGGAAAGAACTTGGTAACCGGGATCGGCATAGTTCTCTTCAAGCCAATTTTCGATATCATTAAGATTAACGTCTTTTTCTCCAGCATATGATAAAACTTTGTGAAAATCCTTTAGTTCGAAACCTTCAAAGTCCAGTTCAGGATCTTCACCCATCATTAATTTTTTCCAAGATTTAGAGAGAGTTGTCATTTTGACATCTTTCCAAGCTGACGTGAAATTATAGATTATAGTTTTTAATATTGTTTACTGTTCGTTGTCCTCTTGCATCTTCTTCCATATCTTCCTCTTCCTCGATGACCACTAAGACTTAATCTAGATATTTACGCTGATAATGCCGTTTACATGACACAATCACTCCTTGATCCATCGGCTGGATTAATGAGGTTGTGCTAGGTGGAAGGAAAATTGCACGGATTCTACCGTCTGCGCTTACGAGTTTTTCTGCGTTCGGATGTGCTGGTGCATTGTCAAGGACGAGAATAGCCTTAACATCTTCAGGGGCAATGTGCAATACTTCTTCTTGAAAATTTCACACTTCAGGAATGAAATGATTAAAAAACCAATCATGAAAAATGGCACTATTGAACCAAGAGTTTTTTGTGTTGTAATACACGACTGGTAACTTGTTTATGCAGTCCTTGAGACAACGTGGCTTAGCTGCCTTCCCTACAACTACAGGCTTGAGGCGGTGGGTTCCCGATGCATTCGCCCCCAAAAGAGCAGAAAATTTGTCCTTGCTGATTTTTTTGCCTGGAACTTTGTCTTCATGCTTAAGTGCCTGGGTATTTCTTGGTAGAGAACGCCAAAACAAAGCAGTTTCATCTGCATTGTAAATCTGTGACAATTGTAGATCTTCTTTCTTTATAAGTTCATTAAATTTCAGTCTGAACGGTTCAACAGCACTAATATCTGCACTACCAGCTTCTCCATGTTGCACTTTGTTTTGAATTCCATGACGATTACGAAATCACCATAGCCAACCATCACTAGCTTTAAATGAATTAATTCCCAGATTGCGTGCTAATTTGTTGGCGGCATTAGCAATCTCCGTCCCCCGAACGTTCACGTGCACTGATCGGTGTTGAACGTACCACTTGTATACCGCTTCCTCCAGTTCCTTACTTTTGGGAACTTTCATATGTTTACGATTATGAACACCTTTCCCATCTTTGCATGGATCGACTTCAAACTTCACTGCATAACTTCTGAGTTTATCCTTAGCTTTGCGTATGTCACTAACTGTTTGTTTCTTTACACCATATTCCTCGCACACTTTTGCAATCAAAACTCCAGCCTCTAACTTCTTAAGAAGCTCTAATTTATCACTGATACTTAGGTTTGTATGCTCCCGTTTTACACTTTCCTTCTGCTTCGATGACATGAGGACCGAACAATTAATATATTAATCAAAATATCGAAAATAATATATTTCTCACAGCTACTTTCTCACGCACACGCTAATGTATCGTACTGTATGTTGTTTACAATTGAAAGGCCCGCCAACACCACCAAGCAGTCACTTTTCGAACTAATGAAATACATCACTGACGATTTGGAAGTGTTTTTTTTTTGTTTTGCCTGCAGATTTTGTCCATTGCATCCGAAGTCCATTGATGGGGGGTCCGTAGATGAGAGGTTTGTCTGTATTTACAAAAGAATGCACCCAAATAACTTGATAATTTATATTAAAATTTAGGCTTTAAAAAATCTATAGAATGTGATGGCTATTTTACATTATCTTAATTTAATTAAACCTGTCCTTGTTTCACTAAAATAGAATACTTAGCAAGGTTGTCTTTATTGTTGAGGAAATTGTTTATAGAAACAATTTGGTTAGTTAGAGAATTTCCCACCACCTTATTAGAATTAATTATAGATCCTACATTTCAGCAATCTTTCTCTGCTGCAATCATCTAGTCTTATCTTGATAATCAGTATGAACCCAAAGTCAATAGGCTACTCAGTTATCTGAAATTACGGTACAAATTAGCAAGAGACAGTAACCATCTGAAAAGATTCGCAGATTAAGTCACCTGTAAGTAGTAATCATGAACAGAGCCATCCTCTCTGAAAATGCATAAGATACCACAGACTACTATCACTTAGCAAGGAAATAGCATCTTAAGAACAACTTTGATTAAAACACAGAAGCCTGCAACAAAGCCTAGGGAAGGGAAAAAAAACCAAGATGACAAAAAAAAAAAAAAAAAAGAGTTTCAGATAGTCTATAACTTAATTTCAAAAATATCCAACTCCAGTAACCATAAAATAAACCTTACTGATCATCCTTTGATAAGGCTGAAGAGGAGAGATCTAAGGGCTTAAACATTGTAATAACATCAAACAAACTGCATGTTATTCTGCTGTTGCTTTACAAATAGCAGTCAAACTCCCAAAACATTTGTGATAAAATAAAAGTAAAAAAATTCATTTATGGAAGTCAAGTCTTTCACTTTCAATTATTTTACTTAGAGAGAAACAAGGAATTACTAGTCCCAAATAAGATATCATAATCTACACAACTTATAAAGGCAATACCACAATTATAATTAATTTTAAAAATATCAAAATAAGAACCAAAAACTTCTAAATGAAAAGAATCAGAGGCTGTCCAACACCATCCAATGAAAGCAGACTAAGATGTGGCATCTGAAATAGCTAGATACACATCTTAGTCCTACAGCAAATCACCTCACATATGGTCTTTCAAAGATCCAAAGATGATAATCCACACTAAAACCTATAATAAGTTGTTTTTCCTGAAGATGTAATGATCCAATACATCAACAGAATATTCTGACACTTCTACCCAAATGTAGTGACTCATACATTAAAAACACTTCTTGTTTTGTAGACATTAAGAACTCCAACCTGAAGACATGCTAGTAAGCTTTGATCTTAAAAAGTCTGTTACAAATGGTCAACCAAAAAGACAACTTGAACAAGATACCAATTTGAAAGGTATGGGTCCTGGAACAACATACCTTCAATTCCAAAAAAACAAACTAAAGAGAAAATAGTTATGGGCTCACCTCTCTTCCCTATTTTTGCAAATGCCAATACAGAAGATTTCAAAGAAAAAGCAATAACATCAGCAGATAAAAAATCTAAGGAATAGATGATATACATATGTGCCATTTTCTTCATCTGGCCATGTAATGGAAGATCTAGAGCAGTTGTAAGAACATCTAAACAATAGTTTCCCAACTATAAAATTGACCATGGAGATAGAAAGCAATAACCAAATGTCTTTAATGGATGTTCTGGTTGGTATCCAGGAGAAAGGATAAATTTATTACAAGTGTGTATAGAAATAAGCCCCATACTGAGAACTAACTGCACTTTGACTCAAATCACGATCAAGTAGTCATTAACAAGAGCAGAAAGAATGTGCAATATTGCAAAACTAAGACTAGAAAAAGCAACATCTGATATCCAGCTATGTAAAGAATGCTATCCTGCACAATTTATCAGAAAGACAAACTCAAACAAATCAACAGAACAAAAGATTGTGATTCTATGAAGGATTTGTCTGACCAAATGACACTGCAAAGAACAAAAATAGAAAGAAATGTAGTTCCGCAACTTTTTCCATCTTTTCTTATTTTGAAGCAACTTTTATATCACTCAAACACTCAATACATGACTTCCCTCTCAGTTGTTCTACAAAGTAAAAATAAATTTCCCACTCCTTTATAACATGTTAATGAAGTGAGAATGCCATATTGAATTTGACACTCATATGCATGTACATGATAACCTTGCAGAAATTTCTGTCTCAGAAGTTCATCAAATTTAGGTGAACTCATTCAGCCTTTCTAAAGATAAATTATCCTGGGAACAAGATTAGCTTTCATTTATGAAAACCTGGGATCCAAGTCAACTCAACTCACAAAAGAATCTAATTCTTACTCAGATTAGAAAATTGTTCTTTTTTTCAGCTACAAAGAGATAGCTACAATTGAAACCGTACACTTAGAATATCAGAATTGTTTTTTAACCTTCCCTAGCTTGTCTTCCGCGATGTCACAGAAAATATAAATTTGGTTGCATTTTGTGAAAGCAATGGAATCAACATAATCTCATTGTCATGCATTTAATTTTTATGTCTACATTTTACAACTTTTTCAGAAGGTTGATAATGTTAATCAATTGTGGAATGAGTGACAGGGCAAAAATACCTTAGATTTATACTAATTATTGGAAACAATTAGTTTCATCCTGACTGTTCTTGTAACTAAGTTATTTATGCAATGGATTTATATAATAATGCATTAAATAACTATCATATGTTTCAGTTTGTAAATAGTTGTGACATAGCTTTACTTTATGAATTCCTATTCTTGTAACATGGAGTGATAGTCTTAAGTATGAAAGTGAGGCTAAAACAACCTCATACCACAAGAGAAGTCTATTTATAGCTTTATTAGCATGGATAGCCTATTTTCTCTTTTCAGTAGTCCAGTATGTCTTTATCATATTACAAAAACAAAATGGTTGCTCTGGGGAAGCAAGTAAAAAGCACATGTTCACAGATTTTTAGAAAAGGACCTGCAAACAACAGTCTGCAAGCTAACAAAGTTGAAACTGAAGCTTTAGAATGGAGGGGATAAATTAGTCTAGAATAAATAAATTGGAATAGTGACATTCCACTTCACAAGGACCTGGAACTGAGAAGTTATTGCTTGTTCCTAAAGATTATGCAATCTATGAGTAATAACAATGTTAGCTAGCTATTAAGTTGCAAAGAAACCTAATATAGTTAAATAATTTACATAGATTTAACATCTTATAAAACAACTTAAAAATGTGACCAAATGTCAAACCAAAATCATATCTATCTAGACATATCTGACCAACTCATTAAAATTATTCCAAGCCCTGTTATCAAGATAAATAGAACTTTTGACCATTTGGCCCAACTCTGCGGGGAATTCTAGATCTAAGTCATTCACAGAAGTACTGAAACATTAAGAAATCAGTTAACACATCTGGTCCCAAAAACAAGGCCATTATCCACCAAGGGTACAGTTTACCATCCCATCTCTTGGCTATGGTAAGAAATATATTAGTTTCGTTGTGCCTCTATTTCACCACACTGAAAAACAAAAAAATCTGCCATGAAAGTCATCAGTAGTCAGTCAGACGTGGTCACATGATCACAATGTCAAATAAACAATGCACACCATTAATGAGCATAAGCAAAAAAAAGAAGAGGAAATCCATGTGTTTTGAATCCCAAAACAGGATAGAAAAATCTAGGTATATCTACTAGCTATGTGAAAGAAAGGGCTACTTTAAGCATCTAAATGAAATTTAACATCATAGCACACCAAAACAGTCTTTCTCAGGACCATGCCCTGATGAAGGTAAACTGGAAAAGACTAAACAGAATTAATTTGAGAATTTAAAAAACTGGTGAAAAGTGACTAAAATCACCATCTGGTTTCTATAAGTAACAGATCATCAATAACCTTTTGCTCTTATTTTGAGATTTTGTTTACTTTCTGATCTCAGGTGGAGGTTTAAACCATCAGTGACCAAATACCAAGGGTCATTGGCATTACATTAGCATTAACAGAAAACTTTCTGAATATGCTAAACAAATTATTATTTTAATGATATACATACACTATTCTGCAGATTTAAAATTTATAAAAATTGTTTGTTTTAGTATAGATCACAACTTCATTTTGAGAGGTTACTGTGGTGACTCATTAGACAAGACAATTCCAAGGGTTGGGGGAAGAGATCACAACTTTAACCAAGTTTTTGGCATTGACAAGAATTGGTGGTTTTGCTCAACAATTTAGAGTTTAATTCAGACAATATACTTAGATACTCTAAATATTTAAAATTCCTTTGGTTCGCCAAAAACATTTCATTTTATTCACCGTAGTCCATGTGACACCAGTAACACAACCACAGCCAATACTAGTTTCTACACTAAGCCCTTTGCCAAAAATACTAGCATCTCATTTCTCAATTCAGGGAGTCTGATACACACACATTCATATGATAACCAAAAAAACAAAAAAAAAATGCAATGATATTCTCTAGATTTATTCAACAGCATTTGAAATTCCATGAATATTTGAAGAAGAAAAATTGTTAATCCATTTATTTCACATTTACTTGCCATGCATTTTCTTTATTTCAGATTGAATATAGCCAAAAAAAGTTTCTTAGTTCAACTGAAGCAGACTACTGTAGACTTAGACATATTCAAAATGTTTCTTGTTATTTTTAAATTAAAAACAGCTAGCACTCATTTTGTAGGTTTATTAATTCAAAACATGCCAAGTCCATAGCTGTGATCTACTTTCTAGATGTAAAAAAATAAATAAAGATGTTTAAGGATTTCAGAGAAATTGGGGTGGTTGACAGCCAGAGGTAGATTACCGCTTCAGTTAAGGGCCCATGTTTTAATTCCAGTTAGGATCAACTGAGCTTGGCATACCTCCATGGCATAGTTTCTTCTCACTCTTCTCAACCAGCCAGCTGTGGGGGTTCCTCCTAGCATCTAAAGAGTGAAAAGTTCTAATATGTGATCTGGGTACAGGTAAAGGAGATTCTGCAACTCACTCATAATTGGCATGCACCTTGACCATTGCTCATGAGCCCCAACTGTATCTAGGCACTTGCTTGGTCATCAAGACTATTATTAACCCAAAACTTTCCACTATGAGCCATCCTTAGACCTTGAATCAGCACAGAGGTTCAACAAGGAGGAAATAATTTGATACAACTGTTGTAGTTTGCCCTTCAAGTGCAATGTTTTTCTCCTAGACATTAATTTTTTCAACAAACTTCATTTTAATATAAAAACTACGAGACACATTTTTGGAAAATGAGTGCTTAATCTGAATACAGACAAAGTTTATAAAAGAAATCTATATGGATGATATTAGAATCTAAACCAGAAGATGCAACACCTATATTACCAGAACTAAATTTTAATAAATAAAAGAAAAGGCCTTGATGAAAACTATTAGGTTGTTATAAAGGTTTTGTCAGCTTTTTTACTACAACAATGAGACTTCATATCATTGCTGAACATGAAGTTTATTAATCAAAGTAAGTTCCATTACAATCAGTACACTTCTGCCAATGAGTTACAAATGCATTTATACCATTTTGAAAAAAATCTGGATTTCTGGAGTCTATAAACTATTGGAAGAAAGTTTCAATTGCTGCTGGGTTGGATGGAGGGGGATTTCATATGGAGGAAACTGACAAGGTGCTTGAAAAAGTGGTAGTCTGTGGGAGAAAGGTCTGGTGAATGGGCTGGGTGAGGGAAAACTTCGTACCCCAACATGTTCAGTTTCTGAAGAGTTACTTTTGCTACATGAGGATGAGCATTGTTGTGGAGCAGGATTGGGCCTCTTTGATCCATCAATGCCGGCTGTCGTTGGAATAGTTTCTGATAAACACTTAATTCATGACAGTACCGTTCAGCTAGGATGGTTTGGCCAGGTTGCAATAAGTTATTGTGGATGATACCAGTTGCAGTCCACCAGACAGTGACCTTGACCTCATTTGAGTGGAGGCTGGGTTTTGGAATAGCGTTTGATTGTCGCAAAGGATCCATTTTTCATCACACAAAATGATTCAATAAAGAAATGAGTCATTTTTGCTTCTTATGACAAGCGAAGAGCAGATCTCCTCCAATCAATGATTTTGTTGTTCATTCAACTCATGAGGCACCTGCTCGTCAAGCTTTTTCACCTTACCAATTGCATCAAGATGCCAGGAAACAGCTGCAGTACTTATGTCAAGCTCTCCAGTAATTTCTTGCACTGTTTTTCTTTGATCGACTATAACTGAGGCTTTCAGACGGTCATCATCACAACTGAAAGGATGTCCACTACATTCCTTATCGAAACTCGCATCTCCTGATCGAAACTTTGCAAACCATCATTATACTTTGCGTTCATTTGCTGTGTCCTCGCTCCATGCTTGCTTAATGTTATAAGTTGTCTCGCTCACTTTGTGGATTAATTTGAACTCCTGAAGTAAAATGGCATGAAAACCTTTCTATCCATGTTTCGCTCAGAACCCTGAAACAAATATCCATTTTATGATTTTTAAAAAGGTAGGTTCTGCATCATGTATGTCAAAGCACATGCTACAAAATGATATACAACTTATCTACATACACCATCACAAGCATGCAAAAAAATGAACTCTCAATCAACATAAAATGTGACAAAACCTTTGTAATGACTATTACATTTTAAATGGACCCAAAAACACCAAGACAACAGGGAAGCTTCTCCTAGCACTAGCATCTTCATCTTTTTTTTTCTCAAATGAATCAAATATTTTGTCATTGAGAATAATCCTCATACAGATTCTCCAGCAAATTAAGAAATATTTTTCATAATTTAGTTTCATTTTTAACTGTACTAGCAAATATTTTACTAAAAGAATGTCATTGCCTACAATGGATTTATGATTACATTAATCTGTTAAGCACACAAGCTGATATCATCTACTGTTCTTTTTTTCTTTATTTGCATTCCTCTAAAGCAATAGTGAGGTGATAACATTTACCTTCTCCAGAATAAACTCAGACTGTTCTACATAAATAACCCAACATGAGGCAATCACTCACTAGATACATACATAATCTTTAAATAGGAATAAAAACACTAAGTTAAGCACTTTATTCCTGTTTAAAGATTATACTCATAATATAACACTGAACTTATTAATTAATGGAGTAATGGAGACTTTGTAAACAAAATTTCTTTTTGAAAATAGTGGCTTGAAATGTGTAATGCAGGTTTTGTTATGAAAAGTGTGATATCGCTGCAGTTAGATCATTCCTCGGCTTTTTTTCTTCTCTTTTTACCTTGAAGACAGTGATAAAGCAAATGAGAGAACTTGAACCAGGTATAGATTATGTATATTAATTTTTTAAAAAAATGATTATGTTATTTCTGATGTTACTAGCAGTAGGCAATACTACAAACAAAAACACACACACACACACACTTCATCATTAAACACTCCTTTTACATACTGCAAATGACACTGAAGCAAACAAAAAGACCTATGCAGACATCTGGCATCCATGTAATGAAAGGGTATAAAACATTAGCAGGATAGACTAGCTTTATTTACAAATTTTTTGCTGCCTGTCCATTTAAAAAAAAAAATTTTTTTTTTTTTTGTAGGGAATTTTATAGCACTAACTATAAAAATTGGCTCAGATTTGGAAAGTCTATATGTACTGATTATGATAAAATAATGCCAGCAAATGCGATGAATAGAGCTTGCATAACCACTCACCTACCCACACAAACATACACTTACGAGAGAGAAATGGCAAAAAAAAAAAAGGGGGGGATTACCACCTAAAAAAACTAAAAAAAAAAAAAAACAAAAAACTGGTATTTATGTCTGCATCAATCTTAAGCTTTTCTTTTTTTTTTAAATGATCATGGTATTATAAGTTTATCTGTTAACAATTTCAAAAATAAAGTCAACCTGTTAGCCATGGGCATCCACCCGCAAGAGTGGGAGGTAGGACTTCTCCCTCCCCTGGATAGTTGGTGGTGTAATGGCAGCACTATTGTTTCACCCAATTCACCATGCTCATTGGTGCATGGTGAATCGGGCAAGAATTAAGTCTGACTGCACCCAACCAAAAGGTGAAATACAACATCGCAAAGCATGCATACACCCCCCCCCAACTCCTGCAATTTATCCTGTGGACATTTTTCCCCATCCCCACCCCCAGAAAAAATTCCTGTGGATGCCCATACTGTTAGTCCAACTTGTTCTGAACAAAGAAACTTATGCAATGTCAGGTGGGCGTAACAAGACTGGAAACAAACATTAACATCTTATATCATTCTGCTATACATTACAAACTATTAAAGAATACTGATGAAAAATTTATACATAATGCAGTATTTGCATGTAATAGCTGATGAATTAAATATCTTTTCTTATTCTATTTTTTTTTTGCACAAGCAGCTCAAGAGTTTTCTCACATTAAAAACAACCAGCAGCCTATCTATAGCTCACTCACATTCTTCAATAACCATCAGACTCCTAATTTACTTTTTCAGTATAGGCCACACTCCCTGATAGTAAACATGTATAGCTTAACACACTTTACCAAATTAGACTATTACTTTCCCTTAAAAGCAACAAAGTAGGAAAATCATTTAAGCAGATTTTTTAATAATAATAATAAGTCTAGAAAATTTTTTCCGAACTCGAGCTATGTATGCGCACGCACGCACGCGCACACACCTGAAACAGCACGGACATTGAACTAAATGTGATCATAATGCAACCTTTCAAACAAACTTTTCATCATCGCTATCAAGAAATACAAAAATGAATTTGGAAATCCCCCCCTCACTCGCTTCTCACAATATCCTTATTAAAAATAATGTTTCATAATTATAACTCAATTCCAATTCAGAGAATCAGCTGGGCTTTTTTTTTTTTAAATTATCAGCATCTTAATTAAATATTCCCCTTTTAGAATAACCCTAGTGTCATCCGAGTCTTATTTTAGTGATTGCCAATTTTCTTTTATTTCTTCCTGCCTGCTCCTTGGTTACTTTTCTGCACCTTTGTTCTTTTTTCTTCCAGTAAAAACTTACATTTTTAATTGTTAAATCTTTTCACCACCTATCTAAGGTTAACATTTAGAAAAAGAATGACAAAAAAGGGCTGGATTGGTTTGTTTCCTTTAAAAAAACAGAACTTGTTACAATTATTTAAAAGTAAAATTCTGAATTCTTAGTAATCAGCTATCCATTATTCTGACTTGGACACTATTCATTGTAATCTTATTAGCAGTTTCAGAAACATTTTAAGATGAACGTAAAAAGCAAACTATTGTCTATACTCATCATTTCTATTTAAGCAATGTATCTAGGTATATTGAGTATAATACACACACTGGCTAACTGTTTTATTAGGAACCATGTACCCTTTCATACTTGGGCCTTCTTACCTGAGCTGAAAATGCAAAATAGGCTGACCACATGCTGTGACAGGTGATCCAACTTTTTCATATAAGCAAAGACTGAGATATCTCTGACTATCCTAGTTTATCAGCCTAACAATGTCTGCACATGCCCAATCACTTCTTGTCAGGTGATTAGCATCCTTTCAACAAACAATAAATGTATTAGTTATAATCTCCATTGCTAGTGATTCTTATCACTGACAGATGTAATCCTTGCAATATCGTTCTAACAACAATAGTTTGGATAACACTTCAGAAAACAATCAAAAAAAAAAAAAACCAACAAGCACACAATTCTTAGCAAAGAAGCTGTTGAATAAGTAACAACAATTGTTTAAAAAACAGTTCATCCAAATATCCAACTTTTTCAGATATCACATCTCCAGGCCTCATTAGAATCAAGGTTGATATCGCACGCACGAGACTTGGACAAGCACATATGCAGTCAGTCCAACATATGGAAAGGCAAAAACATTTCAGCATTTGAAAGAAGCATGATGATAGTAGGTTCATGTCTAGCGGATACCACAGTGAACAAGACAGTTCCATTAGTAGGCTGCTCCAAAACATTGGTCATTAAAGTTTATCCGCAATGGAAAAAGTTAAGAAAATGTCTATTGCAAGAAAAATTTTGGTCACTCTTTTTTTTAAAACAGTATGGTTCTATAACTTAGAAGGTAATTAGGCTTTCTCTCTTTTTTAAAAAAATAACAAATTTCATACTTTCCAACCTACAAAACTGCTGATTATAGGTGTTATTCTGTCCCTCTTTTTCAATTTTTTATTTTTTTTTTTTTAAACTTGGCTGTGATGCTTTGACTTTGTTTTATGCAAGAAATATTCATTTGCATGTTTGGTATGTTCAGGTGACATTCTTTCATTTTTTAAGTTTTTGTATTTCATTTCATAGACTATAGACATTCTATAAGGTTATTTGCTCTGTGCCAAAAAGTTTAATAACTATAGTGTTCATTTTAGATTGGTGGTGATGTCATTGACAATCTCTATTTTCTTATAAATTTAAAATTCCTTGTGTGCAATTTGGCTAATAAAAGTAGACTGGGTTGAAAGTAGTTACATATTATTCTTGAGGGACAGCAGCAGCAAGGTTATGTTCTCAGGCCATTACTTTTAGACACGCTTAATTTTCTAATTATTATTGTTAATGTTGCAAAAAAAGAAAAAAGAACAATGCAACAAATAGATTATTACAGTAAAGACCATTGCATAAAACTTTGTATCAACATTAAAAGATGCCTCATGTGATGTTAAGAAATACAAACATTGGACTAAAAACAGGTGAAAAGTGATGGTCTGCCAAATGGGAGAAAACAGATTTGAATAAAGCCGCACAAATCACTCAGCCTCCCTTGTGCAGGAGCAATTATGTCCAGGACTTTGGTGATGGAATCATGGTTTGAGGTATGTTTTGCTCACATACTACGGATCCCTTTAGAAAGCAGAATGAATGCCAAAGCTTATGTCAGCATCATTTCCAATCAGGTCCATCCAGTGATACTTCATGTGTACTCTGATAGGGGTTGCTACTTCTGAGACAATTATGCTCCCATCTGCTGTGCCCACATTATGCGTTCATAGTTTGAGGAACATGAAGATTCCAGGCACTCATGACCAGCACAATCTTCTGATCTCAATCCATTTAGGCATCTGTAGGATGAATTTGAAAGTCACATTTGCTATCACCATCATCTGCCCACCTTGTTCCATACATTGCATACAATATTAATGATTAAATTGGAAGATATCCCTCATGACACTTCCATCATCTAGCAGATTCTATGCCAGGTCATGTGATAGGAATCATTTAAACAGTGGCCCAATTCATTATTAGGTATAGTTCCGAATAAACCGACAGCCAGAGTAGGGTCTAGGACTATTATCCGTGGCCGGTCTGCCATGAAAACAATTCTCTGCAAGAGTTACTATGCACAATACATATGGTGTGCCAATGCCTAGCAACACTTCTGGAATCACTTTAAAAATAGTTGAAATATATTTGAATTTAAATAAAATGAATTTCATAGTGGCAGAATTTTATTTTATTTTTAAATTAATTTTACACAAATTTAAGTCAATACAATAATTTAATGTAGTAAATTTAAGTCACAAATGTTGTTTCTAATCCTCAAAGATGATATAATGTTCTTGCTATTATAATCTGCAGTTATTTTGAGTATCTGCATCGTAGTGGGCTGTGACCTGCCACTAACTGTCTGCAATATATATATATATATCACTCCTAGGAGGCACTTTATGGGGGCGATCTAGGATTTTTCATATTGCTGGGTACATATCACTCCAAATTCAGCTTGTATCCTTTGGGGTAAAGCCTCTACATGGTTGTTGGTCCTGTTTTCTTTGTTGAGGATCCTGTTGTACATGAACATATTTCTGGGAAAAACAATGCTGGCCATCTTCCATATCCTTGGCAAGCTTGGCAGCGTACATAATCATTCTCAAAGCATCATTTTTATACATTTGAAACAGCTTCAATTCACAATTTTTTCATATTTTGATCCACTGAGATGCGCATAGGAAAGGTATCCTTTATTACAATGAATGCTACATTTCCAAAATCACATGAAACAGATTCTGAGGAAACTTCAGGTTCTGCTTGTTTAATAACTTGGAGGTCATTCATCTGATTTCCTTTGCTTTTTAGGTAGCAAAGCACCAGATACTGGATGACCACCACCAAATCTTTCAACAAGTATGACATGTAGCTACAAAAATAATAGTGGCACTGGTTGAAATACCCAGTTAACATACCATGTTGTTGATTCCTTTTATGAGTAGACACTGTTGGCTGCCAAAAAGAATATAGCACTTATTTTATTCTCAAAATCTAAATCAATTTAAATCTGCACAGTTTAGAAGGAACATTAACAATGCTTTTATATAAAAGTCATCAGAGTTTAAGAGAAAAGAAAATGAAGATATTTAGGTTGCTTCCTTATTCTCTCATTTAATTTACTTTCCATTGTCCTTCATTCCAAGTACACACACCATCACATCCTGGTCAAACAAACTTGAGGCAGACTGGCCTGCAGCTAAACAGCTCATGGCAAATTGTCTTCTTGGCAAATCAACTGCAGAAAAGAGTCCCATTCCAGCCAGTGTATTTGCCAAAAAGAAAAAGAGGAGGAGGAGAAAACCAATACAATGTATCTCTTATTTATATATTAATTTAAAAAACAAAAAATCTTATTCATTGAATCAGATTAGTCATATTTGACCATATAAAGATTCAGATCTTTCAGTGTGTATGTTTAGGTAATAAGTAGCAGCCAAAATAATGGAGTTACAAAAACAATATATAAAATATTGAAAAATATGCAATTGCTATATACATCTGTTTGTTAAATTTTCTATAAATAGTGGCATAGTAAGAAAGGGAAAATGCATGGACTTAAATATATCCATGAATGAATGAAATAAATATTCAAGAAAAAAGAATAGATTTACTTGTATTCAGCTGAAGATCAAATAATACCCTGTTAATTTACCAGAATAAATTAGTCGGCTGATCCCATCAATAAGGGGCTGGCCAAACCAATTACCAAGAATTAGAAAAGATTGGTGGATAACAATGATTTTAAAAACCTGGCTGCTGGGCAAAATCGAGAAGGGGATATGATAGACTATAGCCTGAATGTGATAAGTTAGTGTTAGTGTCTTATGTCCACCAAAAAAAAAAAAAAAAAAATCATTTTAAAAAATAAACTGAACTAGAGGCTTGGTTAAAAATAGGACTTATTTCAAGATGTAGAAAGGTGCTCATTAAGAGCAAAGCAACAGAACCCCTCTTGCCATAATCAAGGCCTGGGTCGGGTAGCCAAAATTCCAAAGAGTCCGAATACAGCAAAGCCATGCTCTGATGAAAGTACACAAAGAACTCAATTCTAAAGACAAAGCACTAAAGGTAGAGGCAGTAGATGTGATGAGATACACAAAAATAGTAGTGTCAGAAAAACATCTCAAGATGGTGGGGAAATAGCTTTACTCTCTATAGCATGGTAAAGAGAATGGAGCTGCATCAAAGGGTACAATTAAGTGTAATAAATGGTGTGAAAGTTTTGGAGGCTTAAAGGACAGCATGTTTAACAGAATACAGCCTATGGCAAATAATATATTTTCTTTTTATTTCTTGTCCTTTTTTTAAGCAGTGAATATACCCAGTGCACATGTCATATGCATCTCTCACACATTTCATGTTTAAATCTTTTAATGTCTTCAAATATCTCATTTTTAAAACAATTCCAGAAGTATTTGTCATATAGTTAGATGGATATTTTTTTAAGTTTGAAACAAATGATTTGACTGCAGTAGGTACAAGAAAAAGATAATCCTTATATTTGATAATGTTAGATATCTCCCCCCAGAAAACAAAAAATAATCTCTCATCAACCATTATATATGGCATCTACATCTTGTAGTTATCTGATTTTCACTGCTGTTTTTCAATTAAGAAATAATTCCAGCAACAGATGCGAGACATTCTATCACAAACACTTTTCCATTACTGTGTATCTCTTAATGAAAGAATTAGTATAGGTTTTATTTACAAAATACTGTTTTTTTTGTCTCTGTTTTAAAAAAAGGCTTTTATGTATTTCTTTTTGTTACTTATAACAAAACAGATCAAGGATACAATGGAAATATTACTGCTTTAGTACCCTTCTGTAGCTATTGATAAACGATGCACTGACAAAACACCAATGTAGAAAAAAGAAATAACATTTCATGACTTTCTGCAGATGAGACTGCTTGGGAACAACTCAGACCTGAAATCTTATCTCATCTCAGATGCTGCACAGGGTTTACATCTGATGATTAGAATAGCCTAGCAGATTCAGAAGAAATGCTTAAGTATGTTTCCCAATCCTTTTTTTCTCTGTTTGACTCCATTAACACAGTGACAAATTATTGCAATCCCAACCACAACATTAAGTATTACAAGCTGCAGGTATGAACCTTGCTGGGAGGGAACAACTCCTCCCTCTGCCACGCACAGAAACTCACGGAATATTTTGAAAAGAACAGTGAAATAATGAAATTCCTGCATCTTGAGGTGTCAATATGAAGCTGAAAAGTTAGTGTTGTGTGGGCTATACAATGGTGCAGATTATGCCATGGAAACACACACACACATCTACAATGCTGTATCTTAACAGCAGTTAAAAGATTAAATGTCAGTGACCCCATCTGTTCTCATTGCAATCCCTAGTTTGGGAACTGCTGGTTTAGGTTATACAAGTCATTTGAAGAAAAATGAATCTGAAATTGCCTTCCTTTCTTGCTGGCCTCAATAGTCATACACACCTAGTCTGCCACTTGTGCCAAAAATGACGAAAACCAAGGTGTTTGTATACTTTGGAAAAAAACAATGCCCCAGACCCACATTTATCATGTTTATACAGAAATAAAGAGTATACAAAAATTACTGCCACTGAGTATTTCCATGAATGCCTCCAACATAAGGCAGCCACAAGTGGTCTGCAAAGGTACCAACACCAATATAGACAATTCTTTTGAAGAAGAAAAAACCCCAATAATGAAGTCAATGTGTCCAATCCATCTTCACAGCTCTATTTACCTGATTGTGATCAAGTCTGTCATGCAAAACCAGTTGCTGCCCAACAATCATAATTACAATATTTTTGCAACTATGGCTTATACTGTGTATTCGACAACCAGAAACAAACAAACTTTAGTAAAACAAATTGTTTATTAGACTACCAAGTGAACTCAAGTCTGTTATCTTTTTCAATGAAATGAAATGACAAGAAGCCCAAGTTATTCTAATACAAAATGATTTTTGTAGAAATATAAAGAGTTGACTGAATCTAAATAAATCTAACAGAATTCTATAGTATTTTGAATAAAACAAAATTATTCTTAGAAATTGTTAGTTGTTTTTTTGTTTAAATAATGCAACTGCTGCTGGCTGCTTTTGAATTAAAATGTCATCATTTGAATAGGAAATTAATTAGCCTATTATCTGTAACATGTGGGTTAAGCCTTAATAAAGAAAAACAAGAGCTGAGATAAAGTAGCCTAAGTGCAAAGTTATTGTAGAAGGGATTGTAGACATTTGAACAAAGTTGCAAAGACAGATGAAGATGGTAATGTGTGTCATAATAAGAAAACCACTAAAATTAAATCAATTTAATGCTTTTTCAGACTGACTATTATAAAGCCACTGATTTTTCCTGCAAAGACAAGAGATCGGCGACCCTGTCAGAAGTTTTTGGTCCAGATTTTCAATGTTTCAAACCGTGGTCTTTCCATAAATTCAAGATGTCGGAACAAAAAATAAATAATCAAAATGTCAGTTTAAGATATTTGAAATTCTGAAAGTAATGATGTAAATAGAAATTAAACAGATAAAAATATCGCAAACAGTATGTGGCAATGCCATCCTAAATTATTAAAATTAACCTTTATGGAAATCAATAATTAACATCAAAGTTGAAACAAGTATTGGTGTGACATTGGCCTAAGAGGGAAAAAAAGACTCTAGGTATGATCCTAATAACTGTAGACCAGTACACTGACCACTGATTGGAGATAACTTGCTTCAAAGTATACTGAAGTAACTTTGTTCATTTAGATGAAAATAATTTGGTTAAGAAATCAGTATTGGCTTTTGTTTTGAAAAATCTTAAACCAATTTGGCAGAATGATGCTACCAACTATTTGGAAATAAGTTAAGAACATAAAAGTTTATTATTTCGATTTTCATATATCATTTATACGGTTTTTCATATGAGTTTGGCAGAAAAATATATAAGCTTTGATGTAAATAATACTCTATGAGAATCAAGAATAAATGACACTACAATTTCCAAGATTCTGAATCTAAGTAATATCTCCTGTTTAGTTTGTGAGCTAATTTTCACACACTCACATACACATTGATACTGAAATCAACTGTCATGAAGTTTTTATGTCACAAATGTGTGTCAAGACTAACTACAGTAACAACATTCTAAGAATGCAATCTGATTTCAATTGTTTTGAAGATGGATCTAAAAAGCAAATGAACGTGTCCAAGTGAAAACAGTTTAGCCACAAATAAACTCATGGTCCAGAAAATATATTACAGATAGAAAACAAAACAAAACCAAAAGTAATGCAAGAATCTGTATCAAGCAGCTTTGTTCAGTTACCAACAGATATTTTCATGCGAAATGGTTGAAAGTTTTATAATTTGTTTTGGAAAAGAACACAAACAAGTTCCATGGTAGTGGCAAAGTGCGCACGCACGCACACACACTCTCTCTCTCTCTCTCTGTGTGAACGTGTGCTGTTTTTTTTTTAATGTAGAATTGTTAAAGCGATGCCTATTGTATACTGTGGCTTTTATTCTCACTTTCTCTTGTTTAGACAAACGATAAACTGTGCACCATCTAAGCAGTGGCAATAGGTTACTTCCTTTCTTTAAGAAACAAAAACAAAAAATTATCACAAACTCTAAGACATAAATAATTCCAGAAGTGTGCTAAAAATTAATTAAAAACTAAGAAGTAGGCTATCCAATTTAAGGAACAGTCATGTGTTAATTAATGGTACAGATTGTTAAGATCAAGAGCTTGGGTCCTATTCCTGCTGGAGTCCAACTCAGATTGCCATACCTCTCTGCCATAGTCTCTTCTCTCCTGCCGGCCATGTGGGATCCACCCTCATCTAAAAATAAGGATTTCTAAGTAGGGGCTTTCAAAAGGTTAGAAATAAAGTTAGAAAATTCAAGTTTATTCAAACAAGTGAATTATGAACTACTTATTTTAGTAAACAAATAAAAATGAACAATTACTAATACCAAGTTATCTAACAATGTAGCTGCCTTCCATCTTGTATTATAACAATGCACCTACAATCTAACAATTCATTTTTTTTTTTAATTTAAAAAAGTGCAACAACAATAATATACCTACAAGTATCTATCTCCCTTGGTACATAGTACTTTCACATATAAATTAAGAGATTAAATGTCACACTGAAGGATGATGATGATGATGATATTTGATCATGTATTTCTTTTTTATCCTAGCTTTTCTACAGGCCTAGTTACTTTAATTATACTGCACCCAAGAAAAAATGTGCTTTTGGTTTCCTTCAAAATCTCAGCTGCATGACACCCATTCTACAATTTAAATTTCAACAAATTACTGGTAGATGTCAGAAAATCAATGGTACTGGCAGCTGCACAAACCACCTCTCTCTGCAGCCAATCATGTAGATCACAAGTTGCTAACCCCCCATCCCACCTCCCGCATTGTACCTATGTAGTTGTGAAAATTGGGTAATGTAGCAAAAGTCACCATTCATTTTCAGATGTGGAAGGTAACCAATGTGACCAGATGAAGAGAGAGAACCAAATTAGTTCCCATGGGAACTGAACTCTGGCCCTCATCCTTAGCAGTCCACCACTCTACTACTACCCCTGTCACCCCAACAGAGAAGTAAAAAGTATCAAATCAGGCCAAGTGGAAAAGCAGATTTTCCTGACAGAGTTAGGAGAACTCAAGTTTTTCAAGGATTTCAAAAAAATATGGTATTCCTGGCTAAGAAAACTATCTACAGTTTTTCTGGGGTTAGTGACGCCTGGTGTAAGTTACTGACTGTAGTGGTCCACCGTTCTGTTTGGCTACTCGCTTTGCCAACTGTTGAAGTGAAGTGAACTTGCTGTCCCCCGTACCTTCCTGATGACCGACCACACGTGCAGAAGATCGGCCGCCAGCCACCCTTACTAATGGATGATTTTAAAATAAGTAACTTCTTGTGAGCGCTACATCGACAAAGCTTATATTTTCAGGTACACGTGCTGTGAAGAAAGGAGCTACAAGTAAATAAGATAAATATATGCTTTTGTTTAACTAAATTCTTCCGACTCCAAATTTCTGGGTGAGAAAACACCTACTGGTCAGAGCATTGGGAAAATCCTACCTCCCCCTCCCTCCAGAGAGAGAGAGAGGGAGTAGGGTTGGGTAGCCGGCTCGCAGTCTCAATGTAAACTAATTTTGGCTAAAATTCTTTAAGACCATAAGTTTTCTTTTAAAAAAATTATCAATTTTTGTTACTGATCGAAATTTAAAATTTCTTTGAACCTAAAAAAAAAAAAAAAAAAACAGTTCTCCACTACTACAGCAAAAAAAGAAAGTATTATTAAAGATAATGAAAAATACCAGTTTCTATGTTTTATGTAGTATTACTTTACATAATATACTAAAATATTGACCTAAAAATTTACTTCAGTACTGGTGAAAAAAAGTTAAGCTGAAGTCCTGAACAAAGTATTGTAAAATATAAAACAAGATTTCTCTGTTGCATTCACAGCATCCATAAATGCAATCCTTAACAGCTTTGGTATCAAAAGCAGACATTAGAAAAGCTTATATAGCCAAGGGAAAAATTTTGCATTATTATTTTCAACTTTATCTAAACAGACCTGAAGGCAAAATTGTTATCTTGCTGCTGAAATTTTTTTTTTTCTTTTAAAGATCCCAGTTATCTGAGCTGAATGGATTGAGAATTCCTGTAAAAAAAGAAAAAAAAAAGGAGAAACTCCTTTTGTCACAACTAAAAGACTAGTTTTGTCGTCTCTGCCCAATAATAACGGGAGAGAACAATATGGTCAGGGAAACTGTACCAACAACAGGATGGATACAAATTTAACAGGGGAGGTGTCACTAAGGAAACTACAACAAATAAACAACAGATATAGACAAACTTAAACTATCATACATGCTTGAAGTACTGCCACTAAAATGATATAAAACTGCAGGACCATTCTACAGCCATGTAAATTGGTGGCTGGCTGGTTGGAAATTCCATCTTCTAAACAGGAGATATAAAACAAAAGGTTACTGTATTAAAGAGAGAGAGAGAGAGAGAGAGAGAGAAGTGCAAAAGGCAATCAAATTTATCAAACATTTCAAAGAAAGGTAAAGTTAGTTGGTACATTCAAGACTTCAAGGAAATGGCAAAATAAAGCCATATGTCAAAGGACGTGAAAATTCATGCAAGACAACACCATTGGCATTCAAAATTCAAGCAAATTATTTTAATATCTTAATTATTTCATTTCAAGTTGTAAACGTTTATTAGAGTTGTTATAATCATTTTAAAGCAAGTTTATGTTCTAAAATTAAACAAACCATTGACTGAAATTTCTTTGCTGTTGCAAAAGACTATTTTAAACTTTTCAATGTGAATAAAAGGCATAAAACAATGTTATAAACTACCTAACTTTATACCTGAGTCAGCTTTGTTCTTTAGCTCAGCAATTAGTTGACTGAAATCAGGCAGAGTTCAGAAATAATACTCAAGTGACATATACAAGAAAACCATAAATTAAGAAATCAAAGAACTAGCCAACTGCCACTTTGGGTTTCTTTGAACTCCCCCATCCAAATTATTCTTGTTTTTTCTATTAAAAACTTATTTTATCAACTCTGATGATTTAATTCACTGATCTCTGGTGGGCAAGCTGCATTAACTTCACAAGATTTCATCAAAAATTAAACAGCCAACCATCACTTCAAATCGCTTAGTCTCAGTTTCATTCTCATTATGCTGCCTTAATTAGATATTCCATAAGCTAACACCTGATTTCTCTTTCGTATCAGCTCTATTTTAGTAACTGGGTCTGCAGACAGCTTAAGTACTCTTTGTAAGTTCAGAAGAATTCTTCTAAAAAAAAGAAAGAAAAAAGCTATACAAGGTATCACAAAAGTGTTTTTTTTTTGTTAACTAAGTGGTGTTAAACTTCAGCAAAATCATGATATTAATTTAAACTATAGTAACTCATCTCAATCCAACATTGACAAGGGAGATAACTCTCATCGTTTTCATTTTAAATATTTGTTTGTTTTTTTTTCCCCTGCACAATACTTTAAAAATAAAATCAAATTGTTTTATTCTGACTAAAAGTTCATCTTTGTACCTTTAACTGCAGGTGTTTTAATTTTTGCCCAGATCATCTTGGTGCAGTAATGAAAACAACTGATGAAAAGGCCTCCAGAAAGAAAACATGGCTTACAACTCTTAACAAAGACATAACAGCTGGCTTTAAACAAATTACCCCAGGGTTTCTTCCATGACACTACTGAACTTCTGGACTCTTGAAAAATTAAAGAAAAGAGGTGATGTAAATTACAGTAGTCATCACTGATTTCAAGCTGCATTGGCAGACACTACCCTTGTCAGGCCTATATCAGACAAAAATAATGCAGATTCTCTTCTCACCAACTATTGATGGAAGTAAAAGAAAATGTTTGCTGTTGTATATTCAATACACTTCAGAATTTGACAGTCTCGTTGGATCCAACGTGCAGATAACTATAGCAACAGATAATGCTGAAAGGATTGTTGGTTGTGTACAGAATGAGAGACTTGAAGATTTATATCAGAGTTTGCTGATTTGGGTTAGGTACTGATGGTGCTGTGTTATGACAGGGAAACAATCAAATTTCAGATCTCCATTACTTGGTATTGGTTGTGCTGCACACAGATGTGTGTTAACTGCATGCTCAAGAGATGGAGAATATTCCAGATATGAGCCATTATAGTGGTGCTGTAAAATGTATTTCTCAACTTGAAAGAAATTCAAACTACTAAAAATTTGACATGGCATAGGTTTGCACAGATTTACTCTGTAAAATTACTTAGTTTGGAAAAGGCAGAATCAGCATTAGAACTTGAAGCCACACCGAACTCTTTCATTATAGGTCAGACAATACAGATTTATAGTAATCACTTTTTTAATACATATTTTGCCATTTCTAATTAGACTTAATGAATGTTTTCAAACTTGTGTATTGATTAGAGCATCGTTAAACCAAACTAAAAGACAATCAAGAGTTTGTGTGGTGAAGACAAATAAACGAGTGTAATAGTGGGCCGGTGGAAGAACCAGACTAAGATATGGAAACAAGACGAATACGAAGAACCAAAGGAATGATCTTAGATAATGGAACTGACAAAGAACTGATTGACATTGAGAATAAATAGAAATAAAAAGTCCATGTAGTAAAAGCAAATGGTTGACCACGTATGCAAAATTGTAGCACTTCTACAGAATTTACAGTTTACATGTTTGTTCCAAAATATAAAATTGTCTAAGAAGCCATACACAGTGCAGTTTTAAAATGATATTAACATAGTTTGTTTAACCTTGTATGAGGCAACAATATTGGTTAGTTACAAGTCTCCCTCTAATCAAAAACTTTTCTTTGTCATCAGTGGTAAGAAGTCATGTCTTCCTTCTTTGGAAAACCAGGACTGACATTAGAAAATCAGGTGTCAGAGAGGGGAAAGAAATTTCTTCTAGATGTCTTAAAGCCCAACTGTCTCAGGTAATCCTGTACCTGCAGAGGAAATAAAATAAAGTACTAAAATGACTAGATTAATTCATAAATGTAAATAGGCTACAAAATCTAATGTATACCAAGTTTGTTTTCCTTAATGGATATTTATCTTACCTTGTCTTGGCAAACTTTTTTTTTTTCAGTTTCTTTATTTCTCAACTTAGTTTTATTATTTATAGTGTCTTCTGCAGTTTTCATCTTTTCACATTCTCTCTTATTCTAGTCCTGTTTTGATGACCTTATCCTCGGTTTTCAGCTGTGTGTTTAGTTCAATCATCCTAATGCCTCCTGGCTTTTATTCTCTCTATCTTTATCACTGAAGCACCTATAAATGTAGGAGTCATGTGTGTACTCAACCCCAGAAACATTCATAAAATTGGTCTATGGGAACTGACATTATGAAATGTTTACAATAATGGCACCACGATACTATTGCTTAACAAACTGAAGCATATTTAACATGAAGTTAGTTAGTTTGTTTTTAATTTCTTAATGCAACCTATATAATTATATTTATCTCATGATGGTGACTCAGTAAGAAAATACAGGTAATGTACAAAAATGTCCAAATATTGAAAATTTTCCATTCACAAAGTGACAGAATATTACTTGTTGAAATGAAAAAATATTTCCAAATTAATCCTTATTGTGTGTTGTATCCAAGAGAATACTATCCCAAGGCAACAACAGACAAATAGCAATAATAATTATAGTATTAGCTGGTCTCACTAAGAGCTATTAAACAAAACCCCTTTTAAGTGCAATCAAAGGAAGCAATTTTATGCAGTAAAACAAATGCTTTGCATTAGGCAGAGACCTATTCGTAAGGTTACACCTTCATTAACATTGACCCCCCCCAATTGAAAATTACAATGAAAAACAGCATTTATTGCTGTTTTTCCCTAATAGGATTTTTGTTTCTTTATTGTAAAATTCCATTGTGCTTATTCATCATGGAGGCACTTGTAAGAAATGCATCTTACATAAGCATTCTCTAATCATTTCACATATTAAATATATTAAATAGAAAAACTAGCATTTGATAATAGCTTTTCTTTGTAATCTATGAAAAAAACAGCAGCAGCATTTCTTCATCAATACCAAAAACAACTCATTAAGGATACAGATAGAAACTTAGATCCACAACCGTATGGCCCAACTTAACAAATGAAACAGAATGGTGGTACCAACTGGAACAAGAGCATATTTTTTTTTTTAGGTAATTAACATTGTCATGACTAAATAAAATAGAACTGTAATAGATCAATAGTATTTATGGTCTAAAGGAAGTATGTTTTATGATTGTGGCAACAAATTCTTTTTAAAAAAAAAGCATACAACAACATTTGCAAAGATAGGAAGAGTATCATTTTCAATCTGATTAAAAACTAGGTTGCAATTAGTTAAATGTATAGATAAGCAATACTTCTGTAACAGAAGAGCTATACTTTTCTCTTTGTAATAGTTATAAACCAGTTCCGAGAACTAACAGTCAGTTTCATTCCTACTTCACTTAGTATAATATATTAACAAATGTGCGAGTGGCAGTGTATTTATTTAAATCCCCTGATTTAAAAAAAAAACAAGACTTTCAAGTTTTACTAAACAATGGCTGAACATTCAGAGACCAGATATTCTGTAAATTTAGTTCCTCAGCTGCAAACCAGAAAGGACTTTCAGCACAAATTAAAATAGAACAGGAGATTCTGTATAAAGGATATCTTTAGCAAGGCCTCTAAAAGAAAACAAACACCTGCAGACTATCTGGGTCACCACCAGCTTTCATACATACTCTTCATGTGGTCAAGCCTGGTGTTGCAAAGACTGAAATCTGAACATGCTTACAAAGATTATTCCTTTCAAGTTTCTCTCTTCTTGTTTTTCTCTTAACAAGTAATTACCATAAAAAGCAAACTTGAGAAAAATCAGCTGCCTGAGATTAGAAAATTGCTTTAAATTTTTTTAGTGCAAAACTATTCTTACATGATAGTGATTTCTTTCTCCTATATAACTTCACATCCCACCAAAGTGAAGCATCCTATGGACTAAAATTATACATTTGTTCCAAGCTGTCTACCTAGTGAAAGTAAACTACAGTAATGGGTACTCTGCCAATCAGTCACTAATTACAATCACTATATTAAAAAGACCACAACTTCATGGAATCCTTTTTCTTAAGACAAACAAATGACTTATTACACTCTTTCACTGTACTTTTCTTCTATTGTTTCATGTCCTATTGGCAGGACCATTATCAGTATCTTACCATATAATTTAGTGTTGGTACAACTAAAAGAGTATGATGGAATAAGTCAATTTTTACTTCTGTAACATTCAGCAGCCTCGTAGATCTTCAGATTTCAGTCCAATTATTACTTTTCATGGGGCTAGAGCACTATTAGAATTCAAACAAAACATGGAAAATGTCTTGGTAAAAGATTTTCATAATCTTCTTGTTTGTTACAGAGAATATAATGATGCTTTTGTTGGTAACCTGATTTTATTTATAAGAAATATAAAAAAACCTGTGTGTGGAGGGAGGGCATGATCTCTAATCTGACCTACTCACTGGACCAATACTAGAAGTGTACATACCTGAATTATTTAAGTAAAATCTAATGAAAGAGTGTCATGAAGTATTCGTTACCCTTTTTTCACATTGTAATATTACAGTTAAATTTCTAAATTGAAAAAATCCATTGCTAATGCAACTTTCTAATGTTTTCAACATTCTTGGTCAATCTAATGAAAGAATCTATAAATCACATCTCTATTACTGGTGGTTTAAATAGTGGTGATGAAATTTGTAGTTCTCCAAAATAGTTGTTTTTTCTTTTTTAAAAAAAAAAAAAAAGCATTTTTGTAAATAAGTAACCTATAAATATTTCAACTTTGTTATTGATTTTTTTAAGTGGATATTTAGGATAACTGCCTGTATACAGACAAATTTACCTAAAAAGGAAAAAAAAAACCTGGCAATTATACAAATAATAAAATACTGCTATAATACATACATTTTAAATAACTAAAAATAATTACATTATTATTTCCTATAGCGGTATTTAGAAATTAAATAACCAAACAGATATACCAAGTAAATTTTTTACCTTTCACAGATATTAACCATGTTACATTCTACTTCATAAGGTTCTAACACGTTTCAACAAAAGAATAAAATTGCAAAACTGTTTCAGTCCAATTTGGGATGATGCCACCAGTTATACTATAAGATATTGCACTGGCAAAGTATTAAAAGGTATTCCAACAGCTAATATATTGTATCAAATCAAAACTCCTCACCACAAAGTAAGAATAGCAGAAATCCTGCCATTTAGAAGAAAATTCCCTCATCACTGGTGAGTAACAATGGATAGTGATTTAAAGAATCTAAAGCGGTGTGCAAGCAAAAGTCCTAAAGTAGAGAGAAATTTGCTATAGACCAAAAAACATCTTTTCCAAACAATCAAATGGTTGGTATGCAATGTCCAGTGTGAAGCCAGACAGGCTTCAGTTGTCTGGTCTGCTAAGTGCAGCATTAGGTTGACAACTGTTCTAGTAAAGAGCACATCAATAATGTTTTACATTTCTAGAACACCACATAACTAGAGGGCTTCAGTGCAAATATTAAACATTCTTTTTAACTCGCATAGCTCCATGAAAATAACAAAGAACAAATACTTGTGAACATGTGTGGTAATCACAACTGCCTGCTCTTCTGATGTTGTTTAAACATCTTTATAAGTCTATACTAGCATCAGCGAGCAACACTTCCTGGCAGCAGTGCAAGCGTCCAAAATAATGGTATCAATAACTTATTTGACCGCTACAATTTAGAAATGACAATTTTAATGAAATACATAAACCATTAATGAATAACTACTCAATTTTATCTCAAATGACAAGTAAACCATGCCCCCACACTTGTGTGTTTTGGGTTTACATCCCAACAACAACTAAAGATAGTCTGGAATTTAGAACAGTGTAAGGATGACCAATATAAACAACTACCAAAATCGAATTTAAATAAATTTTAGTAGTTCATCATAAAACAAGGATTGGCAACACATGAAGAGATTTTGAGTGGCACCAAAATTCACAGAAAATAATAATACAAATAGTAGTTTGTTTTTTTTTGCAACAAATCACAGATTTAATGATCTGCTCTAACCATGGCCTTGAGAATATCACACCTAGCAGATATGAGGAGTGCACACACAACCCCATATTGTCTGTCTGCATAGACATTACAAGAGCTCTAATGTAATGAAGCAGCGATCCCAGAATTATCAACTAAACTGAATTTGATGTGTTTCATTTCATCGTTTTGAAGCTATTAAGTTAACCCTAATTTTAAACTGTCAAAACTGAAACAAAAATCAAAATTATTTCAGGAAGAATGGAAACAAGTACAGTTTTGTATGGCAAGGTAAATGGATTGTTTATGCCTATGTTGTGAAAGCATTCCTGCACATCTAGTGTTCTAAGACATTATAAAAAAGACTAATCATCCTTATCACACAGATGTTGAAGATAAGCCAAACACAAAATATGTCTTTCAGAAAACTCTAAAGTGAGTTGCATTTTTGAAAAACCATGAATCTTCCACCAAAGCCAGCCAAACAATTGCATTGAGCATCATACAAAAGTTAACCATTTACCAACCGAGTTTTTGAAAAGCACAAATCTACAACAGAAGTGTAAGGCATTTCTTTGATGTCTGAAACTACAAAAGGGGAAGAAATCCTTAAAGTAGTCTCTACATTCACAAACTTTGGAAATAGGGAAAAAATTGATTTAAACAACTGTTTTCTGCAACTACTCATGGGGCACCAGTGATGACAGGTAAAAATATTGATTTCTTCACCTTCTCCTGAGTTAAGTACACCTATTTTATCCTTTAATTATGTAATTCAAGAAAATTCATGCTCCAAATTTTCTTCAAATGCTCTTAATGATGTAATGTCCACTGTAGCAAAAATTGTGAATACAATTGTTGCTTGTTCACTATATACTCACAGGCAATTCAAAGTTCTCTTAGAAGAAATGGAATTGAATCACAGCAACTTCGTAATGTACTATAATGTTCAGTGGCTGAGTAGAGGAAACATTTTCTCTAGTTTGAATGAATCAAAATCTTTCTCCATGACCAGACTATTTAACATATGAATTATGAAATGCTTAGAAAAATATGCATGAAAAACACTAGAAATACTGGAATAGAAGACAATGTACATAACTGAAACAGCACAGTATAGAAAACAGTAGCCAATGACTCAATCTATTGTAGATATATGTTAAAATACAACACTATTACTCAAAATTTTCTGAAGTTCAAATAAATATTAACAAACCATAAATATTACATCTAATACTAGTGCAATTTGCTTTCAGTCCCTAAATCCCTCTGAGTCCCTCTCACTCATCATGACCAAGTTTCTTCCAATGTGTCATTGTTTGAGATGCACATGAACAGCCTCCTAATTCTCACATAAATGTCAATGTGCTACAAGCTGTCATTTTTTAAATGCTGGTTGATACATAACGGCACAACAGTGACAGAGATAGCATTTAAGATGGCAGAACTCACCCAAGGGATTAGTAGGTTGTAAGCTGGATCTTTGGCAGATAAGCATCCTCTCTAGGGTCTGGACTCTGCATAAAACTTATGGCAATGCTTCTAGACAATGTAGTGGGAGCCAAGCCAAGTCAACAAAACACATCTAAACCAATTTTTCTTGCAAGCAAAAAAAAAAAAAAATTCTACAGAGTAAATCAGTTGAAATGTAACCTTAAAACTGCAACTGTACACAATTCACTTCAAGCTAATGGCATGCAGTTATGAAAAGCCTATATCTACATACCACCAGCCATGAGGTCATCACAGAGCACAGCAAGACTGTAGACCATTTAGGGTCAACTACTGTGCTTTTTACAGAAGAGTGCAGATTTTAACTGAACTTTACAAACTGATGCGCCAAAGTATGGAGAAGACCAAGGAAAGTTTCAAGTCACCAACATTGCTAAACATGGGCTCAACGGTGGGAGAAGAGATTAGTTGGGATGGCACGACTGATTGATCTTCCTAAGTTCCAGAATGGCAATAGTAACAAATTTAAGATATAGAAATGACATCTTTGATGCTTTTGAGGCCAAGCACTGGTTGGGAACAACCTTCTTAGCATGGATGCTAACACCCATCCACATCATGCCCAGATAAAACATTACCAGATGCCTGAGACCACAGTCTGCATGAAATAACCAGCTCATTCACCAGAGTATCCAATCGAACATTTGAAATGCGTTCCAGGCTGCCATTACAAAATACCCCCTCCTATAATAAACCTTACAGAAACTTGGTAATGCCTTCATAGAGGAAAGGAACAATCTGGTCAAAATCAACATACAAAATTCACCGGGAGCATAAGGCACCAGGGCAAAGCTGTCATTCGTGTTAGAGACTCTAACATAGGATTTTAAAAAGAATTTCTAAACAGGGATTTGTCACTTTGGAGTGAAAGTCTGGATATAAAAGATTTGTTTTGAGGGGTACAACCACTGGCTCATTATTACATATCATCTTTGAGGTGCAAAAATTAATGTTTCTTGTCAACCTGTCAATACTGTAATATGGTGGATGTTATACCCCTCGATCATTAATTTTTTGTAGTATACTTTACAAATGTTAATGGCAAACTGGTCTTTCTTCCTGCTAAATAACTAATCACTGCATAAAACAAACCAAACAAATTTAGCATTTTTGTATTTTCTTTAAATCTAAAACTAATAAGAGAGGATAATTTGGTTATGACTGATAAACTGAGGTATAAGCACCTGCTAACTTTGAATTTCATTGGTTAAGTAGAGATGGTCACACATATGCCACTCAAGTCAACAAGAAAATATACACAGAAGTTTCTCAGTTCTAGATAATGATTATAATGGATACTAGTTTACTTAATAGCAATTGAAATGCAATTGTTTTAGTACCTATGATCATTAACAATGCAGATCTTAGAACACAACCCAGGGTTCCTATATCCAGGTGGTAACAAAAAACTAGATGTCTATGGGCAGACACATAGCTTACCCTTGTTATACAAAAGTTCTTCAAGGATGATAAGGTTTTAAAGAGTCTCCTGAACTAGGAAAAATTTATGGATATGCAGTTACTGGTGCATTAGGTAATGAGGTTTACAGAGATATCAAAACTGCTCTCTCATATGAGAATACAAGTTATGTGAACAGGAAGCTAAGTAGTCTTCCTTCCCTTGGTTTGATCAAGTGAGAATACTGCCCTTATTACACAATCACATCTTGTTTAAAGAATTTCCTAATATTTTGCACAACTAAAAAGTAAAATTGTTTGGTAAACAAAAATTTTTTTGTGGATAAATCAGGAATATAATTTAGGGGATATGATTCATTATGGAATGGGAATGTCATCAACAAGAAAAATAAAATACAAATCAACAAAAATATCAAAAATCAAAAACTGTTTAATTTACTTAAAGATACCATATTTCTGTGGAAATAAATTGCAAACTTTCTTTAGCTTTGATGAACTATTCAAAGAAACCATTTGTTTATATGAATGCTATTTTCTCCACAAATTTCTCTGAAGTCACCCTGCTTTTTTCTATAATTACATTTTGTGAAGTACCATTGTATTGTTTGTCTGAAAAAAATTATGAAACAAACTTACATGCAACATCTTTAGAACCATTTAGCCAACTGCTATCTGGAACAAAAACACGCCATGCTAGGATTCTCTTGTAAAGTTAGAGTAACATGGAATGAGTAATTATAGGCCTAGCAGTACATAGCACATGAATGACATCTAAATATAAAACCTCCAAAGTTTGTTTTTTTTTTTTTTTTTTGCTAAATTAAAAATTAGTTCAGAATGTACTATAACTGATCACCTATTCAAGTGGGTACATTATCTTTTCCCCTTAACATATTTTCAACTATTTTTTTAATTTAAAAATAAGTTAACACTATTTACTTCTATCTTGTATTGGAGGAAAGGAAGCAAATTGGGCCTAGTTTAATGTTGCAACATGGATTACACAGAACCATGATAAATGAATAACCTGTTTTGGTTACTTTACCAAGCTTTTCATGAAGGAAGAGAGAGAGTGGCCAGATTTAAGCGTTTCCGACTAGTAAAAATAGGTTGTAGGAAATCACCAATGCAGCTGACCCAACAGTAATGCAGGAAATATGGCAGACAGTCAGAGAGCATCAATCATTTAAAAACAAATTAATTCCATGTGATATATATGTATGTACATATTTAGTGACTTAAGTTTCTATTTCCTAGTTTATAACATCCAACAAAGTTATGAATGCAAATGCAAATTTTCTTTTATTTTTTTTTTTAAGTGTATTATTGGAATGACTGCCCAACCAAAAGCTTTTTACTTTAACAAAGCGAATAAGTTCTCAGCACAATAACGGAATAAAAGGGCCTGCTTTAATATTAAAAATTAAATAAGACGCCTGTCTGACTAAAAATATCTAATCCATATTTACATCGTTTAAACTGATTGTCACAAACTACTGACAGAGCTAGAGAAAGTCAGGCTAGTAAACATACAGAACAGTAATTATTAATAAGTGTTGAAAAGCACTTTTTTTTTTTACCTAGCTTAAAATACACAAGTTAATACAAACTGTTTCATTCTCAGCAAACCAAAATGATCTTGCAGAAAATATCACAAAAAAAAATATGAGAAGTGACAAAAAAACATTATGTAAAACAAAGAACATGACTAGGAAAACACTGAGTTGGCAAACTGATGAGCTTTCTGAGAAATGCTGATGGTATGTTTGTTTAAATCTGAAAGGTGAAGTTCTCGCTGTAAATCTGACAGAAAATGGCGCAAATTAGAAGGCATCGATTTTTCTTCCATTAACCGAAATAAGTGATGTCATTTACACGCACTGTTTTTACACTAAAACAAATTGTCCTTCTATCTCTCAGATTTTATTGCATCAGCTCCGTGGAAATGAGTCTTGTTGCTCAATGGTAGTCCTCATCAACTTTCTTGATTTAACCATGATCCCTACAAGGTGACCTCAGAAAAAAAAAAAAAATATCTGAGAAAACAAGACAAATTTTGTCAGCTCCAAAGAAAATTTCTTTATACTTAACCAATGATTGAAAAGGTATTTAGTTACCCTACCCCATTCAAATCAGCCAGTAATATCAGACAAAAGCAGATTTCAGAGCTGATGAAAGGATACAAAATATTTGTCATAATCTGATAAATTTGCATAATCTAAGTATACAACTTCAACCTTCTCCATTTCTCTCTCAAGGAGTGAATCTTCTTGGTCACTGTCTCTTTAGAAAGACGTCTGAAGAAATACTTTAAACATTCAGCCTTCCTTTGGTCATTAAAGTCTTGTATTTCTTCAACAACATACAGTTGTCTGATAGTTAAAGTACTGAATTTCCAAAGTGAAGGACCTAAAAATGTCGGTCTGGACCAGCTTGGATTGGCATACCTCCCTAAGATGGCTTCTTGCTTTTCACCCCCATCCAGCCAGGTGGTTTCTTCCCACAGCTGAAAATGAAGAGGTCTAGTAGGGGACTTTTCTGATAGGGTTGTTCTGCAATGAAGACACTTAAATAATTTACCATCTTAGAAAGATCTAGTTTCCACATTAAGTACCATTTTGGTCCAAAGCAATGGCAAGATGGCTTGGCAATACCATGGCATAGTAATCTGTAAATATTTTTTCTCTGTGATTTGAACACACGCAAATTTGAATTTCTTTTTTTTAGGCTTTATTGGATAAGGCGCAATCCAATAACATGTATTGTCATGGTAAACCAATTGCACTGTAGTAGATAAGGTCATGGCTTTCACCAAAATGCTACCTACCTGAACATAGCAGAAATTCTACGTCTAATAGTTACACTGCTATGACAACACAGTATGATAATCCTATCTCATACTGTTTGAAATAATGCCAATAAACCTATTAGCCATTATCCATCAGTAATTAAAAGTGACAATCATATTTAACTTAAAAAAAAAAAATTAACAAACTTTGAGTTTCTTACTAGAAGAGGAATTTTTTCTTTTCAATGTGATTTAAGTGAATAGTTGATTAATCCATCAAAAATTCATGACAAGAAAATTTGAGAGCTGCAGGAAGCCATCAGGACCGACTTCCGCCACTGCTCAGGTTCAGTGGAGAGCAGGTGCATAGCTAGAAATACTTGTTTGTGTGTCAACAACCTCACTCATATGCTTGAAATAGCTTTAAATACCCATCTATAATCAAAATAGGAAAACTATCAGAAAAACGGCCATATGCTAGATTAAACTTATATAATTTCTACACATGCATTTTAGCAAAGAATTTTTTCTCTAATAAAATATAGCAATCACAACTGCCTAAAGCATCCCTCCCTAATTTTTAAATCTTCCAAAAAGTACTTCCAGTACATTCACATCCTTTAACTAAAAATCTTTGTAAATTTAAATTCATAAAAATTTATTTTTATGTAGAAAATTTAGGAAAAAAAAAAAAAAAAGCCAGTGTAGAGCATTAAGATAAGTTTTCAAGTAAAATATATAGAAAAACCATACATTTTCTGGAGTATGTTTAAAAAATGCAATTAGTTTTGTTTTAGCCCTTTTTCTTCATCTCACCTGCATGCTGACATAAGGCATCTACCAGAGGAAACTCCTCTGGTTTCAGTTTCCTGAACCAAGTAGAGGATAGCCACACGCCTACAGCAAACATTCCCTACTACAACTCTTCATTATGTTTTTTTTTTTTTTTTCAGATGTGGGAGAAAACTGGAGAGCCCAGAGGAAGCCCACATAGCCAGCTGAGGAGGATTTAGCTTTCCTTGCTGTAGTATTATTGCTATATACTATAATTATAGACTACACAATATCATTAACAAAAATGTAATTCAATGAATATTTCGAGATAAGATTTACCAGCTTAAGGAAATAGATTGTTTCCACCCTTATTTTAGATGCCTCTGCCTAAAATTTTTAAAAATCTTATTCACTTTAAATTCTTAGCTAACAAATTTGATTCTGCTCTTTTTTCTGAAATCCAAATTTATTCAAGAATGTTTCTAATTTCTCTGTTAGGCTGTCATTCAAATTAATCAAAAGAAAAAAATCCAAATGAATTTGAACACCTACAACATGGTGCTTCACAAAAATACCACTTTCATCAATGTTTAGACTAAGGTGTCATCATCCCACCACCAGCAAAGTTAGATATAATTTTCACATAGGTAAGTACAGTATTTCGTTCTATTTCAGTAAATCAGATCTTTCTAAAGTGGCATGAGCTGTTGAAAAGATTAGCACTATATTTAGCAATTCCAAAAAGAAACATTTTTACAGAACTAAATGCATATTTTCAGCTCAAATCTGGACATCAGCCAAAACAATGCATGTGCAAGTAAGTAACAGCTTTAAAATGACACAGCAACTTGGAAATTCATAAAAATACAGCTTCTTAACAGAAAATATTAATTTGAAAAAACATCTGTACTTATCATGAATGAATGAAAACCCTGATTTAAAGAATTATACAGATTTATACTAAACCACAAATGAGAACAATTTTATTATTTAAAAACAGCGTGTGTGTTTTGTTACTGAGCTCTGGTCTTCAACATATTTAGTAATATCCCATGCTGTTGAAAAGTTGCCAAAGCATTTAAGAAATTTAAGTTGTTGAGATATATATATATATATGTCTTCCACAGAAATGACATTTTATTAATGGTGCCATTAAGGGGATATAATAGTTACTTTATCTGCAGATCTTAAAAGTCAAACCCTGGCTTCAGAAATCAAAAGGTAACTTCACATTTTCCAAAATCAAATCAAAATAAAATAGTTAGAAAAAATTTAAGATAAATTATCACAAACGTTATCCAGTCACATACGTCATTCTAAATTTAACTTTTATTTAAATTCCTTACCACCACTATTGCCAATATAAGATAGCCATACAAATTTATACTTTGTTTTGTTTTATATCTGATGGCAACAGCATCATCCACATAGTAATCACAAGCTAGAGAAAAACAATTTAATCCTTAGCTAAATTAGCCCCATTTATATTTATGCAATAATTCATGCTACACCTTAGAGAGTTTTAAAAAATCAGATGACTGGTAGGGTCAGTACTGGATGAGGCCACCTCTAGATGCAGCTGGCACATTGGCTGTACCTTTAAAATAAGGGCTCTGTCACCCCATCTGGTATTATTGCTTGGCACTGGGTCAAGGCTGGGCAAAGGGGTTCTGTGGAGAGATTCCCAAGCCTTAGAGACTTACCTATCTACAAGGGATGCTCAATGGATAAAAGATATAGGGCACAGATGGCCAATTCATTGTAATTTCCTGGAACATAAACCCTGGTGCCAGTTGTTCATAAAAACACAGAACCATCAATCTCTCTCTCCAAGCCAAAGTCAGGCAACCATTAACAATGACCATAGTAGTCCTGCTAGCCACAATTTCTCCAAAATGATTGCTATGCTGCTGCTAATGTTGTGCAGTACAATCTCCTCAGTGCTACTATATACTCAGAATAACCCAGTCTACAATTTCATCAGAAAGCATCATCTAAACCTTGTCTAGGCTAATAGTTTTGTTATAACTACTGCTCAGAACAAGACCAACATTGGATGACTGGCATGTAATCCTACATGGTGAAGATAATTTCTGATAGCCAGATAATGTTTTTGGATCTGAGTAACAGTGACTTGGCCATTCATCATGAACATCAAGATATGTCGTCAGTCTTACAAGTAGCATTTATACAATTGGCTGACTATACACTGCAAAAAGAACTGACCTTCTGCATAGTGGCAGAGGCTAACATTGCAGATTTTACTACACAGTTGATGCTGACTACATCATAACCACATCTTCATAATCTATAAATGAGCATTTTCAAACTTGTTTTTCTTTTTACATGTGATATTTTTTTAAAACTAGAGATAAAATGTTGTCACGAGAAAAAATGCGCTGTCAGTTCACATTTCCTAGTTAGATTTTAGACCCCAGTAAACACCACCTGATGCCATCAGTGACCAAAATGTAGATTAAATGTACCTTAAACTCCAACATGCTGAAACTTTTGCATTCAGTATATTTTTTAATTCATTTGCATATCAGCTAATGAATTTATCTTGATTTAATGTGTACTGACTGGAAAACGATGATGCTTCTAGAGAACTAAAAGATGCAAAATGAGATTCTTCCTACCAATAAAAACAATGTTCAAATCGTGGACACCAGAAATGCATCACATTACATTCAGACAAATTTAAACTTGACAAATGTTTAAAAGTAAATAAATTTGTAAAATTCAATTTAAAATTGCTTTCTCTCTTTGTCAGTTAGACAATTTAAAAGTAGATTTTATTAAGCAATCAATTGTTTTTACATTAATTTTAAAACAAGCTAAAGTTTTATATTGGCAGTTCATAGGAACCTTTTTGATCAAAGAGATCATCAGATTGTATGTATATATAAAACCACACACACAGTCGTCAAAGCTCACAGCATCACTAAGGTATGCGATGATGGACAATGTTGCCTTACAACAAACAAATTTCAAAGGTTAGGATATTTCTTCAAATGTGACATCAGATGGAAAGTTTCAACTGGCCTGTTGGTTAAAGCAGGTTTTAACAATATTGAGCTTTTAATTTTCCAAAAGTGGTCAGCTATTATAATTCTCTAAGTGAACAATGGAGTGTCCAGGATGTGAGGAAAGGTAAAAAGTGGGTTCAGTCAGTCTTTTGGAAACCTTGTATGAGCAAAGCTGGAAATTGAAGTTTTAGGGATGTGGAGTTAATTAGGTATACATATGGTTTCATAGACATGTGAATGTGTGCATTTTTGTTCTTTATATGGAATAATGATCCGATTTTCTGCTTACTAAATGAAAAGTAGACTGAGTGAAACTGTCAAGTTTCTTTAGGAATTCTTGGCTTCATTTTTTCATTTTCTTTACAAAACTAAATCATTGCACAGTTATCAAACTATTTTATGGAAATAATAGGTTTTCAGTAGTTTTGAATTATCAAAGTTGTTAAGTGAGTCCATAATTCATTTTTAATACCATACCAGCCTTGAGGAAGATGTACTTAACAGAATTTATTTCTAAAGTTTAGCTGGTAATATTGCATTTGGCATGATCAGCACCTAATGAATTGTTGTTTCCAATTAACTGAGATCAAAGTTCCAGTAGATAGGCAATTTTTCTAGTTTTGTTTTCTATATACAGATCTAGAGAACTAGTTTTACTGAAATAGGAAATGTCTGGTGTTAGTTCAGAGATTCAAGTATTGATTAATGTAATCCTTTTTAGGTGGATTCACTGGGGCTAACAATATCTTCAAGTTTGCACAAAGATATTAACAACCAAAGGTGATAATGGATTACCCATACTGCATCTAAAATTGTCTGTGATGTTTACTATTGGCACTCTGAAGTAGAGATTTAAGAGTTTTGGAGCAATTTCAATTTCCTTTCATGTCAAATTTGGTTGATGGTACAAAACAATAACTTTATCTAAAGACACTTTATGAAGAGAAGTTACACCATCTGATAACTTTAGAACATAGAAAATTCTAAGGTATTCTTGAATGGAGTACTTATTTTCTTTAAGGGGTGGAAGATAAACTCACTAACAGCCTGGCTAGTTACCATAGTCTGAAGTCTTTTACCACTGTTTGTTTGAAGTCTTACAATGTGTGTTTTAACTGTGCCATACAACAGAGCTGGTTCGTTTGATGCAGGTAGAATCTTGACATACTGTAAAAGTTCACTATGGTTTCAGAAATGTCCAAAGAGGAAGTCTTGAAAAAATGAGGTCTGATAAGGTAATAGAATGTAATTTAGTTTAATTTCTAAGTAATCTGAAGGCCTTACAACAAACCAATCATTTATGCAGGGTCTTGGCTGGTTTTTGATTAATTTCCCACAGATCTCTAAGTTCTGCTATCAAAAAAAATTAAATTAACACATTTCAGATTGGCAGGAGTTTTCATACCTTTTTTTGAATAGGGTACAAGGTCTTTGACATGGTTTATATAGAGCATTAAAAAAATACTTTATGGATTGAACTTTTTTTTTTTTTCCAAATTTCAAGCAAGACTGCTATATTTACAAGTTTGAATCTTTAGCTGAGCAATCTTGAACCTTGAACACTAAACATTTTTTTTCTTAAAAAGCAAATTATACCCAACCATATTCTACATAATTTTCAGAAATTCTGAATCGGCCAACTCTGCTTCAATAGAGAATTCAAATGTATCCACAAGAATTTTGGTTACTGAACTATCCTCCTCGTTTAAAATGGCTATATTTTTCTGGACTGCCAGTAGTTTTTAACACAATACAATTGCCTGATTCCTAGTGTTAAACCAGTGCTGATCGCTAAAAGATGAACAATCCTGACTTGGCAAAATGCATATGGCAGCCATTTCATTTGGAGCACCCCTGCACTTTATAACAGCCACTAGACGTTTCTCATAAAAACCAGAAAAATTCCAACAATAATACTAGACCAGATCTTATAAAACTGAACAAAAGTAATAAAGCCATATTAACACTGTCATCCATACAATACCAGGTGTGGTACAACCATCACAGGTACTGACCTTCAGGATACAAAGCCAGAGGATCAGAAATTGACTTAATACAACAAAGAACAAAATGTTTATCAAGTCCATTTTGCTAAGCGAATGAGTGGAAAGAAAAATTTCTCACTTTATTTATTCCTTTGTTACAAAATCTATATGAGATAAGACCTGTGATATGCAATTTTCAATGGAAAAATGTAATACACCCCCATTTTCACATGATGGAAAATGCTGTAAATGTAGTGTAAGAGAATTCTAAGTGCTGTTTCTTACCTGGTACAGACATCAGTAGTTTGTTTTATTTTCATAGTACCTGTAACACCAGAATCTCATCTGCTACATAAACTTATAAAATTCACATGCATACTCACAAAATCCAGCAATAAAAACAAAAAAAAAAGAATTACTGGTTTTAGCAACATGATGGTGATGACCCCCCCCCCCCCACATTTTAGAGCATCCCAGGTGTGTCACTTAAAAGTGGTTGATGGCCATTTTTTAAATCTTTGGTGTACAGATTGAAATTTCACTACACTTCAGTGTATTATAACTGAAAATTAATATTTTCTACTCATCAATCCATTAATTTCTTTTGCTGAAAAATTCAAAAGATGTTAATGAAAATAAAGTTAGTTTTAGAAATAAATATACATTGGATTTAGACTTAATCTGAACTGTTTTTGAAGCATTTTTTTCAAAGGCATAGGTGACTCCCCTTGAATAAATACTAATTTCCATGTGTCTCCCAGGTGAAACCTCATCTCATATCTAAACCTGACAATCTAACTAGTTACAGATATTGCAATGCTAAAAAGGCAGAGCTGTTTTACAAGGCTAATACCAGGAATTTGGATAAACTTAGTCTTAAATCTTTTATAAACACAAAATTAGAGGTAATAAGCCTCAGACTTGGAAAGTTCTTACAGAAAAAAAAAAAAAGTTGATCAAGACTTTTTAAAGAATGTACACAAATCAACAAGGGTACAATGTAAAACTTTTCAATCAGAACTGAAGATTAAAATTGTCTTACAATAAAAGGTTAGATATTAAGCCAAGCTGTTTGTTCTATGAATAAATATTAAAGGTAGCTACTTAGCCTGTAATTCTGAACAAAATGTTATTTCTTTTTAATGACCGAGAAAATTATTGTTTGCTAATAGACACTAAGTGAGGTTGTTCTGCTTTGAATTATGCATATTTGGTTAATAAGCTGTATGCATTCAAACAAGTCCCAATAAATTCCATCGCACATCAAAATACATAAATATCTATTTTATTCGTATTTCCCTTGCAACACTTCAGAAGTTCCTGATCTAGCATTAGTTTATATATTCAAGTGACTGGTCTAAAAGACATAATTCAAGAGGTTTATCACAAGAGTAAATAAGTCATTAATTTGATTAAATAAATATGTATAATCAACCCAAGTCTATATGGCTTTTCTAATTTAGAAATAACACCAGGAGAAAATTCACTTATGCTATAGTTATTTATAAATAAACTGTTTTATGAATTTTCTTCTTCTTAAATAATCTATATAAATTTTAACAAACCCACTGGAGTTACTTTTGCTGCTCCTTCCTTTGGCTGCCAAATTTTTGTTGTTTACATTCAACTGCAGTCCTGAGCTATATAAGCATTTATGAAAAAAATAAGCATGCATATGTTCTGATCTGGTAGCGCATCCTCTTTGACAGAAAAGAGGGGTTACAAAGAACTGAAACAGGCTGCCAGTTTGGCACTGGAGACAGGATAAATAGGCTAATTAATTAAAAAGCGACCAAATTAAGAATTCTAACCAGGTGACCCAGTCATTAATTTACACTTCTCAAATGATTGATTGCTTTCCCATCTCAGATCCTGGTGTGATTTTTTTTTTGAAGTATCTCAGAAACCTCAGCAAAGATTATAAGCTGCCATCATTACACCACCATCAAGGCCCAGCCAGACATTATTAAGACAGGTAGAACAGATTTTAGTGATGATTTGATTTCACTTGTCCAAATGAAAATTAAACAGACATGCAAGAACTTGCTCCACTCTTTTCACCAGCATCTGTGTAGAACTACCATTTAAGCATTGCATAAAAAAACACAAACAACATTTGTAATTTAATCATAAAATAGTAAATGCTGCTAAAGGAGGTATATTCATCTAGTTTATTTTCAGCAAACTTATTTTTATCTTCTCACTTAGGTCTCATTTTTAAAGTCTTTACTAACATAATCAATGAGACTTGTGCCCTGGTGGAATGTTACAATTTGAAGCTTTATTCGTAAATTGAATGGGTAAAGATAGTAGTAATCAAATTAAAACTTATCATTCTTTAAATTACAAACATAAATACAAATCAAAAACAGTTAAATATTTGATTAGCAAAAAGTGTTTGCTAGACTGTACAATTCAGACATTTTTTAACATGAGACATCAATACCATAAATACCAGAGACAAAGACAATAAATAAAGGTTTTGTTTTTGTTTGTAACATTCTCAAAGTTTACATCATTAGAAATGAATATATTATTAGCAGCAACAACAGTTACTTACTACAGTTGCTTTGAGGGAGAAGTGTTTTCATATCTGTTCTGAAACCTGTTTAAACTAATGGGATAATGTGAGGAATCTCCAAGAAACTACTGGAACAAACGCAAAGTTGGCTTTTCCCCCCTTGTAAACACTGTTGGCAAATGTTTCATCTAATTCTATTTAGATGGGCGTGACCGATCGGGCTAGTAGCACTGATAAACACATTAGCGACACTTGAAATGTTAGTTACAAAGGGGCAGACTGAACTTCGCCCGACTTACTGCCTTTCGAGGAGTTACTCGACCTCCGCCAACTGCACAAAGTCAGTACAGTTTGGATTTTACAACACAGTCTCCAAGTGGCGCCTATCCCAGAAACTGGGAAAGGGCTCATTTGGAGCGCGCGCGCGAGCGAGGCGTGGGAGGGAATATTTCCTTTCCAACAAATTTAATAAATCTGCCCCAACTCCTCTCTCTGATCGTAGAACACCGACCGAGTAGTCCAAGACAGACAGCCAGCACCCTACTACTATTATTATTACTGGACAGATCTATCTTCGCTTCACAGCTTTTTTTTTTTCCCTTTTACATTTAAAAAAATTCTTTTTCTTTTTTTTTTTAAACCTGGAATGACCCGAATACCAAAGGGTACTATTAGGAGCGTACTAACTTTCGATTTCGGACGGACGGACGGACGGAGCAAGCAGCACCGGGCCAGCCAGCCAGCCAGCCAACAACAGGGATTAGTTAGTGGGCGGAGGGAGGGGGGGCGCGCCATGGTCTGTCTTCCTCCGTCTCTGAAGCAGTCCGGCCGGTAGAGCTGGGCGTAGCCGAGAGCTGGAATCGAAACAGAGGGAGGACCGGCTAGGCCGCCGCGGTTCCAGGTGTGTGGGGGGGTGTTAACTTTAAAACGTACTTCGCTAGGCAACCGAAACGACAACAAGGGACCGGTCGATTGGCGGCAGGTAGAGCGAGCGAGCGAGGGACCACCCGGACCGCTACCGACGACTCCCTCCCCCCCCCCCCCATGCCGGCCTGACTGAGATGGTTCGGAGGAAACCCAGAAGATGCGTACTTCAAAACTAAAATAAAACAAACAAATCCCCATTTTCTCCCTCCCCCGCCCCTAACCCCTCCTCTCTCTCTCTCTCTCTCTTTTTTTTTTTTTTTTTAAAATCGAACGACCACCGGCAGCCGAACCGGTGCCGCTTTCCTCAGACGCGCACGCGGCGGCCGACAGGAAAGGAACGACTTACCTAATAACAGGAGTTTGACTTCTCTGGCGGCCCTTTCCCCGTCCGCCCGTAAAGATTTGTCAATCGCCTTCGACCGCTCGGCGGCCGATTTGTCGTCCGTGCTCATGGCACACCCCATGTCTGTCTGTCTGTCTGTCGTCTGCGGTCCAAGAGATACTGCTGCTCGCGCGCTCTACCAGAAAGCGGTCCGGCGAGAAACCGACCGATAGCAGGCGGGTGGTAATCCTCAGTCTTCCCGTCCGTTCTCTCCGGCCCTAAGCGCAGACGGCGAGGAGAGGTGAGCGCTCATTGATCATCATCGCCTCTCGCACATAGAAACGGCGGCGGCGGCGGCGAATCCCGTCCGGCACCGATAGTATTTTAAAAAAAATGGGGGAGGGGCGGTTGGTGTGGGATGTAATGCTCGCGTTTGAACGACGAGCCCGGATGTCTCGCGGCCGACCGCGAGACTTCCCCGGCCCGCAAAGGTCAGTGCTTTCCTGTCGCGCGACCAGGTGGTGGAGGTCGGGAGGAAAAAGTTTCAATTAAAAACAAAACCCTTAAAGGGGGAATTGCATTTAAAAAAATATAATTTGCATCTTTTTATCTACTTTTTTTTTTTTTTTGCAAACCACTGTGTGAATTTTCCAAATTTTACTCAAATTTAAATTCAGTGGACGTCAGTTATTTAGTTTTTGTATATCTTATAATGTCCCTCCTGGCAGGGAGTGGCCTCGGTTATCCTCTGTACAGGGAGCATTAATGATACCACAATTACACCGAGTAATTACATACCGAAAATAAAAGCGATATACAGATAATGCCATCTTTCGGGAGTTCTCTCCAAACAGTTAGCAGCCTTAATTATTGGCCACGAGGAAAATATAAACAGGTGACAGCTATTTATACACGGTGTTGGAGAATCGATTTTTATTTTATGTCCAGAGTACAGCTCTCAAACTCTCCTCCTCCTCCCTCCAGGTTTCGGCGGTATTATAACAAACACCACACGCAAAACGTACGTGTAATGGTTCGTTTTCAAACACAAGGGGAGGTGTCGTTCTCTGTCGAAACAGTTACCGGTGTCAGGGAATATTTGGCACCGACCAATCGTTTGTTCCCCGTCACCAATTATTCTGCGAATATTTCTCTCCCCGCTACGCTGCCGATGTTTATCATGGGAGAGGGGAGGGGCACCACTTTTCGCGCGTATACAGAAATTAATAAGAAGAACAGTTTTTGTAAATGCTTTGGAGCCAGGTTGAGATCACCAGGAAGAATGGGAAGAGTCCTTTTGCGGCGTTATTATAGTTAAGACGTGTTCTTCCACTCTGCTGCGTCGGCGGGCAGGAGGTCGGGTCCATGTCGCAAAAGAGAGTCCCGAATCTAATGAGAACTGCGGGCAGGAGGTCGGGTCCATGTCGCAAAAGACAGTCCCGAATCTAATGAGAACTGCGGGCTAAAACTGCTTTTGATAGCCATTGCGCCATTTCTTTCTACCCTTTGATTTCCCTACGCCTAGAGATTTATGGGGAAATGCGAGCAAAGAAACAAACAAAGCCTTCGAGTAAATAATTATATATATATATAGCAGAAATTATAAAGTGCGAACTAATTAGATGAAGTAAATTCTGGTGCCCGGTAAAGAACAATTAGTCCAAGTGATTCACGTTTTGAGCAATATGGCGGGACTCATTGCCAACAGGAAATGGGTAAAATAGCGTTACACGGCGAAGGCTCGAAACCACTATCAAAATGTAATTTCTGGAAATTATGTCACCGCCGAGCGTCCTCCCTCCTTCCCACCCCGCTCATTTCTAGTTTCAGTCGTCTCTGCGGTTTCATCTGATGGGTGGAGTGGAAAACTTCCGAGTGTAATCGGGCTTAGGGGGGTGACCATGGTAACCACTTGCGCAGTCGGGGTTAGATTAGACCGACGATGCCGGCCGGGTCCTCCGCCTCTCCGGGAAAGGATAAGGCCTGCTGGAGCTCTTCGTTTTTAGATGTGAGTATAGTACAGAAACCATGCTGACCGTCAAAATTAGCATTCCAGTTGGTGTAACTGCAGTGGAAGAACATACATAAATAAATTATGTTTATTTTATGTTTCCAATGAAATAAATACTCGTTTTAGATTATTTTTCTTTAAAGCCAGTTCACTATTTTTGTACGAACGATGCGAAACGTGCATTACAAATTTTACAGTGCCTGCCATAATAATTTGGTCACTTCTTGTCCTTACAACTGTTGCGTGTAACGGCAAATAAAGCCGAGCAATGAAGTGACATTTTTCTTGATAGTTCTTGGTCGAGCCAGCCGCCTTTTCTACAGCATCGAGAGAGGCCCCCCCCACCGTGTTTGGCATCAAATCAAACAGATTTTGTAATACTCTGATCGATGTTCCTCCATAGCTGGGTGAGAGCTTCCTTTAATTCTCTTATATGGCGGAACCCGGACGCGTTGTTGTCAGCTGACGATACGGGTGGGTCCGACAGGTGTTTGGAGGGGTACCCAGGTAATTGTTTACTCTATGGTCGTACGAGAGCTGTGGCATGCAGCGCCATCTTTCCGATCAATATGGGCATCGAATCTCGGCAGTGTGGCGGTAGACGTGTCTTCAAAATGGCAGCGGATCCGGCAGAAATGAGAAGTCCTTAGACAAACAGCAATTCTGTCTTTGCACCCTGCCAATGGCGGGGGGGGGGCATACCTCGTGAATTTCTGAAATCCAGACTCGAATCCAATCAATACCCGAAGGTCTTTGCCAGAGGTGACCTCTGACCTTCAAGCATTCTGTTCCCGTGCCACGTCGTGGCGCTGCACCGTTCTTTGACTCATATCCGTTGCCCGGATGATGTCGGCGAGAGAATTCTGGCGGTGAGAGCCGCCCCGTGACGAGTGATGGCAGCACGTGCTCGCCCCGATGCGAAAGCCTTTCCCCGCAGCAATGGTGTTCGCCCGACAGCATAATGTTAGCCACAGTTCCACGAGAAGCGTCGAGATCTATGGCGGTCTGTCGCGACTCTTAAGGGCTCGCGACACGGCCCCGGGTAAACAAACAAATATCGCGGATCCGCCCCCTCCCCGGCATGGTGATAGTGCACACGGGTTACCTGCCTCCCCCACCCCAATACACGTCCAAGATTTACCTGTAAAGGAGAATCTGTACCGGCAGTTACGTACTGGTCACGTGGTACGCGTTCTCGTCCAATTTAGATCACTAATCAGCCGAAATAAGGGAGGGTGTGAGCAAAGATTGGCTTTTTAACGGATATTAAATCGGCTCTGCGCGTAATCCGAATGTGGTTTCTATCCGCCGATGATTTGGGAAACCTCACAGAGTAACGCAATGTCACGATCATGTTCAATCATCGCCGATTTCTCCTAACGCCTAGCTGTCAAATCAATTTGGCAAACACACGGATACACTCTGTGGAAAGAAAATTAAAAAATCTGCCGGAAGGAAATCGCGCTAATGATAGCGAAAGAATTAGCCTTGAATCTTCTTTTGAAGAGTGGCAGACATTTAATAACCTCTACTGCTGTTTTTTTAGCACGCATGCTTGAAAAAAAGGGGGTAACAAAAATTAAGTTAGTATGGAGGGTCTTGGTGCAGTACAGCAGCAATTGAGGGCCTTAAGTTTGAATACTGGTTTGGGTACCTTCCTTTTTGTTTAGGGTGTCCATCCTCCCACATCTGAAAACAAAGAGTCTTATAAGGTCTTTCTGCTGAGCTGCCCACTGCATCTCATTACCATAGAAAGGGTTGAGCATCAGGCCAACCATGGCAACTGATTTCAGAAATGGCACTCAGCTAGGTTCTGCTTTGTGCACTGCCTGAGAAATGACGAAGAACTTCATATAGAACCCTAGTTCTGAGCTTATTTCAGAAGTCAAAGGCTCAAACTCAAAACTGAAATAGTCATTTACAAAAAGAAACAACAAAGTATACACAACTCTGCTAGGAAAGTGTCAACAGGAAATGGAAAGTGTTAGGGGAGAGTAGGGCAGAGACAGAGGGCAAAATGAAACAAAGCTGATAAAAATGCATTGTATTCATATCAGTCTTCATTTTGTGAAGAACAATGATTACCAAGCATGTCACAACTAACCATTTATGGCTGCTGTATTGAAAACAAAGAATTTTTAAATGTGGAGAGCCTTTTGTTGATAAGTTAATTTTTTTGACATCTAGTAAATTTCAAGTTATTAACAGTGGTCTGTATAATCAAGTGTCAATAATTGTGCTCTTGATAAACCTAATGACTGCTTTAATAGTGCATCATGTACAAATGGCCCCCCAAAAGTACTGAGCTTGGCATTTATGCTCCAAAATTCAATGTAGGTTATGATGGGGTCCAATAAGATAGATGACTTGCTACACATTTGGAATGCACTTTAATAAATTATTATTTGTTAACAGCAAGCTAAAGAAATATCTTTTATATCACATTTTTATTAAATACATTTAAATAAACAGTCAGTTTTAAACAATTACAAACATCCACGTATAAAAAAATATCAGACTATTTACACACACATACATATACACATATATATATATATTAGAGTTGGCTAGGAGCTGATTTTTTGTTCAACAACCTGAACTGCATCAAAACTCAGACTTGAGATGCAGAGAAAAATAATTTTGTATTCTTTAGTATTTTTTCCACATTAGTAAATATTTGTTGTTACAAAAATGAAATCTTTCTAAATCTAATTATCTGATTGGAGGCAAGGACATGGGGCAAGATTTCAAAAAGCAGGACTCACTTTCCCACTTTTCAAGAACAGCACAAGCCAGAAAAAAGGGGATGTAACTTGTTCTTTATTAATGATGGTTGAAATTTTTGTGGCTTTTCACATTAGTAACATTGCTGTCTCCATTGCTGTAGCTAGAAAGTTTTTTTTTAAAAATAACTTCACTTTGATCATCATTTGCTTAGTGTGTCATTATGTGTGCTTTATAATGCATCACTGAAGGCAGATGTCATTTCTCCCTTGGGGTAGAGAAGAAACGTGTTAGTTGGATCATTGTCTGCTATTTTACAATTAATGGCATACTATGGCTGTTTTCACTCTTTCATAAAGAGCTTCACCTTAGGCTTTAGGAGAAAATTAACTGCAATATTATCACCTTGTGACAAAAGTGGTGCCTGGAAGGTGGTCGGGGTGGAGAGAGTAAAGGTTAAAACTATTAAATTTGCCTGTAGTTGTATTCCTACCAAGCAAAAACAAAAAAGGGGGGGTAGGTTGTTGACACAAATATGACAATTCTAGGGGTCCAAAAGTCTTGCGATTTCCAATCAGTATTTTTAAAATTATTTTTGTTAGTAAAATCAGCAACAAATGAAAGAGAATATGACTTATTTCATTAACATGTGTAGTTACGATGTGTTTATTTGTAGCTAATCTCAAAATACAAGCCAGTTTTCCCTGTTTTTTATGTTTATAGTCATTTTACAGGACAGTGTTTTAAAAGAAGTCAGCATCAGGAATAAATGGATCTGGTCTATGTGGACATGTTCTCCCCTAGTCACCATTTTGCATATAATTAGTCATTATTTGAATTTCAGACTATTTAACAGCATTGTTTTACCAACCGCTGTATTTCTCTGCCCTGGGGGGGGGGCATGAGTAATTTATGAATAGTTGACAGGTGAGAAGACTAATGGTGCACCAAGACTAAAATAAAGTGTTTTGTACTTATCTCACATTTGCTTTTGTAAATGTAGTGGCTAAACTTAACAGTGGGTTTTCATGGTTGAGAGAGTATCTTATTGAAGAGTTCCAACTATGTAGTGGGTTCTGGGAAACACATTTTAAACTTTTCCAACTAACTTTATGATAATTGGACCGCAGCCATGCCCTTGTATTTCTAGTTATCACTGACTGACTGCCTCAGCATTGTACCTGAATAGAACTTCTTTATTTTACAGGAAATGAAATTTTTAAATAGCATCTCCCTCTTTTATTTTAAAAAAAAATGCATTAGTGCAAAATATAGGTATACGAAGCAGTCACCAACCAATCTGGCAATAAACATAATTTTTTAAATTTTCATATCTTAGTATTTGCTAAAACTAGTATTTTCTTTCTATCTATTGTTTCTTTGAAGAAATACCAACACAATAAAGAATAGGTACATTACAAGATTATCACAATGGGATGCTTTGGTATATGGGATACAATACTCCCTCTAGCAGCTATTTTTAGCATAGGGAATTCACTGCAATATCAACAGCAAGTCAGAATTTGCCTCAGGCATCCATGTTGTATTTAAGGTGAACAGATTACTGTTGTAGGAATTTAACCTTAATTATAGTTTTTAAACAGTTCTACCTTGTAGTATTATATTGCCTAAGTAAGATACATTTCACCCCAAAGCCAAATCATATTTGCTTGCCTTTCTGATCTATTTACCAATTTGGATGCCTCCTGTTCTTGGAGTGCATTAAGATGACTTTGGAGTACTTTATCACACTGTCCTGTTGCAAGGAGTGAAAGACTGACAATTTATTTCTATGGTTTCAGTTATAGCGATGAAATGGTTTTCATTAGAACAGGAAAATGCAAGACCCATGGTTGAACATATGAAGAAACAATGATTACCAGTTAGTGAGACAGGTGATAAGAAGGAACTTGCTGCAAAGCTCAGTGCAGATGATTTGGATGACTCTGAAAAAAGATTTGAACCTGAAATTTATGAGGAGCCTATACTATTGAAAAAAGTTCTTTAAAAAAAGGGTGACTGTGGTTTGGTCAAGTACGTTTCCAAAAGACACAGTTTCTCACTATGTTAAAGTGATCTTGCGAAAGCCTAATAAAATAAGATTCCATAGAGGTCCAATTTTTCCATTGTTTGCCATCCAAAAACAAAAGATGCACTGTTTGTTTTTTTCAGAAAGAGAAGCTGTATGTGACATTGATTTTGAGAACATTGTTCTTAAACTTCCAAAACCAACTTGAGCTTGGCTCACAAAATACATTGAGACAGTTTGCTTTTGGTGTGGACATATTGTGTGCACATATGTCTCGTTAACAGCCCTCCACCCAGCAAGAAAATTTTTGTAAAAGCTTCAAATATGACCTTGTATATTGATAACTTTTAGTGTTTCCTTACTCAACCTGGTTAACAGTTCTAGAATGTCCCAATGTACCCAATACCCAGGGTTCATTGGGACGAATGCCAAAGTTTAGTTCTCCAAAGATTTTGAAATGATATTTTGCTTGTTTATGCATTGTATGCAATATAGTAGTTCATATTTCACTGTAATCCTTTGTCCTTATCTTTTCTAATAATAAAGTCTTTTATACTGCTAAACATTGATGACTTTTCCTTTTATTTTTAATTTCTAGTTTTCTTGTTAAAATGAAACATTAAGTTTTATGTTTAAGGCTGTTGTTTGTGATGAGACCTATTGGGAAGCCTGCTGTTTTGATGCAATTTATCAGAGGCTGATGGAGGATGGTTGGTGGGCACTAGCTATTTATCAACTAACTTATTCCAGACTTTATTTATTCAGCAGATCACTGGTAAACAGGCATTCATAACTTTTGGGATATGTGTTTTGTATCATGTTAAATTTTGTATAAAGGTTGCCAATGACCTGATGATAATAAATAAATAAATAAATAAATAAATTTTGCATTACTAAGCATGAGGTGTGAAGCTAACCAAAACCAGGGAGTTCTTCTCTTTTCTAGCAGATGTTCCAAATGCCACCTATGGTACACAGGTTTCAAGGAGAAGAATGGTTTCACTATGAAGAGTGACAAATGAGCAGAGAAAGAATATTCTGTTTATTGATTAGCCTCCAGATGTACTATAAAATAGATGAGATCTATGTATCCAGTCAGAGGTGCACTGGTTTGGAAAAAAAGGCACCAGAGTTAATTTAAAAATTGCAACTTCTGATCACTGATTGCAAGATTCTTAGGTACAGAGATGGCTTTCAATCATGATAGCTTTTACAAAAATCAGAAAAATTATTCTGGCAGTTGTTCACATCTTAGCATTGTGGTAATGTAGCTCTTAGAATGCTAACCAATGCTGCCATGACTTTATTATTCGAATCCATTAGAAACCCTTTGGATTGGTGAAATACTGTACTGTTAGCACCATTAGTGACTTGGCAGAGTTGAATAAGATTCACTTGTTAGGGATGCATGGAGTTGGATACCATTAAGGTGATGATATTTTTAGCCAAGTTTTATTTGAATAATGTTTCTAGTACACACAAAAATCAGACGATGCCGTAACAATATTAATACATTTTTATATACTTTTGTGGGTGTATCGTTGAGGTACCATTCATTAGACTGTCATAGACTTAATTATTCCATACTTCACAAATGTGTAACTGTTTCTCTGCTTATCCACAGTCATTCTATCTTTTAATTATTTGTTTTATCCAGCAGAGTTCAATCAGCAATATTTATTTTAGAAAGTAAAAAATAGACAATAACACTAATATGCTAAAATATTCTGGAACCATTTAACTGCAACTTTTAGCAAAGTTCCTGAATTTGTAAAAATTAAATAATTTGATAAAATTTTTTGTTTTTTATGTTACTAGAGATAAGGATTCTTTTTTGTATAATACATGATTGTTTGAGCTCTATTATATAATGCATGTATAATACCTGGTTCAAATGAAATTTCCATTGATTTTTTATAGCGGCATCTCTTGTATCTGTGGAGTATCTAGGTCATGGAATCTATCAGATTATCTGTGGTCTCCTCATTTAGGTTTTCCTACAAAGTTTTCAGATATTTCTTTCATTGTTACTGTGAAGTTGTTTTAATTTGGACTTTATGCATATTGTCTCATTTTCCTGCAGAATATGGTGGTTACAGTCAAGGATATCTTGATGGAAAACAGATCAAAGGGCATTTTGAAGGATGTGTACATATGTAACCATGAAGTTTAAACATCTATCAGTGAATGGAAAATCTGTTTTACCTGCACTCCACCCACAGCATTATTCTAAATCCTTTCAGAATTTGAGTGTAAACCCACTGGGTCAGTATTCTCACCAATCTTTCTAAAAAGCAATGAGTTTAGGGGATGTAAATTGGCGAAAGTTTGTCTTGTCCATGAGACCACAGACTGACAATATTTCTGCAACACCAAGCCAGATGATGACCTTTATTCATGTCTCACCAGTGGCTTCTGTTAAATAACCAGTCCATTGTACCCAAGTCTATTTAAGAGCCATGACATAGTGTATCAACTTAGTGATGTGAATGCTAAAATAGCTAAAAGAGATTATTGGTATTCACTGCAAATTGGGTGTTCTTTGCATGTGATGATAGTGGCTGAAAATATCGGACGCCAGTGTAGAGTGGTTAGACATCCTCCCTAAACACAAATTATTCAGTGTAAAACACCTACAGACAGCAAAAGAGAGTTGGCCAGCCTTGGATCTGCCAGTCACCTGATATTGAGTAAGAAAAGAAATATGTTGACTACCATGTGTTTTTAATATTGTACTTTCATTCATCTCAGCAGTGATGATGGTTAGATATATAAATCATGGACATGGACATATGTATATATATTTTTTGTGTGTGTGTGGTGTGTGGTATTCAACTTATTATGGTTGGGATCTGTATTACAGAGATTTTATTTCCTCTACCTATTATACTCCTTGTAAGAATTAGAATTTTATGTGTTTAACCTTTTTAAACAACAGTAAAGTTCTCTAAAAATATCTGAAAACAATAGCAGACAGGGCTGCCAATGGTTGACACAGGGTTTAAATTAGACCAAAATGTAAGCACTAACCTTGTCTCTTTTATATTTCCTGGTCTTATGCCACATGCTTTGCTAGTTCATATTGAAAGACAAAATTTATTCATTATTAAAAAAAATATCTATATCAAAAAGTTTGCTATAAAGGAAATATACATACATAAAGTAGCATTTGAGCTAATATCAAGTCATTTTAGCACTTTATGTGCTTTTTTGTAGCAAAATTATGAATTTCATTACTAAAATCAACTAATTTTGCCAGTTCACTTTTGAGATTCAAAAGGACAAAGTCGCTTAATCTGTCCTGAATTGTCATGCTGAGCAAGACATTTTAAATGATCTTGAGTTTGCTGAATGATCATGCAGCTGATGCAACTGTGACTGGTAGTGTACAATATGTTCAAAATGCTGCACAGACATTGCCAAAAATTTCTTCCATTTTGTACCATGCAAACTTGTTCAGAAGATGCACTGGGCTGAGAGAATGTGCTCCAATACTGGTGATGTAGACAGCACAGTTCAGATAAAGATATCCTTGTACTCATTTGAAATATTACCACACGTGCCTCAAGTACCTTTGCAGCCTATGGGTGTTCCCAAGGTATCTTCTCAGCTTTTCATGTCACTGACACTACATATGTAAAATGAAATTTTAAAATGTTTTAAACACTACTAAGTTTTACATATGTCTTTTGAGTTTCTTTTGAATTAAAAAGATTTTATAGGTTTGCTGTAGGAAAGAGATTGTCTGCTGCAGATAAGCACATTTTTAAGCATCACATGAGTGGCTAAGAGAAAACAGAAATTTCTAATGTGATGATTTTTTAAGAATAGGAAGACACAGAAGCATTCCATTAAAATATATATATTTTAAAAGTTTAGTGTCTCTTTATTTTAAAGTTGTCAATTATTCACCAAGTTTGAAAATGTTTTTTTGTAAGCATTTTTAGATTTAAAAAAAAATTTTAAAGTTGAAGATTTAACATTTCTAAATTAAAATAAAGTTAAATTCTTTAAACCAAATTAGAATTATGCCAAGCCATTTTCGAGTATTACAACAATTTAGTTAATTTTTATGGGATTGGTTATAAAAGTAACAATGATTTTTTTAAAAAATGTTTTATGATATGGTAATTGGTTATATTTGAGAAAGTGGTTTGAAATTTTCAACTCAAGCAACAACAATGACAGCAAGTTAAATATGAACGCATAAATAATAGAAATTTTAATTTTAAAAAATTGAATAGAGGTATACTTACTAATCTAGGAAATCTCCAAAAATAGTGTAAGGTAGACTACAAAAATATCTGACAGGTTCAGCTTCTATGATTACCTCCCTTCATCATTAAAGGAAAGGGAGCGATATTTTCAATAACGTGTGTGTGTGTATAATATTATAATATTATTTTGGAGATAATTAATGATGATGCTTGAATTCAGAAACAAATAACAAAAGATATATTATAGCACTAGTACGGTTTTCTTTGATTTATTTAAACAAAAAAAATATTAATCAGAATGCTCGATACTGGCCGAAGTTTCGGAGATAAAAACGAGCGAATTGCAGACATTTCCCAGTTTCGTACCTTTTAAAAAAGAAAGAATAAATTAATGATGATAATAATAATAATAATAATAATAATAATAATAATAATAATAATCTCTGTTCTCACGGAATCGATTCTCCGGGAACATTTCCGCTTGTCGGACTTGTGCGTATGCGCGCCGGGCCCCGGTCGGCCATTTTTACGAGGACTGATGTGGCTCGTCGTCGTCGTCGTCGTTGTTGTTGTTGTTGTTGTTGTCGTGTCTGGATGGAAAATGTAAGCTGCTGTCCAGGGAATGGGACTACGATGAAGAGAGCATGAATTCCCGTGAAGCAGGCGGCGGTACACTAGTGATGTCATCGTACAGAAGCCCTTCTTACAAGGACGCACGCACGCAGGGATTTTGGAAGAAGAGCTCGACTGTACCCGGGAGGTAGGTGGAGTCGTCGTCGTCGACGGTCCGAGATGCAGGCGTTTCCCCCCCTCCCTTCCTCGGGGAGGGTTAATTCCATCTTTCTGTTGCTGTTTTAGCTTAGCAAATATTCAGTCCCGTTAGGCCTGCCTAAATATTCATCAGCTCGCCCACCTATTTCCCAGTTGCCGACCGCGTCCACGGTTCTTCTCATGTTGTAGTAGCCATCGATGGTTTAAGATCGCAGAAAATCGTCCCTTTCCTTCGTACCAGAGACCCGAGGCTAACACGGTAAATATTGCGAGTATTGGACTTTTGAACAAGTTCAGCTTCTGGGTGATAATCTTTGCATTGTATTAATGATAGATAGTAACTTGTACAATGTATCCTCGCTTCTCCGAACCAAGCGGTCGTAGTCGATCACAGAGAATTATGCGGTTTGTGGGGGTGTATTTTTTGTTTATTTTTCTTCTAGAACGGGGTACCTTCGGTAAGTTGGGGACTATCAGGCAGCGTAGCGGTGCTTTGTTGTTGTTGGTGGTGAGGCGCAGAGCCAACCATAGGTTTCTGGAGTACTCTGTCCAGGAGTGTTCCCCCTACAAGGGCAGGTCAGCTTAACAAACAACGTCTGGGCCGGCAAATGTAGACGACACTGGTCTAGCAATCCGAAAAACTGGCAGCAGGATTCCATTAACCTTAGCCTCCGTGCCTGCCAGCTCTCTCATTTTTCAAAAAAGTCTCCAAGATTTTATCGAGAAAAGATGATTTCTTAAAAAAAAAGGAAAGAAAGAAACAGCTTTAGTGGTGTAATGACCCTCAGGAAAATTTCGGCCTCAAGACTCAGTGGATACAAATTTAAGGCCTTCAGAAAATAGGCTGCCACGCCCACTTGCGAACTGAGCCTGTGCTTTACTGGATCTAAGATTTATAGCTAAGGCTTGGAATCTTGGGTCATTTCCACTCTCTTTATCTTGTATAAGTTATAGGTATGCTAAAACAGCTTCCTGACTACATTCAGGGGATTTTCAAGCGCGCACGGTGCCTAGGTGATCCTAGGAGCTCTGCGCATTAGCTTTACAATCTTTAGATACAGGTATATTCCCAGAAATGAGCATGTGTCAATCACTGCATCAATAAACATGGCAGGGATTTAAAAATGGATCTGCAGCAGAAAAAACCATTAAGCCTGTTTGCGATGCATGCTTGACCGTGTGGGCAAATTACCCAGAATGTTAAAATTTGTTAGTATGAAACCTATACCTGTGATCTACTTCTGTACTAAATTTTATTTTTGTGGCTCAACTGCTTTCATAGTAACTAAATTTTTAAAGGAGAGGTGTGTCACTGTAGTAGGAAAAGCATATGCTGGTACTTTCTTGTTCCACTTCTATAGTGACTAACAGGTAAAATTAATTGGGTTTTGTTTGTAAGTCCAATAAAGTTGCCATATGGACTATTTCCAGGGTTTTGATACACAGTGAATTTTGAAAATGTGAATGAAGATTACCTAGGATTCCATTTCTAAGCTACATTTTTATTTGTAAAACATGATTCCAAAATGGCCTCTAAAATTTGTGAGTGGGTTTGGCACCACCTTATTTTCAGGAGGCCACAACTTTGGACTCACATGTTGGTGGTTGAAATCTTTCTAAGGGTGATTATACCATTTAGTGTAATATAAGGAATTTTTTCAAGAAAATCTGTGGTGGTTACTTGAAGACTCCTAGATGAGTTGGCATGGAATGATCCTTTAGGACAGTAGAACCTAATAGTTTAAGCTATCTAACCATGGCCTCTGGTTTTGGAGTTATCATTGTAGAGACAAATTTTAAATTGTCTGGTTGTTTTAGAATGGGTTGGTAGGAAGGCTTCAAACTTTACAGTAAACATTCTGCCATGAACTGATGTAGATGGTGAACAAATTTTGGAAATGTCATTTCTGTGGGATGAGCTAGATTTAAATATCAGCCAAACCCTGCTAGCCTAGGCAATCTGGAGGATCAGATGAATAATTTCTTTGTAATGCTTTTTAGTCTTCAGGACAACCTATTTTAAACCTTTATGACCTCTATTGATTCACTGGATCTTTATTTCTATCAAATTATATTTACTGCATTTTTAAATAACTAAACTTGATGAAATGACAGTTATCTTGTTTGCCCCTTGACCTAGTTGTCTTTTTATTTAGCAGTGCTGAAGAACAGCTTGCTTTAAAGCATAATTTATTATCTTCTACATACTTAGAATAAATAACAAGATAACAGCTCTGGTTCATTACTTTAATGACCACAGAATAGATACATTTACAATATAGATGTCATCCTTATTACTCACAGCTTCTGAATTGTAACAGTTCTTGAGTAAAAATATTAGAACTTTAATGGTATCTTTTAGAATATATACTTAAGAAATACTTGCTTTAGGAAATTAACCATTAAACAAACCCAGTTACTGATATATGCAGAACTATATCTGTATCATTAGAATTATGCAAAGTCATATTTAAACAAAAATTAAGTTTATACACAAATTAATGTCTTCCCCACTCCCGCTGTAAATATCTCTAACATAACAGATAAGTATCTTTAAATTAGAGATTTTTTTTTTGATTAACTAAAACCGCAGGCATATTTCACATACATTTCTATATTTGTAAACTCAGCTTTCTAAGCAGCAAAGTAAATTTTGTAACTGGCAGTAAGCATTCTGGAGTACTTTAAAATATGCGAGCTATTCTTTCTGCAAGTAAAACTTGAAATTTCTAAAAAACAAACAAACTAATACATCATAAAGCTTCAACTTAGTATAAATGATGAAAAAGGAGGGTTGGTTATATTTGAGAATGCATTTTTGTTTTGGGCTTCAATATTTGGCAAATAAACATTTGTAAGATCATTGAAAGATGCATGAATTATGCATTTGTAGCCGTCCTTATTTACTATATTTGCTTTTTCCTTGTTAATAACATGACCAACATTTAACAAACACCAAGAAAGAACTTGTCAGCCATCTTTTAAACAAACTTATATATGATACTCACATGTAGGTTAAACCTTTTCTGACCATTTGAAAAGTTTAAATAAACAAAACTCTCTAATTTTGGAATTAAAGAATAAGACTTAAATGTGTTGTATAATGGAGGTTTGACTGGTAGTTAGGGGTTGATTGTACTGTATGCTACTGCTTTTTTATGGATTTTAACTGTTGAAGATTTGTCTGTTCAGTGGCCTGGATTTTGTTTTCCTTAGATAAATAGTTGGAGATATGACAAGCAGTGTCACTACATGGAACTTTATTTATTACTTGTGAACTTTCTTTCCTGCTAATCAGGGGGATTTAGGGTGACATTGAGCAGTCAGCACATTTTCCTTCAGTTGGTATTTCAGAAGATAAGCAATGTCCATTTTTGATATCACTGCTCTCTGTTTTTATGGGTAAGATAGTTCAGACATCTACGTTTGACTAGAGCGATTTTAAAAATATTCTCACCTGCGTGCATATCTGTGTATGTGGGTGTCTGGGTATGTGACTGTTTTTTTTCGAAAGACTAGACGATTAGGCTGCCCCCACCCAGCAGAAATCAAGAGGCTGAACCCTTGCTGGAGAGACAGGTACTTTATAAGAATTTAATAAATTAACAAAAATCTACTTTAAAAAAAAATTATTCAGAGGTTTTCAACATTCTGCTTATGTAAATTTACTTTTAGTTCATGTGTTGCAGATTACAAAATGTAATCCATAAGTCTAGATAGATAAAGTAAAAAAAATGTATAGGAAGTCTATATTTTAAAATTTAGTAGCTACTGCAGCCTCTCGACTTTAGTATTTGTCACTTAAAAATGAAGGCGGCTATTGTTCTAGGTATTGGCTATGCTAAAATGCTTTTTCATCAGTTTGTATTGGGAAGTTTGTCTTTACATTATGGCTAGAGTCAGGGTTTTATATATTTACATTTTTTGAAAAACAGTTCAGGAACTATTGTGAATTCCATCTTTGAGTGACCTTGGTCTTAAATCTGTTACCACCATAGCCTTTTCTGTCTGAAAATCATTTTTAGTGCCAGCAGCATGTAAAAAAAAAAATTTTGATGCTTATATATGTGTGAATTGTAGAATTAACTCTCTGGAGTCAATAGGGCTGATCTATTGGCTGAAAGCTGGTAAGCCCCCCCCCCAAGACTACAAGGCTGGTTCATCAGCCCCATAAAAGAGCCTTGATAAATGGTTCATGCTATTTTTATAGAACCAATTATCAATCACCTTTCATTAAAGCAACATCCTGGTAAATCATTGGTAGCAGTCAATTGTTTACTATTTCCATAAAATGTCCATCTCCAAAGGGTTAAATAGGAAGAACAAGCATGTAACATCCAAACAGTAGCAGATGAATTACAATAAAAATAAGAAAGGAGTAGGTGAAATGCTAATTTGTCTAATGTAAAACAAATTTGCCATAGTCAGATTAATAAGATAACAATCATTTAGCTTTGGAATTGTACTGTTTCTGTAAAATAATTTTAAAATTCTAAAACTACATATTGCACAGAAAGCAGATAAGTTTTGGCTGGGATAATTTGCTATCTCTTAATGCTCTTTATCTTTGATGTAGATATGTTGAATTAATGTAGTGGTTTTTAAATGTTTTTGCCCACTGTTCTTACTAGTAGTTTTCTGGAACCTATTGGGTTGGGGGGGGGCACTTTTCATCTTTTCACCCTGATCTCTCAGCACAGGATCTCATGCTTCATCTTTTTCCTGCCTTTCTCATTTGTTCTCCCATGGAACTTTTACAAAACCTGCCTTGTTTTCTTTGACCAGATGCTGATATCACATTTCAGGTTTGTCACTTATTGTGAACTGATGCTTAATGAAAAACACCAATGTAAATAAATCTTTATTTATTGGAAATTTTGTTTTTTTCAGCATCAAACCTGTATATGGAGCACAGCATCCTCCGAGGCACGAGAAGCCACTGAGGTAAGAAGACAAATCTTTGGAATTTAGTTGTCTCCGAACAACTGTGGCATTAGTTAACTTGCCAAACAAAGCTTGAGATTAGACTTTATGCCACAAAACTAAAAAACTCTTACCTTAATGTGACATATCCAAAATGTCAATGCTCTAGTTTTAATTTTCTCTGACAAATAAAGAATTAGGTTTTGTACTGTAATGAATAAAACAAAATAAAAATTAAAACACATTTCAGATCACTTATTTACAAAACACACACTCACTCACTGCAGGCTTTTATGACTCTGGCAATGGCCAGACAGACAGTCTTTTCTCAGTAAAGAAGTTTCCTGCTAGCATATGTCACACTTCGTTCATGTATTTGCCCCTGCCCTCTCTTGTCCTAGTAGCCTTGCACCTGCTCTCGTGTCAGGAGCATCTGTTCTTCAAACAAATTCTTTCCCAAAATGGGGACCTAAATCTCCTCCCAGAAAAAAAGTTGTGTTGAAACTCACCGTATGTTCTTTTCAAAAAACTTTACCCACTTAGCCAGGTTTCATAGAAATGTTGCTATACTAGTACCCAAGGAAGCCCAGGAAGGATGGAGTCTCAGCCATCAACTAGCTGTAATTCATGCAGTGGTTCTACTCCCACCTCTAAAACCTCAAGGCCTCAAATTTAAATTTCAAGAGAGGCTTTGTCTTACATCCATACAGCTGCACTGTTAGTTTTTTCCTACTGAATCTTTTTGAATATCCATAATCATGAAACAATCCCTCTTCCCCGATTTGTGTGCGCACACCAGGATATCATTTATATAGTTATCCACGTTGAGTAGGTAGGTATTATCTTTCACTATGCGAGTAAACACAGAAACAAAAATAAAAGAAATACTACATTTTCTAATTTTTATTTTACATTTGCTGTTTATGCTTTCCTTAGTTGGCAATTATTGTACTTTGAGATATTTTTTTCTGAGAGTGGCCTAACTGAGGAACAGTTAATAAACCAGGAAGTGTTCTGGGGAAAGTGTTTAAAATGATCTCAGCTTTCAGAAACACGAATGTCCAAGTTGGCACCAGTTGTCAAGTGTCGGTACTTGATAATGTCTGTTGTGTTAATAGAAATGTTAGCAAAAAAAAAAAAAATAGAAGGAGAGTTTATTTTTTGTGCTTACAATCTGACATCTGAATTATTCCTGTCCTGTCAGCTAGATTGTTGTTTTTGTTGTTGGGGGTGTTTGTTTAATTTTTATTGAGCTTTTTATGATTAATTTTTTTTGTATTTATATATCAGCTCTTCCACAAACATTTTTTTGTTAGCTATGTAGCATTTCATGGTTTTGATCATCTTTTGTTTTAGTAACCCTGGGACGCCGAAGAAAGAAGACAAAATGAGAGGCAAAGATTCCTTCCAAGATTTTGAGACAAAGACATCTGATGCCTGGGATGATGGGGATGATGATCTCATTCTCATGGCAAACATCCAGATGTCCTTAAAAGATGTCAGGTTGACAGCAAGAGCTGTATTGGACAAGCATAATAAACAGTTAAATGCTCAAAATGGTTCAAAGGAAGACTCTCATGTAAAAAAATTGTCAGGTAAGGTTGACAAATATGCAGGTTTATCTAATTCAAAGTTGATTTCAAGACACTTTAAAGGTTCTATTGGCAGTAAGAAAAATAATTTCAGCTTGTGCTAATTTTCTAATTTTTACATTAATTTTAATCAAGTCTTTACAGGCTGGATTTTTAAGATGAAGTTGCCTCTGTTTTCTGATAGAGAGAGAAAATTAAATATTTGTACTACTATTAATGTAAAGAGAATTATTGAAAATTAACTTTCTGGCATTTAGATGCATTGTTTAAATAAATTTTTTCCATCCCCAGATCATATCACTGCAATTCCTTCAGCCAACTTTTCAGGAGCTGGGCCTGGTGTAGGAGTGAGGCTGGACAGAAACTGGCAGCCACCAAAAGTGATGCCACTGCGCTTTATTCATCAGTCTCTACCCGATAGGGAAGCTGCTAAGTTGGATAAATTTAAGACGCTTCTAGCTGGTCCTACAGCTGAGCTGGGTATGTCTGCATGTTTAGGTCCTGCATGCATATTTTTGTGTGTATTAAAACCTGATGTCTTCACTGGAAGCATTTTATCATCATCATATTTAATCATTTCCACAGTAAACTACTAAATTAATTTTTTTAAAAAATAACACTTGAATTGGATCTCTAGAAGCTCCAAACTAAATTGTGTAAAAATTTTTCTAGATTGCTTTCTCTTTGCCGTAAAGATTACACACCCTCTCTTTAGCCTGTAGAGAGGTGGAGGAGAGTCAGAGCACAATGTTAGTTAATGCAAGATGTGGTTAGTTTTGCTCGGATAGGGAGGCAGTAATGAAAGGTGTGCGGCATTGTTGACTAATGAATGGTAAAGACTGCCTTTTTTCCTCGCTCTTAAACAGATGACTTAAGAAAAATCAGCTGGTCTGGAATTCCAAAGGCAGTGAGACCAACAGCATGGAAGATTTTATCTGTAAGTCATCACAATAAATAGTGTTTTTGTTTTTTTTTTAACTTTAAAAAATATTTTCAAAATGGAAATCTTCATGAGACTTTGGTAATAATTCCTTAACAGAACTATTTCCTTCAGTATTTTTTTCTTTTTTATTAGGAGCTGCTTTTGAGTTGCTTTATACCCCCTTATTTTTCTTTTTTAAAACTGTTCTATTAACCTAGTTTGTGAGAAACAGGCCAAATTAACTCTTCATTTCTTAAATTATTATGTTATTTCAGCAAAGAAACAGATAGGCAATGAAAGAAGTTGTCAGTTGTTTTTTTAAGAGAAATATTATAATTATACATGTACAAGCTTTTGGACAGTTTTTCCATTTACCTTATGATCTGAATATTTATTATTTGAAATTTCTTTTATATGTAATATTTAATTAAAAAACTCCAAGGCATGCATCAGCCTTCTACAATAATTATGCAAACAAGCAGCGATGTTCAATACTCTACATGCACAAATCTTGATTGATAGATTGATTAATCTGATAAATATTCTTATTTCTGACATTTTAAATTAGAAATGCATGATTTCTTTGTTGGTATCAGTTTTCTTTTTCACTTGAATTTTACTTACTGACTTCTGAGTTATTCTGCTTAGAATAGATTTGCAAATTGATATTTAGATTAATTAAAGTAGAGAGGAGTTTAATCATTTCTAATAAATATTTTATCAGTTTTGATATTTGATTTTTTTTTTTTTTTTTTAAAACTTGCTTGTTTTGTTTGTTCTGATCTTCAAAATTTGATTGAAATGTAGTGTGTTTGGAGACATGCACCACACCTTCATTTTTATTAATAATAGTATTTAAAATTTTGTGTGATTAGTATTTTCTAAAAATATTTTTTTTAAATTGATATATTTTAGAAGTGCAGTTCTTTGTACCATTAAGTTATTAAACACTTAGTGAAAAATTTATTCTGATTGTAGGGCTACTTACCTGCCAGTTTGGATAGGAGAGAGCCAACGTTAGAAAGAAAACGGAAGGAATATTTTAGTTTTGTTGATCAGTATTATGAAACTCGGCTTCAAGAAATGCACCAGGATACTTTTAGGCAGGTAAGTGAATCCCTGTTGACAGTTTAAAACATTGCCTGTGAAACAACTCGTGAAAGAAAGTATAAAGAAAATGCCCTCTGACTGATATTTTAATATTAGTAGAGTAGACACAGCAGCAGATGACCAACTGCATAGTATACTAGCCCGCTATTGCTTAGGGCCTGAATTTGATCTTCATTGGAGCCCATGGCTTGGTTTGACAAAACACCTACAGTTTGGTTTCTTCTTTCTCTCTACCAGTTCATCTGCATGGGTCTTTTTCATCTACTCCTATCATCTTTCCCCACAAGAGTTTTATTGGGACTTTCCACTAACCACTGTGGTAGTTCTGGCATTTATTAGAGCTCTCTTAGCAAAACATGGTGACATGATCGGCCAGCAGGCTTTGCATACAAAAGTGCTGCCTGAATAGATAGGGCATAATAGTTGGGTTGGATGTTTTTGAAACACTTGACTGTCCTTTGAAATTGCACTTATAAGAATGTGGTCCATAAAAAAAAAATTTTCATTGTTAATACGAGATAATTATTTTCAATGAGTTAAATGCACTGATCAAAGACGATATAAGGATATTGTTATAAATTGTATGAATTTATTGAGGATAAAGCATTTGTGCACAATTAAAAGTTGACATAGAATTCATTTTGTGTAGTGCATAGACAGTTTGATGCATTTAGTGATATCATAATGACAGCAAATAGTCAATACCTATACACCTTAGAGTTATTATGCCCCTTTAACAGTATGTATAGCCACTTGGCCTGCACCTACATCTTGTACTGTTTACCAGATGTCTGATGTAGTCCTGCTGTAGAAGTGTAATTCCAAAATTATCCCAAAACTCATGCTCTCTGATCAATGCACCTACAAAAAGCTCATCCCAGACATTGAGGGATTTAGTTTGGGCTAATGAGCAGGCTATGAAAGATTTTGGATGTTGTTCTCTTAAAGGTAGTTTACAACTATTTTTGCACAATGGTCCCCTGCATTATTGTCATGAAAGTGAATTGGTTACCCTAACCCTGTACAAATGCCATTGGTTGGTTCTTTCCAAACACAAACGGCCATCAGTAGACCGAGGATTGGGTTTATTCTTATTAGAGAGGAGAACCTGCTACCAATCTGTAAAAACCCAGCAATTCACTACAATTTTGACTGTTGGTCTGCTTTATGTTAGGGGTGTGTGAAATGCTGGATGTTTAGCATGCAGTTTTCCAACTATCGCCAGTTTCTTGCAGTCTGGTCAGTCCACCAGATCTGTCTCAATTCCTTCTGGATGTGATGTGCTGAGAGAGAGAGTGGTTATTGTTGAGCCAGATAGGTGCTGTAACGATTCGGTGCTCTTGCCAGGTCATTCATGAGCTTAACTGGTTTTTCTGCCAAAGTCTACCAATAACTGTTACCCCAAGTTCAGCAGCCACTTTTTTTTTACTTCTGGTCTGTAGTCGAGCTGTGGCTAGGTACTGCTGCTTGTTGGTAACTTGTAGAGGCAGTATACTTGTAATGTGCAGGCAGCTTCTATACCCAATACAGCCACAATTATGCATTTTTGGATCCTTGAATTTAATTTTGAATGAATGAATTCTGGGATAAAGCTCTGCATCCTGATGATTGTATGCATCTAAGGTGCACAAAGGCTGCCCATGTGCAATCTGATTACTACTTCCTGTTCTTCCCATTGACTGCTGCTGATGTGGGATGATATTTTAGTAAACTACTTGAAAAAAAAAAAACTAATTGTTTGTAATTGATGTCAAAAGACAGTTTTTAAGTAAATGTGAAAAAGAAAAGGCTAATGAGAGATGTATTCTTAATTTATGTAATTATGATCATATTTTCTGAAAGTTTTTTCAAATTATGACAACGATGGTGACGGACAAACAGCCATCAAGAAACTTGTATAACCACCTGACATAGTGTGCGTGAGAGAGCAGTTCTGCTGTATTTCTGTTTCAGTATCCATTTAGTGTCATGGAATGATAATTTCTAAGTGCTGTGTTTAAGGTTACTTTTCTATTTTTGTTTGTATAAATACCAACTTCACTATGATCACACCTTTTCTGTAAGTTTTTGAATTTATACTTCATTATTTAATTGCTTATATGAGACATTATCTATATTGATCTTCTGTTCGGTGCATGCATGGCACATACTATTAATTGACTTTTGTAAGTTATCTAGAAAAATGCTTGCTTTCAGAGAATAATAGAAAATAGAAACAGGAGTTTGAGATTATTTTTTAAAAAATAATCAGATGCTTCCAATTTCATTTATCTTGCAGCATCCTTTTGTTTGTGATACCACTGTAGTCAGTGAAAGTTAGCAGAAGTAAAAGATCTGAAAGAAAATTAGAATGTTGTTGAGTCAAAATTTTAAACACCAGGATTTTGCAACAGGCATCTTTTTGTCTGCTGATTATGAAAATTCCCTAAGTCTTCACATGTTGATTTGACAAGCTAGGCTCTGGCCCAGACTGGATGGACACCTGGGAGGTGTTCAAATACATAAGAACAAGCACATTGTCTAGCACTACTGGCAAGATTGGAATTTGATTGCTGTAATCTAATTAAAGGCCATGGATTTAAATGATTTTGACTGATTGACTTAAAAGATTTAAAATGGATTTTATTAATGGACATTTCTTCATAGTTATTCTTGTGTGCTTGTTTACTGTAAATTTTCAAAAAATGATGGATTGACATTCTAGACAACTATTTGGATTAGGGTTTCATAACTGTTTACTTTTAAATCTCTTTTTGCTGTTGCTCTGCATATTGTGAAAGATAACTGAAATTGGAGGATGAGGAGTGTGTGTTCTATGAAATGTATAGTGTGATATCGGCGAAGCCTTTGACTTCTGGTGCAGAATAGCTTATTTTTTCACCTATTTTTACATTTTTTAAAAAAATCCTAAGGAATAATATCTTCAAGTGTGTTAGATGAAATTTAGTAAATTTCCACTGTTTCAGATTCACATAGACATCCCTCGAATGAATCCCTTAATACCTTTGTTTCAACTCAGAGTTGTTCAGGAAGTGAGTATCAGTCCAGCCACACAGACGGAGAGTCGTCATCTCGTGGTAGACAGCTAGCTAACCAGCCAGCCAGTCGTCCTATTCCTTGTGCGCGCGCGCACTCACTCAATTCAAAATGGTTTCAGCCATATGTGAAGGAAATGTAAATGTTATAGCTGAATTCTTCTGTTTGGATCTACAACAGACTCTGACTTAGCACTTGCAAATAAGATCTTTTTGTATTGTATAACATTTATTACCTAAAAAAAAAAGTGAAAGTCCAGTTTTAAGACATTTGCAGCCAAATCATTTTGGATTTTGTGGGTAGTGTCACGAACAACTCCATTTCTTGGACTAGGTGCAGCATGTAGGTTGTGGCTGTTTCAGGTGTCTTAACCCGATGTTACTGCTTCAAAATGCTTAGTCTGTATTAACTGCTAATACAGTGTGCTCTACTGGATAAACCTGGCTAGCTGCCTTGTTTGAGAACGTGTCATCACAAAATGTAATTTTTAGCATTTTGTTTTTTGATACAGCTTACGTAGCTTTGACACTTTTCTCCCTGGAATTAAATTGTCATTGCAAATTTTTTTTCCTTACTGTCTGTTGTGGCAGAGCCATACATGTTCCTGGTGAGACAGTTATACCATTATTACAGTTTTGTAGTCTATGTAACATTTGGAATTCAAAATATTTTTTTTAGAAAAGGCACATTAATTATGGAAACAATTATCAATTCTGAAGCAAACAGCTATCTAGATTCATCCAGTGCACCACTGTATATTCAAGGAGACTTGGTGTTGCATGGACTGGTTATTGAACAAGCAGATTATTTCCATTGAATGCCTGTTTTTTCAGATTCTTAAAGATATTCCACGAATGACTTCTATAGCACACTTGTTCCAGCAAACAGCCATTCAAGAAGTGAGTATTGGTGATGTCTGGAAGTAGATAGACATAGACCTTTTTCAGCTTAATCAAAGAAAATTTTCTTTTATTCTTTCTGATATGGTGTAAGGTGGCTTTTTTGATTTTACTGCTAGTAATTTGTGTGGATAAATACTGTGAAAGGTATTCTGAAAGAGCCTCTCACGCTCAGGTAAACTAGTTGAAAGGGGACAACCTGTCCAAGCTCTTCTGATTGATATTGGGGATGACCTGGATGACAGTAAAGCTAGTTCAAAACAACAATAGACCAACCAACCTAACTGGTCTAATAATTATTGCAGAGGAATATATACATATGTATTTTGTTAAAAGTTGTGCAGATGTAATCTACATGCTCCAAACCTATTTTATTATTGTTCATTTTGGACGTTTTATTATTAACCTTGCATAGCTACAGTTTTGCAATCTAGGTGCCATTGTTGAGAGATTCACAATCAGAAGGAATACTGTGGTGCAGTTATTCCATTGAATAACCAAGAAGAGGAGAAAGCAACAGTAAATTATTTTTAAATGTTTTTCAGTAATGTCTCCAGATTGGTAGGTAGAAAGTGAGCAGCTTTTGCTCTGATTAAAGTATAGTAAAGCTTGTAAAAGATTACTTTCATCCTTTACAAGAAATAAATACCGTGTTGGTTCTAATTGCTACCCATGCTCCAATAAATTTCTATCCCACCCCACTTAAGCCTTCTACTACTATAAAATACATTTGTCTGCATTCATAAATATCCACAAACACCCACCACTCAAAGAATATTTCAACGCATGAATATCTTCTATCAAAGAATTTACTCTGTAGAGAAGATAACCATTTACAGATACTAACTATCAGCCCTTTCAAGTCAGATCACTTGTAGCCTACTTCAGAGTCCTTTTTTCTGTTGAAATTTCCATGTCACTGATAAAAACATTGTTTATCATGATATTTGCTTATTGCCTGATCCACCTTCCTTCTTGTATACTTACATTGTTTCCATAACATTCACAGGATATTACTTTGGTTAATAATACTTTGGAAAGTGCTTGTCATTTGGAGATGATTGTTGCAATGCTGGTCAGTTTTTTTTTACCATATTAGATCTTTCTACTGCAACACCAATTCTTTCTCATTGCACTCACTCATTTTAAGTTCTCAGCAAGCATTGTGTTTGTAGAGTTGGAATGCCGAAGAAGATGAGCTCTGTGATAGAGTTCAAGTTAGCTTCTACAAACTAAGCAAAATTTGAGATAATTTGGTTTGGAATGGAAACTAATTCGGGAGTGGATGCAACAAGCTGACAAAGGAAAACTGATTATGAAGATGACAAAGCAGCACCTTCGGTGTGGTTAAAAGCTGAGTTGTAAATTAAAGGAAAATAGATTGAACTAGGCAAAGCAAATTTTTGTCTCCACTGGCCATAGATTTCTGTATAAGGTGCCAGATAGCTTTACAAATGGATGAAACACCTTGCCACTCTTTTGAAGAAAAACATTTGTGCAAAAGCTGCCTCAACACCAGAAGAAAAAGGTGGAAACATTTCACCAATACATTATTAGAATGTGATGACTGCAATTACTTTGCTGCTATTGGAAACGGGGATGAGGCAGCTATTTATTTTGACAACACTACTGCACCACTCTTGGAAAAAAATAAAACTGGACAGAGCAAAAATCGTGTTCAGCGCAGTGGCTGGTGGGTGAAAACTATACCATCTTGTTGTTTTGAATGGTAAACACAATATTTGCTTTGTGGCTTGCTTTAGTTTTTAGTTAGAATGAGTGGAGATCATTCTCTGCTGATTGCAACACGTTTGGAGTTGCCATGCTTAACAAAAACTTGTTTAGCACTCATTTAGGGCTCACAGGACAGAGCGATTAAAAGACAGCAAGTGTATGCAGGGTGGCTGCAACTTGGGATTTGTGGTGATTTACAGGTTCTTGCATTGTCTTATATACTTGCCTGATATATATCATGGAAATGCCATTTAAGAAAAACATCTAAGAGAAATGGAAAGATTAGATGGTAAATGCAGAGTGCATACATGGTTGGGTGGGGACACTGGAAAGTCAGACCTTTAGAGAATATGGAATTCCTTGTTTCCTGATGTGATCAGAAACAATTCCTAAAAGCCTGCCATATCCAGTGCTCTGGACTGAGGTGGTCCGAGTGCTTGATTTCAACAGAGTTTGCTGGCTACATGCGTTCTAAATTTCAACTGTATGTGTATCAAACGTTTTTGCTTTGAATCCAGTTCATATTCAGTGATATCGTTTACAGTGAGAATTTTTTAATTCTAATAATAATTAATAATGAGAAAAGTTATTCACCAGTGACTCAAAATCGATACACTGCGACTTCCCATTGTCATAAATGCAGAGAAATTTTTCCTTTGGGATTTTATGTGAAACCAAGGATCTTGTAGGAATTTTTATTGTAAACTACTTCCGATTTTTAATTTCATTCGCAGGCTGAGTCTAGTCTAGATGACAGTGAATGGTAGTTTCCAGTATTCACGTATATCACAAATGCCAGGTGCAACATAGAGAATGAAAGGCCAGACACAGCAGTGACTAAGTGAAGCTAGATGAGCAGCTGATTTGTCTCTTATCTGTTTTTGTTTTTCTCTGTTCCCAGAGAGACAGAATGGTTTCAGGACGGTTTGTTTGGATCATGTGTTGTGATTTTATTTTTCCTTTCTTTTGCATTACTGACAAAGTGAGTAAAATTTCTCTTGTCCTTTCATCAAAGTTAGATCTGTGCTTTCTTTCCCGTATGTTCAGTGTTACTTGGCTTGTATTGTCTTTTTGAGATATTCTCGTATAGTTTAGTTCCTACATAGTGATGCCATTGACTGTTGCTGATAGTAGAAAAGAGTAGATTTAATTATCTTTTTTTTGGCCCCAGTAAACACTACCCCAGACTTGAATTTTGATGAGTTCCAATAAATGCCAAGGCAGCAATTAGAACTGGAATGGTATATAAAAATGGAAAGAAATTAACATGAGGTGAGTTAATAATGTTATCATTAAAAAAATGGAGGACAGCTATGGATGATACTTATAGTGGTGAATAAGGGTACAACTTTAAAAAAAAAATAAAATATTTTGCTGCTGTTGCTAATTAATAATTCTGGAAATTTTATTTAAATATTTGTTTACCGTAGTAAATATTTCCTATGTGTATATATTTCCAGGATGTTTTTATGATGATAAAAAATTTGAAACAGTTTTAATGTTTAATTTAAAAGTGGGTACAGTGACAAGAACAATTATTATAGGACTGTAGTTTTGAAAATACTTTATTATAAAAAAAAAATTTTTTTGGAACAACATCTGATGGTTTCTTATTTTTAGTTTCACTGTATAGATAAGTTTTAACAGTTTTCAATGTTCAATTTATATAGTACTTGCCTAGCTGATAAAACATTGCCTCAGGTTTGTAAATGTGTGCACATCGAAAGTTGGTTGAAATGTTTTTGCTTATCATACGATGACAACTTCTGCTTGTTGTTTGTGTCGTTCTCCTCAGTTACGAGCGGTTTGCTAACTGAAGCCTTGTAGACAGCAGGGACAGTCAGTAAACAACCGGTGTTTGTTGTGGTCAGATCGTTTAGGTCGGTCTGTAGGTGTCACTCACTGTAATATGTCTTAACTTTTTTTTAAAAATAACCAGTGGGAATGCCACATCACTTAGATGTCTAGACAGAACCCTTCAGACATCAGAATTTTGAGCCATTCTACTCAGCTGCAATCTTGTAATTATATAACTTTAATCTTCTGCATTTGAATAGTTACATTAAAGAAACATTTGTTTTTATATTAGTTATTTACTATTCACTTTCACTTGAGTAGAATTTCTTAAGTGACTAATAAAGTTGCTTAGCTTTTAAGGTTTCTCTTTAGCAGCCACTTTTCTCAACCTTTTGTTATGTTAGATTTCTAGATGTTGGAGAATTTCTAAATGAATAATTTTCTGGAAGTGTATTATTGCAGGAACTGAAGGGGTAAGCCCTTTAGTGGGGCTCTTTGTGAAAACAGACTAAATCTTCCTACTATGAATTTTGTCTGATATTCTATTTCAGGAACTTTTGACAGTATACACTAACTGTGACTCGCTTGTCATGGTTCAGACCCTCAAGGTTTTAATGGTGCACCAAATAAAAGCTATTACTCCATTGATAAGGCTTCATTTATAGGTTAATCTAGCTGACTTGAATACCTTGAGGCAGCTACAGGTGCCCATTATTTTTTAACTATAGCATTTCAAAATAATTTGAAATTTCTGTTGCTTGGCCAGCTCTTTTCTTTCGTTTTGCTTGTTTAGTTAGGAAAAATACTAATGCATCTTTAACTTACTGCTGAGTTTATAAAAGCCATTATTATTAGTGCCTGATGGTAAAATCATCTAGATTTGTCATAGATTACAGAATTATTAGCTTAATCCCGAAGATCTGTTTGGCAGCACAGTCATAAAAGCATGTGCCCATTTATAAAATTTTTTCTAGTGAGATTATTTTGCATTCTGAACATTTGCTGCAATAGATTCAATGCTCTCATCATGACCAAAGTTGTTGTTTGCCACAAGCCAACACTACATCCTCTTCGCCTGTCCTCAACCCTAGAGTGATTTGAATATGAAAAGAAATGTTTAGATTACCCCTCCACTCCTGGCCATATTTTCTCCCATGATTTTACTATGGCACTAACTAGAATGTTCTCCAAAGCTGTTGTCAACCAGTAAATCACATCTATAATGATGCTCAGGCTGTCAGTAATTTCCTTGTCCATGGGTTACGAGTGCAGTTATATTTGGCAGCAGGAATGCTGCCACATCGTAACACAGTCCCAGGCGTGACTTTAGTTTTTAGATGGGGAAACACTGAGCAGTGTGTCCAAGTTTTTATTTTTGAATGCCCCAGGTTTACATGATTTGCATTGCTACATATGAGTGTAGTGAAGTGTAGTGTGTTTTAAGCCTGGTGCAAATATTTAATTATGCAACACAGGTGTTTTCCTTGGTAATATTTTGAAATTCAGCTGTTTTATCATAGTTGTATGGGCAACTTTTTTTTTTTTTTTGCCTCCAGCTTTTCATGAAACTCAATCACTGCTGCTGAGTCTGCTAATAATTCTCCATCAAGTGTGAAATTAGATTTACCTGCTTTGCTTGCTTTTCTTTTACAATTTCTTATGTTAGTAGTCTGCTCAATAGAGTTTGCCTTTTCTTCGTTCTTGTGTAAACCACAAACTGTCTCATCCTCTGTGAGTGAGCCTTTTCCTCCAGTTTGCAACTGCTGATTTTCTCACCCCCGTATCCTTCTGCCAGTTTTGTTTCCAAATTCGCTGGAACACGTTCTGTGATTCACTTACTAGTGCCATCAGCAACACAGGTGAAGTTTTGCGAGATTACACGGAACACTGGATTTACTAGGTTTCTGCAGTAAAAAACCAAACCAAATTAAATTCCGTTGGGTTTTTGTTACTGATGTACATTCCATGGCTAATAGAAATAAGTAGTACAGTGGCATGTCAAAGCTCTGCTAATCCAAAAAAACCTCCAATTAGTATGAGTTTAATAATTATTTGAAATAATGCATATTCTTTAACTTACATAACCAATCTCTGCAGTGGCCTTGGTTTCCATTTTATGTTCCTGTTAACTGACAATGTGTGTTAAAGAAATAGTTTTATCAGAGTGATGAATATTTTTAAGTTGCTGCAATTTTTTTAAACGAAAATTTATTTCTACTCCGATGGCCAGTTGCTTGTTTCTAAATAGGACTTAAGTATGCATCACCATTCACTCAATTGCTGCCTCATTGTTATTTTATGTATATGTTTGTGAATATATATATTTTCTTAACTTTATTTTTCCAGATATTATTCTAAATTAAGTGCAAAGGTAAGGATTATGCATAATTAGAGAGAATATTTGAATAATGGTGATCCAGTCTTTAAAAAAAGAGAGTAATATCTTCTAACATTTAAAGTTGTTTTTGGTAAATTGTGCTAGCTTAATCACTGTCACCTGACCCTGATGATGTATGACAGTGTTGTGTGCATCTGGGGAACTCTTGGCTCCAAAGTAGATTGTACTGTGTCTGAAACATGCTGTATTTTTAGTATTTACTGTTTGGATACCAGCTATAGGATTCATACTGTTCCATCAACTAAACTAGCTGCAGTAAGTATTCAAAATTCCAGTCATTTTTAGTGTTTGCTTTCATGCTTGCTTTGTTGCATCCTTCATTTAGCTTTTGTTAATTGACTAATATCCACACTAACAATAAACTAATATTAGATGAAGAAAGAATTCTATTTGTGTACCTTTTTTTTTATTATATTACATGACACCATAAAAAGCAAAAACATTGAAGTGCTTTTGATAAAATAATTAGGTTGGGTAGTTTTTAATGAGTGCACAAGTCTGGTAGCTGAGATTGTCTTAGAGAATACTGACAAATAAGTGGTAATGGCTAGACTTCATGAGCTAATTAATACAGCTGGGTTTATTTAGGTTGTCATAGAAACGTTTGTTTTATATTTCCTTGCATGTGAAAATGTTCAAAATGATTTTAGTCTTCACAAATTGTATTCAAAGGATTTACTGGAATTATTAGATCTACAGTTTGTTGTAAATTTTATATGCAAGATACACTGAATAATTTTGAACTGTCAAGGCTTTCCCGTTTAGTATAATTTCCTATTGTTCAGCATTGTTTTTTGTAGATATTTCAACGGATTCTGTATATTTGGGCCATCAGACATCCTGCCAGTGGTTATGTGCAAGGAATTAATGATCTTGTTACTCCATTTTTTGTCGTCTTTCTTTCTGAGTACATCGACAATGGTAAGTACATTGACAGTGTCTCTGCACGACGTGTACTTTGGGGGCTGCTCATAACCACTTCTTTTGTGCCTAATGTGGTTTAGGACTGTTAATCTGTTTCTTTATTTTCTTCACTTATTTGTCCTCTTCCAAATTACACAACAGAAAATGCATAGAATTTGTTTTGAAATGGAAAATATTAAGTGACACATGGCATAAAACATTACAATGGGAAAATCAGTGGTCTGTAACGGTTGGGCCACAGAAGGAAATTCACACACAAGGCAGTACTGATGAAGTGGATGAGCAAGAACATAGCTGTACTCTACGAAACTATTCTTCCACAAACTATGTTGGTATCTTAACAGGATCCCTAAAGGACAATTTGGATGATATGTCACCTCATTAAAATACTTAAATACTCCAGGTTGCCATCCTAGAACAGATAAGTGGCTTTCAGCAAAGAGCACACCTAAGTCATGGCTTGCATGGTGGTCACCAAAGAATTCCTCAGCAGCTAGAATGGGGTAAAGACTGATAACATTGTAAAATACACCATTAATTAGCCAGCCAGAATGAGAAACTGCTCTAGTTTTTGTTTTACTCCACGTGCTACCTACAAGAAATCATTTGATGTCACAGACACATTATGGTTAATGTACTTATATTTACTACCATTTTGGATCACATTTAACGGATTCTTTATTTTTTTCATTCTGAGCAAACATTTAGATTCTTACATAAAATTTACTTTGATTACTGCTACTTTCCAGCTAAAATTACACGTTATTGGTTACTTACAGCAATATTAATTTTTCTATAAGCTTTTAGCATGCTTGGAAATTTGCAACAAGTAGAGTTTTTTCTTGAGTGGCACCTACAGCTTATCCTTTAGGGGGGTCTGTCTCAGTGAAGTAGCTTTACCATTGTTATGTAGCTCTGATCCCTTTTATCTCTCAGATATTGAAGTGGAGAACTGTGATCTTAGCCAGCTTCCAGAGGAAACCTTGCAGATCATTGAGGCAGACAGCTTCTGGTGTACCTCCAAGCTCCTGGATGGTATTCAGGATAACTACACTTTTGCCCAGCCAGGGATTCAGATGAAGGTGAATGCGCTGAAGGAACTCATCAAGAGAATTGATGGTGAGTTAATGACAGCATATCGAAAATGTCTCATTTCTTATGCCAACAGTTAAATCAGTAAAAATATCTTTGTTTGCTGTCTCTGTATTTATATTTCCTAGCATGATTGATGGATGGAGGCTCTTCAACTTTTGCCCATCATCTTAGTGTGTATCTAAATTTCTCATTTATTCCTTGCTAGTCATGTGCGCGTGTTCCATAATCATTGGCTTTTTATTGTTCTTTCCATCAAATCTCTTTAGGATTGATGGAATATGTGAGAAACTTCATTTGATTTTAATAGATTGTCATTTTTTCCTGACTGCCAATTGCCTGTTTTGTTTGAATGTATTTCCCATTATTTTTCTTCTTGCTTTGTCAAGGTTGGATATAGTGAAAGCTTAGTTTTTCATAACTTATATTTTGTTTTTTTTTTTATCTGCGTAAAAAACTGATTCTACTAGAAAGTCTCAAAAACTATTAATTGATCATTTTATTTGTACAGTTTCTTGCAATCTCTCAATTTTTAATTATTTGTTAGTTTCCTTGCACCAGCATCTAGAAATGCATTCGGTGGAGTATCTTCAGTTTGCGTTTCGGTGGATGAATAATTTGCTAATGAGAGAGATTCCTCTTAGATGTACCATCCGATTGTGGGACACCTACCAGGTAGGCATTAAGTTCTGCATGAGCTCAAACAAGAAATAGAAAAGATCTTAAAATCACCTGTTGTGATTTCATATTTCTTAAACTGCTTGTTTTTCTAGTGTGTGTATTTAGTGTGAAAATATTTTGATTGTATCTTAGAGTTTAGCTTCTCCTGCTTATGTGATATTTGCAGATAGACTTAGTTAAAGAAATTAATCAATCTTGTAAAACATGGGGCGCCCCACTACCCTTCATATCTGCATTACTCAGCACAGGTTGAGTCGTAGGGACTGTGACACACCGTACCTTGTTAGTATACAAATCCCCATTGTTCCAACAACACCTTTTCATTACAAGTGTGTTGACTAAATACTCAATGGCCAGTTCAACACAAATACTAAGTAATGTTTCTAAGCTAGGGGGTATAAAGTAGAAGAAACTTGAGGTATACAGAGTCACTAGTCAGTGAGGTAATTGATGATGTTGCAACTCATTTAAAGAAAAACTGCATTTTTTAACAAATTAATTTTTGCATTTATAAGAATGGAGTTTTATTATTTATTGTAGGCTGAACTGAATGGATTTGCCGATTTCCACCTTTATCTATGCGCAGCATTTTTAACTAGATTTTCTAATGATGTACAAAGGGAAAAAGATTTTCAGGTAAATTGAGAAAAAAATTAGTAGCTTTAACAGCAGAAATCAAACAAATGCTAAGGAACCAAGTTTTTCTTCAGGAAATAATAGCTGTAAATGCTTGAATAATGTCACATGATAGTAGTTAAAACCCTGCTGTGCAATAAGAGGACTTATCTGTTCTGATAGAAGTATTTTTTGTCATTAACGCAACCATTTTATCAGATTAACTGCAGGGATAACATCATTGAGCAGCAAAACAGTTTAATGCTCAGAACTCTCATATGCTTCTGGAAATAGTTGTCATGTTTCAAGTAAACCACATCAACCGTTTCAAAATAGGAGAAATATTTCAGTCTTTCATCTGAGTTAAAACAAAAGCATAAAAACATTGTTCATGTTTCTCATTGAGGGATATCAAGCGGGTCATGATAACCTAGTACATGTGAGAATAGGGAGATCTTTCAAGATTTCTTCTGGAGTACTGTATATTTATTTTTTTTTATTAAAAAGGAGAATTAAATTCATCTTCCCACCACTGGAATGAGAAATTTTGGAGAACTTCTAGCAGAGGCATTTAATGAATATCATATTGCTGATTTATAGCAGAATCTCTATGTCGAGTTATTAAGTGAATACGTATTTATGATTGTTACAACCCATCTTAAAGATCTTAATTCTCTCACACACAAGCATCACACTCAAAGTCTTATGTTGCATACATGATCAGTAAGGACTCTCTCACCACATGCAGAATTGATTATATGCCGTTGTATGATGCGGGGACTGTTTATAGAGATAATGCAGAATTCTGATCTGGACAATGTTGTTCTTTGATGGCAGGCAGCAGTATCTAGAGACTAACTTAAGATGGCATAAAATGATGGTTTGTGTAATCTGGCCTGTGGTCAGTGTATCAATGTTGCCATTAGGATGGCAGCTATATAACTACTACATATTTATTCTGTTAGCTCAAGTTTCATATAATGGACTCATCTTCAAACAGTTTGGGTAAAAAAATACACAATATAGCCCAGCTGGTAATAATAATTCAAAGACAAAAGAAAGTTAATTTTGGCAGTTGTTAACTGCTTTCTCCTTAGTTGCAAATGTTTTTTTTTTTTTTTAGGAGAAGCTTGAATCATGATGAATCAGATGTAACAAAATTTATCATTAAAAGAAACTTGAAACTTTTTTTTTTTTGCTGTATTCTCAAATGAGCACTAAGGTTCTTCTTGGCTTGTTAATGAAATTCTACCAACAATCTAGAAAAGGCGGTACCTAAATGCTTGTATGGTACCAGCATGCTAAGGTCTTCTGCCAACTTGGTTTGGAGCCCTGTCAGAAAAAGTTTTAATATGTAGAAGTACATGAAAAAGACAAGCCCAGTAATGCAACCATGTCATGAAATTTTTCTTTTTTACTATAAAAAATTTAAGTTGGCAGTCAGTAGTAATGGCTACGTACTGTGACATGCGTCAATTTATGCAGACAAAATGAGGTGGTGGATTTTACTACATAATAAATAGCATGATATATGCACATCATTTTGGACTAAAATAACAGGTTCTTGCACTGGATGGTAAGAGTCCAAACTCTAACTTCAGATGTATTATTACCATCGTATCCTGCTGTTGATGAATCTACTGCTGCACAGATGTGAAAAGATAAATCTTAATATAAGATGTGCACTAGCACGGACCAACTGTTAACTATACTCCAGGAACACGAGATCCAACTGCTGAAGCCAGTTTCCGAACTCTCAATCGTTTCTTTTTTGATTTAGGCTTCCGGTGACAGCATTGATTAATAACGAACAATGAAACTAGCAGTGTTCCAACAAAAGCCACGAAAGGAATAATGCCTAGTCCATCTGTGGAATCCCAGGGAGGCATGTACTCTGCTCCTACATGGTCATGTATGAGAACTGGCTTATCATAAATCTGGGCTGGAAGATTTGAATGATCTTTCCTCTCTGGCAGAAATCCAATTTGTCCCATGTCAATAGAAAGCAGCTTTTGATGTTGATACAGGTTTCTGAAATGTGACAAGACTGATTACCAAAAAAAAAACCCATGGTTACTTTTTCACTCCACGTGGTTGTCAACAGCTGGAGTTTGATTCCTATTCTTCATCAGCATCTGTGTGTGTGGAGTTCTAGTAAAGCCCCTCATGGCAATATGCAAATAAACTACAGTTGCATAAAGGGATTGAACAATTTTAATTTCTATAAAAGCCAAAAGTTGTTAGTTATTTATGAAATATGATTAGATTAATGTACTCACCAAGTTTCATTTTCAAACACCACTATCATCAAAATAATGTGGTGTATAATGTAAACCAGTCTAACTCTCCACAACCACTGGATAAAATATTGTGTGGTTGAAATAAAGACTTCTAGCTGTCACCAGTAAATTGTTTTGCTTCATTTTGGTAGTGAAACTTGTCAAAAGAATATGAAAGCACTTCATCGATATAGGATGATTCAAAAGAAAACGTTTTACCAAGAATATTTCAAAGTAAAAAGAAATTTTGTACCCCCTCTCCATTAGTCTATCACACAACTCCCAAGGAAAATTAAATGCATATCCCTGGCCTACCAAAGAGATAAAAACTAAACACTACTGTAGGTCAATGAAATCTGCAACTTTTTGAGGTGCCAAGCCAAAACCGTTTTTCAGGGATTGTATCCCCCTTTTCAGTTATGAGATAAATATAGTCAATTGTTGTATTAATTAATATAAACATTTAGTTTGGTTCATTAGATAATAAACTGGGCTGCAAACAGTTTGACTTCTTTCATATGTGACCGTGTGCAAGCACCCATAAATTGTATTTAAAACCCCATGTGCAATTCAACAACTTTCACTAGGCCTGTTGATATGCTATAGTACCTTAAATGTTGTTCACTTATAAACCAATTTTTCTTTTTCTTAGTTGTATACCATGATCAGACATTCATTGCCAGTCAGATTTATGGATAAGTCAACTGTTTACATTCCATCCAAGTGGATTTTAGAATTTTTTTTTTTAAAATCTCACTCTCCTGAAGATGATTTTGGTAGGATTGCCTATTCAGTTAACTGATAGTTCATATACTTAACTAGCATTTTTTTTGAATTAATACGTTTCATTATCTTGGTGTTTGTGTGGTATATTTTGAGTACCTTTAATGAGCTGCTGCTGCTTGGTAATTAAATACAGTACTGATAGAGTAATGCTTTCAGAATTCACTACAACTCTTGAGGAGCTAGTTTAATTGTTTTCCCAGGATTCTGCCATCAACTGGCTCTTTTTACATTTAGCATTACAGCCAGAACTCTAACCAAATATAATTTTTATGGCACCCTCTACCTGGAATATTACAACAAAAATATATATACACTTACGTTGGTGCAGAGATGTTGAGTGGGTGAGGATGAGCCCAACTCAGATGAGGACAAGGTGGTAATGAACGTGCTCTTGGATTCCCAAGGTGACCTTCTAATACCTTAGAGTATCTATGCAAGTGATTTCCTAGATGTAAAACAAAAAAATGCACAAGTAGGTAAAATGGATTCATAGTCTAATGTAAAAAAAAAAAAAGCATTTTATTATGAAATATTTACCTTGATCATAGCCACAAGTTAACAAACACTAACTCCGGCATGAAATAAACCATTGCTATCATTCCTCACTGAGCTAGCGATGTCAAATTTGTGTCACCAGCACAGCAAGATGACAAAACTGAAAAATGTTAGGGAAGTATTGTGTTTTAGGACATTTACTATGGAAGACCAACAAAATTTTGACCAGTTGTTGCAAAAGCTTTTCTTCACTTTACATGTTTCACCCTGACTTTCCAACAAGAATAATATCTGAATTTGGTGGCAAACCATTCAAGTGTAGTTCTAAAAGTCGACAGCTCTAGATGGAAAAACATCAATCACTTTCTGGGGAACTTTAAAAATGGTAAATGGTAGAATTAATTAAATGGCCAATCTTCTAGGAGCCAATGGGAGGGAGTGAAAAAAAAAAAAAAAACATTTTAAAGTAGCAGTTCAATTTTTTTTCCTTAACAAAGCTAATCCTGTTGCCATGCCAGTAACCATCCAAATCTGATGCAAAGCAGTATTGTTGTCATAAGGATCTTTTTTTTAAAGGTGGATAACTAAAATTGAGATAAGATTATGCTGTGACTCATGTAAATGAAAATGGCAAATAATTTTTCGTTTTTCAGATATACACTTATCTGGCTCAAGTACAAAGTAGGTATATATATTATACTTAGAACCTGAAAACATTTCAGTGTTCTTTCCTAAGTGTAGACAAACTATGAGCTACAAATTCTACAATGGTAATGCAATTACACTTGAGTGGTGATTCCTAGAGCCCAGTGCTGGTATTTGAGCAAGCTTCTGAAAAGTAGCCCATGAAGGGGTGACCCTATGCCAAAAGAGAATGAAGATTCAGCATTCCATGTTCTTCTCCAAACCATTTACGTCAGTAATGTAAAATTATTCAATGTGATAATTTATTAATATGTAAGCTTCAGATGAATCTTATCTTATCTTATTCATTAACTCTAGTATAAACTTCAGAAACATCTCAAGCTTCTTAATACTGATATCTGACACACTGTCAGCCGCATTTATGTAAAACAACAACAACAGAAGGCTCAAAGCAGAATTCATGGCATGCCACTCGCTGATATGGAGAGAGCACATTATCTGTAAAAATAGGCACTGCTTATTTTCAAAGTTTATCTATACAACGGACCACTGTTTTCCCCTTAATTCTTCCAACTGGAATTTTATCAAAAGTTTACTGACGTTGTTACATTCCCTTCATTTTTAAGAAAAAATTACAAGAAGAGTTGTTAGATGGGATTTTTTTTTTAGTCTAAAGCCCAAGCTAAGAATCTATCAAAATATTAATTTTAATTACATAATGACAAGTTTTCAAGTAACTTTTCTTTGATATTCCAGTAAAGAGAGAGAGTAAAGTTATGGCACATTTAACCATTTGAAATATTCAGAAACCAAATCAAAGCAATAGGCAAAAATTCTCCAATTCAAACTGCAAAAAAACAACAACAAAAAAAGCTAATTGTTTTTGCAAAGATTTGATTAAAAATTCCCAACAGTTAGGCGCTGTTCTGTAAAAAACGGAGAATGCACCTTTTCCTGTTACATAGAGTAAACGGCTAGGACCTGAGCTCTGACATAAATGCTACTATGACCACTCAAGGAAAACTAAATTAGGTTCATCCTGCCTGGGAATCAAATGAAAGGACTAAAAACAAGTCTTGTTAGCTACCATTGGCTAGAAAGTTCTTAATGGTGTCACAATCACAAACTAAACCAAACAACTTATGGAAAGTTGTAGCCTGGCTCTAAACCAGGAGAAAATGAATGATTGTTTGAATGTTGTAATGAAATGCTTCAAGTGAGAGAAGTTGGTACATCATCTTTGGCTGAGAGTAACAAATGATGCCAAAAAGAGCGTTCCTTCTTACTATAAAGAAAAATAGGGAGGACCAGTTGTGACAGTACCAGTAATAATAGCTCATCTAAGTTTAATTAGAAATTGCTATCCCTATAACAAGTAGCTACACTGTTACTATAACCCTAAACAGACCAAATTATTTGAATCTAATCCTTTATACAGTGCCAAATGGTCAGAATTTACCGGTTTTAAAGTAAAAGGGTGTCATGTTTGGTGAAAGAGTAAACAAAGTTAATGAATTACCAGAGAATGTTAAAGTGGATGGATGAAACTAATGTAGGCTACTGATTTTGGGGTTCATACAGACCACAATGGAGACATTACAGAAATGGACAGTGATCTGGTTATTACTCCACGAGTCAAATTATTTTTGGGTGCAGTGGTATAGTGGGGATTGTTTCATTCAAAATTTTAACAAACTGTTATCATGATAATTTATTAAAACTTAGAGAGGTTTTTCAAGGGAACCGTTGTAATCATTTTATATATAAATAAGATGTTAAAAAGTTTATTTTACTTTTTGTTGGTCAGAGTTAATGACATTGATTATAGGTTCATCGATAAAAATAATTAGGAATTACTGGTGCTGTAACAACTGGCCCCAGTCTCCTCAGCTATAAACCCACCTGATCTTACCTGTACATAAACTCACTGTGATGCTGCGGGTTTATTCATTTAAAGCTGAGCCACTCACACAGCCAAATAGGCAACCAGTAGATGGAGTGGCATGAAAAATAAAACTATCCAGCTGAGCAGACAGGGTCTTGTTTAGTTGTAGGTGAAATGAAATTAGGGAAGAAATCATTGTTTAAGTTATGGATTTTTAAACTGACAGATGAAACCGAAAAGGTGCAGTTCACTTTCAACTGATTCAGGCTCATTAGGTCACACCTGACATCATGCATGTTTCTGAACAATAACAATGAAGATGCAGACTTTCTCTGCTCAGTTATCTGTCAGCTACTGAAGCACAAGACAACAATAAATTACACAACTTTGTACTTTTGGTAGTTTTCTTTTTAAATTTGGTACAGAGATTAAAAAAAAAAAAACTATTTTATAATAGTGTAAATTACTAGTTACTAGTAATAACAAATGCAATGAGGTCTGTTTACTGAATTATTTTTTAAAGTATACATCCTCTACCTACTTTTACCAACGTGACTTTAGCTGTCCCCCTCTCCACTCTTATATTCCAGTGAATACAATAACATCTCTGGCTGTTACCAACTTTTTGCTAGATGTTGGATACAGTTCTTCATTAATGAGATTTTTCTTTTTCACTTTGGCTATCGAACTAACTAAATAGAAAGGAATCAGTTATTGGTATCACAACTTGGCTAGAAGATATTACCAGCAGAATAACTCAGGGTTTCATTCTGGGACTGCTCTTGTTTTTGGTTTATGTGAATGGCACTGGACTGAAAATAGTTTACTGATTAAGTTGAGTTATATAGCAAAATCATTCAGAATTTAAAAATGGTCAAGTCCAGGGAGACTTAAACATGTTAAATAAACAGGATGATAAGTTTACAAAAACTTTAATTTAAGTGCAAATGTATTATATTTATGTGAGAATGCCATGGAGTAATAATCCTACAAGATAGTTGGAGTAAATAGTCCAGACTTGTCATCACAGTTACAGATATGATAGAGGATGATTTGAGGAATAAACAATCTTTATTATTTTGAATGACTGAAAAAACAAAAGTCTTCCCAGTCTTGAAAATTAATGAAGACACTAAATTTTTTAAAATATAAGGAATATGCAGAAAAAATCTTAGTTGTGTTATTTTTAAGTCCTAATGTTACAAAGGGTTACAAATTAAAACTTTACCAGCCTTATACAGCTCAACCTCCATGTGTTATTTTTTTAGTGTTACAGTAGTGAATGCATGGAATAATCTGGTCAATATACCTTCATTCATTTGCTTAAAAATGTATTTGATGATGGTTTGAAAGAATGCTAGTGGGCTACCATCTAATATTAGTTAAGACAGTTTCTGCCCCTTAGGCAGTGAGGTGGTCCATTGGTAGACTATTGGACTGTTAAGGTGGAGAGCCCTAGTTTGAATCCCAGTCGAGATCAACTCGGTTTGACATACATACCTCCCTGCCACAGTTTCTTCTTGCTCTTCTCCACCAGTTGGCCACATGGGTCTCCTCCCACATCTAGAAGTGTAAAGTTTTTGCAGGAACTTTTGTTAGGCTGACCCAAGTTGGAGCACACCAGGTGCTTTTGTGCCAGCCATGGTTTCTGTTGTCATGTCCCATCCTCCTTCCCCTGTGTAGCCAATGTTCCAGACAGAGGACACAACAACTCCCCAATGAAACAAATGGAAACTTACATATAGCACCACTTTTACCAGCAATCAGAGACTCCATAGTTCCGTGGTAATAAGTTTCTACCACAGACACTAAGCCAGGTTAAACAATCAATTACAACATCATTAAACAAAGAAAATGCATGTTCTTCATGAATGTAAAAAAAAAAAAAAAAAGACATCAGAAGTCAGTCAGAAACACCTTTCGGTAAAAGCTGACAATAAAAAGTTTAAACACATACCTTCCATTCTTTGAGGAAGCTCTGCAGAAGGCCATAATTTCCCTTTATCATGTTGTTGAAAAATAGGGAGCAGAGTTTTTTGAGCTGTGTACTCCAACAATGCATTAAGTAACCAGAAACAATCTAAAAAAAAACAAAAAAAAACAAACAATCTAAATATGTTAGTACATTTGTAGACTTACTCCATGCTGCATATTAACAGATAAAACTTTGATGAGAAGACAGCAAGAGCATTTTTTTTTTTTTTTTTTTTTTTGAAAATCAACCTTTGCTGAAATCATTTTCAGCCTTATCAAAGTGAAAGCTGAATACAATTTCAGGAAAAGCTGTTTTTATTCCTGTTTAAAATGGAAACTTTTAAAATAGATTTTGTGATAATATTCTAATAAAGAATGATTTAAAAAAAAAAAAAACTATTTATTTATAATTAATTTTTTGGGTCCACTAAGAAAATAAGTTGTAAAGTTATCAGACTGCATTGGTCAAAGTCTTACATGTTCTCAAACTTCAAGACATCCAGTTTGGTATTATCAAAATTATACAAATTCTCAAAAATAATCTAAGCAAAACAACAACAACAAAGCCACAGTTTTACTTTAGAAAGTATATTTTACTAAGAAACACTTACCTGGACTATATTACACATACTGGTCCTGAGTGTGGAAGAATTTTCCTTGCCATGGTTGGATTGTATAACCACAAGACAACTCAACCAAAACAAGAAATAAAGATAACAATATTGAATGTCGGCATTAACAACGATGGACAACCATAAAATTGGACTTGGAGAAAGAAAGGGAACTGACTGGCCAATAATACCTGGTTATTTCTGTGTATGCTTCAAAACTTTTGAAGCATACAGTCCAAGTAAATACTTTGCAGTAAAAAATACTTTCCTTTTTTTAAAATCTGAAGCAAAACTATCATTTTACATCCAAAATATTACCTGGGATTTTATATGCCTGAATCAGACACAGTGGTGGTGGGTAGCTGGTTAACACAACTCACCACCAAGGGCTCCAGAACTGTTTGGGAAGCCATGGAGTCTCATTAGGTATACATCAACCACAGAGGTGACAAGACTGTGGAGAGAGTGACTAGTACAAGTCATATGCAAACACTTGAAAGCAGCTTGTAAAATAGTGTCAAAAGGGAGCCCAAGAGGTCTACAAACACCTGAAACCTCCTAAACAGCAGTCAGTCACCTAGTAAAACTGTTAATCATCAGAACAGCCAATGACATAATCCAAGCACACTGTTTTGGCAATATAAGAAAGTTCATAGCCTGGGAGCAAATGTTCCCACAAGTGGCCCTAATGGGATACAAAAAAAAAAAAAAAACAACTAGGACTAGGCAGAGGATATCATAATGAAAACCTTGACCCACAAGATGAGTGAAAATGCTTGAGACATTGGTCAAAACAGAGAGTTCTTAACAGAACTCTGGGTAGGGCTAAATACATTCCCCATGTGAAGCTGGCCTACAGTCCTGGTTCAACAATGTGAACATGGCTGTCAAGCCATCATTTGTAATTCCCACTTGCCTGCCTTTCCAGCTGTTGGAAACATCCAAGTGCAGAGCTGCTGCCACTGCCAAATAAATCAGGTTGTCCTCTCAACACCCATTATTTAATTTTTTGTAAACACAAATTGGAAAGTACAATTTATTTGAAACACAAATTTAGACTTTAATTAAGCAACAATGTAGCTCATATAAAATTCAAGGACACCTCAGAAAGAAATATATGAATTCAAAAGCCTGAGAAGCAGCAGCCCCAATATTAGTGACAAAGTGGAAGGAGGACAAGACGTGTATATATGCATACATCTAAACAGTAATGTTGGAAAACTTTAAATAAGTCTGCTACAGGTACTCAAAAGAAATGGAACAGATAGCACCAATCAATAAACTGCTGCCAGACCAAGGAGCACTGATAACAACCAGTATGAAAGACAACCAATGAATAAACGCTTTCCTCAATGATCATATATAGACAATAATACTCAAGCATGCAGCACCAGAAAGTGTAGGTCAGGGTGACTCTTGTGGCAAATCCAGAGTTAAGAGAGAGACAGACACGATAAGTGCTAATTTTCTAAAGAACATGGATAAAAATGATTAAGCAAAGATTCCCTCCTCAGAAAGGTTAAATACATTGACAGCATAAGCTGAATGTCTGGAATTATAAACTAAGGAAATTACGCTGACTAGCTCAGATAAAACTGAACAGAAATCAATCCCAATAAAGGTCCAAGTGCATGGAAGATGGCTAAAGTGAGCACTCCAAGCAGCAGAAAAGCTGAGGATATGAGACAGGTTCAACAACCTTGAGAATGTATCAAAGAGAAAGGTATAAGTGGCATAGCAAAAAAAATCCCAGTCAAGTGGCACAAAAGCAAACGCTGGATACCCACTTGATGCAGAAACAAGCTACCACTGGGGAATTGCCAGAACCCAAGAAACAACAAGTGCTAGATAGATGGCCCAATCTATTGCCAGTAACTCCAAACAAATTGACACCACCTTATGAAGAACTTTTAACACATGAATTAAAGCTGGAGCTTTTTTGCAAGCGTACATTTATGTACAGTAAATGTGTCGACATTTTCATTATTTTGTGAGAGTATCTTTTGCATCACAGTGTATGTAGACATCTGCTCACTGAATTCATCAGATTACTTGTGGTCCAGGTTTTCCCACAGAGTTTGCTTTCAATCGTTGCTATGAGTTAGTTTTTATCGTGCTCCCATGTGTCAACTGGGGTTCATATCTAGCCTCTGTGGCTGATGTATAGGCATGCTGCTGAGAATGTCTTGAACAAATATAAACAGGAGGGTATTGCAAAGGGTGTATATGCAACTAGTAGAATTCTGTTGTCCATGAATTAATCCAAGATGTTTTACACACCATCGCTATAAGAACTAATGGAAATCTGATTCTGCATGCTACACCAGGCCAGCCTTTGTTTGCATTTAATCATTGCTGACTTCCACCAAGTAACCTGTTGGAGTTCTTGTACAGTGCATTGACTTAGTGATGTTGGTTCTGCAACAGCTGGAAGGGGTTGCTGAAACGTTATCTTTCCTAAATTGGTGAATTATTCAATACACAACACCCACAGACGGGTAAAAGGCCAATTACAATATGGTGCGTGGAATAACAGCCAATTACCTGATGGTGGGGAAGTAGGGAATTATCTTGGCTACTGGGTAATTTCAGCATCACTCACACACACTAACAAACTGACTCTGCCTACCCTGGCAGCCCATTAAATCAGAGAGAAACTTAATTTTTTAAGGGGATGCTCACATTATGGAAGGAATCATCTACACTACTAAAATTTGGTACTTAATTTGAAACCTCTAGGTGTACAATGATATTAACAAGGTTAGAGTAGCAATTTTATAATAATATATTGATTTAAAAAGTATAATTTATTTAAAAGAAATTATCACAAGCCTGCATTAAAATTGTGCACGGCACCAACAAAGCACCAATGTTCGACTCATTTCAAAACCTCATCCTCGTGCAATTAACTCTACATCCCTATAGATTTCCGCTGGTTAACCATCAGTAACCACGGTGTACATTTTCAGATTTCAAAGGATGACCAAATCAAGAAGAAGAACAGATTTTCTTACCTTTTTGCAGATGGCTGTTGTCTAAACAGTTGGAGTCTCCAAACAGAACAACCCGACCAGCATGCAGCTTGGTGTGGGTCTGGTAAAATCCCAACACTGGAACAGCCTTCACTTCTTTTGCTTCCCCCTTCAATACCTCATAACCTGCCAAATACATGTGGAAGTTTTAAACAGTAGCCAAGCATTACATGGGTGGTGTTTGTTCTGAACTCTCAAACCCAGGTGTTTATGAAGTATGGCTCAATAAGGAAGAAAAAAAAAAAAAAAACAGCTGTACTTACCATCAGAGGCATTAAGCTCACCTTTAACACATGCACCTGCTGGTTCAAACTTATACACTTCCACAAACTAATTACAAACAGCAGCTTTCCTCAATGCTCACACATGGATAGTGAGGGAAAAAAGTGCCCAAGAAAATAATGTTAAATTTATAACATATTATATATAAGTAATACAACTTTTATATTTTTAGCTTTTTCTTATGCACCATGATTTAGCTTTTTATAACTTGGTACATGGCTAGCCATTATTAAAAAAATCTAAATATTTAGTTAATTACCCTGATCTTAGTCAATGTCATTTAACCCTCCTATGTTTTGCTTAAAAAGTGAGAAGTTTTTTTTTTCATTATAACCTGAAACAATAATAAATGTAACTCCAACATAAAAGAGAAGCTTAATGAGATGAAACCTGTGTTGTGTTAATGTCTCTTAATTTTCTGTCCTGATCATATTGAATGCATTAAAACCTGGATGTTTGCCTAAAGCCAGATTCCAATGAGGAGTGAACTTTCAAACAAGACCAACAAAATTCAAAATTGTGAATAATAGTCCCAAAATTCCAATATATTATAATCAAAGGTGGTAGTGACAACTTTACCTAGTTTTGTGTACCAAACAAATATAATCAAGCAAACATCTCAACAAACCTTGATCTTTCAAAGATTCTGAAATCAAGAATCCATCTTCAGGAAATTTTGCAATACTTGTACCTGAAGCGTAATACACTGAAAACAAAAAGAAAAACCAATATGTACAGATTATAAGGCAAACCATAGAGAAATTAGCCAATATGTACAGATTATAAGGCAAACCAAAGAGAAATTAGAATGCCATACACTTTTAGCACATAACTTTAGAGATATATTGGATAATCCTTGCTAATTTTGTTCAATTCATCTTTAATTTCAATAACAAATAACTTTCTGAGAGGGAAGGAGATAGTAACTAATTCAGGAATTTAAAAGAAAAAAGAAATAATAAAGTAAACTGCCTAAAACTTAAACAAGCAGCAGCAGCTCTGGCAGAGATGCAACTTTACTTCACTTGGCATCTTGAACGAAAAAAAAACCAGAGGTCAAATATCTTAGTTTCACAAAACCACTTGATTTACACAAGGCAAGAATTAAAAAAACAAACTGTAGACTAGTAAATAATCAGTATTAAAATAGTTGTGGTAATAAATCCAAAAAATAATAATGTAACAAGCATAGCGCTAAATGTTCAGCTAGATCTGTTTGTATGACAACTAAGAGATCTTAAGGAATACCATTAGGAATAAAGTTTCAATACCATAGAGCTCATCTTTTAATCACAGTCAAAATAAAATAGCATCACAAGATTAAATTTGTGTTTTTAATTTATTGGATTCACATATGAAAATATACATAAAGGATATATTTTTTTAAGACGTGTTTTATGAGGGATGCAATACCATCATCTCTGGTTGCTGTGTAAAGTTGTTTAGTTTCTCCTTGAAAACTTCCAACAATACAAAACCCGCTAAATGCCAAACGCAGATGGCCTGGTGCTTGTGTCCCGAGGAAAGACATCCCCCAGTTGTTCCAGTGTGGTGCACGCATGCGTTTGGCAAACAAGAGGCCAGAAAATATTGGTTTGCATGGATTTCTTTTATACTGATGGCACTAGTGATCATTCTCCTCCTTCAAACCTGCAGCCCTACATGTAAGTTATCTGCCAGAAGAACGCCCCCCCCCAAAAAAAAACCAAGCTGGTTCTGACCAGGACTTGAACCCGAGGGGCCCGACTGGTCACAGTAAAAGCTAGCTAGGAATAATTTCAATCAGATTAAAATAAAAATGTCTCAATAAGTAATGCAATATCTACCCAAAAAAAGATACACAAGACTAGAAAACTTTTCTTATACATAATTCATTTATGCTTTGAACTGTGTCACCGGACACATGCAACACAGAATTATCATCTGTTTAAACAAAAAAACACATAGAATTCACTTTCCCTGCATTTACTTTACAGATGAATAGTGGACAAACAACATTTGTATTACTGTTACTTGTAGTCCCCACACTATGCATACAACACTTAAAACCGAAGTTTGGCTAAAGCTTCCAAATTAATTATAGGACAAAGAAACACGGGTGTGTGTCTTACTGAAATTAAGCCAGGAATGATATCCAAGTTTTGTTTTTAATTCAATGTCAGCTTCTTTAATTCTATCTGTTTCAATAAGAAAGTGAGATGAGAACCGGGACACAGCAACTGAGCAGGTGGCGGACAGCAGAACACCAACAACACTTAAACAGAGACAAACTGCCGTCTGGCACTGCGTTTATTAAGAGCGGCTGGCTGCTGCTGCTGCTCTACCTAACAAACACCATCTATCATTTTGGACATATCGATGGTATAGAGATACAACACAAACAAATCCATCAGTTATTTCTTTAACTTTTTGTTTAAATCATTTGTTATGACTTTATTCCTTTATAATGTACAAATTGCATCCATTTTTCAACACTTAATGTCCAGACCTATTTTCCACTTCTCATTAACGTTAAAAATAAATGAGGTCCGGTCAGTGTGGTGTGTGCTCGTCTGTTAATTGAGAGGTGACACTGTTCTGCTTTCTCACCACAATCCAGCCCATGATCAACACGAATATTTAAAATCCTGTCAGACTCATTAATGCAGCAGGAAGGCACTCACGGCACACTTCTAATATTTCTGACATCACCTCTGCACACTGACAAATATCTACACCTCCAGCCAATCAGAGTCTTCAGCAGATCGCTCAAACAGCTTCACCCAATGAAGGTACAGTAACACATTCGGCAGTTTTGAGAAAACGAAAATTTCTCTTCCACTCACTTTCAGACTAAAAGAAGAATGATACTCACACTCATGATCCCCAAAAGAGAAATCACCCTCAAATACTTGGTCGCTGCAAAAAACCATTAAAACATTAAAAGTAAATCAGTAACTCCGTAGCATACAGCAATGGTTCTTATATGATCTAGTTCTACTTTCATTTTGTTTCAAATGATATACGTACACACCCAGTACATTTGTGATATAATTCCATAAAGATTCTGTAATAACCAAAGGGTAACAGGGGCAACTTTAGATGTTAACTCTGTGATAAATAAATAAAACTTGGACCTGTTTCTTAACTCCACTGTGCAGTAGACAAAGTCATTAAATGGCTCGCCCAAAATCTCAGCTAAAACCACCAGCCACCAACCTCACGGCAGCTCTAAGTGCACACATCACAGACACATTCTGATTAAACATGATCAGTATGACTTTCTCAAATCCATATAGTTTTCCTTAGTACAGAACTTTCTCAAAGCCTGACTCTTTTGATACAAAAATGCCTACAAGGGAGACAATGCTGGTGAGGGTACAGAATGTTGAGTCTGTCTACTAGCAAGCATGTGAGACCCAGCACTTCATCCTTTAGATCTGAGAGAAAACCCATGCAGCTGGGTGGTGGTGGTGGTGGTGAAGAATGAGAAGAAAATATACCAGAAAGTCAGTCAAGCAAACAAGCCTTTGGCCTTAGCAGACCAGTGAGCTAACTAATGGACCACAACACTGCTCAGAGTCAGACTTATATTCCTTTCTTTATTAAGATGCCATTAAAGTCAGCTCAATTTAACTTACCACATCTTTACTAGCCACTGTAGGAAAACAGAGCTCAAGGTTAAAAAAGAAAGAACAGAAATTATGATACTTATTTCATGAAATTAATTTTATTCTTTTGCAAAGGTTTCTCAACAGCTTAAAAATGTTTTTTTTTGTTGTTGAAAGAATGCCATCTATATCCATTTATTTGAAGACAATTCCAGAAATATGAGAAGTTTGATGGTAAACAATCTGTATTTGTAGCAGCATTTTACATCAAGTAAAAATTTGGGTATATCATGTAGTGAGATTGAAAATCACCTATCACATTCACTGTTACAAGATCTTATTATGTACGATTTTGCAGCCAAAAGATAAACACATTCTTTTTTCCTGTTTGGTCATCTACCATTCAGTAATTTAATGAAATGTTATGAAAGTCAGTTTCCGATCCTTTAGTCCTGTATCACCAATCTATAAATAGTTATGCTGTTTGTCCAGTTATGTACTCAAAGTCAACAGGAGGGAAATTCATATCACATCTACAAGTTTATCAAGTCACAGCATCAATATGGTACCATTACTATCTCTCAGTTTTAAAAGATCTAACCCCAATCAAGAAAATGCAGATTCTTCTGGTAGAGATGGTTTTGGAAGCTTCCTGGTTTTTCTGGGATAAATCTAGCAGCACAATAAAATACAAAACTTTTTTTGCAAATGAAATGGCTGATAAACAAATTTTTCTGAGTCAGTTTCCCTGATCAGCACCAGGAATCAGGGTTAGGGTTCTGTCCAGAAAGACACTGTAGCTGCTCAGGTAAAAGGAAAAGCCAATGACGGAAATTCTAGTGGATAGCTGAATTCTGCATTCAAGGAGTTGGCCGATACAAAATTCTCTAAAATTGTGTAGCACACGGTGAAATACAACTAGCTAAAAAAAAATACTTAAGATATTTAAAAAAGGATATTGCAGAGCATGCGTGTAGTAAACCCTGATAAGCATCAATCCGAAGCATGAGCTATCATTATGACTGGACACATGCAATTAATTAGGACTCCATCACATCATTTATAATGGAGTCAGTCAGTTCGAATTTTTGATTAAAAAATCATTGGAAACTCTCAAAATAAAATATAGAACAAAATCATTGATATATTCTCTGAGAAGTTATCACCACATCACAAATGACCATGGAATCCAATCTGATTAAGAATTTTTTTTTTTTTTTTGGATGGTGAAGGTGGTGAGCTTTAGAGTAAGTGGATGTGACTCCATTCAGAGAAGGCTGGGTTACCAAATTGGCATGTGGTTTCAGGTGGGACATAATCCCTGAATGGTGCCCAAAGGTAGTTTCCTTATGACCCCACCCTCCTGCAGTCTGGCCCATCAAACCAAGTCCAAAACCCTAAGGCAAAAGAGCAAGCCCAGTCAGAGACCAGAGCGCATTCTGATCTTTTTTTTTTATTTTTTTTGTGGTGTTGTGCGTGTATATGCAAGTGTAAAGTTCGTGTATGTGCATGTATCTCTGAAGAGAAGGGAGTGGGGGAGTCCGAAACCTCTGGTGGAGCAGAGCTCCACGTAAGGGCCAAAAAGGCCAGTGTTGAGGCGCCAAAGCGTTCCATGTGTCGAGAAGTAAAAACTTCACTTGGAGCGAACTCCTTTTAGAGTGACCACTTCCCCAGCCAAAGAGGCCTTGGCCCCTCAGGTCCGAAAATCGATCCTGACGTGCCTAACCTTTCCAGCCAGAGAAGCAGGCTGAGGGCAGAAAGCATCCCTCGCTCCCACTCTTTTCGAGCAGGGGACTTTCTGTCTACAAGGCCTTGAAGAGTACTTGTCCCCCGCCCTCCAGGGCCGAATCCGAACCCCAAATGGAAGGCTAAGGACACGACACCCATAGCCACGTCTTCTTTGCCAAAGAAGGCCTAGAACTTAATCATCACAGGCTCCTATAATTTAAAAGGCCTAACAAGTTACTGTAGTGAAAAAACCAAAATACTTCAGTGGGGTTGGACTTCCCCCTGGTTTTAGAAATTTTGCTTTTTCAAATCAAGAATACAAAAATTACCACCAGAGTTAAAGGTCATGGTGCCTTATCATTGTCAAAGACATTTTGAAGATGACCATGCAGTTTCCTGCAATTCCCTTTTCTTGAAAAATGCTGTGCAATTTATTCTAAATTTGGTGTATAACAGTCCAGATAGGTGTGTGAACAGCAAACAATTTCTTATTTTCCCCCAATCCATATTAGACTTTACAGCAGGATTTAAGTCAATCGTTAAACACAGGGTCACCCTATACCCTCTGCTCCAATTTAAAAATGGTATGAAAACCCTTAGATATATAGTGTGGAAAACAATGATTTCCCATACAAATGGTTGATTCTTTGCAGATTCCTTTTTTTCTTGAAGTAACTGAAAATGTTCGTTTTATTTTATCTGAAGTATTTTTTATTGCATTATTTACCTGACTTCCAGTAGCATTTGAGAGATATGCTGCTAACATCAATGTATACACAGAAACCTGTAGTTTTCTTATATAAGATAAAAGTGAAATAAAACTGCTTTTGTTTCATGAGTCATTGTATTAAGATTTAGATCACAAGCCCACTATTGGACAAGTGATAAGATCAGGTCAGTCTCTTACTCTGTAGATGTTGAGACCATTTGTTTTTTTCTTCCTTACAAAACTTTACTTTTGTTCAAAATAATACTAAATTGCTAAAATGCTTACTACTGCTGATGCTATAAATAAAATATAAATACTTATTAACATAAATTTGCATAATTATTCAAGAACTTGACTAGCTGTGTTTGTAATATTTTACCCAGAAGCCTGACAAGTGGATATGTTCATTGATAAATCAATCAATGCTGGACCAACAGTCAGATGTTTTTTTTTCTTTTCAAAATCAAGTTAATCTGTTTTAAAGGTTTCACAACTGAGATGCTTAAGCTGTGCGTTGCTGTCCAAACTGATCATTTTGACTGGATGGAATTTAGCAACACAACTGTCTCATTCACAAAAGAATCAGATGGTGAGGGGAATCCAGGGTTGGAGGTCAAGGGATATTCTTCCAAAATCAAACTACTTATCAAGCTACTCAATGATGTACACATTGGTCTGCTGTGTATCTGAAGCAAACTGGTTTTTTGCATACTGTGGTAGCTTTTTCAAATACTGTCACCTTAAAACTGTGGAAACATCCTCCTGCCATTCACAAACTCCTTCCTCAATTGATCAAAGACAGAATGCATTTCCCTTACTTCGATTTGATTGCTTTCAACCTTCTTGGTGCAGTTTTTAAAATGGATCAGAATAAAAACAATGTTTTTTTAGACACCAGTTAATTCGTCCTTGTTCTGAGATATAAAATCGTATACTAGTCTGCTCACATTCTTCTGCCCTCAGCTAACAACAGAGAGAGACTTCAGAACAGCACAGCACAATTCAGCATCCATTTTAAGTGAATAAAAGCAGACATGCTCTTTGTGGTTAACAGAGGCCCATTTGCCATTAAGCTGTATTTTGGAGACAACTCTGCAGCTTGTCAGCAACTGACTGTCATGTGATGTTTCATTTGATTCTTCATGGAAGTCTACACAGAACATGCTGGCTCTCTAATAGTGAACTTCAGCAGTGAAAAACAAATTTGTAGTCTCTGTCAGACACATCCATTACTATAGAAAACAAGCTTGAGCCAATATCTTTTATGAAACCAGATCTGAGGAATAAAGTGACAAAGCATTCTCCACCTTCATTAAACCATAGCCAGAGTTTATTTCCACAGTCCTCCTGAAAAACCTAACTGCGATGCTTCTTGATGCGATAATTTGTTAGCACAAATCCATGCTCAAGACACTTCTGCCACTTCAGATAAGACCAGATTTTACTTTGTGGCCATAAGTCTTTGCAATGCACTGAACAGCAGTCACAGAATCATACTTCATAGTGAACACAACACCAAGAAACACCCACCACACTCACAGGCTTCAGCTGGGCAGCCAGCATGCAACAAACCAGCAGGATTACTCACTGATCTAAAAGTAAACTTTACAGCAGAATGCTAGTCAAATCTTCATATAGGATTAACAGCAAGGGGATTTCCCAGAATGCATGACATGTTGCATCACACCACCAGATAAAGACAAAGTAAAACTGTAAAAGTTTATAACAAGTTTAATAATTCCAATCTTTTTGAAAATTCTTAAGCCATCATCAAACAAAAAAAAAAAAAAAATTTGTAAGCCTACAGAATCTCAGAAATGGACTCTGCAAGAATTATCTTAGGACTGAACAGTTGGAAACCATGGTCTTCAATCATTTTCACTGTTTAAAAATGTCTTTGCTCAATAATCCCAACATGGTCAACAAATTATGATTAGACTGCAGCTGAATGCCACTTTCGCAGAAGCTACATATTATCATCACAGGCTGCTGAGCATGCGGCAGTTGGCTAGCCATAGACAGTGAATTGAACTAGTAGTATGCTGGTGATGACACACGTACCAGCTAATTCAGTGTAGTTGTAATCTATGGTTCTTCATCTGCATATGTGGGTGTGAGTAAATGCATATATTTAAAAAAAAAAACAGTTGCAGATGCTAACACTATAATTTTCCAGTAGGAAAAATAATCGATGAAATTAGTGAAGACAAACTGAAAGAAAAAAAAAAAGTTTTAACTGTTTCCCAATGGTCACCAGTTTTGAGAGATCAAAAACTGTTATCAGAAGTAGGATAGTTGTATTTGTTAAACTGAGTCCAGAGGCTCGGAGAAAACATTTCTTAGTTAATGATGACAAGAATATGAGAAATAATCTTAGCTAGCAGCAAATCAATCATCTAATATTGAGTACAAGATGGTGCTTCTAGATGCAGAACTAAGCTAACCAGACTTGCATTGTTCCAATTAATGCTTAACACAAAATGAAGATGAAAATGGACTCACCTCAGTGCCATTCCTAAAGGTGCCAGCAAGTCATTAAGAGCAGGTATGTTTGCTCCGCCAGTATCTGGCATCCACCATTGACTGAAAAAAATGTGTTTTATAATTAGACAATCACGGTTTTCAGGAGCTTATCTCCATTTGTAAACAAATGCTACTGGAAAGGAACTATGGGGAAACAAAAAATTAATTGTGTGTGCGTGTGTGTGAAATCTGCTATAAAGTGCTCCAGTGTTTTAAGATAGTCATTTTGGCAATTATCTGCAAAACAAGTATGACTTCAAATTTATCAGGAGAGACTGTCAAAAGGAAAACATGGATTTAGGGTAAACGAATCAACCCCCCACCCCCACAACAATCGTGTTTTGTTCTTTAATGTACCATCCCAGAAAAGAGAAGAAAATTCACATCTCTGAAATGCACTATAAGTCAATTTTCAAAGACAGAAACCATGAGAAGAAACATGTTTATTATCTTTCTGCTGTTATTAGTTATCTGTTCCAAGCTTCATCCTTGATTATACCATCCCAGCACTGGTTAGTATTTGGGCTAAACGTGATTATACATTTAGTCAACACACCCATAATACAAAACAAGGGGTTTGAGCAATATACAAACTTATCATCACAAAGGATTATTTTAATGAGGAAGGCAGTGTGTGTCAAAGCCCCTTTGGCTCAACCTGTGCCAGGTAATACAGTGTGTCTACCCAAACAGTATAGAGTATGCTAAAGAGAGGGAAATATTTTTAGATCTGCTTGCTAAACTAGCAAAAATAAAACTTACTTTGGTAAACAGAGATCTTAGAGATTCTATTAAAAGTTTTTAAAAATACCAATAAAAAACAAGTATAGCAGATAATGGTAACTTGGAAAGGGTTTTAATTTCTCATGGTTCAATCTAATTTAGAGTGATATTAAGTAAGCAAATATACTAAACAATTACCAAGCAAAAATTTCATTATACATGGGTCATAACAGATGTCTCTTGTTTGGCTAAAACTGTCCAACACCGAATTACTACAGTGGCGACATCATGAAGTTAAAACAGAACGGAAAACTCATATGGAAGCTAAGATGAATGCTCAAAGACAGCCCAAAGTGGATATGCATCATGCATTTAAAAATAGTGGAAAGACTGATTATCCATTCCTCAAGATGAGCCACCTCTACTGTCCTGGAAATGCATAACCCTGGAAAATCTTATCAAACAGACTGACTGCATTAATGGTGAGCCAGACACTTAAAATGCATGCTAAAAGTGTATACATAACATCTGGTGGAGATGATGATTGAATAAATGGCTATGGATTTACTACCTTGCCATCACCCTGGCTGACAGACTAAAAAGCCTACTGGAAACTTATAAAATGGAATTAAACAAAGAATTAACAGTGAAGCTTAGCTGTAGGTTGTTCTCTAAGTAGAGAGCCTGACATGTTGTGGATGGAAAGTGTGCTTTCAAACAAATGAGTTACAGAAATCACATGCATTATGAATGTACAATGATTGCCTGAAATCGTTATTGTACCTCCTAAAGGTGGTTTGTTGGGACATTAAAGTTTACAATTTATGAGACTAAAAATGGCAAATCAAATTAATGCATAGTCTGGTAAGTAAAGCTGATCATATGGGTAGGACTGGCAATTATTCAAGAGAGCAGCTGCAGTTACCACCACTTTAGACTATTTTCAACAGGTGGCAGGGTTTGCAGTATGAATTTTAAATTTAAGAAATCAAGAGAGAAAAAAGTCAAACCATTAAGCTGCCTATATATGTATACATGGATTTAATTAATCATATGGATAAAATGATAGTATCAAACTCACCGTGTGTTCTCATCGTAAAATTTAACTTTTCTCATTACTGACACATTGTACCAATCACCAAACACAACCAGTGATAGTCCATTGTCAATGTCTCGCTTTAATTTAGTCACTTCCTCAGGGAAAAACTCTTCTTCTGGATCCACCACTAACAGAGTACCTACAATAAATCAATCCATTTTTCTAATTAAGAAACAATGCTAGTGGCTATCTGAATAGCAAAAATATACAAGAGTCTATCTGTAAACTGCACAGCTTGCTACCAGCTGTTGTATGCAACAGGGAGACATGAATGGCCTCCTTCCTTAATGCTGAGTCCTGGGCCAGTAGTAGTATTTACTCGAGGGTGGACAGATCCTTCCATGATGGTGATTTTAAGGTAAAGTGTTACCAGCATTAAAAATTTTTTTTTGCCATTAAAGAAACCTAATGAAACTCCCTACTAGAATGTCCAATTGTTTAGATGTTGGAGGAAACCGACATGGCTGACTGGTAAATAAAAGCGAGAATAAACCAAGCTGACCCCAACTTGGGTTCAAACTCTGGACCTCAGTTTAATCATTAGGTCAATCACTGGCTGCCCACAAGATAATTTCAACCTCACTCCAATTTATTGTCAGTTTCTAGGCCAGTGGCAGCAATGTTTGTACAAAAAGGTCATCAGTTTTTCAACCCTAAGTTACATCAAACAATCCTGTTCCAGTACAAGATGTAGAGTAGCCATTCTCGGTCAAAATTAAGATTTTATTAGGTCGCTACAAAAGTTTTGTCGGTTTTTATATTATGTTAATTTGGGGTTCATTTTTTGCATGTTTGTGAAGGTGTACGTAGATACCTTATATATCGCTTTGCAGCATCTGTTTTGGCATACATAATGCAAAACCTACCTTTTTAAAAATCATAAAGTAGACTTTTGTTTCAGGGTTCTGAGTGAGGCATGGATAGAAAAGTTTTTCATGCCGTTTTGCTTCACTACTTCAAACTAGGCCACAAAGTGAGTGAGGCAACTTGTAACATTAAGCAAACATGGGGAGAGGACACAGCAAATGAGCACACAGTACAACGATGGTTTGCAAAGTCTCGATCAGATGTGAGCCTCGAAGATAAGGAATGTAGTGGACGTCCTTCCAGCTGTGATGACAACTGCTTGAAAGCCTCAGTTGAAGCCAATCCAAGAAAAACAGTGCAAGAAATTGCTGGAGAGCTTGACGTAAGCACTGCAACTGTTTCCTGGCAGCTTGATGCAATAGGCAAGGTGTAAAAGCTTGAGAAGTTGGTGCCTCATGAGTTGAATGCACAGCAACAAAATTGTCAATTGGAGATCTGTTCTTCGCTTGTCATAAGAAACAAAAACAACCCATTTCTTGACCAAATCATTACGTGTGATGAAAAATGGATCCTTTACGACAATCACAAATGATCAGCACAGTGGCTCAACAGAGAGAAGGTGCCTAACCACATTCCAAAACCCAGCTTTCACCAAAGGAAATCATGGTCAGTGTCTGGTGGACTGAAACTGGTGTCATCCACTATAACTTCTTGCAATCTGATGAGACCATCACATCTGAAAAGTACTGTTGTGAATTAAACATTGTTCATCAGAAACTCTCCCCCAGCATTGGTCAATCGAAGAGGTCCAATCCTGCTCTACAACAATGCTGCTCCTCATGTAGCAAAAATGACTCTTCAGAAACTGAACATGTTGGGGTACGAAGTTCTCCCTCACCCAGCCCATTCACCAGACCTTTCCCCCACAGACTACCTACCACCTTTTCAAACACCTCAACAGCTTCCTCCATATGAAATCCTTCACCATCCAACCCAGCAGCAATTGAAACTGCCTTCCAACAGTTTATCGAGTCCAGAAATCCAGATTTTTTCAAAATGGTATAAATGTGCTTACAACTCATTGGCAAAAGTGTACTGATTGTAATGGAACTTACTTTGATTAATAAACTTCATGTTCAGCAAAGAAATGAAGTCTCATTGTTGCAGTATAAAAACCGACAAAACATTTGTAACCACCTAATACAACAGCAATGACTTCAAACTACAACCACATTCATTAGCGCATTAGATTTTCAAAACTTAACACAATATATTTTATCGTAATGAATAATACTGTTTTAAAAAATCTTTAAAACAAAAACATTTAGTAATTACTTTGACTAATTCAATGACCAAAATATATGTAACTAGCTATCATTTTTATCTATCTATGAATTACTGAATAAATGCAAAGCAATATAAATATACTTGCATAAGGGTACAAGTAATATGATAATTTTAACACTACACTGTATGTTTTACATTAATTCCCACTGAGTATATATATAATGAACACCTGAAAAATGTCCAACAAATATAAATTATAATATGACACTGATAAAATTATATTTCCTGGCCAAAAAATCATATGGAATCAACCAAACACTGTTGCTGAAAATCAGTCAACCATGTCCTACCTAACCAGTGTGATCATCAGATAGATGCAGTTATCAGTATTTATGCCTTACTCAATATAAAGATGGGGAAGTGTCGGACCCTTTTTTCTAGTGAATTCCAAAACACTGTTAAAGTTCGTGCCACAAAAGGCAGCCAATCTAAAGTTGGCCAGATTACATTTGGAAAAAAAAACCCTGCTGTTATTCCCTGGTTTCCAACACAGCGATGAATGTTTATGGTCATAATTCTGATGACGAATGGACCTGTTGTACGTTTTCATAATATTGCCCATGCAAAAAAGGCTCCATTAATTTATTCAGAAAACATCCTCAACCATAAAAGAAAATATCCACCGTGTAGCACAGTAAGAACAACACACTGATCTGTCTGATGATCTGCAGCCTGTCACAAGTACAGTTTCAAAGCTGAAAGTTCCTACTGACCCATAAATCAACAGTACTTTTTCTCAGCTGTCAGCAATCCAGATTTTGTGCAATCTTGGCCATTGGAATCTTTTAACTTTATCTGAAACCCTAAAAAGCATTTTCTTTTTTCTTTTCTTAGCTAGACCACCACTTAGATCAGCAGGTTTGGAACCTTTCCTTTTGATGAATAAGCCAACATGTTAACATCTACCTTTGCTATAATTTCACGTGCCATCATCTATACTATTTGTTCGTTAGCTTGCTATCACCTTAGACATAAGTCTCTTGTCCTTTCCAAAGTTTCTCTTTCAGCCAAGCCTTCACCCCCAGAACCCGATTGATTTGTTTTTTTCTAGCCAGTTTGATAATGAAATCTTGCAATAAAGCACATTGCTTTAGTGGTAATGCTTACATCATGTGGCATTATCTGATTGGTCCATTTATCTTCTATTTAAGAGATAAAGAGAGTTTACATTTCTCAGGTAGTTTAAATACCTCATTGTTTGGAGGTGGTAGTTGTATTAATATGAATGCAAAAAAGTATGAATAAATTAAGTATATTTTGATATTTTTGTTCTAATTTATTTAACACACATGCATCATAATTAATCAGTTTAACAGAATAATTAAATACTTTAATTTCATTGTTTTTAAGCTTTCTTCTTTGAAGCTTTTGAGCAGTGCAGGACTAAAAGTTTCCATTTGCATCCTTAAACCTATCTAAGTAAATTCCTGACCCTTTAGTAACTACAGAGATGATTGGCTATCTCTGTAACTCAAGATTATAGGCTCATACCAAGCTGGTGTGAGCTTAATCCAACTGGCAGAAAACAGAATTCATGAACTAACAATTTATAACATTTATATATACTCACAAAGGAATGGCAGGTGGTTGATGACATAGTTTTGATGCCTGTATGCCAGTCAGTCAAGGGGAAAGCAGCAAACATGGCAAAACCATGTGAAAATACATCACCAAGAACAAAAGACTAAAGAAAAAGTTTTCAACTAGCCAAATCTTCCAAAGACAGAAACTAGAGGGCAAATAAATAACTAGTGTAACATAAAAGTTACAAAAATAAATTTATATAAGATAGATCAATGTGCTTGAGTAAAAAACGACTGTTGCTTAAAACAGCATGTTGAGAACTTCAAAAAAGCCAGTTAGTCTAGTGACACTATGACTTCACCTCATGGAGACTGCCAATCTTCTCTTGTAGCTACACACAGGTCAGGTCAGAAATAGTAAATCAACAGTGTTTTTGTTTGTTTTTCTTACCGTATTGAGAGCCATCAAAACATGTGTAAGGAGAACCTGAAGAAATAAAGATGATGATGATAATTATGATTTTAGGATGTTATAAAAATAAGAAACAGCATAAGTACCATACTTAGTAATAAATACACACATTTTTACTTGAATATCGTTTGTAGATATTAAGGAATGCTTCCTGCACATAGGCTGTCAGCACAAACAATTGTTGTATATCTCTATGGTCTAACCTAAGAATTATACACATACTACAAAACTATAACAATCCCTTATCTTTACCTGTATTGCACACTCTAAATATTATTAGCTTTGTTATTTCATTGCTCAAGATGTATCTCTAGAGGTGAAAAAAAGAATTTGTATTTTTTAAAGGTTTTTTTTTTCTTCAAATTTTCTTTTATAAGTGGATACTTAGCTGATCTACTGGTTGACGGACTGAAAGTAAACGCAGGAAGTATGGAGGGATTCAGTGGTACCATGTCTATCTGTATTCTTTCACTGAGCTTATCATGGTAACTACAGAAAAGGCTGCAAAATCACGCTCCTTTGGTTGGATATCGAGTACCTTTCCTTCCAGGTCACTTTCAAATGCCAGATTAAAGTAGACCTCACGATCTTCACATGTTGTATGGATGATATTTAATACAAAAGGTACACAGTAAATGTTATCGTGAAGAAGGGCCACAAAGATGGCTGCCTCTGACTCTTCAGAAACAAGTAAAAATTATTTTTCACTAGTTCTTTCTTTTAAGTGCAATTAATATTATCACTACAAAATGTTTAAAGTTGATTTTGTTTATGAACTATTTAATACGAAAGTTCTTCAAAGGACTTGCTCAGATCATAGGCTGTTGACACATACAGCAGCAAGTCTGATAATCACTGACTGAGCCTAGCTAGCTAAATCCAGACTACATTTTGTGGCAATTTGCATATTCATCAGTTTGTAGGTTTCTCTCCAACCTGCTAAATAAGGCAATATTAGTGTAACTAGCTTTCTGGTTAAGGTGTTTAGAAATTCAGAAACAATGGATAAAGAAGCTAAGCTACCTGTCTTAGCCAATTCCATCAGAATTGAGAGAGAGAGAGAGAGAGAGCATGGACAGAATGATACACTTTTTTTTAGCCAACCTACAGGCAATGTACACTTTATCATTACTGGTTACTGTAGCAGTCAGTTTCACTAACATTTCCAAAAATTTTAACAGGTTTTGCAAATTTACATCCTTTTACATGAAAAAGTATTCAAATTTTTTACCACATCATCATTAAAGGACTGAAATATATATCCTCAACCTTTGTTGAAGATAGCATTCTGCTTTTGTTGATCTTCCTGTGAATCCTGAAGCCTAAGCCAATGTCTATGCAGTGATACAGAAGATCCCAATAACTGCAAGCAGTGAGATAACTTACTATTTCTTCATACATCAGAATTTAATGCAGCAGTAAACCATTAGATAGCACCATTCACCTGTATGTAGGTATGCATAGAGGCCAGAATAATACATTTATATTTTAATATTTGCCATGAATCTCTGATCCTTGAAATCAATCAATAAACTGAAGTTCATAATTAGAAAAATGTAAAATAATGTATATTAGCTTCAAGTGCCACACCAACCAATCATGTTTGAAGCTTTCTTGAAGAGAGTAGTTTTATCATCACTATTTAATACATGAGTTTCAAAATCTTCATCATCAAAAACAGAAAACAAGATAGAACTGTAAGTGTATTTTCACCATATTCTTCTTATAATCAATTGCATGGACCATCCACCAAGCCAGTCACATGATCATTACTTTTCATGAACAAGGCGAGAACAGGATTGTGATCAGTCTGTAACAATATTTACTCCATTAAGTACACACAAATACATATTACCTTTCAGAGACCCAAATACAAGCACAAACAGTTCTACTGTAGACAATGTATGAGGGGCACTGTTAATTCTTCGCTATAATGTGTGAACAAAAACAATCAGATGCATTCACATTGAGTATGCGAAGATCTAGATCAAATAGATAAAAAAAACAATATTGCTTTGTTTAAACTAGAATTAGCTCCAGCACTCTGAACATGTCAAAGAACAAGTAGACCAATAAAAAATTTTACCTAATAGCTCCACAGAGTTTGTTCCCAATAAATTTAACTGCAAGTATCTTTACAAATGAGAGAGAGAGAGAGAGAGAGTTTGTGTTGTCTGTCTGTCTGTCTCTTTGAGAAGGCACTTCTAACATTCTAGAGCTACAAACTCTTATCAAATGCTTACCTAAAACTTCCACAAAGTAGCCATTGCCTCGAAGCTGTTGATACATATCTTTAAAGTTGGTATGAATGTGATCTCCATTCCTAAAAGTCAACATTTAAAAAATTCAATAAAAGGAAATGGCAAGAAACGGTGAAATGCAAAGTGAAGTTCTGAGTGAACAAAAATTTTGTTAATATGGGAAAATGAAATAGAAAAAAAAAGTGATACAACTGTCTACTGCAGAGAGCCACAGAAACTTTATCGCTAGAGGAACTAGCATCTAAAACTTACAAACAGCTAAAAACACTAACCAATCAAGAGGGTCATTCTTCATTCGTAGATTGTCTCTGGGAAAGTAACCTGGCGGGTAGCGCAAGTTGTGGAACTGGTCCCACAGCACTCGCTTGCTGAAACAATATGGATTTTCTGTCAAGACAGTGAAATGCAGCTTCCAGTCAGCAAATAAGATTTTTAAACTTTATTCATGTTGCAAAGCTATATCAAACTTTCATTAAGCTTAATTCCTTAAAAAAAAAAAAATGCAACAGATTTTCTATAAACTGTTTACTCTAGAATGTTCGATATGTCCATATCACAAATAAATATAATGCTCAGATATTCCATCCAGAGTTTCTTGTACACAAAGATGAGTTTGGCATGACTGGAAAGCATACTATCCATGCATGCTAAATCTTTTCTTTTTTATTTTTGAACTACAGCACTGACATACGTTTGCATTAGACTGCATCAGTGGTAATTCTAATAGAAGTGATTTTGTTATAAAGTGTTTTAGATAAGGTCTTTGGTAGCATACCTTCTTGGTGGAGCTGGTACAATTTTCACACGAACTGGCAGTTTAATGGTTGATTGTCTTGGATTTTCTTCACCATGCTACATGATAAAAATAGATAAACCAAGGTGCATATTTAAAATCAATACCAGACTGTATATAATGACAGTAACAAACTAAAATCAGGAATAGGCCACTGAAGGTGTAAATAAAATGTACATGGTCGCATGACACAAAACTGCTGAGATGTATACAAACCTCAGGTGGTGATTCAATTGTAATTGTGATTTGACCCTGAGCTATTCCATTCCATGCCAATGCACCCTTTGTGGCTGCTATGGACACTGCAAGATAGCCCGACCATGGCCAGAGGGTTTGGGAGAAAGCAAATGCTACATCAATGTAGTTTCCAAACTGAGGAGCATATGGTTGCCAGAGGGGCTAAAATGAGAGAAAAAGGAAAGTAAAGAATGATTATTTTAAATACCAGGATTCATCAGTCAGCTTTAATTTGAGTCATTAAGGTTGACCTGCACGTGTTGTTGTAGATAGCTGCAAAAACAGCAGCAGATTACGGACAGTTTGTGGAGTGTCAACATCTGGCACTGCAGCTGCACATAATACTTTGGCTATTTCCAGGATGGCAGATAAATGTGCCATGTGCTGCAGAATGGTGTTGTGCAACGAAATTTCTGGTGCAGGAAAACAAAATAGCAGAAATTTACAGGAGACTACCTGTACAGTTCATTGATGTCTCTCTCTCATGCAGACTGATAAAAATGGTTTACATCTGCATGTGAAGCAGTAATGGATGAACAACATGTTTGGGTACAGCCAAGTGCTGTAACCCCTCCTCCAAGTGCCAAACAGTTGATTTTGGATAATCCCTGTATCAGCATGCATAGTATTTCAGTATAATTGTCTATCAGTATAGCAAATGATCATTCAGTTGCATTTGAAATTCACTAAAGCAAGCACAACATGGATTCCAAAAGAACTCTTGGTTTATCAGAGAGCAAATCTGTATGGCCACTGCAATGGAACACTTGCAACATTCAGAGAAAGACCACCGGAAAGATTGTGGCGTCAGCATCTTCGAAAGTCTGAAGCATGATGTGCGCTGATTTTCCTGCTTCCTCCAGTGATCTCTTATGCTGTCACACTACTGCACAATAATGCTCACTTTCATATGACAACTGCAACCCTCATGGAGATGGAGCAGGAAGTGCTTAATGATTCCTCCCATGGTCCAGATTTATCGCCATGCAATTTTCGTCTTTTTTTGGACCACTCAAGGAGGCATCTAGGCAGCATGAAGTTTCAAAGTGATGAGGATGTAAAAGTAGATGCCCTGAAATGGCTATGTAATCATCTAAAAGATTTGTTTGCTTCAGGGTGTTAAGGCAAGAACTAATTGTATATGAAGCAGGGGAAAAAACCTTGAAAAATTGGGAAAGTCTGATTAATTTCACTTTACTTTAAAATATTTTCTATAACAGAAAGTGCAAGTTCCCCTTAAATGACCCTCACACTACCCCACAGCCAATTTATTTCGGAACAAAATGTTACTTCAGAAGTCAAAGAACATCTCATATCCAGCAATGATTAAAATAACCAAGACACACACACACACACACACAATGGAATCTACCAATCTTATGCACAGCTGAAAACACTCCAGAAAGTGAAAATAAACTTTTATAATTATTTTAATCAAACTATTAAGTGTGTGTAAAAGTATTTTGGCTGGTTGGTGTTTTATACACTAAAAACAAAATAATAAATCAAATAGCTTTCATATCCAATGACAAATTTAAAAAAAATAAACAGTAAATTATGAAAGCTTGCCATAGTTTATTAATATGTCTATCTGTAAAAAAATCAGTATGTAGAATGTTTGGTGATTACAAGAGTTTGTTTTCTTTTGGAAAAAAGAAAATATTAGCTATATTATTAATTATTTTTTACATATATGGGAGGTTCACATGAAACCCAGCCAGATACAATTATGAAGAAGCTATTTCAGATCATTTGAATATCTCCAGCATGTTTATTTGTCCTCTCTGCAACCATGCTTTCTACTAGCAGGACTCAAGCTTTTGATATGCTTAGATTTTTTATTTAATTCTTAAAGACTTACCTTGTCAACCACATGTCCTGTAACACCCATACCATTCAAAATTGTCACCTATTAAAAATTTTGTAAGCAACATTTATTAGATCAAAAGGAAAATATGAATTTTCTGTAAAGAAGCTAAAAGTAGGGGTATAGCCATGGTTCTTTCTAGATAGTAAAAATTTTCTACAAACTATAAAAAAAAATATGCAAGATCATTTGCATGTCAAAATAGTAAACCCCCAAACTATCTGAATAATAATAATAAATATTCTGCAACCAAACAGTAAAAATTTGAACAAGATATAGTACTTAATAAATATCCACCTACATTTACTATTACAGGCATTCCCCCATGATAGATGGGCTGGGTGCAATATGGCCACATGTATGGACATTCTGTCAGATCAATGTAGCTGGGACTTAAACTGAAAAAATAAAAAACAAATGAAAAATGAAATATCACTTTATTGGATTTTCTGGTCATCTTTTAAATCTAATTCTTTGCTAAATTTGTTGCTCTAGCTAACATGTAAGTTTCATATCTAATGCAGAAAAAAAGACAATTTCATAAAGATGTACAATAACAAAACTAATCCATAATTCTTTAGTTGTGGAATAGTCTCAGCAAAACAAGCAAATTCTACTGTTATCTACTTTCAGCCATTTATGAAGTTCTTTAAGGTCCAGTTGCAGACATCTAGTAGTGCCAAGCTTTTCTTTTAACATAAAGTTCACGACATAGCCTGTTCTTGGCTCCAGACATCTCTTCTTTCTTTGACTCTAAAACAGCATAAATTGATACTTTACAAAAAAAATTAATTTTTTTTCACTTTCTTAATTTTATTTTTGAAGTAGTTATGATGCTTCAAATATTTGAATGTTGCAGTACTGATCTTGGTAGAAGCAGCCTGTTAATGGATTAAATCATGTACTTCCATAGTTTTTTTTTTTATATTTTGGTTTTCATAGAGAATACTATGGATTTAATTTGGCTGACCAAAGGACAGAGTCCTAATTTCAATTTGGGATGAATCATTTGGTTGAAGACATCGTTCCTTGAAGGTTAGTAGAGCATCCGGAAGGTAAACTGCTTAAATGCTCTGGTAGATGACGACCACTCACCTTTTGGTTCTTTCTGTAGCAAATACACATAGCTTGTCATATCTAATTTGCATGTTATCTTTGCACTTCCCATACCATTTCAATATATATTTATACTTTTTCTATGCTTCTCCTGAACGAAAAATGAAGAAATTCAAAGCAAGTCAAGCCTTGGGCTTTTCAGACAATAAACCAACAGGAAAAGTAGTCAGCTGAAATGCTAGTAGGAAAAATCTGGTGTCAGTTCTATATATAAAACTTGCAAACACGTGCTGGGCTATCTCACAAACTAGGTGATAACAGACAGACAAGATTTTTGAAAATAATAGCTGACAGTACCAATACCAACAGGACTCTTCTCATTTTTTTTATCTAAAAGATGCCTAGGAATTTTATAGCAATAATGATGTAAAAGTTGCTATTTTTATTCTTGAGAAACAAACAAAAAAATCCCTAGAGATTTAACTCTGAAAAAGAATATCTTTACTTACATTAGTTATTGAGGATTGCATCCCTCAGAACCAGAGTCACATTCATGCAAGCCAATGGATGGCATTGTGCCTAGTTTAAGGGCTGGTGTTAACAAAAAAAAAAAAAAGCTCAATGGGATGGTACTGAAGCCAAGAACTGACTGACATCCTGAAGGCTGCAGAAAAACAAGCTACCAATAGCAGCAGCTACACCAGGTGTAACGGCAGCATGATTAGAAAGCTAAGTCTTAAAAGAGAAAATCTGAGTAAAAAAACAACAACAAAAGCTCAACAGTATCCTGTATCACAAAGACAACTGTTAGCAGAGCAGAGTAAAAAGACTCAGCGTAAGATGAATCCTAAACAGTCGTGTAACTCAACAAAAGAATATAGCACCAATGCACGGTAGCGACACAATCCCGTAATGTAGCAGGAAGCACGCTCAACTAGCAAATGAGAGCACCTGAATTTGGTTGCTGGTCAAGGTAAAACATTAGGTGAGTTTCCAAGTGCTTCTGTTTAACTAGCAGTTAGTAGATTGATTTCTGTGATAATGGTTCTGCCAATGCAATGTCTGTTTTTCGCAGACATTCCTTGACACCAGGTTACACAGCTCTCTACTTGAGTGCATGATTGCAATGAAGGCAGCAGCTCCTACACAGTAAATAAGTAACGTGTGAATGGCCATCTTTGGCCATGAAGGACAATCATTTTTTAACCAACTGATGGACAATTTAAAAGTTCAATATTTAGATTAGGTTAAAAACGTATAGTTTGCATTTTAGCAGCGTATTTAAATAACAACTGTCGTAAAAAAGTTAGTTTATGGAATTTTTAAAAACATTTTCTGCCATAAGCCCACTTCCTATTTTAACACAGGTAAGCTGAGTTTGTTCCCCTGGGCTTATATTCCTAAAGGCATAGTAACAGAAATAATGACATGTAATGTAAAATGATACATATATCATATTTCTTGTTTATGTAATTAGAATTTGCAATTATAAACTTTTCCTGCAACTGCAAATAAACTGCTGTTAGTGAGACAACTACATTATTTCTATTATTAGTGACAGTACTATACAGTATAGCAAATGGCATGCAATTAGAATTCAGTAATAATCAGATTGTTGTCCCTCTGCTTTCATTTTATTTAAATACAATTACCTTATGTCTGATCAAGTGAAATATGTGGTAGATATTCGGTATTAGCCAACAAAATGGACAATAGCTGATGATGGAACTCAGGGTGGTAAACTTTACTGAAGAGTTGTAATTGGTGAAAGCAAGATTTAAACTCCAGTTGTCTCCACTAAGAAGAGGGCACATCAAACAAAAATAATTCTGGAAACTCCTATTACCGGTTAGACTGTAGCCTAAAAGTATTTATCCAAATTATACCAGTTATCTGATCCCCAAGGATTGATTCTACTGTCTCTGACTTTCAGCAAGTGAAAATGTTGGAAACAATTCAGAATGAAGCATAAGATGTTTCCTCCTAACAATGCAAAACATTCATTCCTTGTAGGCTATAATGGATACAACTATGGTAAGACGACAATGAAAGAAAAATAGCAAGATATAAAAATATGAATTTCAGATCCATTTTTAAAAAGCAACATCAGAAATTCTGACTAACAAATTAAGAAATCTGGGAAAATGTCATTTCACTGTATTGCTATTTTTATGGTGTCTAAGTCTTTCAGTGGAACCTGTAAATGTTCACACTGTAGGAAATTCCAGGATCCAAAAAGAAGTTCAACTGATGTTATCACCTTGCTTGCGGTTTGTAAGTTTGCAGGGTCTGGTAAGCTCGGATCAAGTCCAGTTTGCCGTGTCCCTGCTCAAACATGTTAACGTCGGAGAGACGGCGAGCAGAAGCCATGAGTGCCTGCTTCATACTGGCGGGGTTGATCACATTTGCACGATCCAGGACAGCACTGAAATCAGGTAAATGATAGAAATAGACAAAGTCAGAAACCTCATTCATCTTGGTATCTCAATGTTTTAATGTTCCACATTAAATATGGGAAAAACAACAACAAAGCACCCTTAAGTTGGCAAAGGGAACATTTACATCCTTACCTAAAACAGAAGCTCCATTAGTGCCATTCATTTTAACTCTAGAGTACCAACATCCCAGAGATGTAGCACTAAGTAGGGCAACAACACTGTTACATCAGCTTGTGTGAATCCAGTGGGTTGGGCAGATTACTGGAATTAACAGCAAGTCTTTTGTTATTTATCCTTGTTACATTAAAATCAACTTATTTCTCCTACCACACAGCATTTCGAGGAAGTTCCAACACACCAAGCCTCTCAGTACGGCTCTTTGTCAAGTTACACTGACTCACTTCAATTTTATCTCCAATGCGCACACATTTTCATATTTGTACTTATCTCGGAAAACAAAAACAACAAAAAAAATCCTAAAAGGAAATCAGCGGTTTAAAAAAACAAAAACACAAGGAATATGCAAAGTAGGGGACTTTAAAATCTCAAAAAAAAAAAAAACATCATCAGATTTAATTTTAATGCAAGGAAGCAGAAAATAATTATGGTTAAATGAGAAAACCAGGAAATATGTAGATCAAGTTGTATGCCCTTTGAAATAATGGTGTGTATTTAGGCATAACGCAATTTTCTCAAGACTTCTATTATTTAGCATCCTCTGGTTAGCCTAGTAGACTCCTAAGGTTGATTGAGTTTTTTTCAAGCTCTCCAGTTTCCTCCCAAATTCTAAAAATATAGGGTTCTTGTAGGGAAATTCCACAGGAAAATCTTGACTGGCTCACACCTCGACCAACACTCAATTGTCACCAACCATACCCAGGTAGCTCACTTGGTCATCAAGTAAGCCCCATACCTTCCCCTTCTAGCCTGCTTCTGTGAGATGTCCCAAGCATGATGTCAGAACAGGGTTTTGTGAAGCAAAGTGTTCTTAATGGTTAATTTAAGTGTCATCCCTTCAGTTTCAGCATTGAAATTATAGTAAGATGTTGTCACCAAATTGCATGCAGTCATAAATTTCATGTTGTAAAGTGTGCAGAAGTAGGCACAGGGCCAAGTCAGTAGCGTTGATAGTTTTGCCAAAAAACATCCATTGCTGTTTTTTTCCTTTTTCGTCTGATTACACAAGATTTTCATGAGAATTCAGAGGGTATAGTTCTGTCAGCCCAAGCTGCTGTTTTGCTTTGCATCTGCTCACTGAGTTTCGTGTAAGACCAAATACCAGTCTCAAAGGAGAACGTGTATGGATAAAATTGTAAAGCTAAACGCCGGATCTTGCTGTCATTAACATGACTGAGCATTGTTGTTTTTTTATACAAGTGAGAGACAGATTTCCTACACAACATGGAACCCCCTTTTTTGGTGGAGGGAAGTAATACAGACACCAGCAAGCTACCCCACAACATGGCCACTGACATCCACTGAGAAACATCCAAGCTCTGCTGATGCACAACTTCCTCTTTTAGTTTTTCCTTGTACTTTAAAAAAATGGCAGCCATGTGTTTACATATGAAAACGAGAAGTCAGATTGATAGAAATTATTCAGGATCATTTTGTAAACACACAATAAAAAACAAACCGCTACAACAACAAAATTACATATACACTAAAATACTATAGGTAATTTAATAATATTATTATGATATTAATAAAAGAAATCCTATTTGTTTTAGAAAACCATAAATTTTATATGGTTGGATCATCATTTAACTAACCGTCTGCATCATCCAACAGTTAAATTTGTCTAGAACTACTCAATTGTTGATATGAAAGCTGCTATGTTTAATTGTGTGCATGACCTTTTGTGGTTGATGAACCAGTGTGTCTGCAAAAGATAGAAATGGACAAATGACACAGTACAAGCCTGACTGTCAAAAAAGCTATTTTCTTTTATTTCAATGGTGATTTCATCCTAAAACAGCAGATTGTGAGTGGAGCCAACAGTTACAAAGATGGCCTTTACTATGTACTTTAAAATCCACCACTTTAACTATACACACCGACACACAACTTAATTATTTTCAGACAAACACCATCAAGTTTTCATTAGCCAATTCATGAAGCCATGGTCTTGGACTCAGAACCTTAGAAGCGACTTTCAACTCACAAATAATTATTAATGACAGCAATGTAGCAAAATTTAAATTTTAACAAAAAAAGAAAAGAAATCCTTAACAGCGTAGTCATTTGCAGAAACAAGTTGCAACAATTTACCTAGGGAAAAAAGCAGGGTTATAGTTATAAGTATCCATTGCTGACAATATAGGTTTTTGCAGGATGAATTATCATTTTAGAAGACCATAAAAACACCTGGCTGATGTTAATAATTTATTAGAGCTGAACTACTACTTTTAGAAGTACATGATCAACCTTTCTTACCTGGCTAGAAGAGTGACTGCTCCAGCCACAACAGGAGATGCTACACTAGTGCCAGACAGAGACCTGCAGCCACCTCTACAAAAAAAAAAAAAAAAGGTAACAGATTGTTTTTCATTATTATTATTACTTTATTATATTCATTAAAACACTAAATCACCATATGTTGTTCTTATTAAACAACAAAAGTAGTGAAAATTTCTCCAACGGGGATAATTGTTCACAGCTTGCTTCATGCCATTTAGTATAAAGCTTAGGAAACTCTGAAAGATAACCAACCTATCTTAGGTTGGGGAATTCTAAACTGATTCCTCCTTGAATGCTACAGTTTCAAACATACAAAATAAAACAACAAAAAGTCCTTCCTTATAGGTGACAGTACCTGAAGATGAGCTGGAGCCTTTTACAGGTCATCCCTCTGATATTCTCACCTAAACTGTACACACAAAACCTCATTAGCCAGCAAAAAGACATCAAATACAAAAAGCAACCATAAATAATTTGAAAGCAATTTATTCTCTGCCCGAACAGGTTGTAGGTGTAAATGTTTTTTTAAAAAAAAAAAAAAAATCTGATGTTTGGAAAACCTTGGGTTAGTCCCAGTAACCCGCATGTTTTCTTACAATAAAGATGTACCCCGAACTATTTCTCATTATACTAAGATAGACTTTAGCAATAGATGCCTGTGTATACTCACTTGAGCGCAGACCCTCGAACAGCTGATCCATATGTAACTATGTCAGGTTTTAATCGACCGTAACCAGTGGGCAACTCCTACAAGTGAAACAGAACACAGCAGCAGTTCTAGAGATGTACGTACATTTCTCATTCTAATGGTGATAACCAGACATCAACCCCATGCGAGATCACACGACCCTCTAGCAGCTTTTCATCACATTTCTAACCAAGTTTCTGCCTTATGATTCCTACTACAGATGAGAACAGTCTTATTTCCATGGATCAAAAAAAAGAAATTCCATGGAAGAGAACATTTGTTTTAAAAATATTAAAATCTCTTTGAAAAATTGTATTGTGCCTATCAGAGGAATCTAGCTTATAAAATGCTATCAGTTTAACCCTTTGAAAAAGTACACCCCACTTCCTACAAAACCTTAGAAATGTATAATTAGGCGTACTCCTCAAAGGTTTCCACCGAATGTCAATGTACAAAGATCAGCTTTCTTTGGGCAGCAGGGACTGCAGCTTGTTGATGTGACTTCTTCGCTAAGTTTGGTTCTACGCTGTTAGCATAAATTCTAAGATACCTCATACTTACGTTAAGTATCTATTTAAATCTTAAAATATCTATAAAAAGTATGACAGCAAATATTAAATGGTTTTTCTAAAATTAATGCAATGCAGCAAGTCGATTATACATACAGCTTTAAAAAAAAAACAATTAATGAATTTAATCTTCTACATTTTTTTTTAATATTTGTATACAGAATACATTAATCTTCAATTAAAAACCAACCATCCATTTCCTATAAGTAACATATTGACAATAAAATTCTACCCTCATCTTACTGATTTTCAATTAATGATAATTCAAGGTTTCTCCTTATAAATTTATTGTTTTTTCATTTTTATGAAATGTTCACAAGCTTTTACAATGTCTGCAACTTTCAGAAATGCACTCATTCAAAAACCAGATGAAATCATGAGTGGTTCATGATTTGCTAACATAACAATGGACTCTTACCCATGTGGTCATTCCACGAGAGGAAAATCTAGCTATCTGGTTCTCAAAGTTAATACCTCCAACACCAATCACGTCCATCTGATCAGCGGGGTTGTTCAGAGTCCTACAGGTAGACACACATGGGAACAGTTAAACACACCAGTAAAAACAGACGAAAGCTTTTCAAGTGGACAAAAGTAACTTTAGGTCCATTAGAAACCTGAGATAAAATGACTTGTAATTTTTTAATGTTGTTTCCGTTCGTTAATTTTGAAAGTATTCACATTTAGAAAGGGTACAAACATAACAATGGAAAGAAATTCTGTTCACTGGGTGGGTTTACTGTGTGTAAGCCAAAGTGAAAAATCTGTTTAAGTTTCCTTAAAGCTGAAATAAAATACCGAATAAGTGGTCAGAAAAATTAACAGCTTAAAACACACACACACAATTCCTGTAATCAGCTGCTTATGAATCCCAACTGTGACACGGATTAATAGAGTTAAGTGTACACACACACAGAGGGTCATGGGAAATGTCTGCAGATTGTCACAACACATTTCCTTTGTACACAAGGTTACAGAACTGCCAGATATACCAGTTTGCCTGAAATAATTTCTCTCTAATATCAAACAGCACCTGTAGAGTTCTTGATGGCAATGGATATAAGTAGGAGCAGCTCTTGAAGTGCTTCTCATTACCACAAGTGTTTTCTGAGGCCCGTGTAGCTCAAGGATCATGCAACACCTCAACCCTAAATTTCAGCAGCAGAGATCTATGGTCAATGCACCACAATCGGGATGCCAATAAACCTGTGAAAGATGTTATGAATATTTAATGTGTCATCGGCAGAAACTGGATAATGAACGAGTTCCCCATGGAAAATGCAGCATGCACCAAAAAGCCAGGTGTACTGGCCCACCTCAGTAAACTGTGGAGACATATGCAAGATATTAAAGCTGCTTCCATACAAAATGCAAAGACTACAGTAACTGCTTCCTGGTGACCTCTGAGAAGTGAATGAACTTTGCATTAGAATTCATGGGTGTGTGTATGTTCAAGTAAATAATTATTTTAGGAAAGTGAACAACCACAGAAGCATTACCCATGGTGAAGCCAATCCACATGCACTCAATGGAGAACCTCCTTCATGACCTAAAGGTTTACCAGCAGTGTCATCATCAGGCCTTATTACTTTGACCTCAGATCATGCTTACAACTGTATGATCAACACATTAGCTAACAAGAGCCATTCACTGTGTTCATATAAGATGGGTCACCACCAAATATTATCAACACTGACGAATCAGCAAACAAATCATTGGTAGAGCACTGGTAACCAGATATCACACCTATAGATTTCTGGTTAAGAGGTTATCATAAAACACTGAATGCATCAAGACTGTCCAAAGACAACTGCTAATCTTCACAGAATTCAGTGATACTTTCTTGCCACCCATAGCAGTCACCTGCATGCACCTATGTACCATGTGCTTCAACTGGCAGCAAACATTGCAAACTCCAGGAATGCATTCCCTATGACACCCTGCTATACACCTACCTACTTCTGCTAATGTGTGTGGTACTGTTTAGAAGTCATAAGCAACTGCCTGCAGGAAGTAGCCTTATAGTCACCTGGAATATACATATATAAAAAAACAGATATCTCAAAATATGTACAAGAATACTACCTCATATAATCATCAGTACTCTACTCTTTGGGACTGTCTGGTCTAGGGTAACGTGTGAACAGCTACTCAGCACCCTGCTAGGCAAGATGGAAGAACTGAAAACTACAACACTGTAAAGCTGTCTGTCAGAGGAACATCACAATGCCCTTGCTTGCCTGCATAAAGAATATAGGGTCAGAGTCATCCCTGCGACAATATGCCAAGCAATTAAACCACCTACAAATAACCAATGGCAGCCGACTGTACAAGCAGTGTTGTAAAGAAACAAAAAGAACTGAATTTAGAGGCAGGGTTGAGCACAACCAGAAAAGGATAAAAGCAAGCACCTCACACACACGACACACACCCACCCTCTCCTCAAATAGTAAGTCATTAGAATATGGCTTCCTTGGAAGTAAACTTAAACATCTCTGGTTGAGTAGAGCACTGGATTCTCAATCAAGATCCTTTTCATTGCAAACTTAAAAAGAAACCAGAGAGCAATCCAGGTCTAGCTACACATCGAACCACTACTTCATGATCAAAAACATCAAGTGTTTTGAGAAGTTGTTAAAAAGAAACCTCTATGCCTAATCAACACCACAGCTAGGGATTTAACATGGAACATGGACACCAATGAGAAACTGATTTAGAATAGCACTGACTCCCAACCAGTGCATTTAAATACCAGAACCAGCAAATGTAAAGTCTTGACCCACTGGATCTGGAAGCTGCTCATTCACCAGTTTCCAAATCAGAGAACTCTGCCAAAGACTTTTTAAGGGCTGACATGCAAAGTCAGCAAAAGTGGCAGCTTCTAAACAAAAGGTAAAAGTTCTTTGTCAAGAGATCTCCCAGGAAGAGTACAAAAAATTCATTTGAGACAAGGCTACATATCCCTACACAAAGAGCAGAGAATTTGCTACATCATATGATGGATAAGATCAAAATACTATCTATGCAGATTCACAATAGCTACGAGTATACTGGCTATAGACAGAAAATTAAAATCCAAATTTTATTGCTTTTGCTAGAACCAATATCCATGCAAAAAAGCAAGCAAAATTTCAGTGAAGATGGTATATGGTTGGGGAGGGGGAATACTATCAAAAGCTAAAGATTACTTTTGGTTTTTCTCTCCCTCCAGTAACAAATGTTTCAGAATAAGACAGTGTAGTCTTACAAATAAATGAAAGCCAACCACTAGTTAAATATTACTAGCCAATACTGAACTTATTACATCCATTCACAAGTTTTTTCTCCTTAGCCACATTGTATCTTTCCACAAATAAACACACACACACACAAATGACTTCAAACATACACTCCAAACTCAATGAAAAAAAAAAATATATATTAAGGCCATCAGGGAATCTCAGGGGCATGAGTAGTTAACAAAATTGTCTTTATGGTGGCTACTGTTTTCTTTTTTTTTACATGTTCTCAAAGTGCTAGCACAAAGGAATCTCCATCATCGTGGAATATCTGCATCTATGCCCGTTCTATATGCTGTTGACAATTTTTTGTAAAAGTATGTCATAGCATGCTAACTGACCCTTTAGATTCAGCAGGAAGCAATGTACTTTTCAGACTATAGGTCAATATAATGGATGCACAAATAGATATTTTTTTGCTTTCTATTTTTGATAATAAAACAAAAAAAATTTTTTTTAAAATCTACAAAACCAAACAAATAAATTCAATTTATACACAATTACTGGTATACAAACAAACAAATCTCAAATCAAAAGCATAAACAAATACGCAGTATTATAAAATTATCCATGAGCCTCAAACTTTTCACATGTGCACATAAATATTTACAAAATGACAGATGGAAAAAGAATGTCAATCAAGTAGACTGACAAATCCTTAGGTACATTCAACATCATTTGAGATTCATTACAATGACTTTATTTAACTGTCTTACCAGTGTGATTAAATAATATCTCAAGCTGTCAGGCCTTATTTGACAGACAAGATAATTTATTTATTGATCAATAAGCAAATTGATAAGCTTATTAGCAGTAGATCACCTGTTGATGATGATGGCCATGTGGAACTTCAAAAGAATAATTAACAAATACACTTATTTTATAACATAGCTCTTTAATCCACATTTGGTTAACAATCAAGCACCTTTCACACTTTTGATTAGGTTCTACATGATAACAAAAGATCAAAGAAACACTGTTGTTAATCCAACAAATGAAAAATAAACAACACAAGAAAAAACATTTTTCATTCATTTTTCAAACTTTATTAAACAATAGTTTAATTATAACATGGTTGTTTCTGAACTCATACTTACCGAAGTTTTCTATACCGGAGATTTGGATATCTTTTGTTTGAACAAAAAAATGACCATCCAACCTATCCTCCCAAACAATCTATAGTCCGGAAAATACAGTACTATGTATGCAGCCTTCTAATCATGAGCATTTACCCCCAACCCCAATTGTCACTCCAACCCTTTAACAAATATACCAAGCAGCATACCCATAGAGAGGTCCGTCATTACCAATGGCTGATACCATGATTACTTTATTGGCGGTCAGTTCCCAAACCTTTAAAAAGAAAAAAAAGTCAATATTGTATTTTATACCATATGTAAAAAACCCTGAACACATCATCAAGTACAGAACATTAATTTAATCAAACTTCTGCATATTTATATGAAAAAAACAAGCAAAATGCAAATAGAAAAACAAAGCAAGTATAATAAAATACAAAACTGTCTTTGTTTCTTAAGAAAACATGATACAATTTGTTCATACAGATAGATAATTTGTTCATCACCATTGCAATAAATATGAGAGAAAATTTCTACTTTTTGGCAGAGAGAATCTCAAATCTCTTATCTTTTGATAAAAAATAGAAACATTTCGCACAGTATTTTTAGCAATTAATAATATTCATTAAATCTGTGCCATCACAGTCAATTATTTTTATAAGTACATCAATTGAAAAACATTCTACATTTTGCATGGAATGATCTCAACAAGTTTCAGTCTTTTGAGACAGTCAGGGCAGCAGAAACTCAACACAGATGTAGCAGAGTTCACCAAGATATTGTGCTTGATATACAGTTGTCAGACCCATTTTATCAGAAAGGCACCTACCTTGCAGCTTAGTGGGCAATATGCAACTGCCTCAATTAATGGAGAGAGTAAGGGTGTGGTGCAGGAGTAAATGTCAAGTAGATGCTGTGTAAAAGAGGAATTGTTAGGACAGCAGAGATGCTATGATGGTTGCCTGTAGGAATGACATTTTTCAAAATCAAGTTGTGCCATTTTTTCAGGCAGTCAACCTGAACATCCTACAGTACCATCTTCACATACAGTACTGACTGAACATGCAGGAGATGTATTGGGGTATCAGATTTGTCATCAAAGCCCTAGCATATCCTTTAGCAGTTGCAGATGCTGATACCCCAGTTCTTCTTCAGAAGACTTAGACCCAAAGAGCTGACAACACGCAGCTCTTGTGGAAAGCTGAGGGGGGCAGACTTGGTACTGATGCAGTCTCGACATGGTAAATTGTTTTGTGTGCTATTACTCTTCAAGTAGCTCCTATCAATAAAATATTTTTAATGATACCAAAATAGTGTGGACAACATTTAATTTCACATATAATTCAAATGGTTTAAATCTGTTGTTCAGATTTTACAAGACTTACAAACATGGTGATGCAATTTTAAATTGGTTCAGTATGGCTGATGTTATCAATGGTAATTGCCATTTTAACTGTTTAAAACTAATGACAACTAATGCTGAATATACTTTCTTCCTACTTCTTTTCCGTAAGAATTCATGCTAAAAGAATTTGTAATACCAAATCTAAGAGTCAGAAAATTTGTGCCTTCATATTTTTATGTGCAAAAAGCAAATGATTTTTTCACCACTTTATCATCTTTCTTTAATTTTGAAAATCAGACAAAATACAGGAATCTGTTTGAAAAACACAATGCTAGATGTTTGTTATTTTCATTCCATAGTAATTTCAAACTTTCTTGTAAATGACTGTTGAAGTTTGAAGTGAAAATAGGCTGTATAGATGTCTCCACCCCACCCAACAAAAGTGTAGTTTTTCTTATATTATGTTTGCAGTGACCTGAAACTTTGTACTATATCAAGTTTGTCACCACAGCTGCTAAAAAGATAATTATTCCTGTGACTGCTACTGCCCTTTTATGGAAAGTTAGTAGTAAACAAGATGTATATTAATAAAATTCAATTTTATTAGCATTCCTCTTCCATTGAGAGTTTAGCTACATTTATTACCGTGTTTCAAGTAATGATATACAAAATCAGTGCTAGAAAAGCTAAATATATTATTTATTTCTGGCCAAGTGTTCATGACCCCAAACTAGGAGGAAGAAAGAAACAACACAAAATATTTTAGAATTTTAAAAAGAAAAAAAAATATTTTGTGACCTTTAAGCTTGGTGGGAACTGCTGTTAGGTCAGATAGGCCTGGAAAACCATTATTCAATAATACAAAGTAAGTTCACATGTAGTCAATGCATGGAGACCAGACACATTTTCAGTATTGCTGTACCTACCTTGTCTACAAAAGGGTGATCCATGAAATCAGGACCTCCAATACTCAAGTTAAGAACATTGATTTTCTTCAGGATTGCATAGTTGAAGGCATCTAGAAACCAAGATGTGTAAGAAACCTTAAAAAAATAAATAAAAAAATACAGACAGTTACTTGCATAATATGTAATGTGATCACTTACAACAGTCTTTTCTTTCCCCTCTCACGTAAACAAAACATTTTAAGCAGCCTTCAGAATTAAAGCATCAATCAATTTTTTAAAAAATTTCTCTTTCCACCAAATTATTTCCAAAACTAGTGTACAAATATTGATGTATCAAATCTGTCAAAAATATTACAACTGGAAATTACTCGATACACTGGAAACTCTTTGTATTAGAAACAAGTACTTTACATGTGTATCCAAGTAAACAAACAGTAAAACGTGCGAATGTGCTAAAAAAAAGCTAATGGGGCTCTGTGTGGGGCACGGAGTCAACAGAAAAAATTCACGTATAATAACAAGTCATTTAGTACAACTTCCAGTGATATTAAGAGCTTTTAATAGAAGTATAAACTTGGTACACCTTTCTGCAGTAAAAATATCAAACAGAGTTGTTCAAATATTAAAAAATTAAATTTGGAAATTTATAAGCAAAAAAAAGGGGGGGATCAACCAAATGATAGGAGGGAGCCTGGTGGTTAGACTTATTGGGCTGCTAAGGCCAAGAGTCAGAATTCAATTCTCAATCAGCTTGATTTGATATAAGTTGTGGTTTCTTCTGACTTTTCTTCACCAGCTAGCTGCATGGGTTTCCTTCCACATCTAAAAATAAAGAGTTATAGTAGGGCTTTCCCTGACAAAGTTAGAAGTGATGGGAGTCTTGTGGCACAGAATAGACAATGCTTTCAAGCAGATAACTGTAGCACTATTCCCTCACCAGGTTTATCTCCCTTATAGTACATAGCTTAAAATATAGACTATAATCTAGAAATGCAGAAGTAAAACTCTTTAAAACTTTATATTACAACACCAGAGCAGAATAAAACAGACAGTGAAAAACCAAACTCTTGGGAACACTCTCATTAAAATTTATATCTACCTACTTGCCTGTTTCCATTACTACTATAGACTAAGAAGCACTTTTGTCATCTTAATTTGACAACAGTTATTTAAAGTCCTAATAACAGCACATTAGACTGGGTACTAAACTTAGGTGTTTAGAACAAATTATACCCAAATTTTCACACCTAGAAGTTACATTAATACTTTATACCTGTTTTTATAATACATTTATAGTACAGCTCTCAAACAAAAAACATGGAACATTTTTTTTACTGTAGTTATGTTGTCTATCAGAATTTGTTAATTTCTATTAACATATGGGTCATTCCACGTCAAGTGGACCAGTGGTCAACACCTGACCCCCTCAGAAAAATTTGTAAAAAAAAATATGTTGTAGTAGAAGCTTTTAGAATTCTAAATGTGAAATTTGAGCATCATAAGTAAAAAATTGACCGAGATATGGTCATTTTTCTGCATAGTCCCCTTTTAGACTTAAAAACATCTGCTTGCTTCAAAGAATGTGGTCAAAACTACAAACCATACAATGATGGGTGATGAAACTTGGTTTTCACTACAACCCAAGAAATTCCAGACCACAGGGTCAACTGGGAAGATGATGGCACTCTCTCTCTCTTTTTTTAACTGCTTAGATATCCTTATCAAACATTTTGATGGGGCCTGGAAATACCTTCACTGGTGTGAAGTACAGGAACATTCTCAGAAAAAAAACTACATTGCACTATTCATGAGCAGCAGCCAGTAATGCTGCATAATGCATGGCATCTTCATCACAGCGATGCAACAGTGTTAATGTTGAACCAATTCAAAATAATGGAGTGTAAGTCATAGCATGCCCTTCCTACCCCCCGATCTTGCTCTATGCAACTCATTTGTTAGCTCACTAACATCTGTAACCTATCCAAAGGTTATTTCCAACTGTTAGTTGAAGTGTGAAACAGTCATCTTTTAAGATGAACAGCTTTTAGAATTCAATAAACAGCCAAGTAAATCAAGTATATATATAAATAAAATACCTACCTGATTATTTGTAAAGACTCTAAAAACATAAATATCGGCATCTGGTGCAAATCCTAGACATTCTTTGTAGCTAGAGATTACACCTGCCACAAATGTGCCATGTCCCAAGCCTGTAATATAAAAATTTTACTCTTAGATATTCTATCTCACAGTACATAGTTAAACATTTCAATTTAAAAAAATATATAAAAATATCAATACATGTACATTGTATCTTTGGTGTTTATTAAAAATAATCTCCATAAGTTTCACATATTATGACAATAGATCACATTCGACCAACAATTACATAAAAGCAAAATCAAATTTGCATAAGAGAGATTCCAACTTGTGTTGCCAAGCATTCTAGTCGAGTCGAGTCTAAGACTACTACTACAAACACATGGGCTTGCATGCATTAGCAATTTGAATTTAAAATATCTTGTTTTATAAGCACGAGGAAGCAGTCAAGTATATTTCATTTACATCATTTGAATCACACCAGGGAACAAAATGATTGTCCCAGCAGTAAAGATCTGATGCACCATCTCCATGATTAATATTTATTTTAATCAAAATGCATGAGGATTTATTTAAAAGTTCCCAGACTAACAGTTAAAAATGATGCTGATCAGATAGGACCCAATGAAATGATATTCCTTTGTTCCATTAATGCTGATCATGAGTTTGTCTTAGATGATCAAAGTATTCCTCAGATATCCTCTAATCACTTAACCATCAATACAGTTCACTAAACGTGTCAAGGCAAAAGCATTATTATAACTAAAGCAAATTTCTTTTCTTCACTTTCTTTACAGAATGCTGCTGCTGCTGCTATAGTAATGCAATTGAATCCTATAGCACATTAAAACCAGCCTTACTTACTAGACCTTTTCTCTTTTCAATGTCTAACTAAAATTTAAGACTTTCATATACAAGGTCTGTCGAAAAAGTATCCGACTTTATTTTTTCCCGTGGGAAGTAATGACGTTAGGGAGGCAAAAGTGTGCATAGTGGAGCCGCATGCCTTCATGCACATGCATGGCTTTTGGCGGGCTTGCTGGATGTGTCAGTCACTGTCAAGCAGCCAGTGTGTGAGGTAATGTACTATTTACTTGTCGCATTTTCATTTCGCCTGTGATGACGGAACGTGTGGAGCAACGATCTTGCATCAAGTTTTGCCAAAAGCTTGGAGATAACCAAGCAGAAATAATTCACAAAATTCAACAGACTTTTGGTTACAATGCCATGGGTGTTACCCAAATAAAAGAATGGTACAACAGGTTCAAAGATGGCCGCACATCGGAGGAGAGTGATTAGCGTTCCAGGAGGAAGTCAACAAGCAGCAATCCAGTTGTTATCGAGAAAGTGCGGCCCTTGATAATGGAGGATCGTCGTTTGACGGTGTGGAAAATTGGTGACAAGGTTGGGATCAGTAAAGATTCTGCACATGCAATTTTAAAGGAGGATTTGGGCTTGTGCAGAGTGACAGTGAAATTTGTGCCCAAGCTGCTTTCTCAGGAACAACAACAACTTTGTCTTGAGGTTGCGCAGGACCTGCTGGATACTGCCAACAGGGATCCTGAGTTCCAGAATACTGAGATAACTGGAGATGAGACATGGGTGTACAGGTACTACCTGGAAACCAAAGCTCAGTCATCACAGTGGAAGCACCCAATGTCGCCAAGGCCCAAAAAAGCACATCAGGTCCAGAGCAAAATCAAGGTGATGCTGACTGTTTTCTTCGACTACTGAGGCATTGTGCATCACAAATATGCACCAGAAAGACAAACAGTTACAAAGGAGTACTATCAGGAAGTCCTCCGATGTCTTCGTGATGCAGTTCGGCGCAAGAGATTATCTGTGGGCCTCACAAAACTGGCAGCTGCATCATGACAACGCCCCAGCTCATTCGTCGCAGCTGATTCAAGGTTTCTCAGCAAAGAAAGGCATTTTGCTCATTCGCCAGGCTCCCTACTCTCCAGACATGGCTCCTCCTGACTTCTGGTTGTTCCAAAAAATGAAGCTGCCACTGAAAGGCTCCCGCTTTGAGAGCTGAGAGAACATCATGTGGAATGTGACGGCGGAGCTGAGAGCCATTCTGGAAGAAGCATTCCAGATGTGTTTCGAACAGTGGAAGGATCACTGGGATAAGTGTGTGGAGGCACAAGGGGCCTATTTCGAAGGGGATTAGCAATTGAACCCCACCAAGTACATAATTTTTTTTTCCCAGCCTAAGGTCAGATACTTTTTTGACAGACCTCATATACTAGAGGTGCTTCTGATGGACTATTCGGCCACGTACTATCATTCAACAGCTTCTGACCTATCATTCAAAGCACCAATGGATGGGTCTAGATTGCAAGAGATCAGCTTTACTAGGTGCATAGGTATACTGATGCTTTGTACTGTTTGGTTTTCAGTGTTTTCTCCACTGATCTTCCCAGCAATCCTCTTGGATAAAAAAATCCCACTTCCCATCCTTTCACCTTAATTTCTTGGCACAAGACAGGTAATGAAATACTTAAGTTTGCTAAGAATTGCACAAATTTTTTTTACTAACTCTGCAAGATTTTTAAGTCAGTCATTTGAGTCTATGAAAGTCAGGTGTATAATTTTGTAATCATTTAGACAATATTTTATTATACTACATTTATTATTAGACACATTCTCAACTTAATAGCTTTAAGTTTGATTATTCTGCTAGAGTCTTTACAATGGCTATTAACACCATATTTGACTTAGCTAATCAAACTGTCAGTTCCCTTGATGTCATATTTAAAAATTATTAAGTTGTAGAGAACATTATAGTAATGATCTTTTTTAAAAATATTTGTACAGGTTGTTTCAGATGAAAAAATTTTTGTACTACAGTATAGGAAAAAAATCTATAATTTATAGAATTTCATGTGCTTCTACCTGCCAAAGTCACAAGTACCAGACCCTCTTGTGTGATATCACATAAGATAGGCAGTGTTCTCTAATGACTATGGCATTCCTCTACCTTACCATAGTCGTCTCCAATGTAAATGTAAAAAGGTATTTCCCTCGTAGAGACTAGTATACAACAATCAAGTAAAATTAAGACCAAAAAAAGGTAGGTGGAAATTTTACATAAAACCCAGTTGTTCTAGTAGTTTTTGGAAGCAAAGTCAGTTGATTAAAGAGAAAGTTATAAAACAGGTTCAATTTTAGTTATAATTTTCAACATGCATGCTTCTCCTCACATGACACTACTGGCAAAGGAGGAAAAACTCATGCCCTGATTTGAGATTTAGTCCACAAAATCATAGTGCAATCAGTTAAGGTCAGTCTACGGTTCAGGTCAGTCTATAGTTCAGGTCAGTTCTAGCAGTTGACAGCTACCATAAATGTTAGTGGTGATCGAGTAGTAGTCATAAATCTACTGGCAAATTAGAACAAAAAAGTTCCAAAATCTGCTGCTGATTATTAAAAAGAATATACAAGACGACAGTGAGAAGAGATGTATATTAATCAAGGTATGGTGGTTATACTGACAACACCTCCCAACTAAATGAAAATGCAGCCTCATTTTTTAATTACACATTGAAAATCACATGCCTACCCACCCAAAGGTTTTCTTCACTGCATACTACTTAAATATCTGGTATTCTACAGTCACAATTGAACACATTAGTTGGTTAATGCTTTTTATTGTTGTATTTTTTATAAGAAAGTTGGTGATAATGAGAAAAAACAAAATAAATAAACTGAAACTTCATTATTCTGTTACTTTCAGACTTACAAGCACCAAACAATGAGTTTCAACTATGACAGCATTGCTTTAAAAAAAAGAAAAATCTAAATTACAAGTTCTTCATCCCTATTAAGTTTAATTCTATGACAATAAGCATAATCAAGCAGGGCACTTCTTGCCACTCTCCTCTCCATTGTCCTGGCTGATGATGCAGATGAGATGATCCAGGCCAAATTGCTGTTTAGCTTCTTGCACTTGTGGTCCATCCTGTACCTCCCTATCACTCAGTGAAAGCAAACTGGGTCAAACATTACATTCAGCCCTGGGTAAATTTAAAAAGAAAAATCATTATGCTAAAGCTGTATTATAATAGAAATGGGTCATGTATGTTCAGGAAATTACATTATACCAGGAAACTGGCGCATTTTATCTAATTATCTCATTTTACCCATCTGTGGAGTACACCTCCATAAATGTGCATGCCAAGGTTTTGCAGGGAGATTAGTGTCAGGATCAATACTCACATGGGTGTACTCTTCAAAGGGTTAAATTATCTTTTTTGATTGACTTAAAAAAAAAAAATTTTTTTTTTTTATTGGCGTCTAAAATTAAAGAAAATTATTTATTACATTTTTTTTTGAGAGAAAGAATCCAAAACTGATTCAGTTTTAATGTGTGGAAGTATCAGTAGGTGGCACACAACTGGTACATACCAGCAGAGGATGCAGCCCCAGAAGCTGGACTAAGGCACCCCTTCACCACCACTGCATGAGAAGACCCGCCAGCTGCTGGGGCCAATTTGATCACTAAGCAGGGTAGCACAATTTGGTTCACCTGCATTTAAACCAATTTAACAAAAATAACACAATGTTAGTGTATAGGGATCACCAAAATAATAGAACATGTTAAAAAAAAAAAAAGAATTTAAAAAATATTTCAGCCATTTTTTTTTTTTTTTTACAAGTAATATTTGGAATCTATGCCAAAAAACAGTATACTAAATCCATTTTTATACTACATTCCAAAAACATGCTGTTTTCAGTCAAAGAATTACTATGTAACTTTTGAGTAATTCGCTTTTTTTTAATAAGATAACCTTTGAAGTTAAAAATTAACCAAAACAAGCAGTCTCTTTTGCGTTTGTCTCTAAAATGTTTGGGTTTCAGTAGCAATGATGGCTGAACCTTGTCACTGTATCCTGACCAAACACTCCTTCAAAATATTGACATTAAGTGGGTTGAGGAGTGTGAAACGTACAGTAGCCTTCTTCCTAACACATCAGCAATGTTTTTAAAATGTGTAGAATATATATAACAAACAAATTGTATGATCTATTTCTCTGTATTAATCACATTTTTTTTAAATCTCTAAGCATTGAAAATTGACTGGACCCATTTAATAAAACCATGTAAGAAAAAAGAAATGACTATACATTTAATATTGAATACTTTGATAGACAAAATCTTGATTAATTATTTTAATCAAACACTACAATTTGTTTTTAAAATTCTAATAATCTACAGAGGTTAAAATACTCAAAATAATTCTAAGGGTACATGGCAAGTATGGAGGTTTAGTTGTGTTGAGATTACATGTACGCATAAGTGTGTTGGGAAGTGAGTGAAGATTCAAGGCAAGATTGCTGCATTTTAAAAATAAAGCAGCATCCTATTGTGGCAATCTGAAGTTAGGCATGCACTATTTGATCATCCAACAGCACAATAAAAAATATTAAGATATTCATTTCTAAATATAAATGTAGTTCTAATACTTAGAAATGTGAATAATAAATGTAACAGCATGAATATACTTATGATGTAAAAAAACATTAAGGTTAAAATAAATACATTCTTATAACCATAACATATACAATCTCAATCCAAAAAATTTACCTAAAAAAACATGATATACTTACTTCTCTGGTGGATGTCAGTGTACAACCTCTGGGTTGACACAACGATACATTCTTTCCCTCTCCATCTATACCGCTGCTTGCTCTTTCTTGTTAGTTGATCTGAGAGCTCTAATGTAAAGGAATCTGCAGTTGATTAAACTCCATGTATGTGGATTGTGTTTCTGAGCTTGCCACGATTATTTTGTCATTGCTGCTTGACTCAGCCCCACACATTAAGTTAATAATATTATCAGCTGCTTCAAAGACATCAGAAACAATATCTTCTATGATTTTAATGTGACTTCATCATTTCTTCCAGCTTATTTTGCACAACGAAAATTGTGCACAAACGATGGCATGTTGATTTATTATGCACAGCCAGAGGTTACTTGTACATCATTTCCTGAATTTGTCTGTTGTTTGCATTATGAAGAAAGGTTGAAAACATCGCAATTTTAAAAGACAATTATGAAATATAACAATTTGTAATGTAAATGATTTTATTTTCATTTTCAGATTTTTTTTTTAGCATCAGAGGATACAAAAACCAACTTTATTTTTAAAGGCCTTGTCTCCAATCTTTTGAATTTACGTATTGATGACACTTCCTTGTCTTTTAATATTACTACTTTTTTTTTGGAAATTTATTTTCCACAAATTTAGGAATTCAGTAAATATATTCAATATTATTCTTTTTTCTTGTTTCTTTTATTTCATTTTTTATCAAGAAAACAACCATCACCAATCGATTATTTAATCCTGTATACAAGCAACATAGAAGTTGCAGCAGTCTTTGGTTTACATCTATAAAGGCTCAATTTGACAGAAAAAAAAAAAAAAAACTTTTCCAACAACATAAGTTACCAGTTCTAATGGAAATTCAGCACAAATCTCCATATTTTAAGGCAACTTGATGTCTTCTAAAGTGTCTTATTAACTGTAGCGTGCATGCAGATTTTAGAAAAGCTTATGCCATTAAAAATTGTAGTGTTTTCAAGAGAGAGAAAACAAACAAAACAAAGATCTACACCTTACCGTCATCTAATGTCTTTTCGTGGGTCCAGTTTGTCCGATCCTTTATGCGTACTTTCTTAAAATGAGGGTGATTTTCTGCTAACCCAGTATCAAATATGGCCACCTTAATTCCAGAACCTATGAACAATAATTTGCATGTCCAATAGAAGTTCTGATTGCTTAACACTTTATTTAAAATTACTGATAAAAAACAAAATATGTAGACTTTTCTTTAAAATTAAAATGAAATTCTGAACTTGGGAAGTGTTCCATTTTTTAAAATATATTGTGAACTGGTCTCAGTGTAATTGTAACTCCAGAATTCTGGATGCAACCTGTAACACAGATATTCACTGTACACTACACGTACAGTTGTGGCCAAAAGTTTAGCATTACCCTAGAATTTTCTAATTTTGCTTAATAATAATAATGTTACATTAATGTACTGAAGCATAAAATGCATTGTAGTTTTCCACATACATATATATGCAAATATACAATTTCCAAAAAAAAAAGACCTTATAAACCATGACAAGAATTAGAAGTATTCAAAAGCAGACATTCAGAAGTGGTCATGGCCACAGCCAGGTTATATGAGCAAAGATGTGAAGATAAATTCTGTTATTGTTATCTCTAGAGTGGTGTATGACTTTTCACCACAACTGTACAAGGTTAGAACTCTGACACTTTCTTATACGCTCTACATTGCTAGTCTCATAATAATGAATAACTATATTTCCTTTATCGTTAAAAATATCATTACTAATTTAATTTATTCATAACAAATAAAAATAATAAAGAAAAATGAATAAATAAATAAAGATAGATTAAGTTTGTTTTTAAAAAATATGCATTTGACAGAGATGGTCTGGACCGGTCCCAGTCCTCCTCTATTTACTATGGTGGACATGCACTAGCATTGCCTAGAAACATTTGGACATTTGAAACATAATTAGGTGTTTGTAAAAGAAAATAAATTTTCATGACAAAAAAAGAGAGAGAAAGTAAACTAAGAGAAGAATGAGATAAAAGTGCAAGGATGAGACTATGAAAGTGGGTGGAAGAAATATAAGCCACGGTGGTATTTCTCAGAAATGCGATTATTCTAACCTAATGAAATCAGGGAGGAGAGTGAAAGCTACACTTGAAAATCTTGTTGGCATTACGTACAATTTTTAGGAAAAAAAAAAAAAACCTTGTGTAAGCGTGGTAAAAACAGTTTAAATAAATTTGAAAAATTGATGATTGTAAGACAATGACTTGTTTTCATGATAATTATATATTCACTCCCATCATTCTACTCACTAATTGCCTAAAGATCCTACTTGAACAGCAATGCGTCTGTAGAGAAGTCAATAATCCAGGGTAGATATCATCAGGACTGTTCTATCCATTTTAAATGAGCAAACTTAAATTTCCATTCATCCTCCTATAATAGTAGCATCATCTGTGCTATATGAATCTAAAATTCAGCTTTAAAAACTAGCCTATAAGTCTGGTTTCAATAAGCAAGGATTAAGCATTTCCTGAACATTATCAACATCTTCATATAGTGCTATTTTTTTACTTTTTTGTGCCTAACTGTTGAGAATTTTGTAAGCTTATATATGGAAGAAAAAAGTCATAGGTTACTTATCAATGGAAAAACATCTACAAACTCTGGGAATGCATTCCCCATGACCATCTGCATGCACACTGGTAAGTTGTGTGCATTCTGAAGTTTGGGAAAAAATGATGGAAATTATTTTTAGAGTTATCTGTTAACATTATAAACACCAACATGCATGTAACACACCCATACCTGAAAATCCCATATTCCACAGTATCTCTGCTTGAAGGGCATAAGTAATCTGTAAATAGAAGCCACATTATGTTAATAACATTTATAGTTTTTCAAAAGCTTGACGTGGTAAAAATATCACATCTATCTATCTTGTATATAATTTTTGTGCATGTCCATAGGAAAGTCAGAGGAACGAATGAGTAAATGATATTAGAAAAAATAATGTACCTAATTCAAATACTTTTTCACATACCAGAAAGCTGTCTCCTTTCTTAATTAAGAAAAACCATGTGATCTAATTTGTGTATTTTCACGACTTTTCACATGACAACAATCATGAAACACACATTACAGCCTATTTTATATATCAAACTGTCAACAAGGATGCAGCGAAGTAAATAAACTGTGTATAGATATGGGGGAAGCAAAGATACTTTAATAAAATTCAGCAAAGTATTTTGAATGCTATTTATAAGCAGACATTAGTGATGAGGTAAAGTCACTTATCAAGAAGCAACTTATTTGACGTGATCACCCTGAGTAGTTTGAGATTTAACTACCTACAGCAATCCTTGATCTGCAGGCATGCCACAGATGGACAATAGACAAACAGAGCAAAAAAAAAGGGCAAGATTATGGAAAGCAGCATAAATGAGATACACAATCTGCTGAAGAGACCATTAGTGATGTAGTAATGCTACAAAGATAAGCTCTGCTGAAAGAGGTCACATACTATCAGCTGTGCATCGTAAGCAAAAAATTTAAACAGAAGCAAGGTGAGTCGCAGTCATGGAAGACTTGTCAAATTCTGTTATCAGGCAGGTGTAGCTACCAAACTCTTAATGCAATATATATATGTTGTAACACAACTCAGCAGCAACTTGTCTGCTGTCGTTTTTTTTTTTTTTTTTTTTTTTACTTTTTCTTATTAAATGTTATGGTAGCAATTAAAGGTGTTTGGAAATGAAACAGGTTGAACACGTTCATAAGTGTAGCTGTTAGGGCGGGGATGCTGAAAGAAGGCTGAAAATCTGGCCTGTGGTGAGAAGGTAGATGCACACTGCTCTATCCATGCTCATTCTGCAGCTTCTATTACATTTCCTGATGCAGGTGTGGTTTTGACTGCACAGAAAGTAATAAAGCATTTTCAACCTGCAAGACTTGTATGTAATTCACACCAGTGATCATCTTTCCTGCATGAATTATTTTAAAAATGTTTTCTGCACTCAGATGCATAAATTAACCTGTATATCTTCTGTTACCATAATACAACTCTATCTCTTCTGGCAAAGTAGAGACAAATACATACAATCTATTCTTGGTGCAGAGAAATTTACATTATTTTTTGATATTTCAATCAAGTTGTCATCTGTCTGATGTACAAGCAGCTAATGTGCATAGCTAATGTGATGCTAGGTGCAACATCTTTCTACTTGGTCAGTATCAGATTTGCCGCCGAACCAAATTCATTAAAGCAGCACGCAATGCGATATAATTACCAAGCTGCAATCTCTTGAGCTTGAATTAGTGAAGTCAGCACCATTTCCAGCAAGTTGTGACTGGAAAGTAAATTACAGAATTAACAATTGACCAAATGGATTTAGTTTCCTGCACCACATTGTGCGACAAAATGTGTGACGTGCCAAAACATAGCGCACAAAGATGCATAAGTAACAATGACCTATCAAAACGCCAACTGTAGCAGTTAGTAGGATGATGAACATATATACCAGAAATTAGAACTTCTAATCTGAGGAAGATTGCACACTCTTACTTCTGTTCTGCATATGTAGTGAACAAACAAACAACTTGGGAATTATTTAGTGTAATGATAAAAAACAATAAAGGAAATATCATCAGCCCTAGTTTAATTAGCTAAACAAGCTATTAATGTAACATGTAGAGGTTGGCAAGGGTGCTACCACCAGTTAAACAAAAGGCCTCTCTCCCTTTTAATGCCTGTTTTATATACGAACACATTTACAGATCATTAAGTTCACAAGCTGTATAAAACATACTGAACACTTTTTTTTTTCAGATAATTTCAAGGATTCCTTGGTAAGACAGGTGATAAGATAAATCTTAATTTTACACATTAGCCCTGTTGGAAAAAGAGAGTACAAATTTTATAACAAACAAAAAATTTAAAAAGCAATAATACCAGAGAGAAACTTTAAAAGAAAAAAAAAGGGGGGTGAGGGCAGCTGCCCAAAGAATGACGTGTTATTTGCAGAGATCTGAGAAAACAGATCTGCCACTGACTGGCAGAGAGAAAAACGAACGGTGGCATAACAACATCCACAGCAAAATTACACATTTTGGGGTGAGGCACAACAGGTAATTTAATAGAAGCCTCTTACACAAAGGTCTGACTACTATAAATGAATCCTAAGTGGGCAAAATTTTGTTTTTTTAAAACTTAGGAGGAAAGCAACAAAAACAGTATTCTTTAAAAAAAGGGGAGATCTAAAAGATATTGAGCTATCACTTCCAAAATGTTTGAGGTTTTATCAGTTTCATGATGACAAAAGATCTACGAAAGACAAATTAAAAATCAACCATTAACCTCAACAAAAGGGTCTGCAAAGTACCCAAAGTGACCAATTTATGGGTGGTTCTGATCAGATTTCTCTCACCATTAGGGTATAAAACAAGATGCTGCCACAGAGACATGGAAAAAGCTTTGCACCAATGTGTCAGAAGATCTTGCAACTGCTGCAAACAATCCATACTTACTTCAGAACATCATCAGCCAATGAATCATAGGTGTAGAAGTACAGTATTATCCTGATGCTAAAACTGCACTCTGCAAAGGAAAACACTAACAACACTGATGCTGAAGAAAGAGTGCAATCCAGATGTAAAAGCAATGTTGATCACATTTTCTTTTGACTGGCAGACTCTGCAGCGGGCTAACATCCCAGCACGGATTGTACTGTCCACAGTGACTCCACAAGTCAATCACCCATGCTACTTACTCTTACTTCGCTTTTTCGTGACTTTTCTTGTCTGAAATTAACGTGCTTTTAAACGTTTCTTATTCAAACTTGCTGACAAAAAAGTCAAGCCTTTCCAAGTCATTTAACGATCAGTTCCATTTATACTACAGATAGCAGATGGAAAAGAATGCTATTCCACATTATCACTTCCTCTGGCTGTTTATATCACTGTTTTCCCCCGAAAGTGATTTTACTAATGAAGCTAATAGCATGAACCACACATAATCTAGCTATTCATTTACTTAATATATAATAGAATCCAACAATAGCAATGGAGAAACATCAAGGAATGCATCAGGGGTAGAGAGCAAGGCCATCGAGTGGAATTCCAGCCAACTACAGCCAATCAACGTGCCAGCATTTTAGCAGTCTATTGCCCAAGGATTGATGTTCCTGATGACATGACAGCAATGGATTTATTCTGAGTTGATACCAGAAGATTTCTTCCTCTACATGGCTGAGTAGACAAACCGCTACACCATAAAGACCAAGGCAGGCAGGCTGGCATAGCTGACACCACCTGGACAGACTCCATCAGGGAAGAAATTAAAGCTTTCCTGCCAGTAAACATAACCAAGGGTCTCCATTCTGTACCATCCATTGAGAATTTTTGGAGGGCAGATGACAGACAATATCAAAAGTAATGGCAATAAGATGATTTAAAAATTAAATCAGTAGTGACACCTGTGACAACAGTAAAACACCTGCATCTGATGACCCTGACAGAAACTGCCATTTCAAAGTCAGAACTGCCTGATGTGGCCACCAGCAAGATGTGACAGAAGAGTGATCTCCTGGTCATCAAGTGGGACAATTAACACAATGTCATGCTTCTAAGTACCAACTGCAGTCCTGAGGTAATCACCAGCCAAAAAACAATGCAAAGGCACTGCTACACCAATTGAAGTCCCCTGTCCAGTGTTTGTCAAGCTGTATAACAAGCACACAGGCAAGGCAGACTTTGCAAATCGGCATATGTCATATTATCCTCTAGAGAGGAAGGGTATGAAGTATTGAAAGTACTTGACTTGGTTTCTGTTCAACACAGCGATCAGCAACAAGTGTTACGCCCAAAAAGACTTCTGGTGGACATTGAGAAGGGTTTGAGTGGTGACTTCTGCTCCAAGAAACAGAAACCTAAAGTGACAGCCATGTGCACCCAAACAACCAAGACCACCTCATCCTGGTAAGAATAAAAAAGAGAAGGAAAAAGACTTGAGTGTTGTGCCCAGAAACCAGCTTTTGGTGTCAGTTCTGTACCAGTTTCCTGTGCAGGGTGGGATGTTTTAATGACCATGTGAAAGGACAGTGACTATAATAGTGACTGACCACTTCCTGGAAGTGGATAATTTTACTCTACGTTTTTGACTTTGTGCCATAAATCAGATTTTTCCTTTTATTTTCTGGACATAATTTCCTTTTTATTTGGATTATTGAACTGTGTGCTAAGTCACTCATACCATTTAAATCATTCAATGACTTCTTGATGTGTTTGTTAATCATTTTAACCAGTCCTCTTGGAAAACATTGTCTGAATATCTGTGTGTAAAATACTGCATTTCCTGAATGTGGAAGAGTTAAAAGAAAACTTCTGGATGTGGCACCACTGAAGACAATAGAAACTTTGGGTTCACGCTACAATAAATGGGATGGATAGGGAGGTCTGTAAAATCACATCCTCACCTGTTTAGGAGCAGCTTTCAGCAACTTCCTGGACTTATGCTTGATGGAAGACTTCCCAGGTGGTGAACCCTGATTAAAAGACAATAAAAACAAGAGTAACACAAATATAAAATATACGTTTTTTTTCTTTTTCTTTCTTTCTGGGAGGGTTGTTTAAAACCCAGATCTGTTTTTGAGCTTCAAGGATCAAAACCCAAACACTCCAGCAGTTACACCATAAGTAGTCACATTCAGTTCTCAAAAGTACTTCTCGTTTTCTGATTTACTGCACTTAAGTCATTCAACTTTCAACATGCTAAAGGAACATGCCTGGCTAATCTCATGTTCATACTGTATTCCTAAAACAACCAGTGCTAATCTTTATAAAATTCTACCATTAGCTTCCACACCAGCAAGTGGAAAGCAACAACCATTATTAATATGCCCAATTAATTTTAGTATTTCCAATTTCTTCAAAATCTGGAATTAGAAATTAAACAGCAGTGCTAGCCTAATTATCCTGTAATAATATAATTCTTGCCTTTTTCAAAAAAAGAATTAATGCAACTTTTAATTAGTATTTATAATGAGAAATATCAATGAAACAAAACTTATTTGTTAAATAACGAGATCAGAATTATTAAGCTTGTAGCTGACTGTGGCTCACAACCCCTACAGAGTAACAACCAATTATTTCCACTACCAAAAAAAAAATAAAAAAAAAAATGCAAGTCTTACTTTGAAGTGTTTTAATACTGTATGGTGCATGACTAACTAATGATCAAAGTACAGTAATATGATTCAGAAACTATCCTATACTCAACCCAGAAATATTTTCCTTTTCTTGTTTCACCATGTCTCTATCAGAATTCAGACAAATTCATAGCACAAATAAACAGATAATAATATAAATAATTAAATATAGAAAAGGAATAATTACTTTGTAGACAAAGAGTGTACAAATACAGCGTAAACAAGGGGGATAGCAAGAAAAGTTAGTAATGGAATGGAATGGATCTATTCAAGATCATAAGAACAACTTTCTACCAGCAAGAAAAGCAAGTTGTGATTACTACTCATTAATGTTAGAGATACACTGGTTTCCAATAGTTATGTAACAAGCAAAAAAGCAAAAATATTTCCAAAATGGTTAAAGCTTTATTCATCACAATCAACACAAACTCCTCTTCATGAAAAACAACTTTCATAAAAAATTTTTCAAAAATGTGAATGAGAAATAGTCTTCTGATCTGTAATAGGATATAAGCAGGAGAAAATAATGAAAAAGGAATTATAAAGTGAAGAATGTAAAAAAAATTCATGATGCACAGCAACTTTGCTTTCTGATTATAACCTTATCCTTTGTCTTATCAGAGATGATTGCAGTTTATGGAGCAATCTTGGAAAAGCAATGCATATTCCCAGAGCATCCAATACATTCAAGGCAAAATAGTAGTGAGAAGGTTGCTCATAAACAGCAAGCAGCAGCAAATGGCTTACAAAGTTTAGCATGTAGTTGGCATATGGCTAAGTTGTTCAAACAGCAAATGTGCCTAAACACCAGTATACATACAGGTGAATCTCAAAAAATTAGAATATCGTGGAAGAGTTCATTTTTTCCATAATTTAATTCAAACAGTAAAACTTTCATATATTCTAATTACATGTAAACTAAAATATTTACAGCTCAAAAGAAAAAAAACACGTATCTCAAAATATTAGATTCATAAGATCAATTAAAAAAAAAGGATTTATAATATAGAAATGTCGAATGTCTGAAAAGCATGTTCATTTACACACTCAATACTTGATTGGGGCTCCTTTTGCATGAATCACTGCATCAATGCGGCGTGGCATGGAAGCGATCAGCCTGTGGCACTGCTGAAGTGTTATGGAAGCCCAGGTTGCTTTGATAGCGGCCTTCAGCTCATCTGTATTGTTGGGTCTGGTGTCTCTCATCTTCCTCTTGACAATACTCCATAAATTCTCTATGGGATTCAGGTCAGGTGAGTTGGCTGGCCAATCAAGCACAGTAATACCGTGGTCAGCAAACCAGTTACTAGTAGTTTTGGCACTGTGGGCAGGTGCCAAGTCCTGCTGGAAAAGGAAATAAGCATCTCCATAAAGCTTGTCAGCAGACGGAAGCATGAAGTGCTCTAAAATCTCCTGGTAGACAGCTGCGTTGACTTTGGACTCGATAGAACACAGTGGACCAACACCAGCAGATGACATGGCACCCCAAATCATCAGTGACTGTGGAAACTTCACACTGGACTTCAAGCAACTTGGATTCTGTGTCTCTCCACTCTTCCTCCAGACTGTGGGACCTTGATTTCCAAATGAAATGCAAAATTTACTTTCATCTGAAAAGAGGACTTTGGACCACTGAACAACAGTCCAGTTCTTTTTCTCCTTAGCAGAGGTAAGACAATTGTGACATTGTCTCTGGTTCAGGAGTGGCTTGACACTAGGAATGTGACACTTGTAACCCATTTCCTGGACACGTCTGTGCATGGTGGCTCTTGATGCACTGACTCCAGCCTCAGTCTGCTCCTCGTGAAGCTCCCCCAAGTTCTTGAATCGGCTTTGCTTGACAATCCTCTCAAGGCTGCGGTCATCTCTCTTGCTTGTGCACCTTTTCCTACCACACTTTTCTCTTCCAGTCAACTTTCCATGAATATGCTTTGATACAGCACTCTGCAAACAGCCTTGTGGAAGGTGTCAATGAGTGTCTTCTGGACAACTGTCAAGTCAGCAGTCTTCCCCATGATTGTGGTTGTGTGTACTGAACAAGACTGAGAGATTCATGGTATTTTTACTGCATAAATAGTGATTTATTCAAACTCGAAATGGAATATTCTAATATTTTGAGCTGTAGGCCGTATTATCAAAATTAAAGTTAAAAAATGCTTGAAACATTTTAGTTTACATGTAATGAGTCTAGAATATATATACAATTTTCACTTTCTGAAATAACTGAAAAAAATTTTGAACTCTTCCACGATATTCTAAATTTTTGAGATGCATCTGTATGTATCCCTGCTGCATTAAATTCGTTGTCATAGGATTCTTTTTTTCAGGTAAATCATGTTGGTCCAACTGTCTACAAAGAATTTGTTGAGTGCTTGCTAGACTTCCCCTTTTTTCCCCTCTTTGTATGGCAATAAATTTCAGATGGTGCACAAAGGGAACAGGATTTCCTTTAGTCATTGTATATTGCACTGTAAATGCTCTAAAGACAAATCCGCTCTCAAGAATTTCTCAATGACTACTACATACTTCAACACTTTGCCAATATTCATGCTGATAGTCCATTTGCTTTGCAAGTTCCACATCATTACAATTTTCATACTTTAATCTGGATGAAAAACTTCATGGTGAGCTAGGCTATTCTCATATTTGCTGATGGCTCATACATCATACTTCAGTCTGAAAATTCAGATGCAGAATTGAATGTCTCTTGTCTGATTGTACTTGAACAAGAAATGTACAATGCAGCATGCAAGTCCAGTTGGAAGGTAAAAAAGCCATTTCTGAGATGTTTTATGATTGTGAACTTCATGAATGACCTCTTTCTCTCCTAGCAATAGGTGTGCCCAGAGGCTTTAAAGTTACTTTCCCTGTTGGCAGATTGATGGACTTTTCTTGATCTAGTGCTCTATAAATTTTTCATCAGTTTTTCTCTCGGAAATTTATGAGAAGGTGGCAAAGATTATGCTTCACATTCATACCACTGCATCAATTTTACCTTTGTACAATGCATCATAACTTGTTCCATTGGTTTTTGAATTCTCTACACAGGTCTAAAAGGTAATGGCTTTAAAACGTAGATGAAAGAAAACAAGATCTGCATCATCCCCCACATCAAAATAGATTTGGATCAATTATACTGAGATTTTTTTCTACAAGAAAGCAAACACCAACCAGTTGTCAACTTGCCAACATACTTATGGCATCAAGTTAAATATCATGTGACATTAATATTCATTACTACTTTCTCTCTCCAAGCAGCACCACTGGCATGTGTTTTATAAGCTTGATAATGACAATTGTAATATAATGGAAGTTAATTATAATCACTTTTTGGGCCACCCTGGCACTCACTCGATTTGCACTTGCCTTGTGCGTACGCAAAGACCCAAGCCTTATCACACACGACAACTGTTCATAAACTCATCTTTATTCATAATGATGCTTTAGCTCAGCACAGATTCTTAAACAGTCAAACTTTTCATTTCTTTTGAAAACACAACATACTGATGTTGTACTTGCTGTCAGTATTGTCTTCCCACTCCCCAAAACTGACTGACAGTTTTTCAGCAAGATCTCTTAATCATGAGACACTCCTTCCATGACATGAATATTGATGCCACTGCTATTTGCAGATGTAACTAAAAATGATCTCACACCAGGATGTTTGCATTGTTATATGTATCCAGTTTTCTGTGATAGGACAGCATCATCACTGAACTGTGCTGAGAGTCAATGAATTACAAAAAAATTAACCCCCACCTAGTCAAAATCTGAATTATTCTTCTCAGTTTAGCACTGACACCATCTCTGTGCCATGTTTAGAGACACTGTGTTTGTATACATCCACAGCTATTTAAAAAGTGTCTCTTTTCCTTGATCTACACTTGTGTCAAATTTGGAAGAAAACAGATTGTAGGAGGGACCTAAATATCCATGTGCTGTACTGAAATTATTAATCGAGAAAATAAATGTAATAAATAATTTAGAAAAGAAAACCAAACATATTTAGTATATTTATATAAAATACTTTCATTGAAATAACCAAAATTTTTTTATAAATGCCTTGCAAAATCTAGGCATTCTGGCAATCAATTCTTCAAGAGACTTGTGTTACTGAGTTCCAAGATGTACTGAGTTATTTCTATAACTGTGTAAGTTACGTGGCATCATTTGTCTTACTTTTCTGAAAGTTTCATCTTGTAGAAGCTCAAGGTGACAAATCTGAGAATTGTGCCAGGCACACCAACCTTGGAAAAACTTCATGCTCAACATACTGTTTCCATAATCTATGTAAATGCTTAAGGTCATTAACCTGTTAAAGATGAATCCTTCAACAAGGTAGGTGCCAAAAGAAATTGCATGTCATTTAAAACATTGAGGTAATTCTCCAGCACATTGCTTAATTCATTTCCTCCAAAATATCCATAAGTCATGCCATCACTCTCACGTCTCAATGTAGCAGCAATGTGCTTATCAGTTAAGCATTCTCCAGCCTGTTGGCCTACACCTTAATTCAAATAGATGAAACGCTGATTTGTCACCTCTTTTCAGGACTCATTACTTGACTTTTCATGCAATTTTGCCAATCGACCCTTTCATTTTTGCAGCCAATAGTAGTATATTTTTTTATAATAACTTATTTAGACCAGCAGACAACTGTTCACTGCTATGAGAGAATCTGGCTTTGCTCTGGTGACATCAAGCCATACTGTAATTTCTGGGGCTGCAAGTTGTCTATTCTTTTCATATGATATAGTTGTCCTCTATACCAACTGAAGTTCCTTTCTCTCATCCTTTTCATTTTCTATTCATGTCTGTTTCATTGAACCACTAGATGTTCTAATTTTTTGCTTCCTATTTATTTCTCTCAGTTTAGCCATATCTCAGAGAAAAAACAGCCGCACAAGCTTCCAATGATATCTGCTGCTTTCTTTCAGCCATCTTTATGGTCAAGTCTAGCAGTAAACATTCACCATCTTAGCTGCAACATCTGTTAGAACTACTGCTACTTTTTACCAGATTGGTCCATTTTTCACCAAGCCAGGTAGAGCCAATTTTTTAAAATGTCCATGCATAGTTTCAAGCTGGTTAACATTATATGTCTTACTATTTTAAAGCAAAACATGTTGCTCCATTGTCAGATGCAGCAATGCCTGCAAGGATGCTGATGTGGACATTTTGCACCTCTTTTGTAGTGTATCATGTTTGAGGTATCTGATGTATATAGTAAAAATTACATCTAGCAATAATGTCTTTGTTTAGTAGGCTATAGAAAACTATAAATCTTTTTGGAACATCCTGTTGTGCATGCATTTTATAGTAAACTAAATAAATGTTGCTAAGAATACATTTAATTAGTAACGAATAAAAGGAGAGAATAGACTAGTAGATAATAATAAATCCATAATTTTAAGAATCGTAAATTGACATGTTTGATTTAGTATGTATATAATTTTGAAATGTATAGTGAATAGATAACCAGAGAAACACTTTTACACAGATCAGATGTAGTTTTTCTCTCTTCTTCAAATGACATCAAATTTAAACTCTTAAAATATAATTAAAATTATTCCAAACATGGAGCTCATCTACTTTTTACTTAGAATCTAAGCACAAAAATAGAAAGTGTTGTGTTAAACACACTGCTGAGAAACTGAGAAAAAAACAAAGTATTTAAAAAAACACTGCTATAATCACAATACTAATAGAATTATAAGAAACATGTTTTTAAATTTCTAATCCAGAAATTTAAAATCCTCAAACACTTACTGCAGAAAACAAACAAATTATTTAACAATGCTACACTTTACTGTGGTTAATAAATACACAACCACTGAATAACTTTTCTCTAAACACACGTGCAAATTCATTTTGGAAATCCGATACATTTTAGAGAATCATCATCAAATTCTTATATTAAATCTCTCAAATTCGCCACTTACCACCGACATGCTCTGACGACGAAAAAATCTATAAGAATAAAATGTCTCAGACCAGCAAAGTGTGCTGTTACAGCGCTTCATCGGAATAGCAGAATTGGAGGGCCAATCTGGTTTCACTGCAATTAAAAACACTTTAGCTTAAAAGACAGGTGTGAATAAACAAAGAACCAGATGCACATCTAACAGAGTTATGTTAAAATTTCATTTTTTTTGATCAAATAAATTCAAAAACTAAAACAAAATTTCTAAGTAATTATTTTTCTATACTGTAAATGTAAACTTGACAATGTTGTGCCCAGCTTATTCATGGAGTGGAGCCAAAATGGTGTGTGTCTGTCTGTCTCTTGGGCCGCTATCTCTGAAAGTTCCCTTGTGCGGCAGGTCCCGTGTTTTTTCTAATGGCAGGCCCCAGCAGTGTTAGCCAATGACAACATGACCCCGATTGCGTCAGCCACACTGGCGGTAATGGTTCGACTGCCAGCCCCTGTCAGTGGCATGTGATGCCAGCGGGATGATAGGGAAATATAATAAGCAAGCAAATCTCAAATAGGCCACGCTGTTCACATGATTGCAAGCAACATGAACAGGTACAGGCCAGAGAAATCCTCAGTCTGCCAACAGTCATACAATGAACAGTAAATGATGGATTTCCAAGGCACTATTCCACTGTTAACAGAGTGACTGTCCAGTTCAAGAAATACTACATTAAAACCATTCAAGTTTAATTTGGATGCCCAAAGCTAAAAGAACAGACACTCCATAATGTGAAGATAAGCATGGAAACTAAAACCCTAACAACTGGCTGCAAGTGAAGCAGAAAATGTGTAGGTTTTCCACCTGCCAAAGAGAGAAGCATTTTCAAGGAGAACAATGCACAAGCAACACAAAAATGGAGTCAGGATATTAAAATCACCAGACATGAAACCTTTTGGGTTATTCTCAACCAATCCACATAAGTGCCCATGTAAGTTCACTTCCCAGACAATACAGATTGTGTCAGGAATAAGTTGCAATATACACCGGAAATGTTCTTCCAACATAAGAACTCACGCATGAAGTGATGATGGTATCCGTTGCACCTTCCACTCACTCTTGCTCGATCCCCAGTGCTTCAGTTGCAGGCTTGCACAAAAGTGGCAGGGTTTGGGGTTCAAAAAAAAAAAAATGGCAGAGAACCAGAGAGCCTTGAGAAATCCCACATAGCCATTGGCCAGCTGGTGAAGCCAAGGTGGTATGCCAAACTGAGTTGTTGCCAACCAGGTTTTGAACTCAAGTCCTTGATCTTAGCAGTCCAGTGTCTTAACTTCACTTATAATTTGCCATGCTATGTACAGTTCCAAATTAAACAGGTGTTCTTTCAAATGTGGTGTCTGTCTACTTATGTCAAGTCTCTGCATATTATTAACAAACCTGAAAACACTTTCTTTTATACAGTCCATTTTTTTGCACAAAGCATAAACAATTATAAAGACAAGCATTTCTTTTTCCTTTCTGATCAAAAACATCTAGCAAACAGAAAACTGTGCACAATGAAAAGCTGGAAGTGATCAAAAGTATAAAGGCAAAAATAACTTACCTTTGAGAGTTCTTGTGACCATTTTGTGTGGAGTAACTCGTTTGATAACCGGGTGGTTCTCAAGAGCATCTACACCGTGGTGATTCTTGTCATTTATCTGAAGAGAACAGTACAAGTCTGGCTTGAAGCAGCAATACAGTTCATCATAACCAATCAGAATCATAGTTAAGATTTTCCAAGTATCCCTACTAGCCTTTTACTCAAGATTTTTATTAAAGTAAAATTATGTACCGTTGAAAGACTTATGGGCTATGAAATAAGAAAATGGTCTCAAGATAAGGTGGCCACCAGGGTATTCCATTTTTCAACAAAGTATATGGTAATGAAATTAAGTATCAAAAAGCCAACTAAATACAAATGTCCAGATTTTCTTACAGTACAATCCATTTAACTTTACGGTCTAAGTGCCATCATTTCTGATCAGCCACCAGAATTAAATTTTATTCAAGTGTATTTCAGACATTACTTGTTCAAAATGCATTAATGGAACTGGATGGTCATACCCCAGAAATCTCTTATGGTACCTACTTCATACAGCCATAGATCTGCATTAATACTCTTTTAATAGGAGTATTCTGTATCATTATTTCTTGTGGAATACAGACATGGTCAAAAACTGATTGGAAAAAAATCATTGTAGCAACTTCAGAGCCCACCTAAATCGAACCTTTTTCTACTGCTGTCTTTGTTTGATCTACAAAATAAGGGCAGCCAGCAACCAAGTAGTTAGGCTACTAGACTAGCAAGGTTGAGTCCCCCCAACAATCCCACTGAATTTGACCCCCTGGTCTTAGTTTGGTGCAACTCCCTGTCGTGATTTCTTCTTACTCTTCCTCACCAGCCAATCATGAGAGTTTCCCCCTGTAGTTTCTAGGACTCTCGTGGTGCAGGATAGGGTTATTCCACGTCAAATCACCCCTCAAAAAATTTTGTAACCCACCATCTTCGATTTTCAAGAAACTTGGCATAATTAATGCACATGGCCAGTAAAAATTGCATGCAAATTTTCAGGCAAATTGGTTCAGTAGTTTAGGAGATATGGCCATTTGAAATTTTGGGCTTTTTGACAAAAAGTACGTTATGGCAAAACTTCAAATGTGAATATCTCGGCAACCAGTGGACCAATTTTGATGTATTTGACATTGTTGTAAAGGAAATTTGCCAAAGAAACCGATTCTGGCATCATTTTTGAAATCTAATGTTGGGGGTTAATTACCTTGACTTATACCTTGATCTTGACAACCTCGTGACCTTCACATGACCTTCAGTCAGAATGAAAGTTTAGATTGTCTTCTACAACATATCCAATAACTGGAGGGGTAATGTTTTTTATCACAGAGATATTTAACGTGCAAGTCACCTATCCAATAGGAATCGCTGTAGTGGCAAGCGCCTTTTTGGCTTTTGAGTTATAACTATTGTGTCCACATGGGAAACTGATGGGAGAGTTGAAGAGAAAATATGAGCTATCTAAATCTTACAAGGAACGAGTTCAAATTCTGACACTTTCACCTTTCACCATACAATGCACATTGCAGGAATTTGGTGCAACAAACTACATAGTGAAAAAAAGCAGACAAGTGAAAAAAGACAAAGGTATCCTCGGACTGTGTGATCAAAATAAGGGCAAAGCTCTCTCAGAGAACATTAAAAGTGAAGTAATGGAGTTTTATGAAAATGACGACTATAGCCGCATCCTCCCTGGGAAGAGAGACTTTGTAAGTGTCAAGAGAAAAGATGGAGACAGACAAAAACATCAAAAGCTCCTGATATTAACAAATCTAAAAGAATTGCACTCAGCTTGGAAAGAAGCAAACCATGAAAAGAAAATTGGTTTTTCTACATTTGCCTCACTGTGACCGAAGTGGTGTGTTCTTGCTGGAGCGTCAGGAATGCACTCGGTATTCGTTTGCAAGTATCACCAGAATCCCAAACCAATTGCAATGTCTTGCTTGAAATCATCTCTAAATGATATGATGGAACACTGTGTTTGCTCTATTGAAACAGAAAAGTGCAAAAACTGTCCTGGAAAGCAAGGATTGGTTGAGTATTTGAACTGTGAAGATTTACAAGATTTGGAGGAAATGAGCTATTTCGATTCGTTGTTGTCAAATATTTCCTAAACCGAAAATATTACCCATCCAGTTATTGGGTATGTTGTAGAAGTCAATCTGAGCTTTTATTCTGACTGAAGGTCATGCAAAGGTCACGAGGTCATCAAGATCAAAGTCACGGTCAAAGGTTAAGTCAAAAGGTAATAACTCCCAACATCATTAGATTTCAAAAATGATGTCAGAACCGGTTTCTTTGTCAAATCTCCTTTACAACGATATCAAATACATCAGAATCGGTCCACTGGTTGCCAAGATATTCACATTTGAAGTTTTGCCATAACGCAGATTTTGTCGAAAAGCCTAAAATTTCAAATGTCCGTATCTCCTAGACTACTGAAACAATTTGGCTATAATTTTTAACCTGAACTTTGCTATTCAAAAACATTATTCATACCAAATTTCAGCTCAATCAGTGAAGGTTGGGTCAACCATTGGGTGAACTGATGTTGAATGACCCAATAAGCAATGCTTTCTAGCAGACAACTGTGACACTACAACTCCCTCCACCGGATCCAATGTAGAGAAGTTATCTCCCCTGTAAAAACTGAACTGGTGCAACAGATCTAGAAAATGACCCTTAGAAATTTCAGATTTGACAAATTAAAATGTTCTGAGATATTAGGTAATAAAATAAAGACAGCCCAAGGTGCAAATTTTTTGAGCCAATCTTATTTTATTATTTTTTCTTTTAATAGCTGAAAGCAAATAAACACATACTAGATGTAGAATTCTAAGAACTCCATTCGTGTTTAAACAATCAGTAAGGAAAATACAAGGTGGTCCTGAGCGAGTTGAGAGATCCCTTTCTAAAACAAACTTAAAAATAACTCTGATAACTTAAGAAAAAAATAAACAGCATAGTGAAACAAAAAAATCAGCAATTTTATAAGAATTTTAAAAAACAGATATACAACTTGGAGGTAAGCTGACTGCCTGATGCAAAAAAAGCCCACCAAAAAATTCACATTCCTGTACAGTATGCACTATGTAAGCACAGCTATAATATGAATAGGATAACAAAAAATAATTTTAAAAAAAGAGACAGGTAAATGTAATACTTTTATATTAACAGATATATTACAAGAAATAATATGTTGCAAAAATTCTGGTTAGTAATTGGAAAAAATTCTGTAGCATTTTCCCAGTGGTGTCACATCACCTATAAAGTAATAATAATAATACTAATAAATTGATAAATATCAACTCTTTTTTATTAAAGATCCTTAATAGTGAAAAACATTAATCATTTATTAAAAACAAGTGACATATTTGCCAACATCCTTTTTAAGGGTCAATGCCCTAAAGGAATTGCAAAAGTATTTAATCTTTTCTTCTTCAGTAATGGTTTGCAATGAACCTTCACTACTTCATCCTTTTAGCGTCATAGCAAAGCCACCACCTACGTTTTTCATGTTCTGCCATATTAACTGGCAGCGCTTACATATATACTTTTTGTTTCTATCAATTCCAAATCTTAATCCATGTGACAGGAAGTTTCTTGACCAGAAAGACAAATGTGCAATTATAATTTTAGCATAGGGGACACAAAGTATATTGGAAATAAAAGGGAAAACTACAAACAACACGTATGTGTCTATCCTGTCAATAAATATCCAGTGAAGATTTGTTAAATACAAGCATCTTATTAAGTCAGATGATGAGGCATGATTATGAAAAATTGCATCTTTTTTTTTACATAAAATAAAACTGGAATTGCAAATTGTAATGTAACATGAACAAATTATTTACTGTATTAGATTATTATTTAGAAAATAAACAGAGTTGGATCTGTCTTAAAATTCCATGGATAACTAGAGATGTTTGTTCCTTTGCCATCCATTATTAGTGTAATGGCAATAGTAAATTCTAATGTTCTCTTCAGAAGTGAACAAGCAAGCAAGCTAACTAGAAATAAGACTTTAAATGCCTCAAAGTTAACAAACTACTAAATGTATTATTTTTTTCAAATCTGTTTTCCTTTAGAACCGTCTATAGATACCCACCTTAACCACATCAAAATCACTGGGGTACTCATGTGCAGGGTTATCTCGAGGTAAAATTTTCCATGATATCACGCCAGAATCATGTAGGGCAGCTGTTATAAACCTTTTCCTGGCATTAGACTTATAATAACCATTGAATGACACAATATATTCTGGAGGAAGAAAATACAATTATTAAAGCAGCAACAATATTGTTAAAAGAAATTAACAATCTTATATTCTTTACAAAGATAAGCAAAAGAAAAAACTTACAAATAAAGATGATGATACTAGTGAAACTTTGTACATTATGCCCCTTTGCATAACAAACATTCATTAGTTAATCTATAGCCTGAGAGGAGGAAGACAAAAACCAGCTGACATTATTTAAAGTTGTCTGATGTAAAAAAAAAAAAGACAATCTAAGCTGGACAAGAAAAGTCCAACAGTAGGAGATTTTAATTACCTGGATGAAAAAAATAAAAATAAAATGAATTAAAAATTTTTCCTTAGCAAACAGTTAGGAGTAAATTCCATACAAATGTACGGTAATTTAATCCTAAAAGAAAACAAATGTCCCATGGAGGCAGCCATAAGGAGTTCATTACATTATAAGACAAAAAAGAGGAGCTTCAACTTCGTGAACAGAAAATGAATTTATAGTTACTCTTTGGCTAAATAATAGATGGCTCAAATGGCTTTTTGTTGCAGCTGTTGTTCTACACAAAGCTGTCAAATGATGTCACTAGGTAGGCAATCAATCAAAGGTTTCATTTGCTTTAGTGAAGCGGTTGTATCCAGCTGCACTGACAAGACCACAGAGAGTGGCTAACACCAGTTCAGTGAGGATTCGCCATTTTTTAGATGAATCAGTCTATGTAATTAGATGTCTACAAATGTATTTACAAAAAAAAAACAACCAACCCTGAACAGCACTTATTCAGAGTAGAATTAAAAGTACAAAACAAATTATTATATGTGCCAATGAAACTTCATTTCCTGCTGCAGTTAAAAAATAAAGTCATTATGAATTTGCTCCACTCAGATGCACATTTTACTCATTTAGTTTACGAAGGCATGTACTATGTTCAATTACATAAATAAAAAAAGGGAAATGATTAAAGATGTAGCACTTGTTGGCTTATAGTCATAAAATATCAAAATAATATGATATATAACTAACTCCTTTAAAATATCACATTATAGCTAAAATACAACTTAGATATATTAGCAAAGCTTCAAACTACTTATAAAATTCCATAAAAAAAAACCCCCGAGTTAGAGAAACTATTCTGACAGGGTTCATGTAATAATGCTGTCTCTCTGTCCAATGTCACATCCTTCTTGAGATGACGACAATAACAATGAAGCCAACAGCAAGTACTCAAACTACCTGTAATAAATTCTGAATTTCTTAAATGTGACTGTAGTCTCTTTTATAATGACATGAATCATCATTTATTCAAATTTTGCAGGGAAACATGAATAATAAATAACTACCAGCCCAGTGTTAAACAACTTGAATATGTATATATTGTGCAGAGCTATTTAGGTATAAGAATCTAAATGTAATATGCATTTTACAAATAAGTTTTAAAAAATTACAGGTGTTACATCCTAAAAAAAAAAAAAAACAAAAGAAAAAGTGGTGATGCTTCAGTGATCCAGCAGGTGTTTTCACTATCTATCAAAATCTGTCAGTTGAAATGACGCCATAATTTCTAAGATAACATAGTCAGCAACATGTTTGTGAGAAGCTAAATTTCAAATCTAATTCTCACATATATAAATACAAATTATCTTTTTTGGAAGACTTTAGGAGTAGCAAACAGAAGTCAGCACTATTAGGCATATAGTCCAGTTAGTAGTAATACATATAATGTATATTTCCACAACCAAGAAAAAGTATCCAAAATTCTGGGACACTGCTGAAGACAAACCAGTTGAGAGAATGCTTCTTTACATATAATGTACAGGGTGGGGGGGTGGCAGTAAAAAAACCCTTTGAAGTATACTGTTACTGTAGCTTGGATGGTTATTAGATGGGTGGGTACTACAAGGGGACAGAAATAAAAAATTGTTGTTGTTACTGACAACTTGTTTCAGCTATCTTCAAATCTGTTACTAATTAGCACATCATACTAACTCTAAATGGCAGGGTTGGACAACTTACTAATGATTTTCAAACTCAACATTTTCACTTTCTACTCCAAAGATTTAGTTTTTGGTATTCTTCCCACTGCACATTATGCTTGAATTCTCATTACCCCAAATATACAAAACAGAACAAATGAAAATGATAACAAACCACGCACTTACCGTTTTCTAAAGCTGATGCACTAAATCCCATTTCAATTCTTTCCACAGACTGAAAAGCCGAGGTATTGCAAGCTTTGTACAAAGGCTTGAGTGTCTCTTCAGATGCAACATAAAATCCAAGAAACGGCAGAAAAACTGAAGTAAAATATATCCTGCATGAAGCCATACTCATAAGTAACCCCACATACTTTAGTTGTGTGGACTTTTCTAATCCCACTGCAGATATCACAAAAACGGGTCCTTATTTGTCATTCTCGCTTTTTATATCACAAAAATCAGAAATGGCTTCTATCCTGCATCATATACTTCCATCCTGGAGAGAGAAAACAAAAAACAAACATTCATGAAAATAAAAATAAAATACACTGAACCAAACATATTTTCAGTTGCGTTATCAGCCAAGGCATCTAAATGGTTCTTTTAAAAATTTTTTTTAAAAAAATTTATAATTTACTTTTGGTTGAGACACAAAACAGTTAACTTGACAACGGTGTAGTCTTCAAGCTCTCAACTTCCTTAAAGCAGCAACATACTACCAACCCAAATCATTCATATTAAAATAAAAAATCTTCTTAATACAAATAACTCAAAATACTTTGATCTGAAGCAGAATATTCTAGTCATTATTTAGATGCTCACTCTACAATCATTAGCTTAAGTTTTACTAGCTGTCAAATTTTCAAAAAGGCTCGTACCAACCATGCAAAAATATGCAATCAGTGACTTCATAATGCCAAAGATAACCCACTATACACATTCCAGAACAAGCTGTGTTCCTGAAAAGCTCTATTTATTTATTGGTACAACTAAGCGAGCTGTTTGGAAAAAAATGTTTTTGGTGAAACATAAGACAACATTAGTTAACTCTCAAATAAATATAATGCATGGTGTACTATTAAAATCATAAAAATTTAAGTCATGTATATTCTGTAAAGTTTCTTAATTTTATTTTACTTTTTTTTTTCAGAATTAAAAAAAAGCCTACCATCATTAACATCAACATCTTAGGAAATACTGTTGCTCTATTATCCTAGGCTGCATATGCACACCCCCCCCACCATTCAGATACATACTACTCAGCACAAGTTACAGTACCTTCCTCATTAATATGACCATTTTTAATGACAAACTCATATATTACTCCAATCTCAAATTTTACATTAGAAGCTTATGGACTAAATAAATACACAGACAATTTAACATAAATACCAGTGCTGCAAGGTGGCATAAGGTAAAAACTAACATGACATACAGAGGATTCAGTTTGTGAGAGCAGTCTAAGAAAGTGATCTTAGCAATGTTTTGATTTCTAAACAACCATATTCTCAATAATTCTTTGACTATATTTTAGTGATATAGTTCATTTCAACTACAAATCTGTATTTCTTTTTTAAAAAAAAGTGCCCATATTTCAAATATTTTTTAATCAATGAAAACTTAAGAGCTGTCAAATTTTATTACTCAGCTATTTCATCAAAATTTAATTTTCCTCCTCCTAAATCCACTCGTCTTCATTATCCAAAGTATGCTGAAAAGACTTCACATTGTCCTTTAACAAACACTTTATGGCAGTGTTTACTATTCAGCATCTAACTAAATCCTTATTTTATTGGTTAAGTTTATGTTCAGATCTCATTCAGCTTCCCATTTATGAACTTAAGTCCTTTTCTTGTACTAATGCTTTCCTAGAGTAAGAGGATCAAAACATATCAAACCAAATCCTAAGCCCTTATAACTCTGACATCTGAATACACTCATTTTGTCATCTCACCACATTACCAGTGTTACAGAAATTTTCTTGTAAATCTTTTCAAAACTATGTATATACCTATTTTCACACACACACACACACACACACACTCTCTCTCTCTCTCTCTCTAAATGGTAAAACTATTTCTTTAATGTTTTTTTTAAAATTGACATATTTGCAAATCTTTTGAATATACAAACAAAAATCTGTTTATCTTGTTGCTTCAGTGGTCCCCACTTGCTTTTTCTTGAGAGACAAAAAAAAAAAAAAAATCAACTGTCATTAATTACTTTTTTTAAAGGTAAAGCATAGTCCTATAATAATTTTATAAAATATTCACATGTTAGACTAATGGTAAGATTCACTCTATCATTAATACTTTTTTTTTTCATTCTCTTTTTTATATTTGTCCTGACTGGTCATAAAATCAACCAAGTCAAATGAAGTGAGAAAGATCCTCCATTTTAATTTTCATGGGGTGTCTACAATCCCAAATAATCCATGTGTTGATAGTTATCTGTAACTCTAGTAACCTAAATGAGGTGTGATATTTATTATCTGTACAACTAACTAATTCTTCCCACAAGGTATAGGCTGCAATGAGCAAGAGAATCATCACCAAGGGCTGCAAAATACCAAACTCTGGCAGCTCAAATTTCTGAAATGCTACACTGGCTCACATCACACAGACCTTCAATAATGTCAGACACACTGCTGAATTTGAATAAAGTACAAATAACTACACATGATGAATGTCAGTGGCAGATCATCTCTGCACAAATCCATCAGTCTTTAAATATGTAGCAAGTCAGAAATGTTGGTTAAAATTCTTTACGCCATAGTTTACAAAAAATTAAATAAAATAAATAATTAAAATTCTATTTGTAATGTTCTCAGTTTCATTAAAATTATAATTAAATAAAATTTCTGATAACTACAATTAATTGTGTAAATACTTTGTTTTATTTATGCAATGTGGTTTATTTGGTAAAGTTCACTTGAAATGAAACTGACCTACTGTGTTGCATCAAAAAGGCAAAATAATTTAGCATATGCCTATCTTTATTTTATCATCAAATAAACCCTGTGGTAAAATATGTACAAAATTGAATTACTACAGTTATTTAAATTTGCTGAGCTGTTGTCCCTATACACAGGAGTGGTAAAAAACATACCAGCAGTCTCTAAATTACATTTCATTGTGCATGCATGAGTGAGTGAGTGACTTTTCTTGTACTGCTCCACAGGGAAGAGAGAAAGAGAAGGTACAAAGTTGAATTATGTTAAAAAAACTTTTTTTTTTAAAAAATCTATCACGTATACAGTTAAACTTCTCTCATAAGTCCACTGCAACCCCTCTACCCATCACAATAAAAATTTCCGTATGCAATAATCAAAACTACAGTAGAAAATCCCCGAAGTGCTGACATGACAGCACAGTTAGAAAGAGAGGTTGTTAATAATTGCTGGGTTTAGCGAGTAAGGACAAATACCCACACACACACAAAAAGGATTACATTTAAAGTAGTAGACCTTAAAGTTTCCCAATTCTGTACGGGGCCAGGTTTTAACAGCGAAAGAGGACCACCACACCGACGACTCTGTGTAAACAATACACCCTTAAGGCGAATGGCGATCAAGATGTATTTTTGTTTTCATGGGAACTCGCGTTTTGAAATAACAACATGGCAACTCATTTTGGCTGACTACCGTCTTAAGATACGGTTCCTCGGCATTTAATTCATCTGTTTTCTCTGCTTTGAAAGAAGAAGAAGAAGGGGGAGAATATGCTCTGGTTATCAGAGTCAGGCCCGGGTTAGGGGAGCGTGGTGGGGGCCTCCTTACTCACTTAGCTCGGGCGCGACACTGTCAGGCCAGAGGTGAGGAAAACCACAGTTAACTGTAAGTGACGATTTCAGACGATCCCCCCGTGCTGTAATAACTACGTGCCAGGTATCCCAGTGGACGGAAGGCTCGGTCCGTCCAGAAGCCCGCGTAATATTATTTATACATCAAATTTAAAAAAAAAAAAAATACACAATATACGTACTACAACAACAGGTGGAGGCAGGCTGAAGTCGCTGGGGCGAAAATGGCATGTTCTCTAACCTGTACCTAAGGGAGTCGTCCAAAAGAGGGGCCAAGTCGCGGCAGTCGGTCCAGGAGAAGCTGCGGAAGCGGACGGTGACAGCAGAAACGGACGATTAAACTACAGGCCGACATCGAGAAAAAAACTTACTTGCTCACAATGCTGCGAGAAAACTGCAGTCACCATTAGCCATCTGTCACGGCGATTCTGATTGGAGGAACTGCCGGTGAGGAGGATTGTGGGAAGACAACATGGTGGATTTGATATTTCGAATTGATTTGAAAGGTTTTCCAGTTTACTGAAACAAATTGGAGAATTATTTGGTGTCAGAAGAGGGAGACCGTTATTTGGACATGAGGTCTGTGGAAAGCATTTTATTTGATAGTCTAATGTTATTTATTCTATTTAATTTTGTTGTAACCGGTGGCGGTTAACAACGTTAATTCCTATTATTATTATTATTATTATTATTATTATTATTATTTTTATTATTATTATTTATTAAAATTCAAAGTCTGCAGTTGTTTGGTGGTACAGATAATAAAGCAGCCTATCATTATATATATATAAAGTACTAGCTGTATTACACTGACTGTTGATTCTCTGTAATTATAGTACTGCAGTAATACCTGTAATGTTAGATACGCAGTACATCGTAAAGATGCTTATACTGCATATATGATAGGTTTCCTGGAAAGCATTTAGAGTTAAGTACTTAATAAACTTCATGTCTCTAATTCTAAATGCATACAGCATAGTGCAGAGTAGGAAGACAATGATCAACTAACTTTGTTAACGAAATTTAGATTTGGTTAGAAAACAAACAAGAAACATAGCTAAAAGGTAATTTTCACTTATGCATATTAGTTTGGTTTACTGTATGCATTACGCTCTCACAGACGAAAAGTCGGTAATTACAAAAAGATAACATGCAGCTATAGAATTCAGTACTAAATAAAAATTGCAAACATTTCAACCTCCATATTTAATGAATTTGTTGAAAAGCATGTCGTATTTTAAAATCCATTAGATTTTGAGCAGTCAGTTTTCCCCTCTCTCTCCTTAATCATAACCCTAAATGTCAACATGGTTGTAGCTCAATATAAGACGACATACTTTTCTAGGCTTCTCAACAAATACTTGGAGCCTTTGAAGTTGCTCCAACCTAGGTAAGGGCTCCTCACAATACATATTCTGATTGTATATGGATGTTCATTACAAGCCTGCAATTTAAGAATTAGTAAAATCTTCAGCAACTGCAGCATTTATTTGTTAAATAATCCACCAGCCAGAGAAGGGCTTTGTGCTAATGAATACATCTGATGAAGAAAAATATATTTTTGTTGAAATATCTATTATTTATGATAAATTCATCTCAGGCATAGTAACTGTAAATTATGTACTAATAAGTTTAACATTGGCTGTGGAAAAAATCTTAGAATCAGTATTAAAAGATAGTGGTAGTCAGTTTCTTGCTTGATAATCAATGTGGGTTCAATCAAAAACATCTCATCTAACAATCTTTTTTTGAATTCTAAAATTTAACTTAAATAATAGATACAGGTAACAAAGTAATCTCTAATGAGGTTTTTTATAAGGTACTAGATAAAATATTACTTACAAATGGGCCTTGGGCATAAACTTTTAAAATTGCAGAAAATTGTTTTAAATGAAATTACATTAAATTATGTCAGCACTTTAAGTAGTAAGTATCCTGAGGTGGTCAAGATTAGAGCCTAATTTATCAGTGATATTGATAAAAGTAACTTCCATTATTGAAAAGCTAAGGTATATAAAAGGGCAAATAACAAGAAAGTTCAGTATTTATTGTATTTTTGTAGAGTGGACATCAGCTGGCATCATTACATTTGTGTGCGTGTGTGTGTGTGTGAATGCATACATTTGGCCTTGGACATTTATGAGGAGATACTGGCTAGGTGACTTTGTGTTATGCTAAACCCACAAGAAAGCTTAGGAATAATTACATCACCAGATTTGAACTGGTGGCAGCAATGTCATTTTGAGAAAGCTAAGTTTTCAGTATGTTAAGTAAGATTATCATCCTAAAAGCAAAGAAGTTATTTCTTTAAGTTGCTGGTTAGGACTCACTCAAGATATGTACCAGAGTCATGGTGTTCTTGCAAAAATATATTGACAGCTTAGAGCAAGTTTAAAGTTTTCTTTGAGAACAAAGAATTTGTCATATGCTGATTGGTTAGTGAAGTTCAAGCTTCTAAGTTTAACATATATGACTGAGTGTTGGAAAATATGCATTTCAAAAGATTTTTTTACATTCTCAGACAATTTTGGTAGAAGTGGGTAATTATCAGTTTAGTTTATTCAACAAACATGTATGTAAGTTTTTTAGTAAATAGGTGATTGATGTACAGAATCTCCTTCTTGAACAGCTGTTGGATCTGTTATTTTGAGTTTATTGGAGCTTTATAAGGTTAAATTTTTTTCTTTCAGATACTGTATAACAGTAAAGGAACTGGACAAGATTCTGAGAAGAACTAAATGTTTTAGTAAACAAGTAATGATGTAGTATTTCAGAAAACTTAACCTTTCTGAAATATAGCATGGTTTTCTGATTTTCACAGAAGTAACTGTAGAAAAGTTCTAATTTTATTTCCCTCTGTTTACTTAATTTCACAAATTTTGCATTTGGGTCTTAACTATGTGAATTAAGAAAGTCTGACAGGTCTACTGGTGATCCTTTTCATATCCTGCATACTACATTTATAAAGCAAAATAAATGCCAGCATACATAGTAAGTACAACAGTAGGTGGTATCTTTTAGAATCCTATATTTTTTCTCAAATAATATTGTTACACAAAATATATCAGACAGAATTGTAAAAAAAAGTGCATTTTATTTTGTACAACTTGAGATTACATACTGAACATGGCTATTAAAGTAAGGTCATTAGTAACTAGTTACTATGAGTTGCTTGTTTAGCTTTAAAATATCATGAATAAATAACTTGAAAATTTTTTTTTGATTTTTTTTGTTTTAAAATTGTTTTTTAATTGTGAAATTAATTGAAGCCCTACATTCATTAAATAAGCTTCTGCACATCTATAATTGGCTTTGATTTATGGCCATTGTGATTCTGACCACTTCCATGAATACATTGGACTTTCTACTGATGATTTCTGACTTCATTAGAAAAATATGCTGCTGCAAACGTTTCTATAAATATGGGGGTACCATACAAGGTTATGAATTGACCTTCATTCTTGAAATATCAAAATGTGCTTCATGAATGATAACACTGACTAAACCAACAGAGAGTTTTTGGCTACTCTTATGGATCAAATGTCCAAATACATGACAAATCTGGATTTCTGTCAGTTTGTATTTTGGATAGCATGATTTTGGAAAGAATCTTGATTTCATATTAGAATGCTGTATTGCTTGGATACAGTAAGACATAGAACATTTACGTGAGCTACATTGTATATTCATGTTGATGCACAATGCCTGCATTCAAAGCCATTTGGTGACATTGCCTAGGCTTCAGTGAATTTCCCATCAGCTGTTTGTGATCACAATATATAATAGAATCTTCCTGTACAAATGCTGGTGACATTTTTTCTCTTTAGGCAATACACAAAATTCTTTTAATTCTGAGCTGCTGTGAAACTACACGAAGCAAACCAGATTGGATATTTAGAGTTAGCCAACACATGGTAGGACAAATCCTTGCAAAAGTTTAGTTAGATTCTCATATATAGGTTAGACCAGTGGTTCTCAAACATTGCTGAGGGTCTCTGAGAACCACTTAATGATTTTTCCTAATTTTAATTGTACCACTAGCTAACCATTGTAAAGTGCTGTATGTTAAAAAAACTTAATAATAATTAATGTGTAGTGTAGTAGAATACCAATTTAAAGAAATACACATTTTGCTTCTGGCTTAATTTTAAAATGAATGTGAATAAATTAAATATGAATAAAATAAAATAACTTTTTTTATTCTGTTGTGCAGGTATCATTGTTAAAACGGCCTTGATCTCTGTCATCAGAAAAAATTAAATCAAGTTCAGGGCCAAGTGCAGATATTCTTCATTGTTCTTCATCCTTTCCACCAACTACCTGAATGAAACTCTCAGACCAATAATGGTCCGCCTACCACAGTTTGAGAACCTCTGTCTTAGCCATACATTATCACTGGCAAAATATGAGTCAGGTGACTACTCTATGATGTAGTCCCTTGCCTTGTGCATGGCAGCAACATGCTGACACATTGTGTAGATGAGATGTGCAATTCTGGGCTCTGAGATTATCGCCTATTCCTGGCACAGAATTTCTACTAGGGAGTCCCTGGAAGTAGGTTTTACATGGTCGCTTTCACGCGGATCATTTGAGGATAGATTACACATACTGCGTGGGGTTCATGTCTGTGGCTGTAGCAAAGTTGATTTCTGATTCTCTTTCCAATGCACAGGTGTAAGCTAAGGCATTATCTTCCAGTCTTTGGAGAGATGAATTTTGGCATAGGCAGATGTCTTTTTTGGAGAATCTTGATGTATCAGGCTACTGGACAGTAACTTTTGCCTATCTCATGCTGTGACAAACAGACTGCTATATTTTGTCATGGCTTGCTTGATAATTCAGTGAAAATTCTTGTGCTGGATGGTACCATACCCATGAGTGACCATTCTCTTAGAACTAATAATCTGGACTCATCAGGAATATGTTCCACAAGGCAGGAGTGTGTGATGTCATCTATATTTCCCATTGTAGTTGAATAGGGATTTTGTGGGATGAGGAGTAGGTTATGTCTTAACATTGTTCCATTGTTATCCATGTTGTGGAGATAACTTCTGATGGTTCTGGCAATGCACGTTCTACCACATTTGCAGCCAATTGTCATAGTTCAGTTTTCATATTTCTCTTCACAGTATAGGAACTGTCAGATCTGTTAACTCTGGGCATCCAGGATATGTGGAAAATTTGTCTAATGGCTTCTTCTGAATTGGACAGATTTCTGTTAATAACTGACAGTGGAATATTTAGTGCCATTAAGATTTCCTACTGGCTTCTACCAACATACCATTTTATAGTTCATTAGTTCCTATGAACTTCCTGTTCATGTCATGGCTCTCCATAGACAGATGGCTTCCTGTGGCCTGTACCTGTCCTTATGGCTTTTAGTCATGAACTTATCATAAGATTGAAATTGTATTTTTCAGTCATAACTGTCTATTTACTTGTATCAAGTCTTTGTTTATGACAAAATGTTTTATTAGTTTGAGCTTGAGGTACATCCAAAATTATAGCTATTATTGTATTTTTAATGTTACATGTTAATGTTTTTCAATCTGTGACAACCAACATTCATTTCTAATTTAGCAAAAAGTTGAAAAGTTCTATTTTTACTTTTCATGTCAGCAATTCAGTATGGTGCAGTTTAATTTTTCCATAATTTATAGTAGTAGATTGCTAAAAGGCCATCTGAGGACTACTTAAATCTGACATTTCAAACCAACTTAAGAAAAAAAATGTACAGTAAACTTGGTATTCAATCCAAGATTTCCAGGGTTTATCACGCCATATTTGTATGGCTACCATGGTAATTTTGCTAGCTCATCGAATATGCAAAAACACTTTGGCACAGTTTTCTCCTTAGTTTTTAAGCAAAATTAGTTTTAATTTTTTTTTTTAATTTAAAAGTAGCACTTGTTTGAATGAAGTCAAGAATTTTGGTTTTTTTTTACTTTTATTTTTTAATGCATTTAATTTTTTTGAAATTCTATGAATTACAAATTTGAGCATATTTTCTCACAACTTACAAACTGATACAGACAACAAATTTTCTATAGCATTGCATTTCACATACTATTGTTAGTCAAACTGCATTCCAAATTTGAGGGTATTTGGTTGAAAAATGATGTTATTGTTTCTAGAAAATGATACAGTATTCTAGAACATTTGCTAGACAGTGCAAATAAGCATGTTACCACTGAATACATACAAAAAGTTTGCGAAAAGATTTTTAAAATTTACTTTTTCAACTCCAGCAGATATCTTAAATGACATCTAACAAAAAATTATTACTACTTCAGCTGTTATAAAATTAAATGTTGTTTTTTTAATGTAAAGACGTACAAGGTCTGTCAAAAAAGTACCCGACCTTAGCCTGGGAAAAAAAAATTATGTACTTGGGGTTCAATTGCTAATCCCCTTTGAAGTAGGCCCCTTGTGCCTCCACACACTTAGCCCAGCGATCCTTCTACTGTTCAAAGCACATCTGGAATGCTTCTTCCGGAATGGCTCTTAGCTCCACCGTCGCATTCCGCATGATGTCCTCTCAGCTCTCAAAGCGGGAGCCTTTCAGTGGCATCTTCATTTTTGGGAACAACTAGAAGTCAGAAGGAGCCATGTCTGGAGAGTAGAGAGCCTGGCAAATGAGCAAAATGCCTTTGCCAAGAAACCTTGGATCAGCTGTGATGAATGAGCCGGGGCATTGTCATGATGCAGCTTCCAGTTTTGCGAGGCTCAGAGATCCGGTCTCTTGTGTCAAACTGCATCACAAAGACATTGGAGGACTTCCTGATAGTACTCTTTTGTAACTGTTTGTCCTTCTGGTGCATATTCGTGATGCACAACGCCTTAGTAGTTGAAGAAAACAGTCAGCATTACCTTGATTTTGCTCTGGATCTGACGTAATTTTTTGGGCCTTGGCAACATTGGGTGCTTCCACTGTGATGACTGAGATTTGGTTTCCGGGTCATAGCCGTACACCCATGTCTCATCTCCAGTTATTACGGTATTCTGGAACTCAGGATCCCTGTTGGCAGTATCCAACAGGTCCTGCGCAACCTCAAGACAAAGTTGTTGTTGTTCCTGAGAAAGCAGCTTGGGCACAAATTTCACTGTCACTCTGCACAAGCCCAAATCCTCCTCTAAAATTGCATGTGCAGAATCTTTACTGATCCCAACCTTGTCACCAATTTCCCGTACTGCCAAACGACGATCCTCCATTATCAAGGTCTGCACTTTCTCGATAACAACTGCATTGTGGCTTGTTTACAGCCTCCCGGAATGCTGGTCAGTCTCCACCGATGTGCAGCTATCTTTGAACCTGTTTACCATTCTTTTACCCATGGCATTGTCACCAAAAGCCTGTTGAATTTTGCAAATTATTTCCACTTGGGTATCACCAAGCTTTTGGCAAAATTTGATGCAAGATCGTTGCTCCATACATTCCGTCATCACAGGCGAAATGAAAATGCGACGAGTAAGTAGTACAGCACCTCACACGCTGGCTGCCTGACAGAAACTGATGGATGCGGCTCCACTATGCACACTTTTGCCTCCCTAACATCATTACTTCCCATGGGAAAAAATAAAGGTGGATACTTTTTCGACAGACCTCTCGTATATAGATTAAAAGTTGTTTGATTGGGTATTTCTTGTTTGAAATTACAAACCAATAAAAGAATGTAATATCTCTCTCAAATATTATTACAGATGGCCACTGTACAGCATGGACACTGAATAAATCATGGAGGAAGGCATGCCTTGTGCTAGAATTCCACCTTTGATACCAGCTGATTCAGTAACTCTAAGAAGGGAGGGATTTAGCTTAAATGATGATACACAAGCAGAATGCACCAACAATGGCCAGGGCTTAGAGAGTGTTCACACTGTTTTATGGCAGAGGCAGCAAAGTTCCAGTGACAGTAATGTTTGCACATTTACTAGAATGCATTCACACCCCCAAAGTAGAATGTACTGTTCAAGTTATAAATCTCCACTGGCAGATGAATCATCTAACATTCTGACAAATGGCAATAGCGCATCAGGCTGCGAAGCTTCGAGAATTCGTGCCATGTCTGGTGATTCAGTACTTTCTCTATCTGAAGATGAGAGTGGTAATGAAACCCAGATTCAGATGCATAATACAAACATGGAAAGACCGTCTTCTGATATTTTGCACCAAGAAGAACCAGTTCTTCTGGCAGCTCGACCAAAAGAAAAATATAGAAAAGAGAATATGCAAAGACATCCTCAAACTTACTTACCAAGGGAGGCCATGGTAAATGGTAAAGCGCATCACAGAAATAGCAAAGAAGCACCTTCTAACAATGACTTTGCTGCTTCTAAGCGAAGTACTACCTTACTGGCCCAAAATGGCAGCTTGTATGGTAAAGACCATTATGCAAGTAAGCATTTAATGCAACCAAATGGCTGTGTGATGTCTCATGATTTTCAGAGTACTTTAACCAAACCTTGTGCTAATGAACAACATAAAAATTCAAAGCTCCCATTGGAATTGGGTGCAACATTTAATCGTGACAGCAGAAGCCAGCTTCCAGGTTTCTGTTTGAATTGTAACAGTGCTAAACTTACAAGCAGGAAATGCAAAGTATTGCACAGCTGGCAGTATAAATTGAAAAAGAAATTATTAATGTCGTCATTACATGAGTGTTGTCAAAGCTGTAACAACAGTGATATTTGTAAAAGCTGTGTGGAAACTATAGAGTCTGAAACTGATCGCTTTGCAGAAGAAAGCAGTTTGCACCTAGATTCAGAAAATGTAGCATTTAGTGTGAGATCTCAAAGTACTGTTGATCAGGTTGGAAGTTATGGTTATACAGATACGCCAAACCATCAGTCATTTGAGGAAATAAGCTTACAAGCCTTTGAAGATACTTTAGAAGATGCAGGTGATTTTATTGAAGCTGATTTTCCAGCTGTAACTAGTCGACTTATGTCTAGTTCTACGGGGTCTACAGAATCTGTAGCGTCATCTCCTTCCTCAACAACCAGTGGAACAGGTGACTTGTGTGTAGGAAAAACTCATTTGAATTGTGAAAGGACATGTAATGGTGAGGTTTTCCCATTACTTATAAAGGATTATGACGGTCAATCGAGAAAAACTTCTAGATGGAATAGGCCTAAATTTGGACTTCTAAATAATGATGATCCTGCTGCAAAAGTAACATCCAGTATAATTCCTCTGCTTGCAGATAATGCACATACAAATTCATTTACAGTTGGTGAATGTAACAATGAGAGAGATTCTACTGCAGTACAGGGCATGGATTCTTTCTTGTTTTCACCTGAAATAGATTTTGATTTTGATGTAGCTAATTTATCTGCATCAAGCAATGGTCAAATTGAACTTCCAGCAGCTACTAATAGTATTGCAGGTGCATTTGGATATAATTTTTGTGAAATACCCTATGCTGATGAAACAGAACCTGTATGCTTGAGCCCTGATGAAGGTGTGTCTTTGAAGCCCCAATTTGGCTGTACAACTAATGATCTAAGCGCATCAAGTTGTAGCCAGAACCAATGCAGTACGGAGGAAATTTTGCATTCAGTGATGCAAGCAGGTTCATCTAATTTTCAAAATCACATTGGTAATTTACAAGAAAAGTGCTTTTCAAAGTTGACTTTAGATGACAGAGATGATATATCATTTGATTCTGAAGACAGCAGCTCTCATGACAGTAATGATGGGGTAGAAAATGAAGAAGGTGGACCAAAAACCCTTTTGACTGCTGAAGACTGCCCATCATTAGAACATTTTTTACAAAATCAAGCTGGCTTGCAGCTTTTCTTTCTGGCCTCAGATGAGGAAACTGAAGAAAGGTATGACATGATTTCTTTTGTTTTTACTAGTCTTTAAAAATCTGTTTCACTTTTCTAGTATGCTGAATATCCAGGTGGTAGTTACTCACCTATTAGTTTCTTTCCATTTTCTTCCTTTTTTTAAAAAAATTTTGTTTATTATTATATTTATATTTTCTTACATACCTTTAACAGTATAATTCTTTTAATCATTAAAAGCTTTTGTCATTTATCTTAAAACAGTAGTTGTCTTTATCATTGAAAAAATTACAGAAGTCACAATTTCTTGTGGTGACAGTTTCATATTTCCTAACAAGGTGGAAAACAAATTAATGCATAAATGTAATTGGGTGATTTTTAAAGTTTATAATTTTAGCCAAATTCCTGTAGGTAGGCCTTTGTTTACCATTTGAAATTAAAAGATCATGATGTTCTTAAGCATGCTATTTTTTTCTCCTTCCTAATCTTTGGATAACAAATACTGCTGTATTACCTTCTATTTTTCTTTCTTTGATTTCTAAAAATGAAAGCACTTGAAATTTTATTAGTCGCTCACTGCCAAAACTTATCTCTGATACTAAAACAAAATATATGCAGAAATTTCTAAATGGAAAATGTTTTATTAAATTTCTACTTTTGTTGGAGTTAAACAGATGACTGGATATTAGTGGAAAGAAGCAGTATCCATAGTCAGAGAGAGAGAGCAAGTGAATGTTTAACGGTGTATATAAACAAGCAAACAAAAAAGTGAAAATTAATTACATTACTTCTCCTTTCACATGGTTATTAATCACAGAAAATATAATTTGCCAGTTTGGTGTGCTTTAGTTAAAACAACTGATAAGATGATTTCATAGTAAATGATTTTACATTTGAAGCTCCTGGAAGAAAAACTCTTCCCTTTGCTCTAGAATTTGCTTTTTAACTCTCCATCCTTTGTATTTGATACATGTAGGCTCCTCAATGGTATGAACATCTGTTTCATTGGTTATATAGTTAAATTCAAGAACTCGGCTGTTTCTGGAAAAAGTCGTAGAGAAATTGTGCATCTTTTTATTTCAGTATTCTCCTCTAGCAGGAGGTTTTATGGAAAAGTTTCTTTAATGGCTACAATGCAGCTGAAACGTATGCTATGGAACAAATTCCATTTTCTAGATGATGAAAAAATAATTAAACAATAACACATGACACAATTGCATTTTATCTTTTTTTTGACTCTGCATGGAATATCACCACTGTATTTTATATTGACTACTCAGTGCAACTAAATTTGGTGCTTTACAAATACACAAACAGGAATAAGTGCTGTCAATTGAGATAACACGAGATTTCTTCTCATTTCAACTTTGGGGGGGATACCACAAATTGTGCATTTTCCAAGTCATCCATACTTATTGGGTGTCAAATGTGAGAGAAGGGTTTGGCATTTGCACACTTAGCAAAAATCAGAGAATTTGAAGTTTTGCGTGACTGGTCATTGAAAGAATGATATGAAATTGAAGGTAAAAAGTTATTCTATCTCATAACTTTCCTGCGTTGCATGTCAGTCTAATCTACATTTGGTGAAAAACTTGTTTTGAGGACAGTATTACCAAACTAATTGTTGTATTGTCAATACAAAGGAGCAAAAATCATGGTTTTATTGAGAATTGATAAGTACTGGAATATTCAATTTCTTCCTGAACTTATTTTCATGTAAAAGAGCTTTATCCCCAACAGAAGGCTGTTTTGAGTATATACCTGCCTTTATCATTAATGATACTTCATGTTTTTCATCATGGATTATCTTCATTTACCCTGTAAATATTTCATATCATCATCATCATCATCATTCACTTTGAACTATAGTGGAATGCTCTTGACCTTTGAACTCTTAAATGAGAATAGGTGATATCCTTGTTTATACTGCATTTAAAGGAAATGGTTCTGCAGTATTTATCAGAGTGAAAGTGACTCCCTTATCTGTCACCTTTAGGTGTAAATGCAAGTAATGCCACTGACAAAGTCACTATCAACAATGTAATTCCATATTTTGTGGTGTTATCTATTACATCCGTTGTTAGTAGCTTCAGAAGCAAGTAAGAGATAAGTGTGAAGCAGTTTAAATTACTTATTCACTGTACTCATTTATAGTTTAAGAAACAAACACCATTTTACATGTTCACCCATGCTGGTTCACAGCTGCAAGAACAGCATGTGCTGCTGCCTGATGATTGAGAAAGCTCAGATTAACCCTCTACTATCTGTAATAACACATTGAATGCTAGTGAAAATAACAAAGGTATCAGTCTACTTAATGCAGTTCTGCCTTTTCTGGGAGGGGGGTTGTAAAGAAGAAATGATGGGTGTTTTTCCTGATCTCTTCTGTTTGGTCTGTGGAAACTCGTTTCATCCTCAACACCGTTTTCCATCTTGAGTGGTACAATTTCAGACTAAAATCATTTTGATAAATTAGAATTTTAGCATCACATGGATTCATGGAATTTATCACTTTTTTTTTCTATGATTTCAAGCTTAAAAAATTAGTAGTATGCTAGGTAATATTTGTGCTGCTTTGTTCATTACAGCATTCCTAGAAAGTTGTGCATTCTAATGATGCATTGAAGGTTGTTTCATTTGTAGTTTCTGGAAGTTTCTTATGGTCATTTATTAAATGGAAAATATCAGTGGGAATTTTAGAGGTAAAAGTGTGAACTCCCAGCTTCTGGAAAACATTTTGGTTTTTTTTTTTTCCGGATTATTTTAGTAGAACAAAAATTTAGGAATTTGATACTTGTTCTCTCAGATTTTCCATTATATCTAAATCCAAATTTTAAATTTTTAAAAAAAATTAGATCTGTGGATGGTGATTTTTATTGTGCTGATGTAGTTTCTTCTCTTTTTCAACAGCATTCAAACACTTAGCATTTTGGTTTTGTGTGTGCATTAGTTACTGTTTCTAGTACTTTATCATTACTGTAAGCATATATTACTTATCTGAGACAACCAGTACAATTTTAGAAAATTGATCATTCTGGGTGCATATGCTTTGGCCATTTTGTATGGTTGAAATTGATAGAGTATCTGTGCAGTACTGAATATAATAGTGAAATGAAAGTTGAGGTTTAGTGATGAATTCTAAAAATATTTTTAGTTTCATCATCCATGATTCAGAGAGATGAGAACAAATTAGACCAGTGGTTCCCAACCAGTGGGTTAAAAGGGTTGCAGAACCCTGGAAGTTTCAATTTTTGTCATTTGACTGAGTCAAGAAACTGTTCATGAGTATGTATTTTTTTTGTTTATATGTACCGTATTTGCCGGCTTATACGATGCACTTTTTTCCAGAAAAAAAGTATACAAAAATTACCCTGCATCCAATATGCCAGTATCACCGATGGGAGGCTGAGCGCCAAAGGTGTAAGGCTTGTCTTCCATGGTAGGCACTCACAGTTGCATCACAGGCTTCTGCGGTAACACACTTGCATCACCCCACCCTCTCCCCCCACGGCTTCCTATCGCTCTGCCACCCTCATAGAAACACGGACAATACATGCTGGCAACAAAGGCCAGAACTTGAACTGTTGCCACAGTAGGACTGATGCAATCAAGCCACGCTCCCATTGGCTAACGCCATTGGGACAGAGCATGCTACAAGAACTGGACTGTGACTTCGGTTGGACACACACTAACCAGCTCAATTTTAGGCAAACTTGGGCACCAAACTGTCAATATATTCAAATAAAACTCTTATTTATATGATTTTTTTTTTTGCTAAATTTATTCTTTGATTTTTTTTTTCAATTATGGAAGTGTAGCAGGGGGTCACAAGTATTTTGAGTATTCGAAAAAGGTCCACGAGTCCAAAAAGGTTGGGAACCACTGAATTAGACAAATTATATTTTTGTTTTTTATAACTTGGAAATGAAATATACACTGATTTTTTTTATTATATTGTGATTTGCACTCAATAAAATGTACAACTGATCATAGTCTCTAAATATTGTAAAATATATTGTTTGTGCACATAATATTTTGCCTTTATATAATGTGTTTAGATTAAGGCTATTCCATTTCACAAATGATATAATGTGTATAGTAGAGACAGCCTGCATCTCTGTACCTGCATCAGGATTCTATTGTATATGCTTCACGCAATCTTTAGAATTCCCCATGTTGTCAGTTGGGCATTTCTGTGCATGAAAGTTGAAATTTATTCATGCAAACATTTCATGTGGTTAACATTCAGATGTATTAATGATTAGTTAACATTTGACAGTTTATGGCACCTTAGCAGATTCCGTATAAATAGAAGACATTTAATGTTTGATTCAAACTAGTAGTATGGAAGGCATTATATTCTTCCCATAGAGTTCTACTTATGATTAGTATCTTATTGATGTGTGGTAAAACTGGCAAAAGTCCTCCAAGGAAAGATTACTGCATTCTGAAAACTTATCTGTTGAAATCTCTTGATGGTATTGATAAAGTAGTTAAGAACAATAACAAGAATATGGTAACCAAAGAGGGTGTTCTGGATATCATCTGGATGCTACATGTGGAAACTAATCATAGTGAAAAGTAGACCCTCAAGAAGATTTAGGATCAGTATGCCAACAACTCAGTCCCTTGCCCAAAAAGTACATCTCTTGGTGTGAAAGTTGTGCTAAAAGAGATCAGACAAGAAACCGCATACGTAATCATACCTATTACTATGAAATACAGGTTTATCCAGGTGGATCTGAAGGGAATGCAGACTATGAAAGAAAGCAGTTACTGATATATCCCACACTACATGGATTACTTGACACAGTTCTACACGATTCAGCTACTTCAATCCAAGATGGCAACAGAGGTGGCTCTTGAAGTATTACTAATCTTTCTGGACTTTGGAGCACTACGTATTTTAGTCAGATAATGGAAAAAAATTTACAATTTAGGTTATTGAGGAATTGGCTAGTCTCTGGCTAGAAAGTTGGTTCTTGTGAATAGATGATCATGTAATCAAAGTCAGGGATCAGTAGAACAAGGGAATAGTAACATGAAGCTCAAGGTTATGGATTGGATAAGAGATGATGATGGTGCTAGATAGAGCTATGTTTGCTTTATTCATTGGTCCATGAAGATGGGGCCATACACAGCTTGGACTGGTAATGAACCTTGCTGTGGGCTGGCTTTCACATTACCAGCTGAATTCTTTATCCATCTTGGTACAGGTATCATGGAGGAGAGAAGCTAGAGGACACATTGAAAGGGGTTTCTTTTACCCAACCCAGTGTCCTAACAGAGACACTACCCTTCACCAAGTGACTTTACCACAAACTGTCACCTCCACAGGCCCAGTGTCACTGCCACCAAACTCAGTGCTTCATATCTACTGTTGAGTTCATTGAGGCCATAATATTCACCTTGGACCCTTTATCAAGAAACACTGAGGTCATATCTCTAAGAACATCCTACAAAGTAGGTGAGGAATGAAGGCCAACAGGTAATTATCAGTCAGACCAACAGAATGATAGCTTACAGTACCTGATCTCTTAGAGCTGTAGGAGCAGGTGACATTGTTATCGTGCCAGTTTCTTGTGTGATGATAACAAAGGCAATCCACCAAGCGTTACTAGGATGGTGGTGTGTGATTGGCACAAGAAGTGAAGCCATCAAAAGAAAAATGGCTCAGAATCAGTTGAAATTCAAGCAGTTTAGTGGTCTGAAAGCTGAAGACGTTCCACCAGAGCAGATATCATCCAGGATATGTGGTTGAAGGGTTCTACATGGCATTCCTGTTTGAGTACCTGCCTTACCAAGTGGTGTTCCTGTTTGAGGGCTGGTTTAAGATGCAGCAGTGCATGTCGTAGTCACAAGATGTGCAAATGTAGATAGTGATTAATTGGCAGATTATACACATTGTGTAATGGTGATCAGTATATTGTCTCAATTTACTTTTGTGGACTAATGTTTAAGTTCTACAGTCACTGATTAGATTCTGTTGATGTATAGTATTCATTTTAAAAGAATAACTGTCTGTGGTTCATCTCTCCTCCCCCTCATTTTATACGTAGAATTTTTAATGGATTAAAGCTGGCATTAAGCTATAATTTATGTTCCATTTGATTTTAAATTTAAGATAAGATAAAAATGGTACTTATAAAGTTCTAATTTCATGAAATGTGAAGATGGTTTGTCTAATTTATGAAATAAATATTAGTAAATTGTGTGTGCATAGCATCTAAAGCAGTATGTGAATGTCAGCAGAAATGTCCTGCATGACAGCTGCCTGTTTCATGAAATGGGTGGTTCCACAGATTGTGTAACACACACACACACACACGGGCAGAGATGTTCACAGAGAGTTTTAAATATCTTGGTAGCCTGATCTTTCATGCTGTCCTGAAGGGAAAGACGCTCACAGATTCAGCTGGGCGAGTTAGTTGCCTGGTTTGACAGGAGAAAGGAGACCATAGGTTACAAAAGGAAACCCAGCTGGTCACATTCTTCTACTTAATGAAAAACACTTGCACTCTGCAAATCTGTTTAGAATTCCTAGCATCAGTTGGCAAGTTTGCATCCTGGCTGTACATCAGACCTGCCACAGATGTACCCGGTGCCAAGCCCTATCTCAAAAGGCAGAATTTTGATGTTGGGCTGGTCATATTGCTTGTAAGTCAAAAGACCATCTACCAAAAATGGATCAGTATGACCAGCTTGAGAAAGGGTGGGGAAAAGAATTGATGGGAGTGAAAGATTGAGATGTGAAGATAAACTTCAATGCACATTTGATGCTGCCATTGATGACAATTGGAAGGACCAGGATTACAAGGAGAGAGGACAAATAGTCTAACTAGCACACCATCACAGATGAGGAAATAAAAAAAAAAACACGTGACACTGGGAATTCGAAGCATGTCCTTTTTATCATCATTTTCTATTTTAAGGTGCTTTGCAAACGACATTTTGGATCCAGACTTAAAGATTAAAATCACTGTCCAAAATCTCCAAACAAATCAGAAGGAATCAGGCATTGGAAATTGCTAGATAAGATCATAGGCAACATGACTCAGCAGCAGATAAATGTTTACTGGAGAGGGAGTGATCAGTTAACCAAAAGTATTCTAATGGGTGTTGTGTGTGTGCAAGAACTATGGAGGAGGAGAAAGTTAAAGTCCATGAACTTGGCTTTAGAATTGAAGAGAGACAAATGATTTAACTAAACACCTTTGGTATACTGTATGAGGAAAAGCTAACTAAAGCAATCAACAGGAAAGGAGAATTCAGGGAACTTTCAATTTTGAAAGAAAAATTTAGTTGAATGAGAAAGACTTGATTCCCTCTTTGTTATCACTTGGGATTTGATTGGTGGGGCGGGGCTAGACATGCCGAGTGCAGAAATAGAAATCATTTCAAACGTACATGAATAATGCATTAAGACAAAGAAATCTTATGGATGGCCATGTGTTAAAGTGGAATCAAGCAAGTAGTACAGGTTTTAAGGTATGAATGGACATGAAATGGGTGGGTGGAAAAGAGCCGGGTTATAAACATTAAATAAATTCTGTCTTTCACCATACTGGGTCTTGCTTGACACCTCCCCCTCCTTCCTCAACCCAAGTAATGTTTGGTGACAAAGCAGAAAAGTAAAATGTTTTTGGATTCTGGTATTTTGGATGAAGGGCATCAGCAGGCTGGTTGATGATTTGATTGTTGACAGGGCAAGTACTCACAATTTATCTGTTTATGCTGACATTGTAATACTTTTGTGAAAGAAAACTTGAGAATGGTCTTCAACTACCTAAGCATGCCTTATAACCTCTACGTTTATTAGAAGCTGTTAAACTGCGGTCAGCAAGACGACTTTTCCAATTCTAAGATTGCTGTTAGTTTTGTAGAAGTTTTCAAAACAACGGAACAATTTTTTTCTTCTTTATTTCACTGTCATGTTGTCATAAAATAAAAAAAAAACTGTATAACCCAATAGTTGACATTCTTAGAATGTCCTGAAAACTGATGATAAATTATGAAACACCGGTCTAATCAAGTTGAGATGCCATGTTTGATTTTATGAATGGAAAGCTGAGGAGGAGGGGAAATGTGTGGTTATTACTACAATTTTGCTGCATTCACAGAAATCCCATGCGAACTTGGATGCAACAAATGCGCACAGTCAAATTACTTGCGATGACTATGGGAAGAGAGGTTGAGAAAATGTCAGAAAGAATGAAGTGATATTTGGGAGAGGAGAAAATGCAGACCCGGGTCAAACTGCTCAAGTCACTCAGACCCAACTATACCCAGAACTCAAATATTACCTTTTAGAGAACACCTGAGATATTCTTAATAGCCACTGTTCCTCAAGGAATGAACTAACTTCCTGAAGATCTTTCAGGTTTTCTGCCTTTTCATCACTGTTTCCAGTTAGATATGCAATCACATACCTAGAAAAATAGAGTACTTATTTATTTAAAAAAAAATAATTTTGTCTTTGTTTTATAGCTAACCAGTGAAGCTAGTAGACTACAGTGACAGTCATCTTCAGGTATTGACTTAGAGGTTATGATCACTTTCTTATAATTTAAGCCACAGATTAGATTATAGTCTACACGAGGGAATTTTCAGACTGTTTGTATGAACACAAAAAATTTTTTTGATTATAGCTATAATTTTTTTTTATTATCTCTTAATGAAAGGTATGGCCAAGCTTCCACACAACCAGCTTCTCTCTAACTAACTCTCTGCATACCACGCCAGTTTTAAACTTACACAACCTGCACCCCAACCTAGAAGCTCAGATATTTGTGTAGAACTGGCTGTATATTAATTAAATGTGTGCATTTGTTTTCCACAGGACTACAGCACCATCAGAGCCGATCTATGAAGATATTGATGACGTACAAATTATAGAATCAAATCACCAGGAAGAAACATCAGAAAAAAGAGAAGTTGGTTTGAATTTTCAGCAACACGAACAGGTAAACTGTCGCACGTAGAGGTTAATGTTGCTAGATATACTACAGCTTTATTCAGATTTATTTCCATTTGAAGGACATTCCATACATGTACATACTACCCAACCATCAGTGCATCAGGCTGTAGATTTTCAGATGCTGAAACGCAGCAAAACTATCATTTAAATGATTGTAAGATTTTTGGAAAATGTCCGTTTGATTTAATTATTCTGTCAAATTTTTGAATGCTAGTTTTAATAGACGAATACCTGAAAGTGAAAGCACAGAAAAGCTAATTTACCTGGGGGAAAGCTGCTGACCCACGTCGCTGTTCCATTACCTGTTTTCAGATTTCTTTCTTTCTAAACTTCTGTACTAATAGTGCTTTCCAAACTAGCCGGCCCCTTTTTTTCAGTCTTATGCAATGGATGCTCACTTTGATATGTTGTTTTTGGTAGAAAAAAAAAGGAAAGCATTTTCAGGGGAAACAGCGGAGGACAAGCATTGAGCGGATAATGATCTGGAATGAGTATCAAGCCTACATCTTACAGGTGAAACAGCTAGAAACAGAAGTGTCAGCATGTGGACCTGTGGCTATATTAAATGTTCTGGTAAGGCAACAGTGTATTATTTTTTTTTAGTGACTGACTGACAGTTTTTAAACACTTGTACCTTTCTTTATTACAGTTGGGATGCAGTGCACTGTAGTTGTTGTTGTATTGTTTTCCCTGTCCACTTACAAAGAAAGAAACAATATTTTTATTCTATTTGTACCCCTGCTGCTCCTGCTAAAAATATATATATTAATTTTTGCATTATGTTGCATACTTTTTGTAAATAGGGACCTCAATAGAGAGAGGGGCTCCTAACTGTCATCTGGAAATGAAATGTATCACATTGGTTGCTGAACTAGCAAAGAACCAAAGAAGGGAGTATGCATTTCTTTAATTCCTTCATTTGACAATAAACTGAAGGGGACACATTTTTGCCCTGTTGTAATGATTTGAGCTGAACTTTAGTTGTGAAATTAATCTGAACAAAGGAACTCTTTCATCAGAAAGTGCCACTTTCATGTATGTAGCCTTAGTGTAGCCAGAACACTGTGCTGATCTTTCTGCGGCCAATGAAGTATATGTTTATTTCTCCAACATCTCTGTGAGACTGGTCTTCATCTAAGTAACATACCAGGCCTATTTACTTATATTATTTGCCAATTCTGCATCTGTAAGATTTTTGTTTTGATTCAGTATGATCACGGGCAGTGCGGTAGTTCAGTTGTAGAAACTATCAGCCTGCTAAATTTGAGGGTCCAGGTTCAAATCCAAGCCTGGACTGGCACGGTTTCCTTTCACTTATTCACCAGCTAATCAGCCATCACATGGGCATTCTATCTGAAAAATAGATTTCTAATGGGGATTTTCTAGGTACTTATGGTCAAGCTTCTGTGAGCGACTTGACCAGTTCACCTCAAGATCCCTCGACGACACCCAAGTAACTTATCACTTGGTCACTGCAGACACCCACAACTTTTCCCTTCTTGCTAACTTTTTGTGAGATGCTTTTAACCCCTATTTCAGGACAGTGGTCCACAAAATCAGCAAAGGGTATAATCATTCGAGGATTATTCTCCACATTATATCTTAAATAGTGATCTTTGACGACAATCCAAACTATTTCTGCTGAAAGTAACTTCATCACATCAAAATAATCGTTACACGAAATTTTACTTAATGCCAAATGAATAAAAATACGATCACCTGTTGTATGTTTAGTAGATAATAGGCTTTTGTTTACCCTGGGAAAGGAAAATCTAACAAAATTTTGTTTGTTTGCAACTTTACAGACAACATGAGGCAAAATGGTGAGCCCCACAGTGTGAGCTATCTCTTGTGCTAGTCTCTCCTTTCAGTTTTTTTGCTCAGTAATATTGAAAGTTTACTGTAGTGATTCACCTGCATATTCTTTCACTGAAAACTTTTTTCTTTTTTTACTTCCCCCAATAAGTTTCATTACTTTTGAAAATCTTTTAAGTTGTATATAACTCTTTATTGTAAAATTCTTGTTTTGTGTTTTTTTCTGGGTAGACCCCTTATTACAGAGTGTCAGCTGTGTGGATTTAATCTTTTGAATTTTTGTGTACGGCGACCTCGCCCAAACTTACCTTGTAGGAAAAAACCCCAGTTTCTTTAGAGTCTCTGTTGTTTTGATATTTTGCTTGGTTATAAATGTAAGGCTTCATACTTTTCTTTTCAGAAAGCTTTTGATATTTCCATTGGCAAGTCCGAGGTCATTGAAAAATCTCCTATTAACCTAAGGGATCAGGGTGCCCCGCTGCCGCAGTATTTATTCTCCAGGTCGTCAGCTGGTAAATGGTTTTGTTGCCTGCTCAGTTTAAAAGAAAAAAAAGAGATCTTGCCATTCTTAAACTTGGTGGGAACCGCAGAAAACATGAGAGGGGGATTAGACAAACGATGTGCCGATAAAAAAGCAATTTATGCTATTTCGCTAGGGCTGGAGAAGCTATCCAGAATGTAGATCTTACTAGGATATCTATCTGCTAATCCTGATAAAAGGAATAACTTGCAAAATTTGGTTGCGTAGGACTATTCTGTTATTTAGTATAAAGTCTCAAGAACTTTTTAAGACTGATGAGAGCTGAATATCGCTTTCATCACCTTGATTGACTCAAATGTAATCAGGTGGTAGGGAGGAAATGATACATATTGCAGTAGATATCTTGGTTCCTGTTTTTTTTCAGTGTTTTTATTCAGTTACACTTTAAGGAAAAAAAATCAATCTTCAATCTCAAACAACTGGCTTTGACTAATGAAGTAATGATAAACTACTTAATTTGGTATTTTTTATTGTATTAGTAGTAGTATCTAAATGTGGTGAAGTCCTGTTGCCATCATCAGGATTAGTCTATTGGTGTTTGTAATTTTGTGGACAGCATCTGTAAATCAGTCATGTTTACGTTCCATCTTCCTCAAATGAATTATAATGCAAATTGCTCGCATCGTTCGGTATTGTTTTTAGTGTTAGGTTATTTTAACCATGGATTCTTTTGTTGCAGGAACAACGGCCAGTATGCTCATAGACGTGATAGAATTGATAACAAAAGGTGCAATTAGAGGACGCTTCTTTGATTTCTATCCAGAAAGAAATGTCCAGCTACTAAAATGGCTGAGCTACTGGGCCAAGAAAGGTGGTTTGTTTAATTAATTCATTTCCACTTGTTTTGTTTTTTGTTTCTTTTTTCCAGCTTTTTTATGTTGCTAGATTTAAATGTCTATTTGAAGAGATTTTAGAAATGTTTCTTGTAAATATATTTTGAGGACTAATAATTATTTATATATTTATTAATGAGCTTTTTATCCATTGTGAAGTTGGTAAGTGGTATATATATATATATATATATATAGTGGTATATAGGTCTAATCCTTTTCTACATTGTCCTAATCCAAATTGGAAAAGGCGAGGCTAGCTTGGCAGTGAAGCCCTTACTAGAGCTTTTCCCTATAAGATGTGGGAGGAAATGTGCACTGCTAGCTGGAGAAGCACAGAGAAAAAAAACTGTGCCTGAGAGGTACACCAGACCGATCCATTCTTGACTGGACATCTGAGGCCTCTATCCTTAGCTGTAATAGTTCCTGGGAGGTACACCAGACCAATCCATTTTTGACTGGGAGTCTAACTGAGGCCTCTGTTCTTTGCTGTAATATAACAGAAACTGATTTGTTATTAGCAGCAAAAGGTGCACCTGTCTATTTTAAGCTCTCTGAATAGCACATTCAGCATCACTGGCCATCAACCATCATTCTGAAGGGACTAAATTATCAACTGCAGCACCGTACATGATACGCAGTCTGTGTAAACACCTTACGAGCCGTTGTTAGAGAAATAATTTCTCCAAGCTTGGTTGCATTCACCAACTGATAGAACAGTGAAAATAGTTTTCTTTCCCCTCCCCTTGTTTAAATATTCAGAAAACTTAAAGATTGTTTACAAAGAATATCTATTCTGGTATGAACTGAGTCACACAACTGCTGCTGCTTTTAACATATCTGCATTTGCACTAAAATTATAGTGCAAATTACTAGTTTAAATATTTTCATTTTTCTTTCTTGAGTTTTGTGCACAATACTAATAATGATAAAATAATAGCTATTCGCATCACCCTCATACTTATTAGTGTGGCTCATTCCAGGTGCTGTTCCATTAGCAACCCTAAATATCCAGAGAGCAGTCCAACCTGGCTGGACTATACCTGATGGCTGGCATCACCAGATGATTCACGGCGTTAGTGCGAAGGGTGTGTATGTCCAGTAAGACCCTTAGTTGGTTCCTGACTTATTTATTTAGACCCACACCCCCTACTACCTGCATGGTTAATCTGGCCTTTCTAGGACCCCCATTGAAAATTACATTCCATCTTTACGTATGCCAAAATCGTGCAGCATGTTTTGGCCTTACAAAAAAAAATCCTAAATAGTGTTATTTACTGTTCTTTGTCATTCTTTTATCTATGTTTACCTTTCTTCTCCTGTTTACATCATGTGCAACATGAGCAACTAAAGTAGACATTGTATGTCATGCCCAGCAAGGGCGATGTAAATTTTTTGGCAGAATGGCAGTGTAAAATGCTTGCAGGCTGGCTTGAGAGATGGCTGCAGGAAATTGAATCTTTTTATTAAAGCTGAGAGAGAGTTAAAACCACTTTCACTGCTTTTTTGTTGTCGTCTAATTTTAGGTGTGTATCTAACAAACCCCCTTGAGCTGGTTCCAGAAAATATTCTCATGCAGCGTTTAGCCAGTGATAGCGTTCTCCTGGTTCGTAGACAAGATGTTATTAGCAGATTTGGCAGTGATACTGACCTCAGTGACTTGATGCATCATTCGGATGAGCAGTGGAGATCCATGAATGTTTTGGGTAAGACGCACACAGTATGTTCATCCAGATTATCATTGCCGTTTTTACTACTTGTTGGTAAAATATTTCTATGTTGCTCAGATTTTAAGGGTTGCACAGGACATTTAGTTAAATATGCTTTATGCTTTTGAAACTTCAATAAGGAAACTAATGCCCAGTTCTTGATCTTTAAATTGTATTTTCCTTTGACATTTCCACAGTCCATTTGACCTGGTCAGAGAGTAAAGCTCATTTCTAACAACACAAGGAGAATTTTGACTGCTCTTCTAGACCGTTATACTCCTTAGCCACAAATGTCGCTGATGCAAAAGTTGCATTACTACTGACCTTTATGAGTTAAAGATTTGGGAATAAATAAAAGTAAACTTAAAACTTGTACATATATATAGTTTCCTCCAACATTATTGGAACAAACTCTAAATTTGTCATATTTTGAAAATTTACTGAATTCACAGACAACCACTATGGGAATGATACCCTATTGACATTTTATGAATATCCTCAAGAACCATAATTATAAATGCTTCAACATGCTATGGAGTAACATTATGGATGTTGTTAATGGTCAACTTTCCAACCTTGTCTTATGAATGAGAGATTTTCCCGAGAGAACCTGTCTATGCCTTTCGGCGGTCCGTGTATCTTTAATATTATGCAAATCTCCGACATCCTTTGCTGATATTCAGCCCCACACTTGTATTGATCCACCCCATGCTTCACTGTAGCTGTTGTACACTGGCTGACTGTTATGCCACCCCTCCAAGTTTGCCTTTATATATACTGCTGTTGATTATTGCCAAACAGTTCAAAATTTGACTCATCCGCAAAGTTCACCTTCCAGAGTTGTTCATCCAACTGTTTTATTTCTGCTGCCTATTCCAGTCTTCTTACCATGTTGTTGCTTATCCTCATCAAAGGATCTAAAGCGGCTACACATCTGTTGAGATCACTTTGCACTGATATGTATCTTACTGTTCTTGAAGACATGATTAACAGCCAGGTTGTTACAGGTTTTTTACTGGCTCGCTACCTATCGTGTAGACAATGCAGCCTGAGGCACTTAACATCACTTTTGGAGAGTTTGGGTTTTCTGCCTCAACTGCATCTATCATCAGCAGAACCAGTTTCACATGTCCTCCTCATAGTTTTCACCTGGTTTAATTGAAGAAAACGTCGTATTTACTTCTTTGTTACCGAGTGATGGGAAGGATCAAAGGGCTACAATTATCTGGCATTTCCCCACTGTCGTCGTTAACCTGATGTAACTATCAGGTAAACATGAAATTTTGTTATCTGTCTTTACCCGATACCCTAAAGATGACTGGAGTCGCTGGTTTATTGTTGTGATCTTCTGTGGAGAGGGTTCAATACTTAATTAGTGCAAACATTGAGGGACTGATGGTGGTTACAAATCCCTCAATTGCCCTTCATCTCATCTGTAATAGAAGCCAGATTAAATTTAATCGCACTCTTTTTTCCTTATTTGATATTTAATCCTTTCATTACATGTATTTTTTTTATTTATCTTTCCAGAATTGTTTTGTTTTTATAATATGACAGTGGTCTGTCATCAATTTAAATGTATTAAGGTAGGATTAATTATAAGTTGAATGTTAATAAAGCAGTTTATACCACCTGCCATTCCGCTGTACGCCATACAGACTTTTAAGATAAAGGGAGACCACTACTGGCTGCTCTCTAATTTACAGCTGTTTATAAATACTTTCTCGTACAGCAAACACTAGATTTCATTGGTAAGCAATGCACAGCTATGATCATCGTGTGGGGCCAGTATAAAGGTGGTCAGGTTTTGAAAAAGAAAAATGGGAAATGAAATCGATTTCTGGATGTAAGACTTATACTTTATACCTTTTGATATAAAGAAAAAAGAATTTTCACTTTAAAATATTTTTTAATGTTTAATCATCTACCAGTTTATATACAGAGAGAAAGCTGTTTATCATTTCTAAGCAATTCGTGTAATATTCTATTGTCGCTTACGTCACTAAAACATGAATGAGATTATTACATCATCTTAACATTAGAGATTTGACAAAATGTTGTGTAAACTTTGCTTTTCTTTCTCTGTGATAGTCAGCAAAAACTGAACAGCTGACCGAAAATTCACCAACTGGCTGCTTGGGTTTACTCCCACATCTGAAAGTGAAGAGTTCTAGTAGGGATTTCTGAGTACTTGTGCTAGAGGTTCTGTGGGTAAGTCCTTAGACACCAAAAGTCAAGACAAGGTTTGCCAAGGAGAAGGAAATATATGTACAGAGTCTGGTTTCTGTTTGGTGGGAAGTCAGCAGAGAGACCAAAATTCTTTTGTTGTTAATAAGAATTTTCCTTGAGAGTTTAAAACCAAACTGATAACAATTGAAATGAAGTTACTCTCTGTAACGATGGAAGTGTCTACACAACGCCATCGATACAATAACTGCCTAAATTTTGGCTCAGTTGTCTGTTGTTTTTTCTATGGATCATTTGAGAATGCGGTCCATTGAACGTTCTCTGAACCTTGAACTATCTTTGTGCAATTTTGGTCTTTTACAGGTCAGGTTGTGAACGTGTTACGAGAAGCAGACATGCCCCGAGTTCCAGGCTACAGGCCCCAGCTTACGTCACACATTCAAATTCCTGCAGCATACAGGGCAGGGATTACCTTATTCCTTCGAAGTAATTCTGAATTCTTTAAAGAACTGATGGATTTATCTGAATTTTCAGTAAAGGAGGCAGTTGCATAGATGTTTATAGGATTTTTGTTCCTCCAAATATTCTTCTGCTACTTTCTGTCGGTTAGTGTTGCCAATGCTATGAAATACAGGAGCATTTAAACCCAGAGCCTATGTATTTTACTGGTGGTGTCAATGTTTACCTCTCAGAAGTGGAAGCTGTTTCTAAGAATGTTCCACAGGGGAAGACTGATACCGTGTATGTTGTTCACTAATGTCTAGAGTTCCACAAAGAAGTTGCTTCTTTATAAAGCTTGCTCTATTTAGCATAATTAAATCCAAAAAAGTATTATATAAATATACAGCTTAATAAATTAGCCATAAGTGCCAAGAATTCTTAAATGCTGGTTAATCAGTTGATAGTATAGATGCATAATCAACTTTCTTTTATTTTTCAGAAAGAACAGAATTATAAGAAAAAAATGCGTTTTTTTTGTACTGTACAGTACACTCTCCTGTCTATTTCTTGTATTATCTATAAGCAACAAATGTTTAAAATGTAATCTATTCTAATATCTCGCACACCAGTAGAAAATTTTCATACTTGCTTGGCAGTAGTGATTTCACTGAGAGAAGGGGACTGTGTGCGATATTAATTATTTTTGCATCTCCCAGTGCCAGAGGAAGGTGGGTTTGTTTCTGCAACCAGTCACCATGGTTATGCAGCTAGGTGGTTAGCCTGGACGGAGCTCAACCCATGGTAATCGGGCGAGGAACTGCTTACTGCAGCAGATGGCTAAGTGGAAAGTCCCTACTAGAACCCTTCATTTTTAGACGTGGTGTGGACACACACAGCTGGCTGGAGGAGGGAAGTATGCCTTCATAGTCCAGGACTCTAACCCCAGCACTAGCACACACCACCCGATGTTATTACCATGAGGAAATATGTTAGATGATGGAATCTCCAGAATGATAAGTTTTATTTAGACCTCCATAAAGGAAGATTACTTTGTATTGATATTGTGATATATTGTAAGAAAAGTTAAAGATATTTGGTATTAGTCAGAATGGAATTTTACAAATAAAGAAACCTAATCAATTTAGAAATTTGGACAACCTGTGACTCTACCATGTAAATAATAGTATCAAGCTTTTTCATTCATTCATTTTTTTTTTTAAGTTTAATTTCAACTGAATGTATATGTACAATATATGGAAAAATGTTAGTAACAAACTATTGATATCTGAAACTGATATATTGTAACTTACAACTTTTCAGGAAGTATAGTAAATAAACCATTGTTGACTGTTATTTCATTTTGCCAAATTTATTCATATTATCTACCAGTATTAATTATAATTTATTTTTCATAAAAGACTTCAAACTCCATATCAGTGGAGGACCCCCTCCCTTGCTGGGTCATTATACAAAGAATTCAGTAATATAAGCAGTAAACTTCTCATGGATCTAGCAGATAAGCAAAAGCGTTGTTTTAACAATTGTAGATCTATATTAATGTTTGTAATGTGAATTAGCATCCTTCCAGTACATTTTTCTTTTTTACCGTATCCTGTATAGACCTCCCCTTACAAATTATGACATCAACCTTCTGATAAAGTCAATTATTTTGCTTTCATTTATATCTATAAAATGTTTAGTCTTGCTTTTAGGGGACTTATTGCCCCTACCTTATCTACATAATGTACAAACATTTTTCTGAAGTATTTCATCATTTTCCCAGAAATTGTTCAATGATTAACAAAACAGTTTCATCCCAGCACTTTGTTTCATTTTGTCCTTGTAACAAAGGTACATTATAAATTAGTTTTTTTCTCTCTCTCTTTGTAAGCCAATCTTTACGTGCAATAAATTTTTATTTTAACTATTTAACTTAATTTTCTGTATTTATAATAAAATCTCCATACTTAGAAATTATTGTTTTAGCTGATTTTAATTCAACTTTACTTGGGTGCCATAATTAAAAACTTATGCTTTTTAGTTTTACATTTCCAATGAATCTAAAAGCTATTTTTTTGTGGGGTTTTGCAACCACCCTTCAACTGTCATCTTTATTAAGGGAATTTTTTAATGATGTACAGTGGCAGACAAAAGTTTAAGAACGGTGGCTGAACAAAAAAAAATAAACATTCCATCATCGGCATTAAACTGATCAAAAAAACAATTTCTTGTTTTTCCAAATGACGTGTGCAAAATATTTACCACATGAGACAGAATTTCATGGTGAAAAGTTTGAAATTTTCAGAGATTAGCAGATCAAGGTAGTATTTAGTCACAGACATAAGCAGCATTTACAGGCTGACGGTACTTATGCATGGAGTCTACAAGATGAATTGCATACACTGGTCTATGCAAACATGGGCCAAAATCATGAATAATTTTGAACAATTGATCCATATTTCTGGTTTCATCTTAACAACTTTGATCTAGCCACTTTAAAACTGGAATTCTGATCTGAGAGATACTGCTTGATTATGGTGGCTAACTATTTTGGATTGTTGTCAGGAGCCAGTCTTCAGAATATTGGTCAAAATGTCCAGATAAACAAACCACTCCATTAATCCCTGTATACAATGAATGTCTTGTCCCTTTTCTAGAGAAACAGCCCCATACCATGAAGGACTTGTCTCAACCTTTGATTGACGGTTTGGTTTACTTAGGTTGGAATGCTTCACTGAATCTTTGCCCACACAAGTCAGACTATCTGATTCAAACCTCTGGAACTGAGATTCAACAGATTAGAGCATCCTGGCCCACATTTCCAAGGTCCAATGAAGATGGCCCTTGAACTAAAGTCAGATCTTTTAATTCTTAACGGAACAAGATTTCTTTCTGGCAACACAAACCCATCTCTGCAGTTTTCATGAGATCATTAGGTCCTCCAAGTCCCTTAAGATGTCAATGGATGTTTTGTGCCAGTCAATTTCAGACAGATGCTTGATTTTCTGATCTGTTTGAACTTAAGTCTTTTTGGGAGGTCTGCCCCCTCTATGGTGTTCAATGCAGCTGTCCAGTTCATACAACTTCCAGATTGGATAATATGCCATTTCACTGCACTTTGACCCACCTATCAACCTCTGAATATAAGAATTTCTTGTGCAACTCTACAATCTGAGTGCATTTCATTGGACTTTTTAAACCAGTGGAATGTTGAAAATGTTATGCATTAGTTTACTGTATTCTATTGGTTTCCCCAAAAAAATCCTCTACAAATACAGGCATTTGCCATTAAACTTCTGTCGCCAAGAAATTTCGCTGTAATATAAGAAAAATGAGTGTTTACAAAATAATTACCACCAATCATGTTGATGTATATGTCAATCAAAAGAACAAGAAATTGCTTCTCTGCCAGTGTAATACACCTTGCTGGAGTGCTTATTTTTACATACCTTACATCTCAATTAGTTTGTTCTGCCATCCTCCTCAAACTTTCGTCCACACACACTAAACTGTATTTGTGACCTGCAGGAAGAAAATATTTTAATAAGATGGATTCATAAGTGCCTATAATTAGTGCAACTACAGCCATGTTTTTAATAAAAAATGGGTATAATGTGTGTAACGGTGATTCTGTGATTCACTATATTTAGTATGAGAAAAGAACATCTTTCAAAATGACTAAGTTTCATTCATTTCTAGTCTCAGGAGTGTTTTAATCTCTCTGTTCTATAGTTTATTTAATTTGTTTAAGATTGCCATGGCCTAGTTTCTGTTTTTTCCTTCCAGCCATAAGTTGTGCACTGCCCAACTTACCTCTCTGTGTCTTTTTGATTTTTGCACCCTTTGTTGTTCTCAAGCCATCCATATTATCTCTTGTATTCGTCAACTATCATCGCTGCATTTTCTTTACCAAAATGTTGATAATGTTGTGTTATTTGAAAAAAACCAACAAATCTGGACCGTACAGGGAGACTTAATGCTTTTTATTAGTGTAACAATATTTTATACTGGTCTGTTGTTTCTCTTCACATAATAATGGAATTTCCATCACTTGGTGGGCCAGACATCAGCTGTGTAACCTGGGTGTTTATACACATTTACCTATTGATTTGTAGTAAATACTGTTTAGAACAGGTTCTTAGGTAGACATACCAGGACTAACTAGTAAATAAAGAACAAAGTTATCAACATCCTTGTAATGTCCAGGCTGCAAGATGCCAAATTGGTAGGCAGGAACTTTTCATAATGCCACATAAACCGGAGGTGCCTTAGTCTTACAAGGGAGCATGTAAACAAGCCCGCTGAGTTTTGTCAGATGTCAGCATCTGGCTCAGAGGTGTCTCATGCTATGGTACAAGTCAGGAGAGAAGCACCACCCTGAGTCTGAAAAGTATTTGTTTAAGGTTATAAAGGCAACTTGCTCCCTTTTCTCAAAAGGAATATGGTGCAATACCTAAGAGATGCCAGTAATGAGGTGGGCCTACTCAGTACTGAAAACACTTATATTTGTTGTAAGGTATACAAATGCTTCTTGGGCGGTAAGATGATCTACCTGAAATGAAACCAGTTAATGAGTTTGACTATTGGCTATAAATTATTTTATGCATTATAAATAAAAATGTTACATACCTGTGTATGTTGAAACATGACCAGTGTCAACTGTGTACTAAGCATCATGGGTAAAAATTAACTTCCTTTCATTCATCCAAATAAAAAATTTAATTCACACTAGTTCTGCTCAAGATTAGACATCAATTCTTTCTTGAGTTCACTTGGAAATTTTGTTTAATTAATCCATTATTTAGCATTCAAAACCTCCCAAAATTTGTCTTAAACATGATAGATAGCATATGAATTTTTTTTAAAAAAAACAGGTCTCTCCCTCCATCTTAAAACCGGTGTTTGAGTGCCAGAAATAAAATCCAGTTAGGAATGAATATGAGTTTTCTAGAAACATTACTGGTGTTTTACTGTAAGATTCCAATTTTATGTACAACTATTGTGAATTTAACAGTATCCATGCTCATTATTTTATGTCCACTTTTCTTTTTCATGACTAACTGTATTACAGTGCTTATTAAAGGCTTTTTGAGACTCTACCAGTGCTCCCGTTTCCCTGACTGATCGCACTAAGAGGAATAATTCCATGCATCTTGAACCACTGAAGGCAGCAGTGTGGCTCTGGCTTTCTCATGTGCTCTCCATTTACCATCAAGTTCCCCTTTCTCTTAAATATTTTGCTTAATTGGCCAATTCAAACATGCACTAGTCAGTTGTACGAAGCTAGTGAAACCACTTATTGTAGCATCTATGTACACTTGCTCCTTTAGCACGAGAGTCCTGTGCACCCCAAAAGGCGAGGGGAAGCTGATTTTACACCATGCAGAGTATGACTATTGCTTTCCCTTCCCCATGCCCGATGGTTTGGATTAAGTCACTGGGTGCAGTTACTTCGCCAACTGTGTGAAAATGTATGGGACAGCGATCAGCAAAAATGCTTGCAGAGTTATCACGCTCTAACGATGAAAATGGGGGAAACTTTTCCACAAAAGTAGTTGCCATCTCTGACACAGCATGGTGTTTCATCTATTTGAGAAAGCAGCTGGTACTTGCACACAAGTCTCTGGAAAGGAGATAAAAAATTGGCTTTGCTTCAAGTTCCATGTCATGGTCACAGTGTTTGGAAAACCAGTCAAAAAGTTGCTTTCTATTTTAGCATCTCAGTTTTTGAGCATTTCGTAGTAGCGGCTTTCTTGTCTCCTGCAGGTCCATAATCAGTTTTCCTTCAACAAATTAACAAATTATTTTCTGTCCACACTAAATTTCCTTGGCACTTCACAGATTGTACATTTTGCAGCATCTAGCTTGAACATTAGTGTAGTTGCCATCTGTAGCATTCTAACTGTTCCGCAATCTTTGAGAGAATTTACGATGAATGAATGAATGTATTACAGAAGTTTTATGCAAGTTGATTGCTCATTAATTCAGATTTTCAGTTTAATGAGACTTTTTTTTTTTTACAACAGTTTAATTTCTGTATTTCGTTGTTTATTATCAGGTAAACAGTTAATGCAAAACTACAGTGGATAATTGAAATAGGCATCATAAAGACTATAAAATAATAAAATTTAGCATTAATTGAAAATTCAGTCAAAAAAAATTTACAAAAAAAAAAGAAGAATTGGTTGTTTGGTCAGGGTGAATATTGACTGAAAACCATTTTGTTTATTATTAATTTGTGGAAGATGCTCCCTCCCACACCATTTTTTTTGGACCCAAACAAATTCTGACCAGCCACCAGTCCGTCATCAATTTACAAAATTACCCATTTTCAAAAATGAATGAAACCAAAATATTTGTTGAGAAATGTGAATATTATATATATATTTTTAAATACACTATACTGATTATAGCATTGTGGCACAGTGGGCAGAAGTTTGCTCATCAATCCTTGGGTTCAATCCCCGGTAGGGTCAAAGGTACGTGCTGCTGATGAAAGCCAAAAGCTGGAAACAGCTGTACAGCCCTCCTCTGGACACTGACATTCACCTTAACTCTCAGCCTGGAGGGGATGGGCTCCGCCATCTTTTAAAATGCCTCTCGAGGTGCCCTAACAACCTATGGATTATGGAACTAGTGAAAAAAAAAAGTGATGCTGATTATGTGTTTCCTTCATAGTGTTGGATAAAATTATGTATTGTTCAGTTGGAAATCTGTCAGACGGCATCTAGATCCTTAAACAATGCAGACATCTTTAACAGTTCTTCATAATTTTAAACAAAGCAGCCAACAGGAAATTAACAGAAAATCTTTATTACAAAGAGTTTACTTGGTTAGAAGTCTTTTTTATTTATTTCTTTAAAAAAAAAAATTCCTCTGTTCATTTCAGTTGCAGAGTTCTTCACAGGTTCACAAAAACGACCACTTCTTTATAGGTGAGGGGACCTCATCGTGCTGTTAAAAACAAACAAACAAAAGCAACAACACTGTACATGTGAGATAAGCCATGCTTCAAATTTAACAAAGATCTCATTGTCACAAACAAATTCTAATAAAACTATAATAAATACTGTATACAGTTCCTGAAATGTTAATAGTTAAGCTTCTCCAGATGAAATTAAGTGTGAAGACTTAAAGCATATTTATTTCTCTAGTTAAAGTTGTGGATAACCTGTTGAAATTCTAGATGCTACTTTTCCAATGACCTCTCAATTTGTGGCAATTAAGCAGTTGTTACGTGCACACATGGAAGGTTTAATATAATGCCAAATGATGTTGGGGTTAATTGCCCCAGCTTCTGATTTTGTCTGATTTTTCACAATAGCAGATGAACAGCTTTTTTGTTAAAGTTTCATTACAATTAGCCCTTTTCAGTTGCTTTCAAGGGGTTTCTGCTAGTCATAAGCATACCTTGAAATTACTGTGGACATTGCCACAATGCTATTTCAGCCAGCTTTCATTTGAATGTCCACAGTGGTCTAACCCAACAAAGCATTTCTCTGGCTCGCTGTGGTGGCACGTTTATATCTCCAGACAGGACTTCCTCTGTAAACATTTTGACCACTTATGTTGATCATCAGGCATCGGGGGGAATAAAAATGGTTCAGTCCTGCCCCATAAAGTAGGCAATGCTTGTGTGGAGGTCATGATAATCTGCCTGTCTGCAAAACTTTATCTAAAACTAAACAACAGGTCTCAAAACATATAATGCAGCCATCGTTGTTTCTAGAAGCATTGTGACAATAATCATTATTTCTTAATTTCAACTATTTCATTTCACATGCCTTAGATATAGGTGAGCTTCACACCTGCATAAAAGACTGCTACAATAGGTGTAAATGAAGAGTTCTTACCGTGATTGGAACACCAAGACACTCATGAGGCTCATCAAATATTGTGTGGTCATGTATTCCATGGGTGATGTTACCATAGCCACTTACTTCCATCGTGGGATCTAGATCAAATGTAAAACCAATTTTATAAATCATTTTTTTCTCCAAACATTAACTGCTTGAGAATGCAGGAGCATAAAAATTAAATGACTAAGTAATTTAATTTTGTAGAATAAATGTTATACATACCATATTGGTTCTAAATCAATGGTTGGCAGTTTACTAAATTTAAAATGTTTAGCACTGATCTATTACACAAGGCTGTCATCGACTTTATTACAAAATTTCAAGTTTTCATTCTAAATTATCTTTGGAAATGCAATGCAAGCCTTACCTTTTGTTATCAATAGCTCAAACAATTACATTGGAACAAAACAAAACTTTTTGTCTGCCACCGAGCAGAATGTGGGTTATCTTAACTAAATTTTGGGTGCTGATTTCAAATTGGAAGTCAGAATTTGGCTAGGATGTCAGGTTTTTAAGATATGCATAAGAAGGAATTCCACCACTAGCGCTATATTATGACAGTATACGAACTATATAAAGCTTGAACAACAATATTTGGTATTCAAATGTTTAATGTGAAACATATTTGCCATGATCAGACAACAGATGCATGAGAAAGACTGATAAAAACAGTATGGAAAACATGGAACACATCTAACTTACATAGTAGGTACATTCCAAATGTTCACAAATGTTTCAGATACTTGTTCTTGCACTTATGTGAGGTATCAGTCTCCCTTTGGAGGAACCAACAGTAATCAATCATCATGTTGGGATTGAATTTGCCCTGATATCTACTTTGCATCACCTTTGTGTCTTGGTAGAACCGTTCACCATGCTCATCACTGACAACCTCTAGATTGGTTGAAAAAATCATGAATGAAAAAAGTGCATCTTTAGAGACAGCCTGACCCCCATTTGCTGATATGTCACTAGCATATTTTCCACATACTCAGCATAGTGTTCAGCTCTGTATTTGCCAAGAAAGTTCTGTACAACTAAAATAAATGCTTCCTATGCTGCAGACTCCAGTGGGTTCAGCTTATTTTTTGAACCCATCATCACGCATGAGTTCTTGAATTTTGGGCCCCACAAAAATTACATCTTTGAGTTTAGCTTCACTTTTGTCAGCATCAAACTTCTCTCTTAGGCATTTGAAGCCATCACTGTCTTTATCCATGGCTTTGACAAAGTTTTTCATAAGGCTGAGTTTGATGTGAAGTGGCAGAAGGTAGATATTCTGAGGGTCTACCAATGGCATATGTTGCGCATTGTACCTGCCAACTATAGGTTCCTCTTGCATAAGCCAGTCTTTTAGAGTGTAATGGTTGGCATCATCACATCTGTTCAAAGACACAAGAAACATGTGTTTTGTGTACCCTAGCTGCAATCCGAGGAGGAGAGAAACAACTTTGAGATCACCACAAATTTTCCATTTATGATCTCAATAACTTGTCACTTTCAAAAGAAGTTCCATCGACTTGTATGTCTCTTTCAAGCCAACTGCATGAGCTATAGGAACCAAAGGTTTTTGGTTACCATGATGTAACAGTACAGCTTTAAGGCTTAGTTTGCTAGAGTCCATGAATAACCTCCATTCATCAGTCACATGTTTATATCCAGTTCACTCATGAGACCGTTTACATCAATACAGAAACAAACACCATTTTCTATTCGAAAAAAAGCAGCCAGGTTTGTGTGACGATCACAGAAATGGGAAATGTTCATACCTTTTTTGTAAAAGATTCCATTCCTTCAGTCTATAGCCTAACACTTCAGCCTTCTCCTTTGACAGTAATAAATCTCTCACCAAATCAATGAGTTCTTGATTTAGCAAGTGCGGCTTTTCTTCATCCAATGCAGGCCTATATGGCTCATCCATAGCAGTATCACTGCACTTGACATCTGAACTTTCATCACTTTCTAGGGAAGGAGCTGCTGGAGGAAGCGGAACAGGATTTTCCATGTCATGGTGGAGTGCTTTCAAGTAATTCTTTTAAATATCAGCCATAACTAAAAAAACGTGATGTCCTAGAGCAAAATGGTTTTCAGTTTGAAATCAGCATGTGAAATACTACAAAGCAAGCATAATAGTGTTCTGGTGGCAAAATCATTGTTTTCCAGTGTTATTAACATGAATTTTGATCTTACTTCGGCTATAGTATTTTGATGGATTGAGACAAACTAGGCATCAGTCAAAGTTCCAATATTGGACTGGATGGAGTTAATTAACTAGGCTTTCATTTTTAATGACTTACAAATGGTTCTTAAACTGCTATGTCTTTGCCAATTTGTCTCATGGTATTCTGAGTTCATAAATTCTGCACAGACAGGAAATGTATTAAGAAAAAATTAAGAAAAATAAAAAGCTCCCAACCAACATACCAATGATCGCTGACCTCAATTATGAGGTAAATTTTTAGAATAATGGAATGTATTTAACAAAACTATTAAGAGAAGCTAAACTGTGTCCTGCAAGGTCAAGAGACAATTAAAGAAAACAAAAACACCCACAACATTAGTTTTAAGAGTTACAAATCAAGAACTGACATGCATCAGCTTCTGGTATTAAGGTTAGAAATTACCTATATGAATTTAAATAACATTGTAACAAGTTAAACTCTCATAGGTATATAATATCAATTACATGTTTAGCTTGCAGCACATATAAATACATTTAGTAGCTGCAGGAATTGGTGGAGCTATTGCGAATAAATGATCTTGTCCTCGTCTCATACAAATTTTCAGAATGAAAATTCAAGACACAAAAATCTGATTAATTTCCAAGAAAATACATGCAAATAAAATGTAGGCATGTCATTTCCTATTTTACAGCATGTTGCCTTGTCTAAATCTGTTCTGCATACTTTGTAATAATGTTTTTTTATTGCATTATTGGCTGTCCACATTCTCTGTGGGCTTGATAATTTCACCATCATAGCCTGTGTTGTGGCAACCCATCAGCTGAATTAATCTGTTTAATTTAAAAATGCTGAGTATCATAAAACTAATTTGCATTGTGTCAGCAACCACAAGGCAACGATATTTCTTCTTGAAAATGGACAAAATGATGTGAAGCCAGCAGTTAGTGATGTTGAAACTATTGTGGCCAGTTTGCTTCCAATGTGAATTAAAGAGTCCCAGGTGATGTTCCTGACAAGGACCCAAAAACTGTTTCAACAATTGCTACCTTTTTTCCAAAATTTGGAAGCAGGGAGACATTTTGTACAGAGAATTTTGTTGGCCGGAATATAACAAAGATGTAGATAATATTTTTGGCCAGCCATGCAGACATTGTTGTGTTAAGTGTGAGGAAATAAAGGATTATGAGACTAGAATAAAATTAGTGAAAAATGTAGAAAAAGTGAATTATCAGAAGTACTAAACCAACTTGTGATTCAACAAAACTCAGCAGTCACGACAGAAGCCAGAGACGACAGACCAACAACTGGATTCCCATTTTAGAGAGGACAAATTTGCATCTACAACGATCACTGTCTGTTCTCGACATAATGTTATTGATGGATCTGAGGAATCGCTATGACAGGGATAGTCTTCATACATTCTTTAACCTACTACTGGAATATGATCCAGGAGTTCAAAAATGTTTAGATAATTTGCAAAAGAATGCCAAGATAACCAGTCCAAACATTCTGAATGTTTGGACTGTTGCTGAAGCAAATTCATGAGATTAGCAAAATAGATGTGCTAGATGTCTTTGCAATTTGTTTTGAATGGTCAGATAAGAGCATATCTGCACAAAGGATAGCATCCAGTAAATAGAAGTTTCTTGAACCTTGGCAGCTCTCTCGGCTTGGTTGTATGGGATATAGTTTTGATGGCAGCAGCATAATGCAAAAAAAGAAAAATGGTGGTGTTATGCAGGATATTCTTATGAAAGAAAAATACAATACAAGCCCCAATCTTGTTCATACTCATACAACTTGAAGTTTATGGCTGGTTCCAGATGCTGCGCTACATTTGTTACATTCTGTTCTTCTAGAACGTGCAACATCTATATCATTGGAAATAATCAAAGTACTGAGACAAAGTGCTCTAGACACTCTGACAATGTTTGAAGCTGGTAGGGAGGATAAGAAATTATAATAATAGCTCAATCAGCTTTTTAAGTGCTACAAGCAAACATTTTGGTATTATTTTCTTCAGACAACTTTATGATCACAGTGATTTTGCAACTAAAGGACTCCAGAAAATTTCTATAGCTCTTGATACATCTTGATCTAATTGTAGAAATTATCTACAATTGTATTTGAAAATCTCTTCTGTTGAATCCATCTTGAAACATTCCACGAACTGAGCTGACAAACATGGAATTCATGAACATGATGCTGGTTTATCATCAAGGAGGCAATGGCATCTTCCTTCAAACTGTTATGGCAGCTATGGGAAAGCTCATAGTTTGAATAAAAGATTATTTGACAAATTTAGTAGTGAAATGAAAAGCCATTGAGGCACAGATAATTATGCAATAATACCAGTTGTTGTGTCATTTGCCATCAAGCATAGAAAAACATTTAAAAATTGACAACAATTAGGCCAAACAATCTGACATCGTAAACCTTCAAAAAAAGACTTGACAGTGAAATTGAATCGTACCATAGTTCTGGCAGTATTCAAGAATAAATGTATGCAAACCTCTGATGCTTCACAGTGTATATATGTATTACTATTTCTATTTAATAAATTCTTATACACTGTTTGGACCAGACTGCAGGGCTTTATTTCTGACTGGAAATTATTCATCCACAAAAAAAAAAAACACTTCAGCAATGCGTTTGGTTTGTTCCTAAAAAGATGTCAAATTATTCATCATGTTTTTTTTGAAAGAAAACCAAAAGGTTTATTTAATACTTGTGATGCTTTTGTATATTTACAAATAATTTGATTACTACACTAAAGGTTTGGTTTGACAAAATTAGCTTTGTTCTTGTTATATTGTTTATGATTAGTATAAAAAGCTGAACAACAAAGTATTCTCAAATCAATGAACAGAAAGCAGAAACTTACTTCCTTCAATCATTCCAAACTCAACCTGAAGTATTGGAACACACTCACTGCGTGTAGTCACTAGATACTCCTTGTGTGTGTGCATGTCCACCAGAAAGCCCTGTGCATGTAGCTCGTCTCCTTTTACTCCAAAATGGAAGTGATGCACAGAAGCATTATCTAATGTTTGTAAAGAAATCCAATCAAAAGTGTTAGCAGCTTTGAAAAGTTTCAACTATATTATCAGACAATCAATAGATATCAAACAACTGATTCTATTTTAATCACTCATTGAAATAAATACACACAATTTCTGCAGCCAAGCTGTAATGGAAAGGATGCTAATCTGGCTTAAACAATTTTATTAAGAACAAACATGCAAAACAAAATAACTTGAGCTACTGCAGCCAGCAATACATGCTAATAACAGAGAAAACTCTGGCACAAATCAGTAGATGTTTGTTGATATAATGATTATTTAAAAGGGAATTTTTTACCTAAAAAGAACATTCTTTTTTGTTTATTAGTCAATTATTTTAATTCAAATAATTTTGTTTTTGTTTTTTTAACACAGCTTCATCTGTGGCCAATGTTGGCTCACATGAAATCAAAATGGTTTAGATAAGAATTCTTCCATGGGTAACCTTTTTTTTTTTAATAAATATTGAAGATGTCTAAATGCTTGAAGCAACCAATGCAGCTGGCTGGGGAAGAAAGTACACCAGACCAAGCTATCTTTGACTGGTATTTAATCTTGAGTCCTTGACCGCAGCAGTAGTTAACCACCAGACTACCATGCCATCTATTCACATCATATCTATTACTAAATTTTTAAAAAAATTAATAATAATAATAATAAAAGTGTACTAATTTGGTCACAAAGCTTATATCATAAGATGGAAACAAATCTAGAACAGTTTGGCTGCTTAACCAGAATATGCATTTTGTTCAGTCACTGTACATACATTTATAAGTATATTATCATGTGGTATATAGAAACTGGATGTGTCTACATGCTTTAAGTGTCACTTATACAATAACTACTGACAAGTCAAATTAAGTTTTCATATGGCATAATCCACAGGATTCTTTCTGACCAAGCCAATTAAATTTTAATGGTTTATACAACGTCAACACAAATAAATATTCAATCGCAAACAAAAATTATCTATTACGACAAGTGAATAAAGTTAAAATAAATGTAAGAACTTCCTAGTTATGTGCAATGCTTTAAGGAGGAAATTCTGGGTTGCTTATATTTATTTTACTTACATGGTACACAGTGTGGCATATCTTCATGGAGATGAGTTCGAATGCAGTGGCTATTTACCACTGTCAAGGTCTCATGCTGAAAAAAAGAAGTGTAGACAGATCCATTTACATTTTTTCAGTTGGTCAGGCAGCTCTGGTCTATCTAATGAAATATCATTAAGCAGAAAAATGATAAAAACATTCAAATCTTACAAAAGATTAATCTTAATTTTTTAAAAAAATGTTCTGTTTTCAAAACTAAATATTTTATTATTTATATATAAACAATATTATATTCTACAGTATTTTAGTTGATAGCACACTGGCAAACACACATTCTATATGTATGTATGTTCTTTTTAGATAATAGAGAGAACTTGCCATCTTTTGAACACCTGTACAGAGATTTCATTTGACAAGATGGTATATTTTTAATTTACAATAATTTAGTAAAAGCTTTGTCAAAATATGTAGGTACCAGACCAGTTCATGTTTGATAACACATTTTATCTAAAATAATGTAGACTATATACCCTTATTCTTTTAAAAGTTTACTAAAATTCACACTTTGTTCTTCTTAGACCACAAGAATGAGATTACTGCTAACCCTGAAAAATCAATAATATATCCTGGACAGTTGTCAGTTGGTTGTCTTTATCACTAGAAAAGTGAAGTCATGAAGAACAGGACAAATATTACAAAAGACTTCACATTATGGTAGATAAGCACAAAAAAAAAAAGAATGTTCTGTTGGTTTTTTAAAGGTAATACTAGTTGACTTTGACAAGTTTCATGGGAAATAATTCAATTAGAATTTAGAAGACTGGTGGCAGGTGAGCTGATGTACTTATGTTGAGAAACATGTTATGAGCTCAGGATTTCATTATTTTTTACTGCTTCCCACAGAAGGATGTGAAAACAGGCTAAAAAAATAAACTTCCAAGTAAATTTGAGCTAACATAAAGAAACAAAACTGAAGAAAAATGTATTATGAACAGAGTAAATGCCTGACTTACTTACCTTCTGATAGTTATGCATAGTTAGAATGTGTTCAAAAGTATTGTTGACTTCAAAAATACCCTTGTTTACTATCATCATCTTTGTGTGGTCATAGGAAAAATGTGCTGTCCCCTGAAAACAGTACAGAATTATTTTAAAAAATAAATAAAGACTTTAATGGAGAATACCGTTTAATAGGGTATTAGCATCTTTACCGTAAAATTGATATTTGCATTCTATGAATGCATTCCTTGTGAGAGCACAAATTAGCAGCACCAATTCAAGCTGGAGATGAGGCCTTGCAGAAAATCCATCCAGACAATCAACATTACCATAATTAGTGATGCCAAATAAGCTTCTAAGTCTATTTAACTATTATAAACTCTGTCAACAGCAGTAATGCTATTACTGATGCTTCATATAAAGTGAAAATAATTCCATGCTGCTTGTGCTACTGGCTAAATTTTTTTATTTTTTTAAAGAATTGCACAAAATAAGTTTCTGGGGCTTTTCCCATAATCCCCTCCAAGAGCAAAGGAAAGCTAGAGGAGCTGGTTGATCAAAAACAAAGCATATGCCTCCCATTTTATCAGATTTGTACAATTTTCTAAAATGTTATAAGCTACACAGCTGTACTTGTCATTGGAACGTTTGTGCACAGTACTAGAAAAAAAACCAAGCAGTATTAATGCCCCTAAACAAGGGAAAAGTCACAAGATATCATAGGATCCTGAAAAAATAATGTTGCAGCTTTCAGGCCTGGAGACCTGCGCCGAGTCAAAAAGACCTAAAACATAACAGGAGGGGCTGGACGCGATATTTACCTTGATCAAACACCAACACTGCAATTATGCAGATAAAACTAGCTTTTTTATTAACTATGATCAGAAAAGGATTGAAGGCCAGAATTGACTCTAGGTGATACCCAGTTTTCCTTTTTTATTGTTATTATTTTGTACTTGATAGATAATAATCTGAAACAAATATTAAAAACATCTGCCATCTTATTTATGCACGAGGATATTTGACATCATTTTCAAAGGTACTGTTAGCTTACCATATGATTTAGAATAAAATCATGAAAGTTATTTCTGTGCAGCAGATAAATCTAATGATAATGTTTGGAATATAGTATATACATTTACCGTGTCAAAAGAAAATAATCACCAAATTCTTTTGGTGTTCATCAAATTATAATTTAATTGGCCTTAAGTTAAACTGTTTTTATGGCATCCATTATGACAAGGCAGAAAAGCAAACAATAGGTTAATCTGCAACAATAAAAGGAAATAATATCAATAATAACCAGAATTTCAAAAAAAAAACAAAGGAAAATTGTACAAAAAAACCTCTGTAATTAAAGAAAAATAGTATGATTTCCAGCAAGTTGGTGTGGTGTGGACATTTCATATTCTCATTCTTTTCTAACATGTAGTTTTTTTTCTTTTTTTACTTACATGAACAATTTCTGGAGCAGTGTGCTGAGATTCAGCAATCACCTCAGCCACTATTCCTTCAAATGATGCGGGCACACAGCATGCACTGGCAGAACCAAGAAAAGCGAGAAAACACACAAGACTCAGGAAATGCATTTTGGTGTCGAGTTGAATTCTTCCTGGCGAACAATCGAGCCGATCGCGGTGTGTCCAACTTTTATAGATTACTGCGAGTGAGTCACCCAGCTGGCAGCATCTGGCCCCTGGCTCGCACTTCTCATAGCCTTGACATGCTAAACCTCACTTTTTCCTCTTTACCTTAGCAGCAATAATGCGATAATAAAATGAGTTTATCGCTAGCCTTCAGATCTCCATTAGTTAAAACAAATTGGAAGCATGCATTTACACTCCCGAAACATTGTAATTCATTACCTCATATCTTTACAAAGAAGTTTTGTTTTAAGATGCAATCCTCGTTAATCAGTTGGCTTTCAATTTTATTCTGATAACTTATCATTTACGATAAAAGCAAAATGCTTACTCGTACATTTTAAATTATCTCTTAAGTAGACATTTTTTAGCAGTTTGATAAGTTTAACAAGTCTCTCTGAAAGATTAGTGAAGATAAAAAATAATACAGCTGTCTCATGATAATATTAACTAGCAAATAAAGCATTTAAAGTTATTTTAACTGGGGGGGGAAGTATTCAGAGAGGAGTCACTGGCCTTTTGAAAAGGCGTGTTTGAAAATATGATTTAAAAGAAACCTTTTGAAGTAGATGATACCAAGAGAAACAATGAAAATCTAACCGTGTATTCTAATCTTGATTATATTGTGTGTACTGCTTCTTTATTTAACAACAATATGCTGTAGTGTATAGACGTCTATAGATAAGTTTAGTAGAATTAGTCATGTGAAATTGTGGTTTAAGTGAGCTAAGACAGGTTTCTCTAAATTATAGCATAAAAGTTACTTTTACAACTCCATTTGTATCTAGTTTTTTTCCCTTTCTTCAGGCTCTAATATGGATTCCAAATAGCTATTCTCACTTTTAAAAAATCTTTCCTTTACAATTTTCCTGACATCCTTAAGATCACATTATGTTGTCCTTTGAATTTGCCTAAATTTCTTCATTACAAAATATGTTATTTTACTGTGAACAACCAGACTACTGGACTTCCGAGACTGAAGACTGGAGTTTGAATCCAATTTGGGACCAGCTTGATTTGGCGTACCCACCTTTCTGGCATGCTTTCTCACCAGCCAATCTGCATGGGTCTTCTCCAATGCACCCAAATTTTCTTCCACGTCTAAAAAAAACAAAACAAAAATAAGTTTGTTCAGTAGCGAAATGTTATGGCGACACTTCTTGTCCAAATCAGTGTCTTGGAAAGACCTGACCACCCACCAAGTATCATTCATAGCCCAGCATGCAATGCTGAGGCCATTCATCTCTCTCTCCATTGCACACAATGGCCCAGAGATATGCAACGCACAGAAAAATATTACTTGATAATAAATGTATCATTTAGCAATACTCAAGAATTTCAATACATTAAAGATTTTATGCAATTTAAAAAAAAAAAAAAAGTTCATCCTCGTTAGTATCTATTATACTATAAAAACTGTAAAGACCATAAATCAAAGTATTGGATGGTCATGACTATATTATAGCAAGACACAAATTTAGGACCAACCTTAACATTGTTGGAAATGTTATTTAAATCTACAAAAAAATTTTTTTTTTTTAAATTAAAAAAAAAAGTAAAATAAAGCAAAGATAACATTATCTATAAACTGGAAATGATCATAGATTGCATCTGAAGGGTATTATTAACCCTCTGGAGACAATAAGCTGATCTGTTGGCCCCCATAAAAATGCCTTGCTGAATGGTTCCATAACATGGTCCAATCAATGGCCTTTCAATAAAGCAACATTCTGGTAAATCAATTGTAGCAGTCAGTCATCTATTTATCACTTCCAATAGTGGTTGTCTTCAAAGGGTTAAAGTTAAAAAGTGGCTTATTCACTTTGAATATAGAAAACATTAAGAGCAATGCATTTATCTTTAACATTCTACAAGATCCTCGGCAGGTTTACCAACTGTTCATCAATGTATGGTTGCTGTTTGTTAAAAGCCACAGACTTCACAAACGAACGTGCAAATGTCAACATTGAGATGTAGGCATCATTTGAGAATAAGCTGTTGTTTTTTGCACGGAGAATTAAATGAAAACTGAATAAGGCAAAAGTTGACCAGCAAGTCAGATACTAAATCAAGAGCCATGCCTCATTCCTGACTATCATCACAAGTAATATAGAGTGAGTAAAACTTTAATACCTCTGAAGTCCCAACATTAATTTTTTTAAAAATTATTTTGAATATATTTAAAAGGAGAACAAGTGATTTTTATTTCTTTAAATTTTGTCTTTTTATACTTAAAAGGATGCTTATTGTAAAACAAAGTGTTTGTGAAAGTCCAGAGAAACTATCCAACTGTTGTTTGGTTAATGTTCAGCTATTCCATTGTCTTTAAAAAAATACTTATTTAAAGATAAGTAAATCAGCAAAGACACAAAAAGTTACAGCAAGAACAAGCTTAATGAAGCTAAGCCTACTGCACATTTTAGCTTCTCCTATTTTCAAAAAAATTAAATAATGATACTTATGATATAAGATGGCATTCGAAATTTACTCTACACATGGTTGTTACTCCAAATACTAACTATAACTATGTACCAGACCACTTTTAACCTTACTAACTAGTGCTTCTAGTGTCTGGTGGTATAAGTATCTGTGTTGAACTGGATGTATATTTAGTCAACACACTAATAATACAAAACACAAGGGGTTGGAGTGATATACAGATTTGTTGCTGCAAAAGGTTACATCAATGAAGAAAATAATGTGCTCCAGACCCTATTGCTCAACCTGTGCAAAGTAATACAGATTTGAAGGTAGGGGGGTCCACATAGTGTACAGAGAGTTAACAATACTTTTTTTATTATTATTATTACCAGTAAAAATTAGTATTTAGTGTTACATATCATACATCTTTATTAAAGTACTTAATCCCTTTTAAAAGCATAGATAAATGTAATAAGACATAACTACACCAGTTCTGAGAACAGTAAGGTGTTTGGTTTAGTGAAACCAGACATTTACAAAACTAAGCAGCTAACGAGTAACCTTGTGTTGACAGGGTTCTTACAAAAAAACAAACACACAACCAGTCAACAATTGAAATATCTTAAAATAAATTCATTTTGTAATGACAATGTGCATTAGAAAATATTACCAAACAAACAAACAGTTTTTAATAAATCCAATGAAATAGCTGATGTTCAAGTCAGAAGATTAACCAAACAGTTAACAAATTAGTCTTCCTACAAAGAGAACACAACCTGTGTTCGACTTCTAAAGCATCTTTTGGGCTTTTTACATTATTCAGTGATAGCCCACTTCATAATTCTTCAAGCATTTTCTTCTTCTATACTCTGCAAAATACATATAAAACATTAACATCATTCTAACTTAATTTGATCACACTGACTGATGATTACACCCAGCTCATTTCCATTACTTAAATGCTGTTGTTAATTTTTTTAGAAAATATACTGGTTTTTGCTTGCTTAAGCACAAAATAAGGGACAGTAATATACGATATTTAGCAGTATTTTTCTATACAGTACTTAATTTAACTTTTTTTCTATGAACTGACATTTTTGTGCAATACCTTGCATCTATTTTTCTGTGCTCTAAAACAGTTAAATTCCACTTTATTAATGGTTCATTGTATAATGATCTTTACTACACAGGAAGATGCTTGAGAAATCTGAGTGTAAAACTAAATGTTTTACTAAAAATCACTGAAAATACACAGTGAGTGAGTGAGTGAATGAGTGAGTGTGTGTAAATAGTTTGAAAAAAATTTAGTATTAAAACTATTATCATAATGAAAAAAGAATTGAAATAAAAATAAATATTTCTGCCAAATATAACAACATGCAGCATGTTTTAAAATTTTAACTTTAAAATTATTTTATTGTAAAAATTACAATGCACAATATGAAATATCAAACACGACAATGAAGAAACTTACTTTTTAAAAAATAATGGAGATTTTTTTAAAGATTTTAATCATTTTATTTACAAAGTTAGCAGTAGCCAAGTCAAGACTAAAGCTAAAAATTTTCACAATCATTATTGGAATTTTTCTTTGAATCTTGAATATTTTAATGCTTTGAATTTTACTGTTTGTATTGTTGTACATCCTTGTCTCATTAGACAAACCTTACATTTTAGAACGAATAACAGCTTCTTGTGCCACAGAAATTGCTAATGTTCCATCCTGTCTCCAGATACGACCAGTGACAAAACCTTTACCATTTCCTTAAAAAAATCAAATCAAATTTTACTTAGTTAGTAATTATTATTATTTACAAATAGTGCTAAAGTGAAGGATGCACATAAATGTTAAAACTCCTTTGAGATTAAATAAATGACAGATTTTCATGGAGAAAAGTTGTGCCTTTGTCCCCCAGAAAATGACTCTGTTACTGTCATGTGGACTATTTTAAAAAGTAGATAATTCAACTACACACTGCATAATAAGTTTGTCTATTAGAGCAGATATTGAAAAGGGGGGGGGAGAGAAGATTGGACCGTGTTCTGGGCACGAACAAACTTTTGGTTAAGTCCAACACTGCCTATTTCACAATATAACCTGTGACCAAAAATCAGAATAATGAGGCACCTCATTACTAAAGGATACAACATTAATATTGATATCTTCTTTTTTTACACTTCACAAAATTATCACAATTATCCAGATGAACCATTACAAGTGATTCAAACTCTGCTAATTTATTTTATTTACTTAAAGAGGTTTTTCAACTAGTAAAGGTATTTGGACAAATGTAGAAAAGAATTATTTTTAACTCATAAAACTAGGCTTCAAAACTGGAAATTGTCACATTATCAAATTTGAATGCAATCACTGAATTTTGGCATCAGTAACTCTAAGCCTGAAATATTCAGCAAAATTTAAAAACATAAGCAGCAGAGGGTACTGCATCTTCCATAGAGGACTGTAGTAAGGGACTCACAACAATACAGCCCTCATTAAATGAAGTGGCCAGTTTATATAAAGAATTAAAGTTTAATGGTGAGATGGTGGCTTGGCTGGCATGATTGGTGATTAATGTGCTAAATCTCATAATTGGCATAAATCCAAACTTAACTATTTTAAAAGATAATGATGATGATGATGATGTAATGTGGCCATGAGGTAAGGTCATTTTGCTTTCAGTCATATGCAGGTTTAAAAATTTAACTCCGAGGTCTCATTGCAACTACAACAAGATCTTATTTTCTGTTATCATCACTTAATTTTATTTTTAGTCTACTAACTATTATTTATATATTTTTTTAAAATAATTTAAACTCAAACAATGTTACCATTTTACTAAAATTAGCTAAATAAAAACTGTAATAAAACTGGATGTGAAGTAGCCTTGTATGTACTTCTTCCACCGTTCATATCCATGTGCCAAAGCACCCAGTAGGTTAGGTCCATATTAAAACATACAGAGCCAGCCATGTCCAACCAAAGGTTTTAGTTTTTGACAATAGGAAAACAAGTCAAGATGTTGCTAACATGTTTTATGGAAAATACACTTTTTAATTGGGGGGGGGAGGAGAAAGTAAAGAACTATAATTTAAAAGTTAAACCAAGTAACAGGAAAATCCAAACACATGAAGTCTAAGTGACCCCAAAATGAGTTTAATTACATAAAAAAGAACCTACTAAATTCATAAACATAGCAATTAAATGTGTGTGTAATAATTGAAAAGTTAAAGGGTCTGCATTTACATACCAATTAACGCTTTGTTTGCACAGAAAAAGCCAGCCAGTTAAACATTGTAACTATTCAGGCCTTTGTTTATGTTAATTACTTTGTGATTCAAACATTCATGTTCTTACGTACATTTCAAATTCCAGTCTTCATCATGCCAATGTAACCTTGGTTTTGGTAAAACAAAATGGGCAAATAAAACAAAGCACAAACAGATTGAAAGTTACTGGTGATATATATATGTTTGTGGTAGTTTCAGTCTGGGCTTTAAAAAAGTCCACACGTGTACACCTCAGTGAATAGGCTGAATCTTAAGATCAAAAAAAAAGGGAAGGACGCTATGGTGATCCTTGATTTATTTTGTTTTCTCTTAGATGTACTTTACATGCAGGCACTGGTGGAGCCATAAATGTGGACCCAGGAATAAAATACCCCATATTTCACATATAAACAAATTAGAGTATATCAACTGATAGAAACTCCAAACACAAAGTTCATTATCAGTTCTTTCACATAAGACTTTTTCCATTGAAAACTGTTCCTCCTTTATGCCTGATGGACTGTTTTATTGCTATATGCTGTAAAGTTTTGTAATCTAATAAATCAGTTATGCAATACCGACAGACTGAACATCTGAAATTTTACAAACAAAGGTGGATTTCCATTAATCAGTCTTTATGTCCCAGTATTTAGACTACATACTTGCACAATTAGAAAAATAAAGGAAAAAAAAAAAAAATGCATGTCATTGGGTCACAAAATGTGATTAATAATGAAATTAATCCAAACAAAACAAGAAAATCTTTCTTAAAGGCCTACTTACCACATTGAGGACTTTCTGTTTCATACAGCAACCAATCATTAGCAGAAAGTGGGTTGTGAAACCACATGGAATGGTCCAGCGATGTCAGATGATTAAATTTAACATTTCTAGCCCCAGGAAGTAGAGTAGTCGTAATAAGATGGTAGTCTGATATATAGGCAATAATACTATCATGCATATTTGTATCTTCCCCTAAGAAATAAATGCATACAAAATACAATAAGTTTGTTTAATGCACTCATTAATAACAAAAAGTTTTATCTCTTTCAATACTAAGCACCAAAACAAGTCTCATAATTGACCTATGTAAGTTGCAGCCACCATCAGTGATCTACTGATAGTGATGCATTAATAGGGAAATTACTCTTAATTCATTAATATAATAAATTCTCCCTAGCTAGCCAAATAGAAAACTAACCAATCTTGTATCTCTTTCCCTCTCATGTCCACATTTCTCTGCATTCTTACCAGCAAGAGCAACGTCTGTACCATTTTCTAAGCATACAAATGATATCCCCAACAAGTGTTATAGTGTAGTTATTTAACCATATTTATCTTGTATTTCAAAACTGATATTTAGAAGAGAAAAAAGAATAAAATTATCACTACTTAAGAGGGATAAAATGAATTTGTTGCCAGGCTGCTATATATTAACAGTAATTCTTATTTTGTCTCCAGGGACATTATTTTGGAAAACAGAAATTTCATAAAAACATTCATCTTGAGAATATACAAGATATTAGAACTCAGAAAGTACAAAAAAAAAACACAAAAACAAGTCATGCTAACATTGACAGCATCAGGAATTTCTTCTAGTCTCTAAAAGAGAATGATACAGAACTTATTTAAGTTGAGGATTGCTGCATTACTTAGAAAGAAGTGTAAATTTTAAAAGGTTTTGACTATTACCAATATGGCCCAAAGCTCTAAACCAAAACAAACGCTTTGGTTTCTGTGGTACTGTTCGCAAAAACTGCTCCGGTTCAACTGGTTTAAATTCTATAGGATCATGAGTAAAAGCCAGCTCCTTTAAATAGCACTTTTCTTCTTCTGTTGTATCAGGGTGGCTGAAAGACCAAGCATTAACAAATAGTTAACATCGATTTAAAATCTGTTCAATGTAAAAGTTAACTGTTAACCTAAAATAAACAAAACTTTTAATTTCTTTAAGAGAACTACTATTGATGATAATACCTGGAAAATTCCATGAACTTCTGTTTGGGTTGGTAGATTTATAGAACAAATTACCATAGCATGGAGTTAAAACAGAAAAAGTTTGAAACCACTTATTAACTTTGAAACCCTGTAGCAATAGAGTTAAATCATCCTGTAAAATGATTTCTTCAAGGATTTGAACACATTTATAACTTATCTTCATTATTAGTCCAGTTTTAAAGATATATTTGTAATTCTTGGCCTTAAATGATCATTTAGTAAATACTCGTGTTATAGATGTATTCTTTATTCTTCAAGGAGAAGCCAGTAATTGAAATCCTAATTTCTTTTTTTCATATTATCTGTATAAAACTTGATGCTTGCTATCTAGGTCTCCAGTATATTTAAAAATCACAGGGTATTTTTCACCAGGACTAAACTGTTTCCATAATAATGGTAGTCATCTTGGATTTTGAGGTAGTTACTTATAACAATTTCCTGGATGAAGAGGCTATTACAACAAAACTAATACATGGAATTGGTCCATTCATGTACTGACTATCACTTTATGAAAATGTAATTTTGAGAAAATATAAATTTCAGTCAAATCCACTGATTGTGTCAAATTTCTGGATCCAAGGCCCCCACTGAAAACAAATATCTCAACTTGTACTGTATGAGCAAAAAATGTTAAATAATTTTAGACTGTCATTCAAAGTTCTCCTTATTGAGAAAATAACATCCAAAGATTTGCAGTTATACATGTAACTACTTTTATTGCATGAACGGTGATTCTGAATGGGTAAAATTAGTTGGGAAATGTTAACTGGGAGATTTTTGTGTCTTACTATGCCAAAATCAGAAGAAAGAAACATTTTGTTTTTACTGTTCATGTGCCACTGTCAAGTGCTGGCCTCTCATCAATGTATTTATTACAATTAACTGTTTCCTTTTTTAATTTGTTTATTTCAAGACTCAAAATCAGCAGCTGGAGGTCCTGGTTAGACTACTGGATTGCCAAGGCTGAGAGTCTGGCTTTCACCTCGATTGGGGTCAGCTTGGTTAGCATACCTCCCAGCTGTGTTTTCTTCTTGCTCTTCTTCACCTGCCATTCGCGAGGGTTTCTTCATGGATTTCCATGCCAAAGTTGGCAGTGCCAGGCCCTTGTGGCACAGGATACACCTTCTAGTAGACAACCACTGTACTACACTCTCCTCACCGGGAGAGAGAAAAAGGCTCAAAGTGGAATTTGCATTATTTTTAAAAGGAAAAGCAGCCTTAAGTTTTTGTTGTTGTTGTTTTTTTTAAGTGTATAGAAGTTATCTCATGCCAAAAAAAAAATCTGATTAGCCTGGGCATCATATTTCTAGAGATGACACAGCCATAGATCTATTCTGATTTTATGTAAAAGTTACTTTTAAATCTATTAAATACAAACAATGTTTGAGTGCTAAACATTTACAAAAAATTCTAATCAAGTGCTTGGTCACTGGTTACGATTCTACTCCAATGAAGCACAACTTATTCCGATCTTGTACAAAGCTTTTCTAATGTTTTTTTGAGATGCGGTAAGAATATGATCTTTTGCTTTACATTAATATTTTTCAAAGTAGAAATCACTACTGTCCTAAGCATTAGAAATGACTACTCGCTGCAGAAGTCGATATCATGCATGCAATAGAGCCCCTCCTGCCTCCAAGAACAGACAGTATTTGGACAGTTCAACAAACAGTCTAATTTTACTAACCATGGCCAGCTTAATGGTTAGATTATTGGACGGCCATGGTTGAAGCCTCGACTATGGTGCCTGCTCAGGGTCATCTTGGTTCTTTTCACTCTTCTTCACCAGTCAGTTGCGAGAGTTTCCGCTGGGCTTCACAGCTTCCTGTTCTGGTAGTAGCAGCTTGCCTGGTCTTCACAGTTGTTTCTTGACACCAGGTTACAAGTGGAATTGCTGTACACGAGTAAATCATACTAACCTTAGTCTGCAGCTTATCAGATCCTGAATATTCAGTAACTGTTGTGGAGGTGGAGCGGCTGGCATGGACCACTGATGCCTGTAAGAATCATACTCCTTACTTTTAAAAGATGCCTGCAGGGTGAAAATAACCTGTTCTGACTGGACTACACTCACTGAACGATTGGAGTATGTCCGACCATCCCGGACACAATTAACACGGTAAAATGCTGGAATGTCTGGAAGGCCTAAAAGTAATAAAAGTAAAATTTTATTTTCAGTTTTTCTTTAGATTTTAAGAAATAAAGTGTGGTAACAGAAATACTGCACTAAAGACTGAAATCAAATCAGACATATTTCCAAGTGTTAGCGTTTGTTTGTTTGTTTGCTACACTTTCATGGCCAAACCATAGCAGCACCTAGAGACCCCAAATTTTGGGTTTAGGTGCTTCAGAATCTAAGCAAGGTTTTCAGCTACCACATGTTGGCCTAAAGCCATTCTTTCCCAGGCAGTGCCAGACACCCAAACTACTCTTGTCTATTCCACCATTAAATATTTCATTAATATACATTTCTTACACCCAGGGGAAGTTTTATTTTTTAAAAATTTTAAGTAAATAAGAAACATCAGAAATGTAAACATATCACTTGTTGCTAGACAGCTGCTAAAGATATGAAGCAAGAGATTAAAACTGAATGACAAAAAGAAAAACCAAAGCAAACTTTTATTTTTACTTAAGTTATTAGGAGGCATCCTCTTACTGCTGTTCTCACAAAATATAAGGGGTTCTTTTTAATAAACACTTTCATTTAACTCGTGTTTGTTGCTTTCTGTTTTGGTGAACCTTAAGAATAGTAACTGATCCATATATGGTAGTTGGGTGCCATGTTTTAACATGGTCAGAGCAGGGTGCTTATGGATGGACATGAATGGGCTGTCTTTGATGCTCTTAGTACTAGTAGTTACTGAATATTATTCTTAAGGTTTCCAAAAAGAAATGTTTTGACACTTTTGTTCCTTACATACAGGTTTCCTAAAAAGGTTTTTTTTTTTTCTTTTTCCATATAATATGCTTTTCTGCCTAGTCTCTGTTAGAATAACTATCAGAAACCATAGCTATGCTAATATGAGACATCATACCACCACGCAAGAAGTAGCCATGAAGACTGGAGGTGTACTGATGACAGGGAACAGTCCTAGAAGCAGCCACCAGTGCCTGTCCAATCAGATGGCCTCCAAATACTATTTTATATGTAGGAAAGGCATCCAGGGTTTGACTTCTGCAAACAAAAATGTAATAGTTACAAGCAGTCTCTCTCTGCAAAACTATCTTATCATTTAAACTAATGCACGCATCATAATTTAATCATTTGCATACTTACTTTATAAACAAAACATTTGACAAAAATAAGCCAGAACTGTGGATTTCTTGCATTATAAATAGGGATGAGATATACAGGTGAATATCTTATTTTTTCAGCCACAACAAATTTTTTTAATTATCTGTAATGGAAATAATGTAAAAAAATACAAAAAAAGCATAACATAATCTAATGAAAATCTAGTTTCAAGGCTGAAAAACAACGCACACAAAAAAATGGCTTAAAATCAGCATTTTTGAATGGTTTTTCATCTGTAACTTCCTCATGTAGGTCAGAAGTAGCTGCTTCTTTCAAATGTCTGATTGTGTTCTCTTTTTTAGGGCCCATCGCTTAATTTATTTTGCTCTCGTGAAGAAATCCATAATTAATAAATAAAACTTTCTCATTTATTACGTTTTCTTTTTAGAAAAGATGGCAAGGAAATGAAGTTAAGTCGCAAAAACCTGAGCCAAAAAGATACAAAAACAGTAAACCCACTATACTGCATCGGAGAGATTATGGATCAAAAGGTAGTCTCTTGGATTTGACAACTTGGATTAACTTACTGGTGACAAATTATTTTACCAGCATCAAAAGATAACGTGAATCAGTAGGTTGAGTAAAACCATTGACATAAAATTTGAACAACAACAAACAAATGCAGAAAAACTGCAAGTTTTGAAAAAATTGTAGATTTCATTAATCCTGTTAAATATTCAGAAGTAATACGTGCAATACCAAGAAGAGATAGAAAAAGAAAAGAAAATGATGATGACCAGCTTATCCAAGTCAATTTAAAGGTAGATGTGCAATCTGAAATTAGAAAACTAATAAAGATAAATAAAACAATCAAAGATGTCATAGCAACAGTTAGTTACAGGGCAACTTTTTCTGTTGAGAAAGTGGTCATTCAGACAGTTTGTGACAAATTCTATAGAGAAAAATATTATCTGACAGCAGTTGAAATTCAAAAGTTTGAACCACAAGTAGAAACAATACCAGAAGAGCTGATTGAACCTAAAAATAAGAAAACAAAAGCATCAGATGATTATAAAAAGTATCACTTTATCTTACCTTCCACTAAAACCATCAGTAATAATAAGCATGGGAAAGTCTTACAACAAGAAACTGAAGCTGGAATTTTTCTCAGTGAAAATAAATGAAGATTAAAGTACAATTCAATTTGACATCACAAGCCAAAGGTAGGTTGAAAGTGAATGACCTTCAATAATATTAAACTCCAAAAGTGACAATGAAGAATAATGTAAAATGACTGTGTTCAGACACTTTTCTTAACATTTGAAGACAGAGAACAAATTACATCATTGATTGTAGAAACACTAAAAGAGTTGTTTGTTGCAATTGGAGAGAAGTTATTTGCAAAAAGAACTTTGGGAGAAGACTGGTGCATTAATAACAGATGCATTAATTAAAAATCTGAAAGTAAAGTCTAAAGTAGCCATGATAAAATCAAGTCATATGCCTTTCCATGTTTTCTGTAAATCACACACATGAGAAGCTTGATGAGTATTGCAATGATGTATAGGCTAAAGTGGTAAAAAGTATTTTAATGACAGACAACCAGGGGCGTAGCTAATGGGGGCGGCAGGGGCGGCATTTTTTGGTCCGAGTGCGCGTTTGTCAAATTTAGTTCAGGGCAGACAGATGTTACAATATAAATGTATTTTTTCGTTCTATTTTTCCAGATATTTTTTTTCCTGATTTTTTCGTTCAATTTTTAATGGTAGTTTTTTGAAAGGAAGAAAGTTTTTCTAAAATTTGCTGTAAAAGAAATTTGCTCACTTGAAGTGAGTCACTTCTAATTAATTTTGAATTGAATATCAATATTTTCTCATTATATATTTGATAATTTTTATTCTCATAGTACTTTTTTTCAATAAATAAATAAATAAAAAATGAATTTTTTGGAGGTTTTGAAATTCTACGTTATTTAGAGGGCGGCAAATTCTACGACCGCCCCGGGCGGCACAAACGCTAGCTACGCCCCTGCAGACAACCAAGACTTAAATCATTTTTAGTCAATCCCAAAGCATAACCCAATATACAATGAGAGTTATTAAAATTGGTTTCACATCAGGAAAGTGCAAAGCCAATATCATTAGCAGCAGATTTTGATCAAATTCTTGAAGATGAAGAAGTTGCAAAGTCTTTTAGTTTATTCAAAGAAACACAGTTTACTAAAGTTGGCTATTCAGTTGGTGCTCATGCTAGACTGTTTTCCTCAGTTTGAAAAGTTGCTCAACTGTACCCATTGCCACTATACACTCACCCAAGCATGTCATCTGTACACTGAAAATGAATATATGAAAGCAGCTTAAGATCTCTTTCTTACTTCGTATACAAAGTAACCATGCCTTTTCTCAATCGCATGGAAAAGACAGGCCCAAAATGGCTTAATAAAAACCTTACTCATCCTATATAATGATCTTAAATAAAAACTAGACATTATTGAGGTTCATTGTTCAATGGAAACATTAATATGGATGAAAGTATACATCTTAGTGATCTTCAGAAATATTTACTTGACATGATACATTTGTGTGCTGAAGAAGTTAAACTAAAATATAGCAGCAAGTATTGGCCTGGTGAAGAAGATCAATCTTCTAAACAGCTCCATAAACATAGAGAAGAAACCTTCCAAATAAAATCTTAGAGACTGATACATATATATATCAATTTAGTTTCCCATTCTGCATCCAAAAGAAATAAATTCTTCAAGATTAAAAGGATCAGAGACGATTTAATGTTTAGCAAGTCTGCTGAAACAGATTAAATCATTTCGGTGACGTCAAAGGAAATAATAATAATAATAATAATAATAATAATAATAATAATAAAATAATAATAATAATATAATAGTTGGAAAGCATGGAAATCAAATGACCTGAATCTCAAAAACAGAAACGAAAGCAAAAGAATTCACAGACAGTATGACAAAAAACCACCGGGCTACTGCTGCCTATGCAGACAATACACATACTGAAGGAATGCAAAGATGATGACAATGAAAATAAATAACGAAAAACACTGCCAAAGAAAATTAGTTGTAAAAAAATGCTCGAGACAAGACGTCATCCTTTTGAAACATTTTCGCCCAAGTGATGCGGGAGGGAGGGAGAGAGAGATGATGATGAGGAGGAGGAGGAGGAGATGGAGAGAGAGAGAGAGAGAGTTCATTTACATAAAATAAATGATATAACAAGAGAGCAATTTGTGGAGAATTTATTATTATTGTTAAAAGCTGGTTTCAGAAATTCAGGGTGAAAAGAAGACGTTTCCGGTTTCCTTTCACAACAACAACAACAACAACAACAAGGGGGGGGGGTAGAGACAATAAATGGTAAGGAAGGAAAATAATGTTCGGACAAACCACGTGGGTGGTTTTGGGGGTGGGTGGGTTAATTTGACAGAAGGACGTAGAGGTCCTTGGGTTTCATTCACACTGACTGGAGAGAATGTAGACACGGGTGTTGTTAGGGGGAGTCGGGCACGGAAATCTGGCAAGACACGAACCTCAGAACGGCGAAGAAGAAGACACCGACTACAGCTATGAGGGGAGGGGAGGGGAGGGGACAGCTGGAATATAAAAGCATTTCTCTTTTGACAAGATGCTTATCTGTGCGAGTCAAGCCGGTGTTGTGGCCGACTTCGGGGAAGATAGACTGCGCAGAAGATTATTTCAGGCCGGGGATCTTCATGAGAGCAGGATGGTTTTGTTGTACGCTATAATTCAGCTTCATGAATAATTGATAAAAAAGACTAGGAAAAGATCGTGACAAACACCCCCCCCCTCCACTGGTGAACTGGAAATGAGAGTTGACATCATCGTATCGGGACAGGGAGAAGATACAAGACAAAAAATACCTATAGACATTTTCGTCTACTTTTTCCACTTCCATCCGTTCTTTTAACGAGCGGCGTCGCTGCGCCCCGCCCGCTTCTCGCCACAGCTCGGAGTCGGCCGCCATTGTAGCGTCCGAGGTAGGAGGAAGAAGCCTGAGCAATCCACTTGAGAGGTTACGGCAAAGAACGCGCATTACCTCGATACGGAGACCCGCAACGGTTAGGACGAATCCCAGATTCCTGCCAGAACAGCGAAGTTAATTAATTATTATTATTTTTTTTTGTTGTTATTACTGTTAGGGTGCATAATACGGAACGCTACCGTCAGAGTCGACACCGGACGGCCGCTGGGGGGGGGGGGCGTCGTCGCGAAGTTACCTCCCATTGTTTGCGCTCTTGGACCTGGACACGGCGCGGTTTTCGAAAACAGGGGGAAGAAGAAGAACTGTTATGGCGCTCTCGCTCGGCTGTGCCTTTATCATCGGTGCTGATTGTTACGAACCGTGTGGGAAATGGTAAGAAGGGCCTGCGCGTTTAGTCTGTTTTCACTTTGAGACGGTTATTTTTTGCCCCATAACGAGTGGAGAACTCCGGCCAAGAGAGGAGAGAGAGAGAGAGCTCGCAGGAAACCGTCGGTTTGGACACGAGAATGGGTGTCTTGGAGCGACAGGAAGGCCGGGAGCGCTTAGTAGACAACACTGCCACCACCCACCCCGCATGCTGGACTACCACCTTCAACCGCGGAGACAATTATTGCTAACTCTGCCAAAAAATAAAGTGTAGTGCTGTTAAAAACGTGAAGGGTTGGATTGAGGATCAAGATCAGAGGAGTGCGCCCCTGATTCTGCTGATGATCCGGACGGAAGCGGAGTTACCACGGGCAGATCTGTAAGAAAGGGAGCAGGCGAGGGAGGTGCTCGGCAAGTTTCAACGTGCTCGCGGAAATCTCGGTGACATGCTCCTGGCCTGCTCTCTATAGCTTACAATAGGTGTGCACTGAGAGAGAGTGGACTGGGCGAAGCGTTACGAGGACACATTTCCCAGACGAGAGAGCGAGAAGCTATCATCAAGGAGGGTCGCCACTCAGCCGAATAAGTTTTGGCAGTGGGACGAGAACTATAGACCCAGTATTCGAAGCAAGATGCTTACGGACGATTTGAAGAAAGGATGCGAGGGACGACATTATATCTAAAGCTCAGAAGGATCAGCTAAGAACTTCGACAAGCGGGTCAATGTCAAAGGGCATCATAACGGATCGACCCTCTCGTCTGCTTTGGAGGTAATGATGAGGGAGATTTCAGGCTGAAACCTCTCTCAGTATACCACTCAGAAAATCCAGGGTGACTCGTGGGATGAAATAACAATCCCTGCAACAATGGAAGGGGTTTGGAGGAAGATTTGGCCTGAATGCGTCCACGGTTTCTGAGGGCTTGCGAACGTGCCCGATATCCAGGCGCAGATGGTGTAGCTGGCAAGGGAAGCTAGATTCGACGAAGTGGACCAAGATGGTATGGTTGAACTGCTGAAGTTTCATGGGGAAGATCTTACTAATGAAGACTTAATGCAGCTAGAGCAACAAAGGGCAAGAGAGCAGGAGAAAGATGAGAACCAAACACCTCCTCCCCCAAAAGAGTTTACAACAAAACTACTCTCTGAGGCTTTCAACCACGTCGAGCAAGAGCTCAACGTATTTAGGGACAACGGCCCCCAATATAGAGCACAGCATCAATTGTAGCTGTATAATTGAGGGCGCCATGCACTGCTACAAGGGGCTGTACTAGGAAAGGAAGAAGAAAGCTGTCTAGAACACTCTTCTTACCTTATTCAAACCTCGGGAAACCCCATCAACTCCTTCAACAAGCAAAGAGACTTTGCCAGCCAAGAATGAAACTGACCAGGTATCAGAGGAGAGGCCGACAACCATGACTCGCCATTTCAGTCACCTCTCCATCTTCACCCCGCACCTCTCAGGCCTCGACACGCACTGCTGTTTTTGGTGAGTACAGTTTACATACAGAGTTCTCCATTAGTTAGGTCCTGTGTTTAATATTTACTTTAGTTAGCTTAGGATGACCGACAGTTACAGGCCAGGAACGCGTCTCGAATATAAATCAAGGACTGAAGGCAGATATCAACAAGCGAGGTTCTTGGCTTATACTTCCATTTTTTTAAAAAAAATAAAAGATGAATCTTCGGATTTTCAGATGTATGCGTTTCAAGGGTGAAATAGTTTTCGAGTCCGGGCAGGAATCAGATATTAAATTGTATTTTTGAATAAATATTACACTACAGCAGCTGCAGAAGTCTCAGTAAAGCGTCTCGTAGCACGTAATATTAGACACTTGATAGTAAGACGGCTGCTCGCGGTAATTCTGTTTTGTATTATTCTTTTTACAGTAGCTTTATTGTACTGCTGATAGTTAATATACGCTAACAAAACTGCACATCGATTCTGTGTCAAAAGTCTTGTTAAATAAACAAAATTTGGGATATGTTAGGTGACGAGTGTTGCTTGGTTATTGTCTTGAGAAGTGCGGTGCTTCTCTGGCGAGATTATCATACATCGCCGCATTACTCATCAGTGCCAAACATTGGTAATGAATCATTTGATGGACAAGGCAGTTTTCTCCCATTAACTGTATCCGTGCTGCGAGTCTTAGTCACGCGCGGCGGCTCCAAGCCTTACTCGATGGGACACGGAAGCTGGACAGACCGACAGATGGGCTAGCTGACCGAAGCGGCGTACCTTGAAACAGTTCTACGGAATCTCGGATGGCGTAAACATATTCCTGGGAATGAAAGGCGTCTGGTGATTAATGACGAAAACTGGCTCAATGTTTTGGACGTCACCGAACGAGGAGTTACTAGGCGGCGGCGGGGGGGGTCAGCTAGCTCTCCCAGCGTGCGATCAAGTGTCTCGTTGTTGTTTGTATGGAATTATTAGTTTTTGTGTCTTTCTGACCAGTCAACCTTTTAATGGCGGCTCACTTGTATTGTCTTCGCTTGGACGTGGCATCTCTGTACACACAGTGGTGATTTGTGTGTAGCCTGTGGCCTTCAGTAAAAAAACAGGTTGCACAGCCCCCCGCTGTAGACTTCGAAAGTCGCGTATTAATCTTAAAAATAATCGGCCACGGTTAACTCCGCTTGTACAGGACTGTTTCAGTTGGGTGTACGTGGTGGTAACACGGCGCATGCGCCTAACGCCTAGACTCGGACCAAACTATCTCTATCCGAAACTTCTCTGAGTAAGTGTGACGGTCATGCGTGACTAACAATCTGACCGCGGCGTTCGCTTCAGAAAAGCATTTTCGAGAAAATGAGACGGGCAGCGAGCGGCCGCATACTCGTATTCCACTCTCTCCTCCCGGGTGTTATCTGGCAGTGAAATTAGTCTTCGCTTGTTTCGCCACCTGCCGGCGGTGCTCACATTATTTTCACGTGACCTGTAGAAAAGTGAAATTACCAACATTTTTCTTTTATTTTATTTTATTTTATTTTTATTTTACCTGAATACGGAAATATTTGTTCAATCAACTTTTTCCTGTGTAGCCGATGAAATCTATTTATCCGCATCTTCCGGACAAGCTGTGAGCGCCAGGCGCTTTGCGGCTGGCCTCGCCAAATATGGCCACTATTCCGGGAATACGGCTCCACTCAGCCGGATGACGACATATCCGCCAGGATGGTGCAGTTAACTGTAGACTGCGTCTTCTCGCGGAGCCTTTGAATATAAGGTGAAATTTTGTCGATTCTGAGGTAAAAAATTTTTTAAAAAATGAATAATAATAATAATAAAATGGCCGATTAAGATGGAAGTTGTTAATAACAAAACAGCCGAAATTATGCGTTTAGTTTGATGGCGTCGTAATAAGGCTGCGTTTACATAGGGGCTGGTTTGTCATCCTGAACAACGAGTATGATTAAAAGGCTATTTGATTGGTTAATTAACTGCAACATCGAACAATGTTAAAGCACACTTGATAGCCCTGTGACTCCGCTGCATACCACTGACTTTATTATGATAAAGTGGTTGTTTAAAGTGATATCTTCACTACTTATTATCAGACGGGAAATACCCACGGCCTCGTGTAAGTCTGTAAAGCCATTTCATCTCAGCGTGTAATGGAAGACAACAGTAATAACTGGAATGGGCTCTGCCGCACGCAGTCTCGGCTTTGATAACGGCAGCGGAGAAACTGGAAAGTAATAATAGTTTTAAAAATATATTATTAATAGTAATTATCTATGCGGAGTATATTATAGTCAAGGAACTATTCAGATGGTTTTAAGATCGTGAGCAGTGGTTGGAAAGAGTGGCCGACATCAAGGCAACCAAAGTATGATAATAAATAAAAGGTGGCTTCAATGTTAGATTGGTTAGCCCCAAGCTTTGGAAATTTAAAGTAGTTTTATATTATTATTCAGACGTTTGAAAAAAGCTACAACAAAATCACATGGGGTAGTTGTTACGGCACCAGTAATTCCTAATTAAGCGTGTAGATGAGCTATAATCGACGTCATATCTTAATCACGTGACGTCGACTACAGCCTTACCTATACACTTGATTAGGGATTACTGGCGTCGTAACCACTTCTGTAAAAACTAACCCCGTAATTCTCCTTATTAAGTCAAAAAAGGACATTTTTTCTTTTACCCAATTCTTTCATATAACTAAACCCTAATGACACAAGTTGCTACTCCGAAAACAACTATTTTTGCTTTGTAATCTTCTCTGTTTTTTCTATTGCACACCATTCAAATCCCATATCCAGGTGTTGGTCCTTTAACATTTTTTCTTTAAATATGTCATTTTAGCTTTTACTAAAAAGAAATATGAGGGATATATAACATTATTTAACTTTCCAAAAAATTTATGCATAAAAATGTATTGGTTTTCGATTGAATATTAATAATTTCTTTTAGACGTGAGTAAAGTGAAAGTCTTGGTATTACCAAGAACGTTAAAGCGAAATTTAAACTCATCTTCAGTAACATCATCCCTTATGATTTTCAGGAAGACTACTGAAACCGAAATTTAAAAATGAAGTTCTTTAAATTCTATTCTGTGTTATCTGTGTGCTTTTTTTTTTTCGGATACACGCCCTTCGATCCCTTCTACTTAGAAAATCATTATTAAAATCCAAATTTTACGTAAATAGAATCATTTATAATGTTAGAATTGTTGCCGATTGTAAAATTTTCAATATTATTTGCAAAGCCAAAATGATCTCGTTGTTTTAGTTCAGAAAATCCCTTTTCAAGGCTGGCATTTCGCTTAGTTTATTAATTGCAAGAGGCTAAAAGCCGCCATAATTGCTTATACATTTCTTACCTATACTCCATAGAGAGAGAGAGAGAGAGATTTACAAGTTTTGGAATGATTTACACTATCAAAACTGACAAAGCCGACAGTTTATTCCGTTATCCATTAGTCTGTTAGTAGAAATGTTTATATATATATAACTGCGCGATATATTCTTCACCACTTGTCACGTGTGATCTTTTTAGTATTGCCAACCAACTTTCACAATTTTTTTTAAAAATTTTCCGGCCCGTCCACGTGTCCAAACAAAATGAAAACCCAGCGAGCTGCTTCGACCGAGAGTCGTCTTAAAGTACTCAGTCGACAGTCTTTAAGTTTGACACACGCGTGTAACAAAATCTTTCTTGTCAACATCGCAGAAAAATGGCTGTGGGACTGTATCTTTCAAAGTAGCCCTTCCCCAGTTCATATTTAAATGGCCTCAAAGTGTCATGATACACCGGTCAGCCAACCGATAACCTCCATCCCAAAATCAAAAACCTCCAAAACCTCGCAAGATTTTTTTTAAAGTTCTTAATAAATAAGTTATGCTTTTATTATATTTATTAATTCATTACCTACTGGTTTTTTTTAATGCACTTGGAAAAGAAAGTTAATCTCTCTCAAAATGGATTAACAGCTAATCAGGCATAATCCTTCCTTCTAGATGAATTTGCATAAGCGATTATTCAGGTTGTGTTCCCAGAGTAACTGACTACGGCTCTCCTCCTCCTCCTCCTTTCTTGATGGTGTAACCGTTTGCTTAAAGTTACATCAAGTTATTCAGCGCTGCATTTGACTGGAACTCTGTTCTACAATGCTTGATCCGGGTAATATGCTTTTATTATTCTCCGCACACTTGGTCGTGGCCAGGCGGGACGTGTTCTGGTCATCTCCCCCTCTTCCTCTGGTATTCTCTACAGTAATCTCGTCAGGTGATGGTTAGAGAGCCGGCACAGAGCAAACTGAGCGGGATTAAGGAGCCGGAGTCGACTTGATGGACGTCTAGTTAGTGGTTCGGCTGCCGTATCCGGAGATCATCACAAGGATCGCGTCGTCGCATCTCAGCATTGTCGGTCACGTCGGAAAGATTAGCAAAAGATGAATTATGGCAAAAGCAGCTCACAAATCATTTCGCTACATTTTTCAGGAAAAAAAAAAGAAGGATAGTAAAGTTTTTGCTTAATTTAACTTTTAAAAGTCATTTTTTTGTTATTTGTTAAGAGCGCACGTTGTTCCATCGTGTAGAGATCTTAAACATCCAAACATTTAAATTCGTTCATATCAAATCATCAATGGCGACTTGGTCCAGTCAGATATTTCCAATAAAGTTTTCAGGTATTGCTGCTGTAAGGCTAGTTTTAGCCATTTGGTCCTTAGTTGTCTATTAAGATGCTCCCAGAGAAGCTCACCGGAATCTATCAAACCCGGGGTCCGTGCGACCTAGGAAAACAAACCGGTTCATTCCGCATCTTGCAGGCTGTAGCTGGTATTGATGTATGGTGGCATGTTGCTTCATGGTGATTACTGTTGATCCCTATAATCTGCTGTTCCCACTTACAAAGTAGCCGCCTACAACCCTGCTCAAAGTCGCTGTGCTTGACAGTTGATTGTAAACACGCGAGACTAGGACATTCTGTCTCCAGACTAATGCCCATCCAGATGCCGACTGGTGAACGTGTTCCAGCTACCAGCATACATATATGTTGAAGCAGCAGCGCTTGCTTCTTCCCTAACCACTGTATTACAGAATAGAAATACAATTTTTACATGACATTTATACTTTTGTGTTTATATTTAATGTCGTGCAGATACCGCGAAAAGACGAACCTTTGGTTCTTTAAGGCAAACAGTATAGGGTCTTGAAGCTGTTGATAGTCGGATATGTAGATAATAAATGAACGCACTTCTTGTGGGGGGTGATATTTAAAATGTTTTGAGAACAAGCTGTATTTAGTTAGTCTTTTCAGATTGATGAATAGATTTGCACATCAATTTATAAAGATTTCCAAGATGACTGACGTCGACCGTTGCGTAGTTTGTTAATGGTAGACAAAAAACCCAATGATGTACGTGGACAGAGAAGATTGGGTTAAATCTTATTACAACAATAGGGACTCCGAATAATCTTGCTGACAATGCAATTTTCGGTGAATTTTCTAAGATAAAATTCACCGAAAAAAAAACAGTACAGCGATAATTTGAACGAGGCCTCTTTTACGACTTTTTCGGTTGCCTTGGCCACTCTGGAAGTTATCGTCTGATCTTTCAAATCTCTGTCACCCGAGGCCTGAGTCATGGGATAGTTCTGTTGCTTCAAAAGATACGTGTGGGTCCGAGTCGCCCCGTCGGGTGCACCGACTAAAGTCACTACACACTGTCAGGTGATTCCAAATTTGTGTGACAGTAGCCAGACTGGATATAAAATCTGTCACGAATGTTCACATGATGGAGTTACCCAGTGAGTTGGTGTGTTCTGGGGGGGGGGTTAGTGTCTAATGCAACGCCTGGTGCCGGACCGCTAGCAGAAGTGTGACCTTGAAGGTGCCATCTTGTGTCTTTAAATTCTTTTTTTAAAATTCAACTTTATGTCGAATTATGCCAATAAGGCACTGTTTCATTGCAAACAAGTGCAGAGTGATACTCTACGTGGCCAGATAACGTACAACCATCATCATCGACAGTTATGTCTCGAATATTTCCCGTTGATAGGAATAAACAGAAACGTAGCCTGCTAGTATGGATACATGGCTTTGCTTACATCGTGTCATGGTATTTTAAGGCAAAAGTTTAGTTATTTCCAGTGGTAGCCTAGTTTCATAGCTTTTCGTTCCAAACTAGTTATTATTATATTGTTAGTACTTCCGGACAGTGGCGTAGCCAGGAATTTGTTTGGGGGGGGCAGGACCCTTTTGGGGAGGGGATCCGTGGGTCTCATCAGATTTTCAAAGGGGTTTGTGACCCAAAAAAGGTTAAGAACCACTGTTTTAGACGGTCTCCTTAGCGACTTTCTTACCTGGAACGGCTGCTCAATCTGAGCACTCCATCGTTTAAACCCCTGAAGTTACCGAGCATTGAGAGTATAGCGATTCGATCATAAGTTACCGATGAGCGTCGATATGTAACCGTGATTTGGCTACAGACCGGAAGTAGACAAGCATATGTGGCTGCTGAACTTTTGGTAGCGGAGAGCATTTATCAACCGACTTTGACAGAGGTACAGAGAGACTGGCTCACTTCAGGAAACATCTGACAGAAGGTGCCACAGCCGTACCTCGTCACGATGATCATTGCATCAGTTGGCTGGGTGGACAAACGGCACTATTTTGGCACGTTCCAGCCACAGATCCGTGGGACATGTATATGCGGTCAGACCTTACCATATCCGCTTCACTGGCGGACTAGAGCCAAGTTCGTTTGCCTGATAAGAGTAAATCCAGCCTTCACTTTGCTCGTGACCGTTTACGTGTTCGGCGAAAACCAAGGCTAACGCGCAAGAGAGAAAGTCCCCTTTTTTCAGTTGGCGTTTTCCTGTTCTGGGGTTCAGTGTCACGTGACCAAAAAACAAGTTAACTGATTCTTCTTGGCCGGAGATCTGTTACAGGTAAGCGCTGTCTATATGACGTCAGTAGACTTGTTGCTGTACCATTTGTGGATGATAATGCAAGGCCCGTGCAAGAGTAGTTGTGAACAGCTTCCAAGCAGAAAATCCCTTACATTTTTCTTGGTCCCCTCTCATTCCCCGAACCGTAACCCTATAGAGGCTGTAGGGGCTGACTTCTCAAAGCCGACTGGACAGCGTCTATGCGCTCCTGGAACCATTTCCGAACTACCCCAAGCCTTGGCGGGAGATTGGGAGTCTCCGCCGCCGCCAGGAGGCGAGACGTAAAGGCCCTGTTGAGTTAGGGACCATTCGTTGTCGCAGTCACGCCACTAAATGCGCACACGAACAAACGTCCAGATATAGCGCAGAATAAACGCTGTATGTTAAACTTTGTGGCCGATTTTGAATTGCGCGCGAACGAGTAAAAACGTAAAGCTTACACCGCAAGACCGCCATATTGTTCCGGTAAGCGCACGCGGTTTCCGAAGAATGTTTTTGGGGAATTCCCGACGTCTAAATCTTGCACACAATACAGAAAACGCTGGTGCGGTCACGACCGTTCCAAATCGCTCGGCCCCACAAATTCCGATCACTACACTCGGGAACCCGCCCTTCGGTTCCGATTGGGAAGTCAGCCACTACAGCGATACACTAATACAACCTGACCCCAAGAAAGGCATGGACGCCACCGTACGGGAAAAAAAAAAAACCAAACTCAAATCAACATTTCATCAATTTTTTCCCCTCCTTTCTTCTTTCTCGTTTTATTACGGCGATAAAACAGGGAAAAAAGCCGGGATTTAAACAGCGGGCGACAGATAAGCCATCCATTCTCTCCCCGTGTATAAAGCGCAGTTGGCGACTTCACTTAGACATTTCAAAGGGACTGCCAAATAAGTCACGAAGGGCTGGAAAATAATCATATTTTCCCGAGCGTAAAGATAATAATTCTCGCCAGATCAACAAACGCAAGGTTTCTTTTCCGGCGGAACCACTTTTTTTTTTCTAAAACCGACGGCCGCCGTACTTTGTCCGGAACATTTGCTTCGGTTCTGCTGCACAAAGCGAAATCCGCTTCCGGTTGCGAGAATCGTTCAGCTCGTAAACTCAATTGGCGCATAAGCGAGATATCGTGTCGTTGGTGCAGTTACCAAAAACCAACCCGCGAAGACCGGGCCGCGTCTTGCAGAGTCCTTCCTGAAAAGAATTTGAATCGTTTCTCAAAAATATAACCCCAATCAGAAAAAAAAAAACAAAAATCCACTCTTTAGCCAATAATAAATAAATAAATAAACGACAGCATATTCGTGAGAGCAGAGCCACTTTTCGGCAGTAAATCGGCGGACAATCGTAACGAGTCCGCCACATTAGAATGTAAATATCTCGGAAAACGGTGAGGTTACTGAGTGGGGGGGGGAGACAAAAACCCCGTCATATCAGGACCTGGGAAATCTGTGTTAAGCTGCTCGAATTGACGGATATTAAAGAAATTAAAAGAAAAAAAGGAAATAGGCGCCTGATAAAGTGAGTAGCGCACAAGACGGGGATGACTTCAAGCGGATGGTAAACAAGAAAAAGACAGAAGTTAGAATATGGACGAATTTATTCTTGTAACGTGGGGCAGCTACTTTCATCCTTTTACACGAATATCCTTTATGCATATTATTAAGTAATGTTTTTAAATAATATTTATTACTAAATATGTCTGTGGCGTATCCGTAAAAAAAATATATATATATTTAAATTCTCAATAAACTCTGGGATGATTAGGCATTCGCTGTTAAAAAATAGGCCCGAAGCTCTGCCCTCGAGAATTTAAAATCGGAGTCCAGCATAAATTTAAAATATATATATAAAATTTCAATCAGAATAAAAGTTCACCATTCGTACAAGGTTGATAATTTCCGTATATTTTAATGGTACACGTCACGAGAAGACCCGGGTAACTCGACTGAGACAACGGAAATTGAGATGATCATCTCTGGCAACCATGACAGACTGGTCCCCCCTGGTTATCTCGCCGGGCAGCACGGGGACCCTTAAAAAGGGACATATGACGAAAACAAACCAACCACTAATAAATTCAGTGGTTCGATAGTAGAAAAAAGAAGCAAAGCATTTCTACTACTATAGTTATTAATAATTAAAATAACCCACCTGTCAGTGTCATTTAGTAAGACTGGAATTTAATTTTCTTAAGGAACCACCTGGCTGGCCTGAACCAACGCGTTCGTCGTTGAAGGATGGAAATCAACTCCCACTACTTCTGGCAAACTGCAGTGATAAATGTTCCCGCGGTGAGTATGCGTCTGTCCTTTAGATGCGATCTTTTGGCGACGGGAAGTTTCTTTGTTTGCTTAATGCCGCTTGGAGACATTAGCAACCCGTCGGCATATAGCATTGGAGCTATTCTTGTGGTGTTCCACATCGGTTAACGAGTGACGGCGACTTCCCTGACCATTTCTGTCGTATATGGCGCTTAATCTTCTTTTTACATTTTGGGTTTAAGATCTACGTTATTTTAGAAGTTTTTCTTGTTGACATCAAAATATCCATTCTTTTCTTAGGTGTAAGTCTTTTTTTTAGACCTTCAGTAGATAATCTTTTATGATGATCATGTAACTCAGCCGGATTATCCTAAATCCATTTCTGAATTTTGGTCCATACTCATTTTTGGGATGAAATCTAAACATCCAAATTTTAAAAAGTAACCCAAAGGCTTTACCCATTTCCGCGGTGTTCTCAACTCCAAGAATCCTTAAATCCATCTAAGAAATATTCGCGTAATGGTGTTTGCTTATTGCTTATCCAAATGGTGGTATTATTGAAATTCCTCTTCTGACCCCTTGTTCAGTCACTGGTAACGTGCCATAGTCTGTCAGTAAAAAAGAAAACAAGTTGATTTTAGTTACTTTTAGACAGATGGTAGTGTAAAAAAAATTGACCAAATTCCAAATAAACCGTGTGCTCTATGACAAACAATTTTAGAATTGTAAAAATACACTTTCCAAAGGCTGAAGACTTTTTAAGATTAAAAAAAACAACAACATTTTCCTAGCGAGACATTATTTCTATTGAAGCCAGTACAAAAGTCGTTTTTATTTAATCGACCAAAGTCAGTTTTATATTTGCCAAAGTAAGTTACACAAGAATTCGGGAAATACATCTTTTCTCCCTGTTGAATGTATAAACTGTTATTCACTGCGGTTTGGATACTAACTGACGTATCTACACTTGTTCCCATGACGTTAAATGTGTTCAGATTTCTAACTTCTATATAACTATATAAATTTTGTCATCTTTTATAAAAATGTTTACGTTTTCTTTAAAGTAAGTGAAATGTGTTTTTCAGCAGTTCGTAGTGTACTAACTTAGGTATATCTTCTGTAGCGAGATCTTTAAAAAAAAAGGGTGTGGAAATAGTAACTAGAGTTTTCTTATAGCAAGAATGTGGTTAGGGTATTCAATATCTAAATAGCATATTTATGTGCTGATTTCTAAACTAGCCTGTAAAATTTCATTATTCCCTCACTTTTATATTACCATATTTAAACTATTTTTCAAAATGTGAATTTTAAAAGTTAATTTTTTCTTATGACAATTGTTTTTGGGGTGACTTTCAAAAACCGCGGGTTTGATTAATTATTTTTGGATGGAAAACTTGGGTGATTTTTCAGCTATTAACCTAGTAGTTCTGCAAATTCCAGGCTGTGTGTAAGCGATGTTTCCGAACCTAAATATCGGCATTCTTTGCTTAATAAACTGGTTGAAGATTCTTTCGATACGACCCTTGTTAAAAAGAAACCGACATCTTTTTTTTTACTATTGAAACGGATGTAGGTTTAAAATACAGGTGTGTAAACCGCTTAATTCTCTTGGTGGGACTCAGTTTTACATTAGATAAACATCGTGTTTCAGTCGTAAAACGGACGATTCGTCATCGACGAGACGTATTCAAATTACACGAAGTCTTTTGTATAGAGAAAGAACCAAATAGCTTTTCTTTGCCACGTTTTTGCTTAGCGCTGGTGTCTACGAACCGTCTCGCATCCGTTAAAGGTTTTGGGTGTCAATCACAGAAGCTTCGAATATGATCGATCCCGGAAAAATCGTTTTGTTGACAAAAAAAGGAGGGGAAATCGAGACCGGGTGTTTTAGAATCACCAAATGAACCACGCCCACCCGTCCTCGACGATGATCTTAACGTCAGGGAACTCGTTTTAAATTAACCCTTCTCAAATACCATTTTCCATAAATTATACCAGTCTCTATTTAAAAGAACAACAGACTTGTCAGGGTTGGAAAAGAAGAAAATCTTCGGTGATTACTTTCCTACTTGGAGGTTACCGACTGACCTAAGAAGACGAATAGTCGAAAAGCTAACCTTACTGCAGGAAACTCTTTGAAAAGTCACTTTAAATAAAAGGATTTTTTTAAAAAAAAGATTCTGTAATTTTACCAAAATTAGAAATTTTTAAAAAAAAAAAAAACACTATTTTAAAAGTGATTGCCTACTGGGACCGTTCCTAGACTCATTGCAGGGAGGTCTTTTGGGAATTTGTAGGTATAAAAGTGATTCCTGTTCACTGGATAATTAATCTGATGGGAGCGGTTTGAATTCGCTTAAGGTATGACATTTAGAAGCTTCAAAAACAGTCCAGCAATTAAGTTTCCAGACATTAGCCAAAAGCCCAGGCAGAAAGGTTAATAGGATAAAAGCCGTATATATTCCCTTAATAATTTTGCTACTAAGTTCGTAATTAACTTACTTGCACATTGCACTAACCCCCTGTTAGACCTCAAGATCTTCCTTCAATTAAGTGTGTTGTCGATATCATATATTCGAGCGAAGAGAACATGGAGTTAGTTTATGTAGTAATTTATATAGTTTTCCCAATCTATGAGGAACAACTTTAACAGGAGCATTATATATATAATGGGTTGTATTAAAAGAATGAATGTTTATCGCTGATACTTTTTATTTAAGTCGTGTTTGGTCGCCGTTATAAAAGCTTACGAGAATGATTAGTACAAAATTTGTATTCTTCCAATCACAGACAGGTGGTGGTTTGGGATCCGCTAAGCAAACATCAGTAGGGGACAGCTGCTCCCTGGAGATCCGTTGGGTTGTAGTTGGTGTTTTCGAAAGAAAAGTATCTGATTCCAATTTGCAGATAGGGAAAATGCCGCTTGTTGTTGGGGTTTTTTTTTTTCTGTTCCTTTAGAAGTAAAAACACGAAATGTTTGATTTTTCTCTGTCTTGGGGATTACCACCCGTGACGCGCTAATTCCATCTACTAAACGATTGCATCCAGATATAGGGAAAAGTCAGTGAGATTTGGGAACTTTCCAACCTAGAAAAAACGGCTGATAAGACAAAAGATAGACAGTGATATAGATGGAGTGGGGCACCGCTCGTGTCTGACCATCTCTGCTGACGCTTTCTGGTCGCTGGCAACTCTGACTATGATGTTACACGCTATTTCAACAGGTGTAAGAAAGGCATCAAGATATATAATTAAAATTTGTGATTTTTCAAAAGGGAGAGAAAATCACATGATTGGTTAGTTTCGCCAATTTCACGGGTCCCCGACCAGGCACTGGATGGAGGGCGCGGGTTCGAATCCCGTTCGGGCCCAGCTCAGTTTGACGTACCTGTCTACCATCGTATACACTCGTCTTTATTCATCAGTTTTTTGCCCCGGTTACTCGGGATGTCAGGGTGGAGGTGTGTGTGTGTATGTGTGTGTGTGTGTGGGTGGGTGGCTCGCATTTTGACCATCACGCAAGAGCTCCAAACCATACGTAAGTAACTGCTCGCTCGGTCACCGCGCCCTCTCCGAGCTGTAAGACTTTTCTCCGATTTACACCCACAAGCTCGGGACCTTTAAAAAAACACAACCCCCAGAATTTCCTTTAGTGGTGCGCCAAAATAGGAGAGGGGGCTAGAAAGGGCCGAAACTTTAGGTTTAAAACACTAACTAACCTGTTCTACAGGTTTGTCTCTCCACCTAGAATACCCTGACCGAGTTGTATAATTTTCAATTCTAAGCCCTTTACGATCTTTATTTGGATCTCACTGGAGGTCGGGTATTGAGAATGAATACAACAATTACATTTTTTGTTAGATAAACAGAACTGCGATTGTTTTGCTTTTAACAACAACACAAAAAAATCTCTCAACAGGAAAACTCGAAAACGGTAAAATTCTGTAGCGGCGCCGATTGATAGAAACCGCGGAGAAAATCTGCTTTTGTTGCCGGCCGTTCGATTTGACCAAAAATCATCTCTGACGATTGATGACTTGATCGATCGAAAGCATACGCCATTGATTCTCGTGCGTCATCAAAGGTCGGACAGTCTCCGTAATTCATGCGAAACGTGGGTTGAAGCAGAACGGAAGATGAAACATGGTTATCGCACAGACTTAGAGCTTCGTTGCACAATCAGACACAAGGGGGACTCTCTAGAGCGGCTCGGAGAGATTAACCCTGTGCCTCTCGAACCATAATTTAGCTTTTGTAGGCTCCTGAAAGGTTCTTCGCGGAGAATAGTAAAATCTTTCTGGATTTTGTAGAGGTATTTGGAAGAATGTGGCAATGCGATTTTAAAAAAAAAAACACTTGTTGGCACGTGATTTCTTAGAAGAAAGAATACATAGCGAAATTATTGCATTAAAGGCGAGGAAAGTTCTGGAAGAAATTTTTACAAGGCTAAGGAGGGGTAAGGTTGGTATTAGACCGTACGCCAGATGTGAGTCATTCAGAGGTGTCTTTTACGGTCAGGTTTGTGGACACAAATTCGCCATTCAGAAGCACATTTTTTTTTTGCGTTTAAACATGGACGACAAGTAGAGGGGGAAAACTTACCGGCACCGTCCTGTCAACGGGAACAGTGTTGAGGACAACAGTAAAACACGGAGGCACAGGTCACCATTTTACCTATGGCCGGCTCTGGCCTGATGGTATCACAGTTGTGGAGAAGTACGTGTGTCTACAGTTTGTCGACTAAAACGCAGCTGTAAACTCATATAATTTACATTTTTCAAATGTTTACACTAAATAAAAGAATATATCAAAGAGACTCGTATTTAATTTTTTGTTCAGTCTTAATGATGATCATCATGTTTTGTCTTTTTGATTTTGGGTTTTACATTATACATTATTGCTTAGTACCTCTCTCCATCTAGCATGCACTTCGTACATAGAGATACATACATCTGTGTTTTGTTCCTTTTTACCAAGCTTCAGAAATCTAAAAGCGATAATCTGTAGTGTATATATAAGATAACTTGTTATGTTGGGGGTTCCACTATATACTGTAGCATTATGAGATTCTTGCCATGTTGGGAATTCCAAGATAATCTGCAGTTCTATACATTAACTTGCTATGCTTGGGATTCTACGATAATCTGCAGCATTATGAGATAACTTGCTATGTTGTGGGTTCCACGATGATCTGCAGCATTATGAGATAACTTGCTATGTTGTGGGTTCCATGATAATCTGCAGCATTATGAGATAACTTGCTATGTTGAAGGTTCCATGATAATCTGCAGCATTATGAGATAACTTGCTATGTTGAGGGTTCCATGATAATCTGTAACATTATGAGATAACTTGCTATGTTGTGGGTTCCACGATGATCTGCAGCATTATGAGATAACTTGCTATGTTGTGGGTTCCACGATGATCTGCAGCATTATGAGATGCTTGCTAGCTGACTATAGACATAGATCGTTAAGTTTGCTCGCCTGCTGTAGCTGGAGACACTGGCCGCCAGAGAGCGAGTCGATAAAAGTCCTCCGCTATGCCTCAGCCTCAGACTATAAGCTGATAATAACTTAGTGGTAAAGAGGAAAGTGGGGCAGATGGCGAAAAGTGAGAATGAACGAAGGCAAAAACTATTAAGCGAGCCCTAGTGTTTGTCCTGACAAACTCACCATTTGCAATTTCGCGTTGGATTATCTCGCCGAATGCCCTCAGTAGATTCTTGTTTCTTTCCTACTAATCGCAGAATCAGGACTGTCGTGCAGTCTGGTTTACAGGTGTAGGTGTTCTTTTTCTGCGCGAGGATTAAAATCATAATTAGTCAAGTTCGGAAGTCCCGCTAGAATCCCGCTTAGATTTCTCTTGGTACAGATTACGAGTTGTTGCAAACACCTTTGGGCATGAGAAGTAGAGGAAGAATAGTTCACTTCGTTATATTATTAGCTGTTTTCGGACTTTCGCATCAAGCCTTTGATCGGTTCAGCTCAGCGGAGCGATCTGTCCGCACCTGCGCACAAACGAACAACCCCCTGGTAATTATGGTGGGAACGGCAAAGGTAGGAAACCATCGACCCGGGGCGAGAAAATAAATTAAGTTAAAAAAATCTTCAAAAGAACGCGTTTACAGCACCGGGGCTACGCCCAGAAGCCTGCGGCAAGCTGAGAAGCAACGTAATCCAACCACCTCTGATGTTTCCCGCTATCGGCTTCGCAATCATCTGGCTACCGGCACAAAAACAGCGGGCGGCGTCCGCTCAGTTGTTCTGGAAACAATGTTTACTTCTCTTCTACAGCCGGATGCTGATGTTTTGCATGTTTGGTTTTACTAAACTAAGTTCATACTAAACATTTATTGCTTATTGAAATATGAGTTTGTAAATTAATTAATTAGTTAAAATAATAATGCGTTCTTGTGTCCTTAAAACTCCTTACTGCTTTCCAATAATTGGATTTGACCAAAATAGAGATGTAACCAGGGGTTCTCTTCATCTTTTCCCATGGATTTCGAACCGTTGTTAAGTAGCTCGCTCGGATAAATTAGTGAAATCGTCGAGCGTTTGATTTATGGCTTACAAAAGAGAGCATTAAAATGGCTTAATGATTAATCACGTGAGCGGCCCCGTGACTTGGGGGGTTTTTTTTTGCATTCGAACGCCAGTCTCTGCCGGTGTAAATCCAACGTCTGCCATTTCGAGTTAATAAACAAACTAATTTATCCTTTAGAAAAAAGTCGAACAGAGCTGATTAAATATATGCTCTCTCTTTTTTTGTGAAAAAATAATCAGGCATCCGTGGTGATTAATCAAAATACCAGTACATTCAACGTTTTGGTTAGGTTTAGATACTTGATAAGTATTAAATTACCCAGCCATCTTTTAATTATTAACGACAAAGTTCGGCAGACCGGGGCCTGTGTGAGGCGCGTGGTAAGGTACAATGCAGTGATGACAAAACAGCTCCATGAGAGACCGTAGATGACCTGTGTGGATTCTGCTGCTCACATAGAGAACCTCGCTCGCGCCCCAACTATGATAATTAATCTTTTGGGAAATTAAGGCAAGTAGCAAACACTGGATTAGTACAGGAGAAGAACGGACGGGATAATATTCTTCTCTCTCTCTCTCTCTCTCCTCTCTCTCTCTCGTCTCTCTCTCTCGCTCTCTCTCTCGATCTCTCTTCTCTCTCTCTCTCACCCTTTTCCTCCCTCCATCCCCCTTCTCTGTCTCTACCCGCCCTCCTCCAGAGAAACACGAACTTATTTGGCAATCGGCTCTTAGTCAAAGACAGTTCTGCTAACAAGCACAAACACTGAATAGCTTAGGTCCCGGAAGAGCCAGTAAATTTGATTGATATCTACTTATGATTTTTGCTGATATTAATTTGATTTAAAGCACGCGACTTCTGTCCCAAGGTAATAGTATGGTATTTGATAATAGCATTAATAAACCAGCTCCATCCGGGAAGGTCAGTAGTGGCTGGCAATGATGCGTTTGCCATTGTGGAAGACTAGTTTTTTTCTAGCCTTTTAATGTCGACTTCTTGCCCAGTAGCAATAAAGGCAATACAAGTCTTACCTTTTGTTGTTCTGTGAGTCTGCAGCAAATAAGAAATGAGGAAGACGGTTGGAGGGGAGAGTGGGAGAAAATGGTCTCTTTAACAAATCATATTTCATCAAGACCCTGTTTTCTGGAAGGGGTACTACTTTACGTCTAGAGCTGTTGCCGATACATACACACGTATGGTCCGCGATTTGCTTTGTTTTTAGGCCTAATGAAATCTTCGAGAGAGGGAAAATTTTTGTTATGCTTTTACCCCTAGGTAACTTGATGTAAGGCAGCCATTCATGACGTCAGACAGTGGACGGACACAGCCTCGACTTGGACCACACCGGTCTCCCATCTTCCGGGCCGATTTCTTTCAAGTTTGTTCTATACATTCCTTTATACGGAGCCAAATCTTCCACAACGGAAATTCAGAGTGTATTTTTCTTAAATGCTGAAATATTAAAACCTTTTTTTAAAAAAATATATAAATATTCCCCTTGGTAGTTAAACGCGTTATCTATTGTTGTTGTTTTGTTTTTTTAACCAATCTATATTAGAAAAAAAAGAAAAGAAAATTTAAATACATTTGGAATAGCACGAGAGATTTTCCAGGTAATTCGCCGACAAGACCTTTATGGAATTTTCATAGCTCTAGAATTAAAGCCGATAAATTATTTGCAACCATTAGGTCATTGAGTGAGTAGAGGGAGGAGGGATGTGGGGACGGACACCTTGGGAAGGAGATGGAGCCATCGGAGGTGATCGCCTCCCCTGGCAAAACCATTTATTCTCCCTAGGGAGAACTCTCGGCAGAACTGCTTCGTTATTAAGAAAACCCTCAAGTAGACAAAGTTAGCTGTTAATGCAGCTATCGATTTCTGGCCCGGTGCATACATGGAAGTGCACTCTGTTCCTGAAGAGAAAACTGTGTAGGTGATAATATCCCGGCAGCTCAAAGCTTTAATGAAGAGAAGCTAACGAGGTTCGTGAATGGCTGGTCGAAATCGAAGCGGGTCACGTTTAAAACAACGATGGCGACGGCAGTAGCAAGATGAGGCAGCAAAGTTCCAAAACTAAACACAAAAGATATTTAAAAGGCAGCTGTGCAATATTTAAAGGCCAGACTGTGGAAATGTGTATTTAGGTTGATTAATGCTTGCAGTGGTACAGCAGACTTCAGATGTTGCATCCCTTTTATTTAATACAACTGTGAAATTCCAAGCCATTTTGCATGTCCCCTAAAAAAAAGCATTTCCGGATACTCGCATAACGCGTAAAAATACTGAAACATTTATTGGAACAACTTTGAAAATACACATTAAAGGGGCAGTTTTGGTGTCGTGCAGGCGTGAGATCACGAACTGTCGAGTCGTGAACGTGGAAAAGGAAAGGCAGGAATGCTAAAAGGTTTGGCTATTTTTAATTGATCCTTGTAAGTCGAGGGTTAGAGGTTCTCTTATTACCACTGGCGAGCTCCTCCCGCGGCAAAAAGACGTTCGGAAGCTGGACCGAAAACTATGGACAAAACGTTGAACCCATCCCAAGAGTCGTTAACTAGGGGGGGGGGCAAATAAGGAATGGCATCCGCTGCAGGAAAACGTATGGTTAAAAAGAGAGAGAGAGACGTCGTCGATACATCTGCCGTCACCCAGATTGCAGACGCACGCACATACGTTACCGGTGTTCTTCTTCCGGGTTATCCATCCTCTTGTGGTGAAGACAGGTGTATTGGAAATGAGATCTATTCGCTCAGTTTGTCCGACGGCCTTTTTAGCTTTCAAGACAAAAGATGTCCGGCAGCAAATGGCTGGAGAACCGTTTGGCAGTTTTGGGAGTCCGCAGCGCGGAAGGGTTACCAGAGTAGAAATGCTGGCGAGACGGACGGGCGTGGTTGGCTTTCCCCCCGACAACACTAGCATCCCAAACCTCATTTACCCCCCCCCCCAACTAAAAACCGCCGTCGGGGTTATTTTTTGCGTGGAGGGTATATGTACAAAGACAACCGTTTGTTGGCATTTTATTTCTATTTATTTCCATTCCTCACGAAGAAAAGAAGAAAAAACTCGGAGTTTTATTGGGACCTGCCAAGTGTTGGTTTACCTAGGAATAGGAAGTGCAGTTGCTAGGAAGGGGGAAGAGAATCAAGGGAGAGATGGAGAAGAGAAGATAGCGCTCCTATCGTAGAGAGAAATCGACGAGCGATCATACTCTCTCTCTATACGCTCTCCTCTCTCTCTCTCTCTCTCTCTCTCTCCGCCTCTCCAATCTCTCGATCTCGCTCTCTATCTCCTCTATCTCTCTATCTCTCTCTCTCTCTCTCTCTCTTCTCTCTCTTCGTTTTCTCTCTCTCTCTCTCTCTACTATCTCTCTCTCTCTCTCTCCTCTCTCTCCTCTCTCTCTCTCTCTCTATCTCT